>OZ024785.1:6356269-6595946 GCA_964017065.1 Haliclona indistincta
TGTTGGTAGGTTTTCTGTAAACCGATGTTGTAAATTTATCTCTTCTTGTTACTAGGACATCCAGAAAGCTAATTTGTTTGTTATGTTCTTCCTCCCTTGTGAATTGTATCTGAGGATGTTGTTTATTGAGGAGTTCGTGAAATTTGTCGAGAGCGTCAGGGCCATGTTTCCACAGAATAAACAACAACATAAACAACATACTCAGATACAATTCACAAGGGAGGAAGAACATAACAAACAAATTAGCTTTCTGGATGTCCTAGTAACAAGAAGAGATAAATTTACAACATCGGTTTACAGAAAACCTACCAACACGAACAGATATACACCATTCTTTTCACACCATCATCCACGTGTAAAATCCGGAACTATTCGGTGTCTAGCGGAGAGAGCAAGAAAGATTTGTGACAAGGAAGTGATACAAGATGAAATGAAGCATCTTAATAACGCGTTCAGAATGAATGGATATCCGCAACATCTGATCACACGTAATCTGAGAGAGAAAGAACAGAAAAGAAAAACTTGTCAAGAGGACAAACCACCTACCCTTTTCCTACCCTATGTGCAGGGTATCTCCGAAAAGATTGAGGTTACATGCAGAAGACTAGGAGTAAGAGCAGTGTTTAAGTCAAAAGGTACCTTAAGACAGTCTTTAATGAGGGTAAAGTCCAGGACATCAGCTTTGAAGAAGAAGGGTGTTGTGTACAAGATTCCATGTCATGATTGTGAAGTTAGCTATATAGGAGAAACTAAGAGAACACTAGAGAAGAGAATACAAGAACACAAGTATGCTGTTAGAGTATGTGATAGAAATAACGGTATTGCAGTACATACATGGGACACGGAACACAGACCAGATTGGGAAGCAGCTGAAATCTTAGAAGTAGAACAGAATTACAACAAGAGAAGAGTTCTCGAAGCTATTTGGATTAAGAATACACCTCAAACATGCAATTTAGATTGTGGTCTGGTACTTAGTGACGCTTGGACAAAACACACCTAGTAGTTATTTTTCAATTCTTTATCTTAAAAAATTTTTCCTTCTTCTCAAATTTTCTTTCTTTCTTAAATTTTTCTTTCTTATCTACACTGTACACGTGTTTTGAGTATTCTGAAGAAGGCCCATGTGGCCGAAACGTCAAGTTTTGTTGCTAGCGTTTTTTGCTATGATCAAGCTATTAAACACGATATTCGAATAAAATAAATTGTTGAATAATTTAAAAACAGTTACAGTTTTACTTGGTTGACTGCAGGCGATTCTTTCCTACAGGTATACAGGTTTAATTGATAAAATCACGGATTATCAGCAAAATTTACCTTTTAAACAAATGATTGCGGCTAGAATGGTTCCAACAAATAAGAGCAGGATTAACAGAACTGTTGCTACTACAGTGCCTGCAATGATGTAAACTGTTGCTTGCTCACAAGTTAGCACACAATGAGAACAGCTTACAAACAGTTGAGGTAGCTTCAGTTTCAGTAGACTAGTAGTTTTATCTGTGCAAAATTATTACTTCTGATTAGTCAAAACTAATTACAATATTGGTCTTTGCCCATTCACTAGAACTTTATTCAGAGGCATGAAGGAGTTAATGTTTATGAGTACAAAAGAAAAAAATCATCACATTATGTGGGAGCATGCATACTGTACTTTGTTTATGAGAAAGGAAACAGAGGTCAATCAGCCACTAAGAAAAATGCCCATAGACAGACATGTATACTCACATCACAATGCATATCATTTTAGAGCTAGGTATACTGATGGTGATGCTATACAACATAAAAATAACTTAAAATTTGTAATTTGCTGCTGCATGGCAACTTACATGTAGGCAACACTGAAATCCTGAATGAAAGTGTTGATATAGAATTTCCGTTGTCACCAATACGAAAATGTAGTCAAATGAAGATTGAATATTTGTAACTGTATAAACTGGATCTGATGTCATAGTTGCATTGCCTTGTGGAGTGGTCAATAAAGTGACCGGGGTGTAACCTAAGTCCTCAAACCTATGACAAATCAAAATTAATGATTAGTAGCTAAAACTAACTTCTTCGACAGCTCCAGAACTATGACGTGGTGCACTGACTTTGATAAACAAGCTCGTGTTGACTCTAGCCTCGTAGTGTTGACTCTACACATACCTCTTCAACAAATCAATACACAGTGTTTGTTCAACTCTGATGGTTTTAAGATAGACAATCAACAGTACAATTCCAACTGTGAACAATTTTAAGCTCGGTACATAACTACAATCTCGTTAAACATGGAAATAATGCGTGGAAATTCAAATCTTATTACAACTCCTATTATTATTCTCCTATTCTCTTATTACTATAAAGCTCTTGTGCAATAGCTTGACACTGTCAGTTTGTTAAATAAACTGCACCATAGTCAAACCAAAGTTAGAGTACATAAAAATGATAATGCTAATCGTTTTATCAAATATTGTTGTTTCTGTGCTACAGCAAAAGCTACCACAATTCCACTAGTAACAATATTATTGTTCTTGTTTTTATAGTTTAAGTTCTAGATAAATATTCTATGCCTGTATTTGTATGTTGTATAAAATCCCCAAAGCATGATCTATGTATAGACAGGAACATCATAAACATGGTCTGCTTTTACTGTCACATATGCAACATTGTCCTCTATTGCAATGGACTGGTTGTGAGGAGCAGATACTGAGGAATAGGCAGCCATCGTCCTTTAGTTCAATAGACTGAGGAACACCTCCTCCCAGTACTCCATAACACTCATTCTCTACTGAATGAGGTTCACTATTATAAAGTAAAAATGTTGTGATTGTAAAAGAAGAAATTGATACAAGACTTGCTAATAACATACACAAATTTGTTGTTTTCCCAAACATGATGTTATTGTGTTTTTGTTATAATAATGTTTTCATACTCTCTACCATAAACACGTACTATGAGCAATGATGCAGCAACTGAGTGTATTTAACAGCTATTGCAGTTGGTTACCATACTAAGCTAGCTACACAATATGCTATACATAATTTATGTACTAATAGTGTTGACATAAATAGCCACAAACTCTATTAGCACATAAATAGCTACAACACACACAACACAGCAGAGCTGAACTAAGCTTAATGCACAAACTTGATTTATTTGTAAAGATCCACACGGAATAAGGCTAACACAGAATCATATTCATATCGAAGCTCCAATTCAAAAGCTAAACAAGGACGCGGGGCTCTAAAATCACGTAATTATCGAAAACGACGTCACTGCTCTTAAGCATAATAAAATTTTGTAGAATTAAAATAGCTGTTACATGAACAGTGTTTGCAAAATAAAATTAATTTTCAATAAAATCTTCACTGTCAGTTAGCTGAATGAACTGTAGAATAAACTACTCTGTCAATGCTGGGTGGAGCTATTGGTGACTTTGGTAGGTGGAATCCTACTTGAGCATACACCAATTCCTTGGGTCTCTGACGGCATGGCTGCTCAACCTGAAACCATAAATAATAATTGCTAAAAGTAAACAATTAACACTATTAAGTATAAACACCTGATTTGAAGAAAAATCATAAAGACATTCAGCCTTATCAGTTTCAATGGTTGCATGGACCTGCAGAAATTTGAATGCAGCACGAAAATAACCCAAGATGCTGCACAAACATTATTCTGCTGCAGAGGAGTTGAATCGTATAGCTGATTTCCAAGCACCACTTCCTGAAGTGACGTATAATTTTAATACTTCATTATCACTGAGTACTTACTTTTTGCTCTACCGTGACACAACTTGGTCTAATAAGGAATAAAATAAATCGTTGAATAATTTTAATAACAGTTACAGTTTTCACCTGGTTGATTGCAGGCGATTCTTTCCTACAGGTACAGGTTTTAATGATAAAATCGTGTATATCAGCAAATTTTACCTATTAAGCAAATGATTGCTAGAATAGTTCCAACAACTAAGAGCAGGATTAACAGAACTGTTGCTACTACAGTGCTTGCAATGATATAAACTGTTACACCCTGTGGTTGATTTGGTGGTTCAACTGATGCTGAAAGATAAATTGCTACAAGTTAGCACACAACGATAAACAGCTTGCAAACAGTTGTACGAAATTATTTTGATTAGTCCAAACAAGAAAATAGAATTGCAATATTGTTGTTTGCCTATTCGCTTGAACTTTATTCAGAGGCATGAAGGAGTTAATGTTTATGTATACAAAAGAAAAGAATCATCACATCATGTGGGACCATGCATACTTGCAATGAGAAAGTAAACAGAGGTCAATCAACCACTAAGAAAATGCCCATTGACAGACATGTATACTCACATCACAATGCATATCATTTTAGTGCTAGGTATACTGATGGTGATGCTATACAACATAAAACAACTTAAAATTTGTAATTTGCAGCTGCATGGCAACTTACATGTAGGCAACACTGAAATTCTGAATGTAAGCGTGGATACGAAATTTCCGTTGTCAGCAATACAAATGTAGTCAAATGAAGATTGAATATTTGTAACTGTATAAACTGGATCTGATGTCACAGTTACATTGCCTTGTGGAGTGGTCAATAAAATGAATGGGCTACAATCAGGAACTCTGACAGCACAATTCATAGTGAAGTTATCACCAGTGCTGACATTTGTTGTTATTATTTGAGAGTTAGTGCCGAGTACAAACACTGTTGGACCTGCAAGAACTTAATGATGTGGATTGATCTCAAAATGGATATGAATAACAAGACACATACAGTGTAACTCATAATCAATTGCATAAAATGAACTTGTCCTGAGTTTAGGGGACAAGAACAACTATGTACAATAATGCAAGATTGCTCTGCTTGCTTATAGCAGTTGCATAAATATTCATCTTCCGTGCTTGTACATTGCATTATAGTAAACTCACCAGTAACGGTAAGAGTGAAAGAGTACGAATCCGAATCCAAGGAGTTGCTTGCTATTACATTGTAAACACCAGCATCACCAAGAGCAACATTTGATATATTGAGTGAAGTAGCTGATACATCTCCTTGGTAGGCTACACCATCTTTTGTCCAACTGAAGTTGCTGCCCACATCAGGTTGTGCTTCCAGGTTCAACCACAGAGAAAAATGTTTCCCCACTCCGACACAAAAACTTTTAACCCCATCAGTAAACTCAGGAGGAACTGAAATTAGATTGTTTTTACAGTGTATAAGATTGATGAAGCCACCACATTAAGGCATGCACTCATGCAGAGCATGATCAAAATTAAAACTGTCTTTAATGTAGTCACACATGCATTGCTGTTATCAACCCAGATTTTGATTTAAAGACTGAAAATAAGCTCCCAAAGTATTGATAGTGATTATTTTCACCTTTATCTGTTGTGGAACCATATTAAAAAAATATTCATCCTCAATGACTAGCCATTCTTTCATTCTCTCACACTATTATAAACAAAATACAGTTTGTAAGACTCACTTTGCACATTGATGGTGACTGCAGCGCTCCTGGTGACAATGTAGCGTGGAGCACTTCCAGATCCAATAGAATGCTCAAGTGTGCAATTGTATACACCAGACTCATTCCTCATTATGTTAGTGTATGAATATATCACATTGTCAGTTGAAGTAGCTAGTGTAGAGGAACCAAAGGTCCATCTGGCATCAATACCAGAAACACTACCAGGACTGGGGTTGCAGGATAGAGAACCATTGGTTCCTTTTACTACATTGATTGTGCCGTTGGGATTAAGTACTGGATCACCAAATACTAAAATAGATAACATCAGACAGTGATACAACATTATGATAAGCAGGTACACTTACCTAACTCAGAAAAACGAATGACCTCTTGATCCGAACCTGTAGTACAGCCAATAATAGTATCTGCAGTATTACTCAATACATCTCGAGGAACAGGCATCATCAGTGTATACTCTAGCTCACTCCCACTAGGTGGTAGTATTGTTACACCAGAGGTTGAACTAGTGAGTGGTGCTGCACTGACACCTGAGCCAGCTACCAAGATGGTAAAAGCGTTCTCAGCACATCTGATGCAGGTATAAATGTCATAGAAAATAGCATGGTCCTGATTAAAACCACCTCCAGGAAAATCAAAGTTCTGCAGACACTGACACTCACCTGTAACGAAGAAAAAGTAGCCTAGCACTGCTGCACAAGAGATAGGACATACCTTGAGCTATGACTAGCGCGAGAATGACCAGTCGCAGCGAGGACAAGTGTAGTCCACTCGCCATGTGAATAAACAGACGTTACAAATTCAGCAGGGAGGCGTAGTCTTTGACAGAATCCAACGCTTAGTCAGTATTGATTCACAGTATACACCGGGTGCACAGCAGGGAGGGAACATTAACAAGGCTAACACAAAATGTCGTCGAAGCTCACAACTAGGGCGGGGCTCTAAACCAAATCACGAAATGACGTCATTGCTGGGACTTCTAAAAATACATATTGCACTCAGCGGCCGAAGAGCTGACTGCAGCCCAAAAATGTGCACTCAGTCTTGTGGATGCTGATCGCTTTACAGATTAAACGACAAAGTGGAAGATTTCGAATAAAAAGCAAATTCCAACTTCAAGAATAGATAGTTAATATGCCGGGCCGAGTCTACTGCTGTTGATATTAACACACAGTCTGGCACTTGCAAGTGTGGTAAGCCGACAGAGGACAGCAACTATCTTCTTCCCTTCACAGAGAATTGTTCCTGTTGTTCAGACTGCAAGTGTGTTGGACAGCAGTGTGCTGAGGGATGCTGTACCTGTGTGTGCAGGGGATGTGATGGGAGCCAGTGTAGCTGTGGTGGTGACTGTAGATGTGGCAAAGGTCGCTGTGAAACAGCTGTCTGCAAGAAATGCAGTAAGTGAGACCAGGGCTCATACTGAATGATTGTTTCAATCAAATTGTTTTTCTCCAGCAAACTGTCAGTGTGGTCCAAGCTGCAAGTGTTCTAGCTGTGATGACAACTCCTGCTGTCAGTGCACCTGCATTGGTTGTGATGGAGCCAGTTGCTCATGTGACAAGGACAAGTGCAAGTGTGACAAAGATTGCAGCTGCACAAGAATCGTCTGAATTACCTCTATGGTTGATAAACCTTATTATTATTACATACAGGAGTCCATAATCAACCGCGCCTACTAAGAGTAGGAGTGTGAATCGCCCACGCTTTAATTGGATTTTCTGCCAGCGAACTGTCGCTAGCGGATATACTATTTTTAGCGCTTGAAGATGGCAGCTCAATACTGAAGACAGAGAGTTGACTATGATCTAAGCGCTGAGGAAGCATCCTGGTCTCTATTTCTAGCTCGATTTACAAGGCCGTCGTTGCCTTCGCCAATCCTCGTGAGCGTGGCTGTCTTCCGTTCGATCAAAGCTTCGTATCATATCACTGGTCAGCTGTTTCTCAGAGTTCCATTCCTTACCTGAGTTATAACAGTAGTTGTTACGGTTAGTGGCAGCGATACAACACATAACTGAAGCGGAACAGCTATGCTGACAGGTCAACACAGTAGCTCCAACGATCCAGTTGTATGATCGAGCGATAAACAGCTTCGAAACAATCAGATAGCCGAACCACGAACGTACAGGTGATCTAGCGACGCCACGATGTGGCTGGATAGGCTATCAGATGCTTTCACGAGTACATACAGTTCGATACAGTTGCTCTCAGGTTGCCCATGTTCAAGGAGGTGCGGTCTAACTGCGCTAAAAATAGTATATCCGCTAGCGACAGTTCGCTGACAGAAAATCCAATTAAAGCGTGGGCGATTCACACTCCTACTCTTTAGTAGGCGCGGTTGATTATGGACTCCTGTTACATATGAATGTCATTGTTATATGACATGATGGACATGTCTAATAATAATTGTGTCTACCTAAGTCCTCAAACCTACGACATCAAAATAATGATTAGTAGCTAAAACTAACTATATTTCGACAGTAATAGGCTCCAGAACTATGAACATGGTGCACCGACTTTGATAAACAAGCTCGTGTTGACTCTACACATACCTCTTCAAATCAATACACAGTGTTTGTTCAGGTCTGCTGGTTTTATGATAGACAATCAACAGTACAATTCCAATATTAAGCTCGTTACGTAAAAATAAATTATAATTATACAGGCTAAAATGTTACAGCATGTATTTAAAAATTATTTGTTATGCTTTGATCCTTGATCACTAAAATTTATACAAGACCACTAAAATTCTGTAATAAAAAATACTGTTAGTAAACATGTAAATTTAAGAATAACGGAAAAAATTTGTTGGTATGCTATAAATATTCATAAGACTGATCCGTTTCCTCTGTAGTTGTTCCATAAGCTACATTATCATTCACTGAAATGGACTGGCTATGAGGAGCTGACTGTGTCTGCAGTACTGAGGAATAGGCAGCATTGTCCTTCAGTTCAATAGACTGAGGAACACCTCCTCCCAGTACTCCACACTCATTCTCAACTGACTGGAGTTTATCAGGTTCACCTATAAAAAAATCAATGCTGTTTCTACTAGTCATGTTAGTATTATTATAACAATGCACTAACACATGCATGTTAGGCTGTTTTCATACAACAATTGTAACTCATAATGTACTGCATACTATTGTAACATGCATGCACTTCAAGTGTATTACATTATACGTACTGAGTGCATGTTGTAGCACGTATAGCATAAAAGCTTATATGCACTCAAAGTAAGGACTATAGTAGTTCACTCTTACGCCATTTCTTTTTGCAAATCAAGACTGCTACTTGTAGCACTACTAGTATCAGAATGACTGCTATCAGTCCAACAACAGCACCAACAAAGACACCAGTTGAGATATAACCTGAAGATCAGAGAGAAATTTAGACAACAGCAGATGTTGCCCTGATCTAACACTGTTATTACCTTCAAATCCTGTGAAGGAATATAAATCTGATACTGAAGCACTTCTACCAAATGGATTACTAGCACTGACTGTAAACCGATGTCGTCCTGATTGAGTGAAGGGAACGATAATCGTATAGTTCATTGGACCTGATGGGACACCAGTCTGTGTATCTGATAATACTAGTACAACACTGTTTTGTTCATTCATCACAGATACGTTGAAATACAGTAAAGTATGTCCAGCAAATATTCTCACTGTCACTGTGAATAGTTGTATACCCACAGCAACATCAGTGATCATTGGTACTGATGGAACACCTGAGAACACACACACACAGAATGTGAAGTGATCATACAGTCTCACTGACTCACCTGATGTAGCCAATATGTAGTTGGTGGTTTGTCGTTCACTATTACCAAGCTCATTGGTAGCAGTGATAGTACAGGAGTAGTTCATTCCAGCAGTCACATTCTCTGGTCCAGTTGGTATCACAGCCATACCTTCACCACACATGTTAGCACTACAGCTCATGTCACTGGCTAGTCCACTATCACTACCCTCCTCCTCACTGCGACATGTCACAGCCACACTAGTGAGAGGTGCTCCACCTGTGTGCTTGAAGCTCCAGGTTACCATGAGCTTTCCATTAGTGCTCACAAGATTGGTTGCCAAAAATTCAGGAACTAGAGAATATTCAAGAATTAATATCAAGAGTGTTTTTCTCACCTCCTGCCATTGTCATGAAGGCTACTGTATTACTGGGTTGACTATGAGTGACGCCTTGCTCCATACAGGACATGTCAAGCTGTGGAGATACAGCTCTGACACTGGCAGTGTAGCTGGTGTTGGGTTTCAGTCCAGTCACAGTGAAGGTGTTGGTGTAGGATGGGTCAGTACTGATGGTATTGAATGATCTAGTAACATTAATGAATGGTGGACTCATTGATACAAGCTCCACTAGAAATGCATTGAATGCTGGTACTCCACTAGTGAGTGGGTTCTGCCAGCGAAGAATAATAGAGGTAGAACTATCATCAGTGAAATTGACGAGAGCAAGGTTTCTAGGAGTAGTGGGTAAACCTGAAAAATATTATGAGATACTAGTTAGAACTCATAGTTAGTGCTGCCAATTTCGGCCATAATTAATAATAATAATATTAATGAATAGTTTTAATTTTATCTACAAAAAAATATTGTTTATAGTACTGGTATAATGTATTTGATTATAAATAATTATACCGTATAGTGGGCACTTTGCAGTTAATTTTGACAAAATCTTGCCAATTTGTCAAATTCGCCAAATATTTTATTCCGCCAGAATTACAGTAACTTACTAATAAAATCAAAAAAGCAAAGTGTCTCACTGCCACAAGGGTCACGCATACCAGTTGGCAAAGCCAGGACACCTGTGCACCAAGCAGGTACTGTGTGCCGGTGCTGTGCTGTCTCTTGGAGCCGGGCAAAAAACTTGGAGGAGCACCAGGGCACCCACACTTACTATTAACACCTATAGTGTGAAGACGTATGAACCACTTACTAATAACAATCAGTGTGAAGACGTATGAATCAGATCCCAAGAAGTTGCTTGCTGTCACATTGTAAACACCAGCATCTCCAAGACTGACATTTGATATATTAAGTGAGGCTGCTGATACATCTCCTTGGTATGCTACACCATCTTTAGTCCAACTGAAGCTTTCTACAGCAGGTTGTGCTTCTATGTTTAAGAGCAGAGAAAGATTTTCACCCTCTCCAGGACAAGAACTGTTAAGACCATCAATAAATTTAGGAGAAACTAAATGGGAAAAGATTTTCTAGATTATGTTTAAGTTTAAGTATGTTTTGCATGGATATGCATGCAAATTTAATTTGTGTTATAGTTATAAGCAGACCTTGGCTTAAGCAAGAATCAATGCTTGTACAAGCATGCACCTTTTTTGACTACTTCCATGTTATGTTAGTAGTAGATGTTTTTTATATCTCGTCAATTTTGTGAATGGGGTATTTAATTAACTCACATTGCACATTTATGGTGAGTACAGCGCTCCTGGTGACAATGTAGCGTAGAGCACTTCCAGATCCAATAGAATGCTCAAGTGTGCAATTGTATACACCAGACTCATTCCTCATTATATTGGTATACATATAATTTACATTGTCAGTTGAGGTAGCTAGTGTAGTAGAGCCAAAGGTCCACCTGGCATCAATACCATCAACACTACCAGGACTGGGGGCACAGGTGAGAGAACCACTGGTTCCCTTTACTATATCGACTGTGCCGCTTGGGTTAAGTACTGGGTCACCAAATACTACAAATAGATAACATCAGACAGTAATACAAAATAATGATAGCAGGTACACTTACCTAACTCACTAAAACGAATCTCCTCTTGATTCGAACCTGTAGTACAGCCAATAATAGTATCTGTATTACTACCCAACACATCTCGAGGAACAGGTATCATCAGTGTATACTCTGGCTCACTCCCACTAGGTGGTATTATTGTTACACCAGAGGTTGAGTTAGTGAGTGGTGCTGGACTGACACCTGAGCCAGCTACCAAGATGGTAAAAGTGTTCTCAGCACATCGGAGGCAGGTAAAAATATCATAGATAATAGCATGGTCCTGATTAAAACCGGCTCCAGGAAAATCAAAGATCTGCAGACACTGGCAGTCACCTGTTGCGAAGAAAAAGTAGCCTAGCACTGCTGAACAAGAGATTGGGCAAACCTTGAGCTATGACTAGCGCGAGAATGACCACTCGCTGCGAGGACAAGTGTAGACCACGCGCCATGTTAATGAACAAAGCGGTATGTCACAGGACAGGCAGCAGAGATACGCCGCTAACAGAATCCAAGGCTGATCTAAGTTTAATGCACAAACTAGTCAGGGAACAAAGATATCGGAAATGACGTCACTGCTCAGCTCGAGCAAAATTAATGCAATTTCAAGCTAAAAAATATTTTGTTAAGGTGGCGGTGCGCCAATTTAATGAGATTCATAACTTTACAAGTAGCTTTATTTTCCAGCAATGGTATTTTGTACAGGCGTGCTCCAGTATGCATTTTGTTTGTCTATCGATATACATCGATTATAGCAAGTTTCAGTCACGGAGTGTTAGCTAACGTGGAGTAGCGAGCTCGCCTAGTATAGACTGGTCTGTGGCTGCTATCTCCAGTTTGGCTTGCTTGCTCTGGAAAGAACTTCGTTTACAGCTTTAAAATTCCAGCGCGCACAGACGGACAGAGCGATTTTTCGATACTCCTTTGCTAACGCGGCAAAACAGCAAACCTAGACTAGAAAAAATTCTTTAACAAAAAATCTAGATCGTATTACGAAAATTCGCTCTGTACGTCTGAGCGCAAGATGGCGCTGCATGCTGCTGCGCTTGAAGCGCGTCGATCTATTGCTCGACAGTCGAGATAGCAGCCACAGACGCTTCATGTATTATTTCCCCCATACTGTTATGTAAATCGCTGTAGTTATAAAGTCTAGTTATTAATAAACTGAAAGCCATGGAGTTAGCTCAAGAAAAGGGTTCTTCAAGTTGGTTATCTGCCCTTCCCTTAGAACAATATGGTCTGACCCTCCACAAAGGAGCTTTCCGGGATGCCCTTGCTCTCAGATACGGTTGGACTCCTGCCAACCTACCTACGCATTGTGCTTGTGGGGCTGGTATGTCTGTAGGACATGCTCTCTCTTGCCCCAAGGGTGGCCTGCCAATTGCCAGACACAATGAGGTTAGAGATACTGTAGCTGGCTGGTTGGGCGAAGTCTGTAACAACACTACTGTGGAACCAACCCTGCAGCCAATCGCTGGTGAAGTCCTCCGTCATGCTACTGCGATTGCTGAGGAGGGTGCTCGGCTGGACATTGCTACAGATGGTTTTTGGGGTGGTCCCTTCGAAAGGGCGTTTTTTGATGTCTGTGTGTTCAATCCCCACGCTCCTTCAAACTCCAGTCAATCCCTTGCTGCCACCTACCGGAAACATGAGAAACGAAAGTGCCGTGCTTATGAACAGAGAGTACGTGAAATTGAGCACGGTTCCTTCACCCCCTTGATCATGTCTGCCACTGGTGGAGTTGGTGCTGCGGCAAACGTTTGCTATAAGAGACTTGCATCCCTACTGTCAGTAAAGTGGAACATGCCCTACTCCTGCTCTCTTGCCTGGATCAGGTGTAAACTCTCCTTCTCCTTGTTACGATCATCGATCCAGTGTTTGAGAGGTTCCAGGTCTTCCCCTCACACTCCTGTGCATCCCTGCCATCTTGTGGCCTTCCATGAGTCTGGGATCACTGTGACCGGTCACTAAATCTATCATTTTGAACCTAACCTATTGTATATTTTTCTATTTCCTACAGTTATTAATAAACACACGTTGCAATAAAATTGGTAACGCGCGCGCGCCGAGCAGCTACGTCATCAACTTCCTTCCTTTCTGCAAGAAAGCGCCTGAATGGAGTTCTGTCGACAGACTGCTCTAGCGGAGCGCCGTTCCTCGATGATCCAGACCATACAGTGAGCTTATCTCTGAGGGCTGACGCGCTACACGTACGTACAATGACTTAATGACTGATGGTTGACTTAACTGGATAAACTGGATCTGATGTCACAGTTACATTGCCTTGTGGAGTGGTCAATAAAGTGACCGGGGTATAACCTAAGTCCTCAAACCTACGACAAATCAAATGATTAGTAGCTAAACTAATTTCTTTCGACAGTAATAGGCTCCAGAACTACGAACATGGTGCACTGACTTTGATAAACAAGCTTGTGTTGACTCTACACATACCTCTTCAACAAATCAATACACAGTGTTTGTTCAGCTCTGCTGGTTTTAAGATAGACAATCAACAGTACAATTCTACATAAAAATGCTAATGCAATCGTTTTATCAAATAATTTATTATTGTTTCTGTGCTACAGCAAAATCTACCACGATTTCACTAGTAACAATAATTATTGTTCTTGTTTTTTATATTTTAAGTTCTGGATAAATATTCTATGCCTGTATTTTTAATGATGTACAAAATCCCCAAAGCATGATCTATGTATTGACAGGAACATCATAAACATGGTCTGCTTTTACTGTCACATAAGCAACATTGTCCTCCATTGCAATGGACTGGTTGCGAGGAGCAGATACTGAGGAATAGGCAGCATTGTCCTTCAGTTCAGTAGACTGAGGAACACCTCCTCCCAGTACTCCATAACACTCATTCTCTACTGAATGAGGTTCACCTATTATAATGTAAAAATGTTGTGTTTGTAAAAGAAGAAATTGATACATGACTTGCTAGTAATAAACATACACAAATTTGTTGTTCTTCCCAAACATGATGTTATTGTGTTTTTGTTATAATAATGTTTTCATACTCTCTACTATAAACACCACTATGAGCAATGATGCAGCAACTGAGTGTATTTAACAGCTATTGCATGCAGTTGGTTACCGTACTAAGCTAGCTACACAATATGCTATACATAATTTATGTACTAATTTTTGTTGACATAAATAGCCACAAACTCTATTAGCACATAAATAGCTACAACACACACAACACAGCAGAGCTCAAGGTCACCTAACATCCAAAAGATACTACTACATAATACCTTTGTTCTTGTATAAAAAGAATCCTACGATTGTTGCAACCACTAATATTATCCCAATTACTACTATTAACAAGACAATGACAATAGCTGCAACAACTATAGTTGAGAGACCACTTGACACTGAGTGAGATAGAGAGAGATTGGAGTCAATACAGTAACATTGATGGATTTATCCGTCTCACCAGGTGTGCCTGTAGAGGTTGGTTGAATGACAGCAAGTGTTGATGATGGCATTGTCACTAGAGAGAAGAGGAAAACCATTCAAGAGATATCACTTGCTAACATTTCCCTATTTCAGTAACACAGCCATTATCAGCTGTACCTTCAAGTCCAGGCAAATTTGCAGGAGGGAAGAGAACAGAAGCACTTCTACCAAATGGATTACTAGCACTGACTGTAAACCGATGTCGTCCTGATTGAGTGAAGGGAACGATAATCGTATAGTTCATTGGACCTGATGGGACACCAGTCAGTTTGTCTAACTGTACTACATCATTTTGTTCATTCATCACAGATATGTTGAAATACAGTGCAGTATATCCAGCAAACACTCTCACTGTCACTGTGAATAGTTGTATACCCACAGTAACATCAGTGATCATTGGTACTGACGGAACACCTGAGAACACACACACAGAGAATGTGAAGTGATCATACAGTCTCACTGACTCACCTGATGTAGCCAATATGTAGTTGGTGGTTTGTCGTTCACTAATACCAAGCTCATTGGTAGCAGTGATAGTACAGGAGTAGTTCATTCCAGCAGTCACATTCTCTGGTCCAGTTGGTATCACAGCCATACCATCACCACACATGTTAGCACTACAGCTCATGTCACTGGCTAGTCCACTACCACTACCCTCCTCCTCACTGCGACATGACACTGCCACACTAGTGAGAGGTGCTCCACCTGTGTGGTTGAAGCTCCAGGTTACCACGAGCTTTCCATTAGTGCTCACAAGATTGGTAGCCAAAAATTCAGGAACTAGAGATTATTCAAGAATTGATATTAAGAATGATTTTCTCACCTCCTGCCATTGTCATGAAGGCTACTGTATTACTGGGTTGACTATGAGCGACACCTTGCTCCATACAGGACATGTCAAGCTGTGGAGATACAGCTCTGACACTGGCAGTGTAGCTGGTGTTGGGTTTCAGTCCAGTCACAGTGAAGGTGTTGGTGTAGGATGGATCAGTAACGATGGCATTGAATGATCTAGTTACATTAATGAATGGTGGACTCATTGATACAAGCTCCACTAGAAATGCATTGAATGCTGGTACTTCACTAGTGAGTGGGTTCTGCCAGCGAAGAATAATAGAGGTAGAACTATCATCAGTGAAATTGATGACAGCAAGGTTTCTAGGAGCAGTGGGTAAACCTGAAGAATGAATAGTTTATGAGATACTAGTTAAAACTCATAGTTAGAGCTGGCAAATTTTATCATAATTTAATGAAGTTTCGTCTACAACAAAATTAATGTTTATACTACTGGTACTGTATAATGTATTTATAACAGGTACTTTGCATCATAGTGGAGACCTCGCCAATTTGTCAAATTTGACTAATTAATTGTCTCTTGCCAAAATTATCCACTATACAAACTTACTAATAACACTCAGTGTGAAGACGTATGAACCACTTACTAATAACAATCAGTGTGAAGACGTATGAATCAGATCCCAAGAAGTTGCTTGCTGTCGCATTGTAAACACCTGCATCTCCAAGACTGACATTTGATATATTAAGTGAGGTTGCTGATACATCTCCTTGGTATGCTACACAATCTTTAGTCCAACTGAAGCTTTCTACAGGTTGTGCTTCTAAGTTTAAGAGCAGAGAAAGATTTTCACCCTCTCGAACACAAGAACTGTTAAAACCATCAGTAAATTTAGGAGAAACTAAATAGGAAAAGATTTTCTAGATTATGTTTAAGTTTAAGCTATGTTTCGCATGGATATGCATGCAAATTTGTGTTATAGTTATAAGCAGAACTCGGTTTAAGCAAGAATCAATGCTTGTACATGCATGGACCTTTACTGACCACTTCCATGCTTTGTTAGTAGTAGATGTTTGTTACAACTGGATATCAATTTTGTGAATGAGTTATTTAATTAACTTACATTGCACATTAATGGTGACTACAGCGCTCCTGGTGACAATGTAGCGTGGAGCACTTCCAGATCCAATAGAATGCTCTAGTGTGCAATTGTATACACCAGACTGACTCCGCATTATATTGGTATACATATAATGTACATTGTCAGTTGAGGTAGCTAGTACGGTAGAGCCAAAGGTCCATCTGGCATCAATACCATCAACAGCACCAGGACTGGGGGCACAGGAGAGAGAACCACTGGTTCCCTCTTCTATATTGACTGTACCGCTTGGGTAAAGTACTGGGTTACCAAATACTAAAATAGACAACATCAGACAGTATTTAATAATTATGATAGCAGGTACACTTACCTAATTCAGAAAAAAGTATGTCCTCTTGATTCATACCTGTAGTACAGCCAATAATAGTATCTGTAGTATTACTCAATACATCTCGAGGAACAGGTATCATCAGTGTATACTCTAGCTCACTCCCACTAGGTGGTATTATTGTTAGACCAGACGTTGAATTAGTGAGTGGTGCTGCACTGACACCTGAGCCAGCTACCAAGATGGTAAAAGTGTTCTCTTCACATCGGAGGCAGGTAGAAATATCATAGATAATAGCATGGGTCTGATCAAAACCACCTCCAACAAAATCGAAAATCTGCAGACACTGGCAGTCACCTGTATCGAAGAAAAAGTAGCCTAGCACTGCTGCACAAGAGATAGGACATACCTTGAGCTATGACTAGTACGAGAATGACTAGTCGCAGCGAGGACAAGTGTAGCCCACGCGCCATGTGAATAACAAAGTATGTCACAGGAGAGGCAGCAGAGATACGCCGCTAACAGCATCCAAGGCTGAACTAATTCTAACGCACAAATTAGTACAGATCCACATACACCGGGTGCATATCGAAATGACGTCACTGCTCAGCTCAAGCATATGGAATTTCAAGCTACAACAACATTGTGTTAAGCATTATAAAAATTTTGTAGAATTAAAATAGCCGTTAGTGCATGCAAAGTAAAAATTTCAATAAAATCTTCACAGTCAGTTAGCTGAATGAACTGTAGAATAAACTACTCTGTCAATGCTGGGTGGAGCTACTGGTGCATTTGGTGGGTGGAATCCTACTTGAGCATACACCAATTCCTTGGGTCTCTGACGGCATGGCTGCTCAACCTGATACCATAGATAAAAATTATACTCAAAGTAAACAATGAACTCTATTATGTATAAATGAAGAGAAAATAATCGTAAAGACATCCAGCCTTATCAGTTTCAATGGTTGCATGCACCATGACCTGCAGAAATGTCAATGCAGCAAAATAATTTAAGGTGCATCAATAACCTGCTGTAGAGGTGTTGAATCGTATAGCTGATTTCCAAGCACCAATTCCTGAAGTGACGTATAATTTTAATACTTCATTATCACTGGATACTTATAATGCTGCCTCTGTCATGGGTTCCCTTGGCTCTGCTCCTCACCTTATGTTATACGTTAGCTAGATAGGTTTTGTATCACATTCATTTCTGTACTATAACTTTTCAACTGCTTCACTTATTTTGCTTACACATGGTTCCACAACTTGAAAAGTTTATGAACACTTGGTCTAATGAGGAATAAAATAAATTGTTGAATAATTTAAAAAACAGTACAGTTTTTTACCTGGTTGATTGCAGGCGATTCTTATCTACAGGTACAGGTTTAATAGATAAAATCACGGATTATCAGCAAAATTTACCTTTTAAACAAAATGATTACTAGAATGGTTCCAACAGCTAAGAACAGGATTAACAGAACTGTTGCTACTACAGTGCTTGCAATGATGCAAATTGTTGCTTGCTCAGTTGAGGTAGCTTCAGCTTCAGTAGTAGTTTTCTCTGTGCAAAATTTTTACTTCTGATTAGTCAAAACTAGAAAATAGAATTACAGTATTGGTGTTTGCCTATTCGCTTGAACTTTATGGAGGCATGAAGGAGTTAATGTTTATTTGTACAAATGAAAAGAATCATCATATCATGTGGGACCATGCATACTTGCTATGAGAAAGTAAACAGAGGTCAATCAACCACTAAGAAACATGCCCATAGTATATACTCACATCACAATGCATATCATTTTAGAGCTAGGTATACTGATGGTGATCGATGCTATACAACATAAAATGATTTAAAATTTGTAATTCGCAGCTGCATGGCAACTTGCATGTAGGCAACACTGAAATCCTGAATGCAATGTAGTTAAGATTGAATATTTGTAACTGGATTTGATATCAGATACATTGCCTTGTGGAGTGGTAAATAAAGTGACCGGGGTATAACCTAAGTCCTCAGACCTATGACAAATCAAATGATTAGTAGCTAAAACTAACTTTTCTTTCAACAGTAATAGGCTACATAACTATGAACTTGGTGCACTAGCTCATGTTGACTCTACACATACCTCTTCAAAAACAATACACAGTGTTTGTTCAACTCTAATGGTTTATTGCGTGGAATACAACTCCTATTGTCATTCTCCTATTCTCTTATTACTATAAAGCTCTTGTGTAATAACTTGACACTGTCAGTTTGTTAACTAAACTGCAACATAGTCAAACCAAAGTTAGAGTACATAAAAATGATAACACTAATCGTTTTATCAAATAATTATTGTTTCTGTGCTACAGCAAAAGCTACCATGATTCCACTAGTAACAATAATTATTATTGTTCTTGTATTTTATAATTATTTTAAGTTCTGGATAAATATTCTATGCCTGTATTTGTATGTTGTACAAACTCCCCAATGCATGATCTATGTATGGACAGGAACATCATAAACATGGTCTGCTTTTACTGTCACATATGCAACATTGTCCTCCATTGCAATGGACTGGTTGCGAGGAGCAGAAACCGAGGAATAGGCAGCATTGTTCTTCAGTTCAATAGACTGAGGAACACCTCCTCCCAGTACTTCATAGCACTCATTCTCTACTGAATGAGGTTCCCCTATTATAAAGTAAAATGTTGTGTTTGTAAAAGAAGAAATTGATACATGACTTGCTAGTAATAAACATACACAAATTTGTTGTTCTTCCCAAACATGATGTTATTGTGTTCTTGTTATAATAATGTTTTCATACTCTTTACTATAAACACCACTATATGAGCAATGATGCAGCAACTGAGTGTATTTAACAGCTATTGCATGCAGTTGGTTACCATACTAAGCTACACAATTATGCTATACATAATGTCTATGTACTAATAGTGTTGACATAAATAGCCATAAACTCTATTAGCACATAAATAGCTACAACACAACACACACAACACAGCAGAGCTGAACTAAGCTTAATGCACAAACTTGGTTTATTAGTAAAGATCCACACTATACACAGGGAATAAGGCTAACACAGAATCATATTCATATCAAAGCTCCAATTCAAAAGCTAAGCAAGGATGCGGGGCTCTAAAATCACGAAATTATCGGAAATTACATCACTGCTCTTAAGCATAATAAAATTTTGTAGAATTAAAATAGTTGTTACATAAACAGTGTTTGCAAAATAAAATTAATTTTCAATAAAATCTTCCTGTCAGTTAGCTGAATGAACTGTAGAATAAACTACTCTGTCAATGCTGGGTGGAGCTATTGGTGGCTTTGGTAGGTGGAATCCTACTTGAGCATACACCAATTCCTTGGGTCTCGGACAGCATGGCTGCTCAACCTGATACCATAAATAATAATATTATGCTAAAAGTAAACAATTAACACTATTAAGTATAAACACCTGATTTGAAGAAAAATCATAAAGACATTCAGCCTTATCAGTTTCAATGGTTGCATGCACCTGCAGAAATGTGAATGCAGCATGAAAATAATCCAAGATGCTGCACAAACATTATTCTGCTGCAGAGGAGTTGAATCGTATAGCTGATTTCCAAGCACCACTTCCTGAAGTGACGTATAATTTTAATACTTCATTATCACTGAGTACTTACTTTTTGCTCTACCGTGACACAACTTGGTCTAATAAGGAATAAAATAAATCGTTGAATAATTTTAATAACGGTTACAGTTTTCACCTGGTTAATTGCAGGCGATTCTTTCCTACAGGTACAGGTTTTAATGATAAAATCATGTGTATCAGCAAATTTTACCTTTTAAACAAATGATTGCGGCTAGAATGGTTCCAACAACTAAGAACAGTATTAACAGAACTGTTGCTACTACAGTGCTTGCAATGATGTAAACTGTTGCATCCTGTGGTTGATTTGGTGGTTCAACTGATGCTGAAAGATAAATTGCTACAAGTTAGCACACAACGATAAACAGCTTGCAAACAGTTGTACGAAATTATCTTGATTAGTCCAAACTAGAAATAGAATTGCAATATTGGTGTTTGCCTATTCACTCAAACTTTATTCAGAGGCATGAAGGAGTTAATGTTTATTTGTACAAACGAAAAGAATCATCACATTATGTGGGAGCATGCATACTTGCTATGAGAAAGTAAACAGAGGTTAATCAACCACTAAGAAACATGCCCATAGACAGACATGTATACTCACATCACAATGCATATCATTATTTTTAGTGCTAGGTATACTGATGCTATACAACATAAAATAACTTAAAATTTGTAATTTGCAGCTGCATGGTAACTTACATGTAGGCAACACTGAAATCCTGAATGTAAGTGTGGATACAAAATTTCCGTTGTCAGCAATACAACAATGTAGTTAATAATGAAGAATGAATATTTGTAACTGTATAAACTGGATCTGATGTTACAGTTACATTGCCTTGTGGAGTGGTCATTAAAATGACCAGGGTGTAACCTAAGTCCTCAAACCTACGACAAATCAAATGATTAGTACTTAAAACTAACTTCTTTCGACAGTAAAAGGCTACATAATTAACTACGCACATGGTGCACTGACTTTGATAAACAAGCTCGTGTTGACTCTACACATACCTCTTCAACAAATCAATACACATGCAGTGTTTGTTCAACTCTGCCGGTTTTAAGATAGACAATCAACAGTACAATTCCAACTGTGAACAATTTTAAGCTCGGTACAAATCTCGTTAAACATGGAAATTAATACATAATAATGCGTGAAATACAACTCCTATTATTATTCTCCTATTCTCTTATTACTATAAAGCTCTTGTGCAATAGCTTGACACTGTCAGTTTGTTAAATAAACTGCACTATAGTCAAACCAAAGTTAGAGTACATAGATATGATAGCTAGTGCTAATCGTTTTATCAAATATTATTGTTTCTGTGCTACAGCAAAAGCTACCCCGATTCCACTAGTAACAATATTATTGTTCTTATTTAAGTTCTGGATAAATATTCTGTGCCTGTATTTGTATGTTGTATAAAATCCCCAAAGCATGATCTATGTATTGACAGGAACATCATAAACATGGTCTGCTTGCTTTTACTGTCACATAAGCAACATTGTCCTCCATTGCTATGGACTGGTTGCGAGGAGCATGCAGATACTGAGGAATAGGCAGCATTGTCCTTTAAAATAAATTGTTGAATAATTTAAAAACAGTTACAGTTTTACCTGGTTGATTGCAGGCGATTCTTTCCTACAGGTACAGGTTTTAATGATAAAATCACGTATATCAGCAAATTTTACCTATTAAGCAAATGATTGCTAGAATGGTTCCAACAACTAAGAACAGTATTAACAGAACTGTTGCTACTACAGTGCTTGCAATGATGTAAACTGTTGCATCCTGTGCTTGATTTGGTGGTTCAACTGATGCTGAAAGATAAATTGCTACAAGTTAGCACACAACGATAAACAGCTTGCAAACAGTTGTACGAAATTATTTTGATTAGTCCAAACTAGAAAATAGAATTGCAATATTGGTGTTTGCCTATTCACTCAATCTTTATTCAGAGGCATGAAGGAGTTAATGTTTATGGGTACAAAAGAAAAGAATCATCACATCATGGGGGAGCATGCATACTTGCTATGAGAAAGTAAACAGAGGTCAATCAACCACTAAGAAAAAGCCCATAGACAGACATGTATACTCACATCACAATGCATATCATTATTTTTCGTGCTAGGTATACTGATGGTGATGCTATACAACATAATAATGATTTAAAAATTTGTAATTTGCAGCTGCATGGCAACTTACATGTAGGCAACACTGAAATTCTGAATGTAAGAGTGGATACAAAATTTCCGTTGTCAGCAATACAAATGTAGTCAAATGAAGATTGAATATTTGTAACTGTATAAACTGGATCTGATGTCACAGTTACATTGCCTTGTGGAGTGGTCAATAAAATGACTGGGCTACAATCAGGAACTCTGACAGCACAATTCATAGTAAAGTTATCACCAGTGCTGACATTTGTTGTTATTATTTGAGAGTTAGTGCCGAGTACAAACACTGTTGGACCTGCAAGAACATAGTGATGTGAATTGATCTCAGAATGGATATGAATAACAAGACACATACAGTGTAACTCATAATCAGTTGAATAAAATGAACTTGTCCTGAGTTTAGGGGACAAGAACAACTATGTACAATAATGCAAGATTGCTCTGCTTGCTTATAGCAGTTGCATTTTCTGTGCTTGTACATTGCATTATAGTAAACTCACCAGTAATGGTAAGAGTGAAAGAGTACGAATCCGAATCCAAGGAGTTGCTTGCTGTCACATTGTAAACACCAGCATCTCGAAGACTGACATTTGATATATTGAGTGAAGTAGCTGATACATCTCCTTGGTAGGCTACACCATCTTTTGTCCAACTGAAGTTGCTGCCCACATCAGGTTGGGCTTCCAGGTTCAACCGCCGAGAAAAACGTTTCCCCACTCCGACACAAGAACTTTTAACCCCATCAGTGAACTCAGGAGGAACTGAAATTACATTGTTTTTTTACAGTGTATAAGATTGATGAAACCACCCACATTATTAGGGCATGCACTCGAGCATGAATGTAATTAAAACTCTCTTTAATGTAGTCACACATGCATTGCTGTTATCAACCCAGATTTTGATTTAAAGACTGAAAATAAGCTCCCAAAATATTACTAGTGAATATTTTCACCTTTATATGTTGTGGAACCATATTAAAAAAATATTCATCCTCAATGACTATCTATTCTTTCATTCTCTCACACTAATTATATTAAATAAACAAGCTACAGTTTATAAGACTCACATTGCACATTGATGGTGACTGATGCATGTCTAGTGACAATGTAGCGTGGAGCACTTCCAGATCCAATAGAATGCTCAAGTGTGCAATTGTATTCACCAGACTGACTCCGCATTATGTTAGTGTATGAATATATCACATTGTCAGTTGAAGTAGCTAGTGTAGTGGAACCAAAGGTCCATCTGGCATCAATACCATCAACAGTACCAGGACTGGGGTTACAGAAGAGAGAACCATTGGTTCCTTTTACTACATTGATTGTGCCGTTGGGATTAAGTACTGGGTCACCAAATACTAAAACAAGAAAATAAAAAGATTTCTATCGAAATCAAAAGGATGTAGGGTTGTGAAATCTACCACTGGTCCACAATGTAAACTAACAAGGAACAAGCATGGAATGGTAACACGATTGACTTGCTAACAGACCATAGATCCCTACATCAGTGGCTGCTTTGGCTGACTATAGCTAGTTCTGCTAGTTGCTGTTGATTGACACCTGACGTGCGTTCTTATGTACAGCCACTGATGTAGGGATCTATGGTCTGTTAGCAAGTCAATCGTGTTACCATTCCATGCTTGTTCCTTGTTAGTTTACATTGTGGACCAGTGGTAGATTTCACAACCCTACATCCTTTTGATTTCGATAGAAATCTTTTTATTTTCTTGTTTGTGTCCTTTTTTCTTATTCAGTGATGTGCAGTTCAATATCATGCATGTACTGAGCCGTCTTTGTTTCCACCATTGGTTTAGTTTTCCTGTTATTGATGGCTTTTCTTTATTAACAATTTTAAACTTGTAGCTAAAAAATAATTGTTATGCTGTATATCAGGTCGCCTACGCATAGTGCATGCATGCATGCTAGGCATGCATTCGAGCCCCGCCCACACTTGTTTGTAGATCATACGGCGGTTATGATGATCTGGCGAGCGCAGAATGTTGATTCTACACGAGCTTACAGTTCTTCGACGACTCCAGACAAATATATGTTCTCCGTGTTCCATACGGCGCGGCTATACTCAAGCTAGTGCTCGGTCACGTGCGCTAGCCACTGCTTGGTCACGTGCGTATTGCGCAATCACACTAATGGCGTCTAACACTTAGCTGACAATGGATCACGATCGAGAACTCGCGGAATGTATATCGCCGTTTCGCTAAAAACAAAGTTCAAAAGGCACCTGCCAGGAGAATTTCACGACTGTTTGTGGGTGTTTTGGTCTCGGCACTGCTCGTGTAAAGGTGCTAGGCGAGTGGAAAGAAAGAAAGAAAACGAAGATGACGAAACTCGATTTTCACCGTTTCCAGGTTCGTCACTTTAGTAACAATTTCGAGCCATCTCCTTGCTACTGTAAGATGGGGCAACGCCAGAGAGCAGATCTAAGTGTTTATGGACGTATAAAATTCGTCACCAGGTGAAATATCAGCGTTTGAACGCTAATACATTGTATGTATTCGCCATCTTGTTTTCCCGTTCAACCCTACATAGGGAGTCACTACCGTGCCTCCCTAATAGACAGCATCAGACAGTGATAAAACATTGTGATAAGCAGGTACTCTTACCTAACTCAGAAAAACGAATGTCCTCTTGATTCGACCCTGTAGTACAGCCAATAATAGTATCTGTATTATTACTCAATACATCTCGAGGAACAGGTATCATCAGTGTATACTGTGTCTCACTCCCACTAGGTGGTAGTATTGTTACACCAGAGGTTGAGTTAGTGAGTGGTACTGCACTGACGCCTGAGCCAGCTACCAAGATGGTAAAAGTGTTCTCGGCACATCGGAGGCAGGTAGAGATGTCATAGATAATAGCAAAGTCCTGATCAAAACCACCTCCAGGACTGTATGATGGACATGTCTTTGCAACTTATTAAAATAATTATTGAATCTACTGACCTAAGTCCTCAAACCTACAACAAATCAAACTAATGATTAGTAGCCAAAACTAACGTCTTTCGACAGTAATAGGCTACATAACTATGAACGTGGTGCACTGACTTTGATAAACAAGCTCGTGTTGACTCTACACATACCTCTTCAACAAATCAATACACAGTGTTTGTTCAACTCTGCTGGTTTTAATATAGACAATCAACTGTACAATTCAAACTGTGAGCAATTTTAAGCTCAGTACTTACATGTAACTACAATTTTGTTAAGCATGGGAATTGATTCAAATGTGAAACAATATGCGTGCAAATTCATATCTTATTATCAACTCCTATTATTAGTCTCAAGGTCTGTATGCAGTATACTATGCATATAGCTGCATTATATACATGGAGCTGATCAAAACATTATCAAAACACATGCATAGCATTGTATGCAGTATACATGTATACTGCATTGAGACCTTTTATGTACGTACAACGTGTAGTAAACACATGATGCATGTGCATGCAACTAACTATAACTTTGATTTGTCAATAATTCACTTTGCATCATCTATGCATGATTTATCTTGCTTTACATAGTCAATACATCAGTCAGTACATATGCTTATTGGTGACTGTTTGATAGCTTTGTGATGTCTATATTGAAAGGCATCAAATTCAAAATGACACAATCACAAATTTGTGTATATTTTTGGGTTATAATTTTGGGTTTCAGTTCAGTCACAGTGAAGGTGTTGGTGTAGGATGGATCAGTCACCTCAAAATTGGGAAAGCATAGTTACCTGCCAAAGCTTATGGGCTATGCTAAAATAAATTCACTCATGATTGCCCAGCAGTCTCCTTATAGTTATAGTTTATGTCCTGCATAGCTAGGTAGGTAAAATTTATGAGATACGTGTGTCCACAAACTCATAAAGCTTCTCAGATCGCAACCCTATCTGTATCCTGTCTGTAGTTGTCACAATAATTATTTTGTGACTCGATAATTTTAGTTGTCACAGCTGTGTCACAGTATTATTTTGTGACTTGACAAGTTTCTCATAGAGAATAAGTGCTTGTGAATTAAACTTATTTTATAAAGACAGTTATAATGATTATTATGTTACTCTACAGGGGCTGTGCTAATATTAAACAATCACTTCTGCTCTAGTGCAGTCAACTAATGCTGTCACTATAACTACATGGTAATGCTTTCTGTTGTCTACGTTAATTTTCATAGTGAAGAAAAATCTCAGCTGTTTCAACATCATGTGTCTTTCTGATAGTCGAGCAACGTTTTATTTGAATTCAAGGTTTCGTCTCAGCTGATGTGTCGTCATTATTGTTAGTAATTGCATGATCACCAGTCACAGAAGTGGATTGATTCTCTTTTCCCTTCACATTATTATGACTGTACTCATCCAGTTTTGTACTTGTAGTTTTTTCTGCTGAAGAAATTGTATTGAACTTGTTTAGAGGCCTATTACACCAAGAATGAAACCACACAAGCCACAACTTCCGAGCATCGTGATTAAGAACCACAAAGAACACAAAGAGGAAGAAACCTTGAAGAGAATTGAAGAACACAAACAGCCATTGAACAGCGAAGGCACCATAGATGCTAGTATCTGCTCCAATTATTGTGAACATTAGAATAATCCATGAGAGGCCCAGTAGAAACATGAACCCTGCTAGTATTGCTAGTAGCTTGCAAGCATTCTTTGATGAGATCGGAACTTTATTCTCATTCGAAAGTGCTTGATTTCTCTTCTGTTGATTGATTTTAAGCCTAATAACGACATAACTTGAAGAGATGAAGATGCAGGCATTAAATATCATGATAAGAATGATTGGAACAAGAAATGCTCCAAAGAACACACCAATATCACTGATGAAGCAACTATGAGAGACAATAATAATGTAAATAACAAAATGTGCACAATCGCTATGTTATTGACTCACAATCCTCTAGTTGTGTTGGACTGTGTGATGTAGTAGTCAGGATTGATGCTTACAGATATCACAACTGGCAGTAGAGGACAAGCTATTAATTTATGGATAAAATTTAGAATGTGAGTAAATTATGCTGCTCACCCCAGCATACAATCGAAGTAATCACAATGAATAGTGTAGTGGATTTTTTGAACACAATCACAAGTTTTTGAAACAGTAAGACAGCTTCAGCACCCATCCACATCCAGGCTACCAGGATGAGGTAGTGGAGGAGCACACCCACAGTGATACAACCAGCTCTGTTCTCAGTACGATCAATACCAGCCACAAACACTATCAACATGAGCATCAGTGACACGGCTAACTGAACATGGAATTTACTGATGTCTTTCTGACGAAAATTCCTACAAGATATCAAGTATAACATACATGGATTAAACTTACTTGAAGACTAGGTAAGTTAACATAAGTAATATCAAGCCCATGAGAGAACAGATTACACCAACATAGGTGGTGATATCCAATGCCAAAATGTATTCTTTTGGTAAGCCTGCGGGACTGGCTCCTTGCACTCTAATAGATATATCCTATTTTAGAAAAGAAAACTTGAGATAATGTGTGTGTATGTGTGTACCATGCTTACCACTAGGCAGGCAAAATTTGTGAGATGGGTGCACTGGCAGCCTACTACATTAGTGGATTCATTGAATGTAGTGAGTGTACAACCATCAGCAATCCAGTCACCATTACCATCTATTAGTCAGTGCAATACATTGTAATCATTGTAATCTGATACTGTACAAAAATAATACTGAGTAGACTTACTAGCTGCATTGAAATCCCAGAAGGCACATCTTCTACTCTCATTCATACCAGAACTAGGTGTATTTGTGAGTCGCAATAGGAATGCTACTGGTTTGGTAAGTCTTGTTCCATCAGCAATACCTCCAACTTGCACTGACACTACTTGACTGCCTACCACAGTATTGGACACTGCTGGATTCTGTGATGCATTCCTTACAGGGAATAGTGCTGGTGAGTTGTACACTACAAATGCTATAGACACACTGCGTTCTTGTGGAATATCAGTTAAAATGTCTTGCGGGAGGAAGAATGCTGCAGTATTAACACTTTGAGGCAACTCTCCTGACAGCTCATTATCTGATGATGATAGTTGTAATTCCTGGGAGACTAAGAATTAATAATATTATTATTAGCTGAACATAGTTATAAAAAATAACAGTGCATGAATACCTGATTGACTCACTGACAGTGATCTTCCTTGAAATTCAATTCTTGTGATCTTTATAAATTTATTAAAGAAATAAATTTGAACAAACCATTATTGCAACTTACTCTTTCTCCTCTCAATGCTAAGTCTCTTCTAACTACAGAAATGTTGGTAAAGTTTGTCTGCTCAATCACAACATCTACAATGTTGTTGAATGCTTGTACAATCCTATTCCATTAACAACATCTCATAACTGTAAAGACATTCATTATACTCATAATACCTATTACTTTGTTGTTGCAATATTTCCATAGGCCACTCTTCTACATTGTCTAGTATATCAATAGTATTTGTTGTAACCTAAAGCAAGAGGGATTATGATGTATGCTGGATACAGGTACATTATTCACCTGATTGGCCACTTCTAATGATACATTTTGTGTCAATATTATATCGACAGATTGCATGAGTACATCTGAAATCACTCTCAGATTATCACTGCTCTGATCTGATGTTTCATTAGCTGTTGATATAATATCAGTTATATTACTGATAACTTGATTCACATTTTCAGCACTGATATTAACCTGCAGTATTAATAAATAATCATGTGTGAGGTACTGAGAGAAGTTCAATACAGAATTAACCTGTTTAAAACTGTCAAACCCTATAGTTTCACACTGATCAACAAAAGGAGTTGCCCAAGTGTTACTAAACACACATTGTCTTGTTGCTACTACACCATCTGGTCCATAGAAGCAGTTAGTAACAGCTGTAGCATTCACTTCAGTCTTGTTCCACTGGAATGTTCCTCTCATACCTTCTTCAGTGGTTTCATATTTACAAAAGTCTGAAAATCAATAAAATCAAGTCAGTTATAATCATAAATTGCAATGCTACACTTTCATGTCAAAAATCAGATTATATAGTTTACAAGTTTGTGCGCATGGTGACACTATTGTAAAGAAAACATTCACTTCATAGCTTATCCTATGTAATCACACAAGTAAAGTAAAAAAGCTTTAATAAAAAAACTGAATAGTGTAGGGATGACTCTTAAAAAAGGAAAGGAACAAGATGGGATGATGCTTGCAAAAGTAAAGGAACAAGATGGAATAATGCTTGCAAATGTAAAAGTCCCAAGTATCTCTACATCAGCGGCTTGTTGCGACAACGTGCAACTGACAATTGCGGAATCCTCTTCCTATACCTTCACAACCATCAATTACTTCATCGGACTGCGTCCTCCAAACACAGCTACCTGCAGCATATTTACAACTCATTTACTGTCAACTACTTCATCGGACTGCGTCCTCCTAAACACAGACACCTCTAGTTATTTACAACCGTCAAGTACTTCATCGGACTGCGTCCTCCAAACACAGATACGTCTAGTTATTTAGAACCGTCAATTACGTCATCGGACTGCGTCCTCCTTCAAGCCGCTGATGTAGGGATACTTGGGACTTTTACATTTGCAAGCATTATTCCATCTTGTTCCTTTACTTTTGCAAGCATCATCCCATCTTGTTCCTTTCCTTTTTTAAGAGTCATCCCTACACTATTCAGTTTTTTTATTAAAGCTTTTTTACTTTACTTGTTCCTGTTACTTTTTTGATCACTACCAGTTTGAACTTATTCTATGTTAGATGTTATTTCATTTTGACAACTCCGTGAGCAGCAGTTACTAGTCTAGCATGCAGATGTGAACGTGCACGGGTCTTGAGAGTAAGGAGTGTGGTTTAAAATAATCATTTAATATTACCAATCATTCAATGAAAGGTTTAAATATTAAGTCCATGTATGATTTGACAACATGATACTTGTTAGTACTGTAATGGATGAAGAAGAGACTAATACTGACAACTCGATCATGCAGTCGACACGCCAAGCAGAAATTTATTATTTTGGTGACGTCACGAGTAAACACAAAATGGAGCGTTTGAGGTGTGTCTGGTTGCTAGTGAAGAACGTTCTTTTGTACGTTATCCCGACGATAGAGGACTTAAAAACATAACCAGAACGGTCCAGGGAGAACTTTAGTTTATTTCTATGGTTATCTTGACTTCAGTTGGCTGTTGTGTTTGCCGTCTTCCGTCGTTTATTGTACCACACTTGAAAATGGCGTCGTGGAGGAACAGAATTCTCGGGAAGCTAACGCCTCGTACATGCAGTGGAACAACTTATATTCAAGGTATGTTTTACATTGAATATTGCTTAATGTGTTTTACCTGTTATGAGCGTGTATCTGTTGCGAGAAAAAAATTCCTGACGGTGACAAACGTGACGACTGAGTTTTATAATACATAATACTCGAGAAAACGTGATCTATAAAATTATTATGACACACAAAGCACTTGTAGTTAGAAAGAACTGGTCATACTACCCATGTACTTGTTCTATATCACTCTCACAATCTGTTTCATTGTCTGATTGATCAGAATCGATCACTGCTCCACTCTAGAGTTCTGTCTTCAATTTCCATGTTACGTGTCAGCCGTTACGTGTTATACTTTCTCTTGTAGTAGTGTTTGGGCCATGAACAAACTTCAGAACAGTTGTCCTTTTTTACATACACACCTTCCTGTCACACAACTAGTCTTACACTTACAGTCTTTTTGCCAAGATTGCCTTCAAAGGTAGCATTGTCTTGTAAATGTTTTTGATTATAGCAGCATTTGGGATTTGGGCACGGCCTGGATGCTTCATGCCTCAAATAGGCTCCAAAAATTCTTTATGAATTGCATTGTACACGATGTAATAGGTACTATTGCAAAAGGGGTTGTGGGAAAGGTACAATTTCATTGAATTGTACTTACACACGTCAAACGTTCCTTGATATTAGGTACTTGTAATTTGTAATTGTTGGTGAAGCATGCATCGTCACAGCCATGTATGCTGCATTTGATTATTGCTTGTCTTTTTTCTCCCACCTAGGAACATGGTTTGGATCACTACCAATTCTTCGGAGGTCATCGTGACACGGGTGACATATCGCGTCACTTGGTACTATACCCAGTTTTAAGGCTTCGTCGTGTTTGCCATGTGTGCACATTACTTGTGTGTTAGTGTTGTAATTCACTAAGTGCGCACACTTGACTGACTGACTCTCCTGGTTGACTGTCATCATTACCATCATTGGACAGACGTCGCTTGCTGCCTCTAGTGTCCATTTGGACCCTTTATGATCTACCTGTCACCATTAGAATATAATTATAGCTGTTATAATATGCAGTATTGTAAATTGTATTATCAAAGCGAGTCTAAATGGGATTGCGCAAGCGTACTTTGAAGCGCTCATAGTTCAGTGAGTGCAAGCTGGAACAACTCAAAGTTTGTATTATGTTGAGCTTGGTGTGTGTACATTTGCTGAGATGCATTATAATACTGAAAGCTGGTTGAGAAAAAAATTCCTGACGCAGTCTATGGAAGCATACGAATTCGGTGTCGTGCTTGGTTTAGCTCCGATACAGAGGCTGGTTTAAAGCGTAAGGCTACAAGGATTTGTGTATTGATAAAGCAGATGATGAAGATACTTTACTGCAAAAATAAAAGCAAAAGCACCAAGATGACAATAGATATGAACTGTTTAGTTTGCTTATGAATAATTCAAACATCCTTGAATAGACGCTGCAGGGTAGCGCGGCATGATAATAAATTTGTACGTGTGGTATTGGACTTCCGGTTATTTGGCGTGTCGACTGCATGATGCTGCAAGCCTAAAATAGTTGGACCACGCCTAGTACAATCTTTTTGATGCCAATATCACACTCACAGTGGCTTCTAGTCCTTACGCTGCGTGGTGTAGGAACCTTTCTGTGCGTAGGTAAGCGGCGCCGGTACAGTACTCAGCCCGGTTCACGTCTGGGCATGTCAGTTTTAACCCGCCATCTAAAGCTTTAACAAACAGATCAGTGTTACTTAGAGTATAGTACAGCTCTAGACAAATTTCATACCTCTGGCTTGCGCGCTGAAGCGTCCAGACCAGAGACAAAACGAAGTATCGATCGAGATAGCTGCAAAACTGATGTAGGCGGAGTCAATAATAAGTAGCGACAAGAGGGTTAATTATTTAATGGCGTCTTCAGTCCAAAACGGGCTAAAAACCATGTTTTTCAAGGATTACTCGCTTCTGGTAGTATTTAATGCCTATCTAAGACGTAAATGCACTATTCCAGATATATACACGTGCAATTGTGCAGGTTTGGTAGTGATTCGTTCACTCAGGACAGCGCCAGGCTCAGGCTGAAAGAAGAAAGAAGAAGAAGAAGAAGAAAGATGAACAATTCGCGTGGGCGGCGATTTCTGTTTACCACTTTAGAAACGTCTGCCCGCTTCGCCAAAGGTATTTCCACACTTAGAACAATCGCCTGATCAATCCTAGATGTCTGGAATCTCGAGAAACGCTACAACAGCCAAGATCTGCAACGACCTCCCTTAGAGTCGCCATCTTGATTTTCCTCGACAAGCAAGCAGTCCCGGCGACTTTCTTAGACTTCCTACAAGCGCTCGCACTTAAGATTCCCTTAGAGATAGTGAAAATGCAGTAGAAATGTATAACAGTAGAGATAATTTATGTGCGAAAACTCATTTTCACACATGAGTAGCCGCCATCTTAGTTCGAGGTCATCCCTACATATCATTGCTGATCGGCAATGATAATAACATAACATTATTTCGAAAAAATCATGGTGACTGCAGTAAAATAGTTCTAAACAGCATTATACAAGTATAGTATAGTAAAAATAGTATCTGTATAACTTACTAATAACACTCAGTGTGAAGACGTATGAATCAGATCCCAAGAAGTTGCTTGCTGTCACATTGTAAACACCTGCATCTCCAAGACTGACATTTGATATATTAAGTGAGGCTGCTGATACATCTCCTTGGTATGCTACACCATCTTTTGTCCAACTGAAGCTTTCTACAGGTTGTGCTTCTAAGTTTAAGTGCAGAGAAAGATTTTCACCCTCTCCAAGACAAGAACTGTTAAGGCCATCAGTAAATTTAGGAGAAACTAAATAGAAAAATATTGATTATGTTTAAGTTTAAGGTATGTTTCGCATCAGGAGCCCATAACGAGAAGGAGCGTCCAACACTAATACATTTCCTCGGTACCAACCTATGACCAAAATCCTCAAGTAGAAAGTCCATATTTGGCAGACCAGGTCCAGCCCCTTGTAACAAGGCCACGCCACTGTCAAACGAAGTAGTTATGAATATCATTAATGTTAACCCAACAGTTTACACAGCGGTCCCATATATGGACTTCCTACTTAAGGATTTTGGTCATAGGTTGGTCCTGCACGTTGGACGCTCCTTCTCGTTATGGGCTCCTGTTCGCATGGACATGCATGCAATTTGTGTCATGGTTGTAAGCAGAACTCGGTTTAAGCAAGAATCAATGCTTGTACATGCATGCACCTTTACTGACACACTTCCGTGCTGTTACTAGCAGATGTTTGTTACAACTGGATATCTCATCAATTTTGTGACTGGGGTATTTTACTAACTCACATTGCACATTAATGGTGACTACAGCGCTCCTGGTGACATTGTAGCGTGGAGCACTTCCAGATCCAATAGGTTGCTCAAGAGTGCAATTGTATACACCAGACTGACTCCGCATTATGTTAGTGTATGAATATATCACATCGTAATTTGAAGTAGCTAGTGTAGTGGAACCAAAGGTCCATCTAGCAACAATATCATCACCATTAGTAGGACCGGTGCGACAGGAGATAGAACCACTGGTTCCTTCTACTACATTGATTGTGCCTTTGGGATTAAGCACCGGGTCAAGAAATACTAAGATAGAAAACATCAGGCAGTGATAAAACATTATGATAAGCAGGTACACTTACCTAACTCTCTAAAACGAATGATCTCTTGATTCACACCTGTAGTACAGCCAATAGTAGTATCTGCAGTATTACTCAATACATCTCGAGGAACAGGCATCATCAGTGTATACTGTGTCTCACTCTCACTAGGTGGTATTATTGTTACACCAGAGGTTGAGTTAGTGAGTGGTGCTGGACTGATGCCTGAGCCAGCAACCAATATGGTAAAAGTGTTCTCTTCACATCGGAGGCAGGTAAAAATGTTATAGACAAGAGGATGGGTCTGATCATAAGGAAAATCAAAGTTCTGCAGACACTGGCAGTCACCTGTAGCGAAGAACAAATAGCCTGCTGCACAAGAGATAGGTCATCATACCTTGAGCTATGACTAGCGCGAGAATGACCAGTCGCAGCGAGGACAAGTGTAGTCCACGCGCCATGTAAATAAACAAAGTATGTCACAGGAGAGGCAGCAGAGATACGCCGCTAACAGAATCCAAGGCGGAACTATGTTTAATGCACAAACTTGGTTTATTATTAACGATCCACTGTATACACCGGGTGCACATAGGGAACAAGGTTAGCACAGAATCATATCGAAATGACGTCACTGCTCAGCTCACAACAACAATTCTTTTGTTATGCATATAAAATTTTGTAGAATTATAATAGCTGTTAGTGCATGCAAAGTAAAATTCTCAATAAAATCTTCACTGACAGTTAGCTGAATGAACTGTAGCATAAACTACTCTGTCAGTGCTGGGTGGAGCCATTGGTGCATTTGGTGGGTGGGATCCTACTTGAGCATACACCAATTCCTTGGGTCTCTGACGGCATGGCTGCTCAATCTAAATCCATAGAAAAGAAGATCGAAAAAGATTTCTGACGAAATCAAAAGGATGTAGGTATGAAGAAATCTACCACTGGTCCACAATGTAAACCAACAAGGAACTAGCACGGAATGGTAACATGATTGACTGAATAATGAAAGCACCAAAGCGGTGCTGATGCCTTGGTGCAGTCATAAAACTAAAAGTTACAAAAGCAATCACAAACAGAACTATCTACCATTCCATAACACAGTAAACTATCCACCATTCTACAAACACAACAACAGCTGCAGATGCATGTATACATGATTTCTGTACAGCAATAAACTGCAGCTATTACACCTTTCTGTACAGCAATCACACCTTTCTGTACAGCCCATGCATACTGAACACGAGCGAGATAGCTTCCATAGCTTGCTTACACGATTTCTCTGGACTTGCGCTGCTACCCTGTAGTAAAATTATAACCTAAGAGCTTCTAGACAGTCAACTGTGAGTAGGTTTGTTTTCTGAGAAGTCCTGATCGTCAGCAAAAGCCATCTAGGTGAGCAAACCACGCCATAACTCTAGAACAAAGCTTTCCATCGAACTTTCGCTAGTTCACAACCGAGATAATATCTAGCTCTACCTGCATTGCAAGTTTCAGAGCTTACCATCCAGCGTGCGCCGCAAAAATGGTGTAACAGACAGACAGACAACGCGATTACTGTATGCCTCGTGGCTCCGCCCACCGAGGCATAGTAAACCATGCATCCTACATACATCAGTGGCTGCACATAGTTATGGACAGCATTATTATAATTATGTGGTTCAATAATTATGGACTGTACATCAGTGGCTGCTTTAGACCAGGAAGCTGGTGTTGACTTCAGTGAAGCTACACAATGAAAGAACATCAAATAAACTTTGCTAACAGCAATGGTAATGTACATCTTACCTGAGTGTGTATCATGTTACCTGCAGGGGGTACGACAAGCTTTCGTATTACGAAACGTTGACACACCCTCTAACCAACTGTAATGCTTTGGAATGTATGCGGGACAGTTTAAACAGATTGCCATTGCGCTATAGTACATGATATTTAGCTCAGGTGTGCATTACTTACACTCCAGATCAAGGCAAGTAACATTCCAAAACAATCTACTGAAAATAGCTGAAACAAGTTATCTGCTGCCTTACAGTGATTGGATGACATTTGTGTGTATTGCAGCCAGAGTTTGTGTGCCACAGCTGCAAATTCTTTACATTATTAACCGACTATACTAAAAAAATTAAAAAGATTTCTATCGAAATCAAAAGGATGTAGGGTTGTGAAATCTACCACTGGTCCACGATGTAAACTAACAAGGAACAAGCATGGAATGGTAACACGACTGACTTGCTAACAGACCATAGATTCCTACGTCAGTGGCTGCTGTGGTTGGCTATAGCTTGTTCAGCTAGTTGCTGTTGACTGTAGTGTTGTAAAAGTAATGGGTTTTAATATTAGTTATAGTTTTGTTAGAGTAATGATGGTGAATTTGGTTTTAGTTATTGTCGTAATTAGTTAACAAAAAAAATCAGTAATTTAAGTTGTAGTTATTGTTTTAGTTATTGTTATTAGCGTGCTATCTATAAGTGTTCCTTGTTACTCCTAATCAACACTTTACGTTCCAGATTTTTGTCTGTTAAGCAATTTCTTTTACCGATACAAGCATTTCCTGCAATAGAGACAGCTCGCTCAATTGGTGCATGTCGATGAAGCAGGTATGGCAAGTACATCACAGGCTACTTTTGACCAAGTGGGATACTGTGCCTCTGACTTTATCCAGAAATCCAAGATTTCTCCTTCTTGATAGTAGCTTTTTTATTGCACAATGAAGTTTAAAAGTACAACTCTGGTACAACTGACAGAGGTTACAAAGAGATTAGCACATGTGCTTTGGTACCTTGTTGATTAATAATTGTAAAAATTAAAAAGATTTCTATCGAAATCAAAGGGATGTAGGGTTGTGAAATCTACCACTGGTCCACAATGTAAACTAACAAGGAACAAGCATGGAATGGTAACACGATTGACTTGCTAACAGACCATAGATCCCTACATCAGTGGCTGCTGTGGTTGGTTATAGCTAGTTCAGCTAGTTGCTGTTGACTGACACCTAACGTGCATTCAGCTTGTGACAAAATATTGATCTTATGTACAGCCACTGATGTAGGGATCTATGGTCTGTTAGCAAGTCAATCGTGTTACCATTCCATGCTTGTTCCTTGTTAGTTTACATTGTGGACCAGTGGTAGATTTCACAACCCTACATCCCTTTGATTTCGATAGAAATCTTTTTAATTTTCTTGTTTGTGTCCTTTTTTCTTTTTCAGCGAAGTGCAGTTCAATATCATGCACGTACTGAGCTGTCTTTGTTTCCACCATTGGTTTAGTTTTCCTGTTGTTGGTGGCTTTTCTTTATTATTAAGAATTTTAAACTTGTTGCTAATAATAATTGTTATGCTGTACATATCAGCTCGCCTACACATGCATGCAGTGGATACGAGCCCCGCCCACAATTGTTTGTAGACATGTACGGCGGTTGTAATTATCTGGCAAGCGCAGAATGGTGATCCTATACGAGCTTACCGTTCTTCGAAGACTCCAGACAAATACATGTACATGTATGTGTTCTCCGTGATCCATAAGGCGCGCGGCGATACTCATCAAGCTAGTGCTTGGTCACGTGCGCTAACCACTGCTTGGTCACGTGCGTATTGCGCAATCACATCAATGGCGTCTAACACTTAGCTGACAATGGATCACGATCGAGAAATCGCGGAATTTATATCGACGTTTCGCTAAAAACTAAGTTCAAAAGGCACCTGCCAGAAGAATTTCATGACTGTTCATGGGTGTTTTGGTCTCGGCATTGCTCGCGTAAAGGCGCTAGGCGCGCTGAAGAAAGAAAGAAAGAAAGAAAGAAAGAAAGAAAGAAAGAAAGAAAGAAAGAAAGAAAGAAAGAAAGAAAGAAAGAAAGAAAGAAAGAAAGAAAGAAAGAAAGAAAGAAAGAAAGAAAGAAAGAAAGAAGAAAACGAAGATGACGAAACACGATTTTCACCGTTTCCAGGTTCGTCACTTTAGTAACAACTTCGAGCAATCTCCTTGCTACTGTAAGATGGGGCAACGCCAGAGAGTAGCCTCGTCCCCAGGCTCTAAAATTTAGAGCCTGGTTTATACTGTTTGCGCATGCGTTTAATTATGGTAGAATTTGCAATTATTTGAGTGGGTGATGGTGGGCGTAACGATCGAATGACGTTTCCTGATGAGCATGTTTGCAGCTAAGACGTCAAAAAAAGATGGCGCGCCCCAATAACCGAGTTGCTGTAGTGTCAAGCGACTCAAGTCTTCAGGAGTATCGGCCCCAGATCACACTGCTGTGTCGTTTATGCCATGTACGAGCCACGATCGCCATCGCCGTGCATAGAAAATCCAGTTATCATCAAACTTACCGATGTATATCGTCACGAATCAGCAGTCTGTTAGAAATAACTGTTACAGATGTCAACCTGACTAACACAATTGTTATAAATAGGAGAAGAGGCTGTCGCTCTGGAGAGACCTGCTTTAGTTCTGTGGTTAGCATTCAGCTATTAGCGGTCACCGGAAACCCGACGTCATTGAGCGTATACATAACACAAAGATGAACAAGAATCCGTGATATTCTTGGAAAAGCAAGAAATTGAACGCATGCGCAGACAGTATAAACCAGGCTCTATATTACGCCCACACAATAGAGCCTGGGTACGAGGCTACGCCAGAGAGCAGATTTAAGTGTCTTTTGACATATACAATTCATGACCAGGCGAAATATCAGCGTTTGAACGCTAATACATTGTATGTAGCCGCCATCTTGTTTTCTCGTTCAACCCTACATAGGGAGGCACTACCGTGCCTCCCTAATATACAGTGCTTCCAGCTTAAAGAGTATAGAATTTTGAAAATTTGATTTATTGTGGTGTAAAACTAACATTATAGATGCTGTGACTGTTAAATCTGGTATGAATCTTGATACATCATTGCTGATCATAAAAATGAAGTTTAAATGACTCACAAGAAGTAATATTAAAGTTATGTATGGTTATGTAGAAGTGATTAGCGAACGTCAGTAGCAAAAGTGTTTAGGCTTGGAAATTTGCATTTGACTTAGTTAAGAATAGCCACTTGTCATAAAACACAAGGAATAGTTCAATTTTCAATAGGAATTGATTCGGTTGCTTATGCTTGCTGCATAATGTTTTTATGTAATTTAACACACAAAAATTCCTCCGTTTTAGAGTTCAAAAAGTGTTTAGGCTCAAATTTCAACAAATTTGTTAGTTAAGTTGCACTATAATTTTATAAGTTGCAAAAATGAAAGCTGTACTTTAAGCGGTGCAGTAGTTGCAAGATTTTTATTACCAACTTTTGGCAATTTCAAGCTTCCGCGAATTATCATGTGACGTCACACATTAAAACCTACAATTCCAATGATACCTCACTGTGTGTAATTATGATATTCTTACTATCTTTGAGTAAACAGCACCACCTAGAACGCAAAATTCCAATTTTGTAGTAGACACTAGAATAAACACTGTGTAAAAATTCTACTCTTTAAGCTGGAAGCACTGTACAATAACTAGTAAAAGTGTCTAATTATAGTTTTAGTTATTAATAGTAAAGTTCAGTCTGGTAATAATAGTTATAGTTTGTTATTGTTAACAACAATGATTTGACCCTTACTAAAAGTGGTTTTAGTTTTAGTTATTTTTAACATTTACAACACTAGTTGACTGACACTTAATGTGCATCCAGCTTGTGACAAAATATTGATCTTATATACAGCCACTGATGTAGGGATCTATGGTCTGTTAGCAAGTCAATCGTGTTACCATTCCATGCTTGTTCCTTGTTAGTTTACATTGTGGACCAGTGGCAGATTTCACAATCCTACTTCCTTTTGATTTCGATAGAAATCTTTTTAATTTTCTTGTTTGTGTCCTTTTTTCTTTTTTAGTGAAGTGAAGTTCAATATCATGCACGTACTGAGCTGTCTTTGATTTTTTTTTTAATAATGTTTATGCAAGAGCAACGAGACACAATATAGCAAATTGAGCTAATTCTAGTGTGTATCCAAAAATAAAATTAACTAAGTTATATAATTAAGCAAATTTAATTTAAAGGATGATAACGACGAAGAGAAAATAATATTAGATGGAAGAGAATTCCAGTCAGCTATTGTTTCAGGAACAAACGAGTGCAAATAATAGTTAGAGTGAGCAAAAGGTTGCAGTAATGATAGTGAGTGAAATGTGCGAGTGCTATAAGAGTGAGATTCTCTATAAGAAATTAAACCCGAAGGAAAATAACATAAGTCATTCATTATTTTATACAAAAAAATTAACCGTGGCATAATTATATCTTCTCCTCTCAAGAGTTGGGAGATCAAATTCAGCGATCAAGTCCCGATAGTTGGCGGACCAGTCGTGAGTTGCCATGTGCAAGGCAAACTTTTGGACCCCATCAAGCTTTGCAATGTCACCTGCAAGATGGGGGGCCCAAACTGATGCTGCATACTCGAGGTGAGGACGAATTAAAAGTTTTGTATATTTCAATCATACATCTGGTGTTCACCAAACCATAAAATCTCCTGTAGACTAGACCAATCAGCTTTCCTGTTGCTGATGGCTTTTCTTTATTATTAAGAATTTTAAACTTGTACCCGGTGCTTGTAGCTAAAAATAATTGTTATGTCAGCTCGCCTACGCATGCATGCATGCAGTGGACACGAGCCCCGCCCACGCTTGCTTGTAGACCTGTACGGCGGTTAGAATTATCTGGCAAGCGCAGAATGGTGATTCTATACGAGCTTACCGTTCTTCGAAGACTCCAGACAAATATGTGTTCTCAGTGATCCATACGGCGCGGCGATACTCAAGCTAGTGCTTGGTCACGTGCGCTAACCACTGTTTGGTCACGTGCGTATTGTTCAATCACAATAATGGCGTCTAACACTTAGCTGACGATGGATCACGATTGAGAAATCGCGGAATTTATATCGCCGTTTCGCTAAAAACAAAATTCAAAAGGCACCTCCCAGGAGAATTTCACGACTGTTCGTGGGTGTTTTGGTCTCGGCATTGCTCGCGTAAAGGCGCTAGACGCGCTGAAGGAAGGGAGGGAGGAGGGAGGGAGGGAGGGAGGGAGGGAGGGAGGGAGGGAGGGAGGGAGGGAGGGAGGGAGGGAGAAAGAAGAAAACGAAGATGACGAAACTGGATTTTCACCGTTTCCAGGTTCGTCACTTTAGTAACAATTTCGAGCAATCTCCTTGCTACTGTAAGATCAGGGCAACGTCAGGGAGCAGATCTAAGTGTCTTTTGACGTATACAATTCATCACCAGGCGAAATATCAGCGTTTGAACGCTAATACATTGTATGTAGCCGCCATCTTATTTTCCCGTTCAACCCTACATAGGGAGGCACTACGGTGCCTCCCTAATAAACTGGACCTGATGTCACAGTTACATTGTCTTGTGGAGTGGTCAATAAAGTGACCGGGGTATAACCTAAGTCCTCAGACCTACGACAAATCAAAATTAATGATTAGTAAACTAACTTCTTCGACAGCTCCAGAACTATGAACGTGGTGCACTGACTTTGATATACAAGCTCATGTTGACTCTACACATACCTCTTCAACAAATCAATACACAGTGTTTGTTCAGCTCTGCTGGTTTTAAGATAGACAATCAACAGTACAATTCTAACTGTGAGCAATTTTTAAGCTCAGTACATAACTACTATCTCGTTAAACATGGAAATTAATACATAATAATGCATGGAAATTGAAATCTCATCACAACTCCTATTATTATTCTCTTATTACTATAAAGCTCTTGTGCAATAGCTTGACACTGTCAGTTTGTTAAATAAACTGCACCGTAGTCAAACCAAAGTTAGAGTACATAAAAATAATAATGCTAATCGTTTTATCAAATATTTTTGTTTCTGTGCTACAGCAAAAGCTACCACAATTCCACATGTAGTAACAATATTATTGTTCTTGTTTTTATATTTTAAGTTCTGGATAAATATTCTATGCCTGTATTTGTATGTTGTACCAAAGCATGATCTATATATTGACAGGAACATCATAAACATGGTCTGCTTTTACTGTCACATATGCAACATTGTCCTCCATTGCTATGGACTGGTTGCGAGGAGCACTGAGCAGATACTGAGGAATAGGCAGCATTGTCCTTCAGTTCAATAGACTGAGTAACACCTCCACCCAGTACTTCATAACACTCATTCTCTACTGAATGAGGTTCACCTATTATAAAGTAAAAATGTTGTGATTGTAAAAGAAGAAATTGATACATGACTTGCTAATAAACATACACAATTTGTTGTTCTTCCCAAACATGATGTTATTGTGTTTTTGTTATAATAATGTTTTCATACTCTCTACTATAAACACCACTATGAGCAATGATGCAGCAACTGAGTGTATTTAACAGCTATTGCAGTTGGTTACCATACTAAGCTAGCTACACAATATGCTATACATAATTTATGTACTAATAATGTTGACATAAATAGCCACAAACTCTATTAGCACATAAATAGCTACAACACACACAACACAGCAGGGCTGAACTAAGCTTAATGCACAAACTTGGTTTATTAGTAAAGATCCACACTATACACAGGGAATAAGGCTAACACAGAATCATATTCATATTGAAGCTCCAATTCAAAAGCTAAGCAAGGACGCGGGGCTCTAAAATCAAGAAATTATCGGAAACGACGTCACTGCTCTTAAGCATAATAAAATTTTGTAGAATTAAAATAGCTGTTACATAAACAGTGTTTGCAAAGTAAAAATTATTTTCAATAAAATCTTTACTGTGAGTTAGCTGAATGAACTGTAGAATAAACTACTCTGTCAATGCTGGGAGGAGTCATTGGTGCATTTGGTGGGTGGAATCCTACTTGAGCATACACCAATTCCTTGGGTCTTTGACGGCATGGCTGCTCAACCTGAAACCATAAATAATAATGCTAAAAATAAACTATTATGTATAAACACCTGATTTGAAGAAAAATAGTAAAGACATTCCGCCTTATCAGTTTCAATGGTTGCATGCACCTGCAGAAATAATGTCAATGGCGGAAGCAAAATAATCTATAACAAACATTATTCTGCTGCAGAGGCGTTGAATCGTATAGCTGATTTCCAAGCATCAATTCCTGAAGTGACGTATAATTTTAATATACTTCATTATCACTGAGTACTTACTTTTTGCTCTACACAACTTGGTCTAATGAAGAATAAAATAAATTATTGAAAAACAGTTACAGTTTTTTACCTGGTTGATTGCAGGCGATTCTTTCCTACAGGTATATAGGTACGTATCAATGATAAAATCACGTATATTATCAGCAAAATTTACCTTTTAAGCAAATAATTGCGGCTAAAATGGTTCCAACAGCTAAGAACAGGATTAACAGAACTGTTGCTACTACAGTGCCTGCAATGATGTAAACTGTTGCATCCTGTGCTTGCTTTGATGGTTCAACTGATGCTGAAAGTTCTGCTGCTATACCCACAAGATAAATTGCCTCAAGTTAGCACACAATGAAAAACAGCTTACAAACAGTTGAGGTAGCTGCAGCTTCAGTAGTAGTTTTATCTGTGCAAAATTATTACTTCTGATTAGTCAAAACTAGAAAATAGATTTGCATGAATATGGTCTTAGCCCATTCACTTGAACTTTATTCAGAGGCATGAAGGAGTTAATGTTTATGTGTACAAAAGAAAAGAATCATCACATCATGTGGTAGCATGCATACTTTGTTCCTGAGATAATAAACAGAGGTCAATCAGCAACTAAGAAAATGCCCATAAACAGAAATGTATACTCATGCACATCACAATTTAGTGCAAACATAAGAATAGTAACATTACTTTAAACAACCTAAGACTTAGTAGTTTTAAACGTATTGTATCAAGCATCAACATAGTAATCTCTTAAAGATAACGCTTTCCAATTTACGTTGCAGCCAAGTGGCACCTTTAGTGTACGGCTTTAATGAAAACATTAGTTTACAAAAGGTTATACAGAATGTAGTCGATAATTCTATTAGGACTCACTTTGCACATTGACGGTGACTGCAGCGCTCCTGGTGACAATGTAGCGTGGAGCACTTCCAGATCCAATAGAATGCTCAAGTGTGCAATTGTATACACCAGACTGACTCCGCATTATGTTAGTGTATGAATATATCACATTGTCAGTTGAAGTAGCTAGTGTAGTGGAACCAAAGGTCCATCTGGCATCAATACCATCAACAGTACCAGGACTGCGAGAGCAGGAGAGAGAACCACTGGTTCCTTCTACTACATTGATTGTGCCATTGGGGTTAAGTACCGGGTCACCAAATACTAAAATAGACAACATTAGACAGTGATAAAAAATTATGATAAGCAGGTACACTTACCTAACTCACTAAAACGAACGACCTCTTGATTCGAACCTGTAGTACAACCAATAATAGTATCTGTAGTATTACTCAATATATCTCGAGGAACAGGTATCATCAGTGAATACTGTGTCTCACTCCCACTAGGTGGTAGTATTGTTACACCAGTTGAGTTAGTGAGTGATGCTGGACTGACACCTGAGCCAGCTACCAAGATGGTAAAATTGTTCCTTTTACATCGGAGGCAGGTAAAAATGTCATAGATAATAGCATGGCCCTGATTAAAACCACCTCCAGGATAATCAAAGTTCTGCTGACACTGGCAGTCACCTGTAGCGTGAAAAAAAATGATCACGACAGCATAGCAGATAAATCATACCTTGAACGATGGCTAACACGAGAACGACCAGCGAGGCAATTGCCATGTTGTCAGGGACGAATGACTGTCATTCTCTGATGCTGTCACACAAAGCTAGAACTGGAGCAAGAAGCAACACAGACAGTCTTCAGTCTTTGTAATGAGATAATCATAGTGTTGATGGATAGACCCACGAGTTCGGAATGCCAAGTTAGCGTGTGCTGTAAGAGGGAGGGGCTCAGAAAGACGTCATCATTCACCAGAAAGCTTAGTGCAAACTTGTGTTCATACCATGTTTTCTTTGCTGTACCAGTGTGTGCAAGAGATGTGGGAGGCCATGTAGCTGTGGTTGACTGTAGATGCAGTAAAGGTTGCTGTGAAATGACTATCAACAAGAAATGTAGTAAGTAGGTAGACCTACAATTTGTTCTTCTCCAGCAAACTGACAGTGTGGTCCAAGCTGCAAGTGTTCTAGCTGTGATGACAACTCCTGCTGTCAGTGCACCTGCATTGGTTGTGATGGAGCCAGTTGCTCATGTGACAAGGACAAGTGCAAAGATTGCTGCACCGTGCAAAAATTGCCCGAACCTTTACTGAGATGAACTTTATTGTAACACATTATCATCCTGTTAATACTGTATGTGGTTAGATATGTCATGTAGAAGAGACCCAGTTCAACAAGTCAAAGAGACTAACTCTGGGCTTAAAGCCAGATACACCTGATACTTTAACAGCTACAATCACAAATGCATGACCGCCATGATTTTTCATGCAAAGCTGACTTGAGCAACTCACCTACTACTATACAGTCCTCTCTCGCCCTCTACTCATAACAAGTAGCTGTAAAGAATCATAGATATTTTAGACTACGTGAAAGAATTCACGATTGACTAAATACCGGTTGCACACACCTTTTAAAACAGGACTGATAGTTAGTTTTATGAAGAAAATTCTAGTTTTGTAAAAGTAATAGGGTTTAATTTTAATTATAGTTATTGTTAAAGTAATAACACTGTCTAGTTGCAGTTATATTGGCGTGCTATTAATGAATTATTATTAAGGTGGCGGTGCAATGACTTAATATTCAAATTATTCATAGTTGAATAACTATTTATAAACAAACCGATCTCCCAGCAGAAATAATACACGGATGGTTTGTACACGTTTTCTCGACTTCTGAGCAAGAGATCGACGCGCTGTAAACGCAGTGCTATTCAGTAGCATCTTGCGCACAAACGTATAGAGCGAATTTTCGTAATAGCGCTTACTTTTTTTACAGCGTAGTTTTTTCTAGTGCACGAACGCTGCTTTGCTATCTTCGCGAACGAATATCGACAAATCGCTCTATACGTTTCTGCGCAAGATGGTACTGAATAGTACTGAGTTTACAGCGCGTCTATCTCTAGCTCAGAAGTCGAGAAAACGTGTACAAACCATGTAGCAGAAGCGAGGTCTTTTGTGCGTACCCGAGAGCGTCACCAGCTCGCCATAGTTGCACGGCAGGTAGTGTTAGACTTGGTCTAATCAATAAAAGCACTTTTGTGCATATATGCTAAGCAGAAAACAAGATGCAGCACATCAAAGTCCCCCATAAAATCATGCACCGCCCCCTTAAAATACTAAGATGAGGTCTTGTTTTTATTACAACGATACAACTAATGACAGAAAAGATGTTGTGTTTCACATGATTTGCTTTCGCCATTTTAAATGTTAGTGCAAATAGAATTTTAGTTGTGAATTGTACAAGTTCGATCTGATAATAAATATTAGTTATAGTTTGTTATTGTTAACAATAATGATTTGACCCTTAAAAGCTCCTCTGCCATATTGGCTAAGAAACAGGCAGCTACAGACCAATTGAAGTTCAGCTCTCACAACACCACTACTAACGGGAGAGAACATCAATAGTGAACAGCTGTGAACTAACAGTTGACTTGCAGTAGAGAGACTTCTGGTAGATGTCCATGAATGGTTGGCACTGCTAATATTGCAGCTGCTGAAATATTATGGAACACATACTGCTAGCTACTACCCAAGATACCTACCCCACACCAGGAAATGTATATTGTAGAGATTAAGGGTACAACCTAGATCAATCTCCAGATTGGATAAGTCCTTGCCCTCACAGTGACATAATTATTGGATGAGCTCTCTTGTGCAGACAAAAAAATTGCAACACCAGGTAGTGCGTATAGCTACTAGTGTACAGATAATCTCAAGTCAAAATGAGAAAAAAGATAAAAGATCAACCTAAGCAGCAAATGCATGTTATGAACTGCTACCTAAATACAGTACGATAATATCAACAACAATAAACCAAGCTACGAATGAATAAAAAAACTCTAAGGTGTCAGGGTTACTTTCAAACTTTATGATTTCACCAATTATTATTATGAGAACTTTTGTTCATTCCTTTCAATACTGTTCCATCCTTTGTCTTTTCTTTTGTTAGACAAGCAATTGCAGAAAAGGCACCAACACCAAGACAGCAGCAGATCAGTACAGGAACCAGGATACTGATAACAACAGCTATATAATGATCACTATAGTGACAACACCAACAATGAGACCAGTTGAAAGACCTGAAAAAAAAAAAAACCATAACAGTTATTCCAACCTATTCTAAAAATTTACTTTATCCCTAATACTCTCAATCTACCCACCACATAATAATATACCACACATGTGTATGCATAGAGGCTGTCCCCACCCACTGAAGGAAAAATGTATGAGGCTGGTAGGTCAAGTAAATAATACTTTCTTCAATCAGGACTCTGAAGCTGGATAATATACACACACCTTACCGTCCCAGCCGAACAATGGTGATTGAACCACCAACTAAGTATGAAATTTAACTTAAAACTGCAGAAAATACTTGTCTGAGTGCCGCGAGTTAGTTGAAAGTGCATGTGCAATTGTGCAACACAACTGACTCCTCCAGTAGAGGATCCTTGTGTCTTAAATGGGAGTAGTTATAATACAAGTAGTTATGTGTACTATCTATGGCTCGGGGCTCCGCCCCGTAACCCCGCCCATCGAGCGAGAGAGCGTTGAGGGTCTAGCAAGCTAGATTACAATGGATCACGATCGAGAAATCGCGGAATTTATATCGACGTTTCGCTAAAAACTAAGTTCAAAAGGCACCTGCCAGGAGAATTTCATGACTGTTCATGGGTGTTTTGGTCTCGGCATTGCTCGCGTAAAGGCGCGCTGAAGAAAGACAGAAAGAAAGAAAGAAAGAAAGAAAGAAAGAAAGAAAGAAAGAAAGAAAGAAAGAAAGAAAGAAAGAAAGAAAGAAAGAAAGAAAGAAAGAAAGAAAGAAAGAAAGAAAGAAAGAAAGAAAGAAAGAAAGAAAGAAAGAAAGAAAGAAAGAAAGAAAGAAAGAAAGAAAGAAAGAAAGAAAGAAAGAAAGAAAGAAAGAAAGAAAGAAAGAAAGAAAGAAAGAAAGAAAGAAAGAAAGAAAGAAAGAAAGAAAGAAAGAAAGAAAGAAAGAAAGAAAGAAAGAAAGAAAGAAAGAAAGAAAGAAAGAAAGAAAGAAAGAAAGAAAGAAAGAAAGAAAGAAAGAAAGAAAGAAAGAAAGAAAGAAAGAAAGAAAGAAAGAAAGAAAGAAAGAAAGAAAGAAAGAAAGAAAGAAAGAAAGAAAGAAAGAAAGAAAGAAAGAAAGAAAGAAAGAAAGAAAGAAAGAAAGAAAGAAAGAAAGAAAGAAAGAAAGAAAGAAAGAAAGAAAGAAAGAAAGAAAGAAAGAAAGAAAGAAAGAAAGAAAGAAAGAAAGAAAGAAAGAAAGAAAGAAAGAAAGAAAGAAAGAAAGAAAGAAGAAAACGAAGATGACGTAACACGATTTTCACCGTTTCCAGGTTCGTCACTTTAGTAACAATTTCGAGCAATCTCCTTGCTACTGTAGGATGGGGCAACGCCAGAGAGCAGATTTAAGTGTCTTTTGACGTATACAATTCATGACCAGGCGAAATATCAGCGTTTGAACGCTAATACATTGTATGTAGCCGCCATCTTGTTTTCTCGTTCAACCCTACATAGGGAGACATTACCGTGTCTCCCTAATTAATTCTATAGACTATACCTTGACCAGATGCAACACCATTGTCTGTACTAGTTAGTGATGGTGATGGTGATGGTGATGTACCAAGAGATGAAATAGCTACAGGAAGATTCAATAAATGTAGGTTATACACCGAGGTAGAAGTGTATATGGGAATTTGGATACCGAGGGCGAAGCCCAAGGAATCCAAATTTATTGCCTTGTGGAGCGATCAATAAAATGGTCAGGTTGGGAGGAAAGCAAGAATCTATGATAGTGCAGTACTAGTTGACTGCATATTTATCGCCAGCATAAATACTTATCACTTGAGAGCTAGATGCAAACACTGGTGGATCTGCAGACATACATGGATACAGAGTTTATAAAATTTGGTTGTCAATTGGTATAAGAGTAGCATAGCAACAGAAGATACAAAGCACTTAGCTATTAATAAACAAGGGACACTGTTGTTAAACAGTGTCCATAGCATACATACAATAAAGTACAGTTCAACTGGTAAAGTAGCATGCACCAACATAATTATGCATAGAATACTCCTCACATTGCACATTGATGGTGACTACTGCATGTCTTGTTACAATGTAGAGTGGTGCACTTCCAGATCCAATAGAATGCTCAAGTGTGCAATTGTATACACCAGACTGACTCCGCATTATGTTAGTGTATGAATATATCACATTGTCAGTTGAAGTAGCTAGTGTAGTGGAACCAAAGGTCCATCTGGCATCAATACCAGAAACAGTCTCAGGACTGGGGGCACAGGAGAGAGAACCACTTGTTCCTTCTACTACATTGATTGTGCCGCTGGGGGTTAGTACTGGGTTATTACCAAATACTAAATTCAAAATAGATAACATCAGACAATGAGTGATACAAGAAATCATGGTAGACAGGTACACTTACCTAACTCACTAAAACGAACGTCCTCTTGATTCGAACCTGTAGTACAGCCAATAATAGTATCTGCAGTATTACTCAATACATCTCGGGGAACAGGTATCATCAGTGTATACTGTGTCTCACTCCCACTAGGTGGTAGTATTGTTACACCAGAGGTTGAGTTAGTGAGTGGTGCTGGACTGACACCTGAGCCAGCTACCAAGATAGTAAAATTGTTCCTAGCACATCGGAGGCAGGTAAAAATGTCATAGATAATAGCATGGTCCTGATCAAAACCACCTCCAGGAAAATCAAAGTTCTGCTGACACTGGCAGTCACCTGTAGCGTGAAAAATGATCACGACAGCGTAGCAGATAAAGCATACCTTGAACGATGACTAACACGAGAACGACCAGTGAGGCAATTGCCATGCTGTCAGGGATGAGTGATTGTACTTTTCTATGCTGTCACACAAAGCTAGAACCGGAGCAAGCAGCAACACAGACAGTCTTCAGTCTTTGTTATGAGATAATTATAGTGTTGATGGATAGACCCACGAGTTCGGAATGCCAAGTTAGCGTGTGCTGTAAGAGGGAGGGGCTCAGAAAGACGTCATCATTCACCAGAAAGCTTAGTGCAAACTTGTGTGCATACCATATTTTCTTTGGCTGTACCAGTGTGTGCAAGGGATGTGATGGGAGCCCATGTAGCTGTGGTTGACTGTAGATGCAGTAAAGGTTGCTGTGAAATGACTATCAACAAGAAATGTAGTGAGTAGATAGACCTACAAATTCTTCTTCTCCAGCAAACTGTTGGTGTGGTCCAAGCTGCAAGTGTTCTAGCTGTGATGACAACTCCTGCTGTCAGTGCACCTGCATTGGTTGTGATGGAGCCAGTTGCTCTTGTGACAAGGACAAGTGCAAAGATTGCTGCACTGTGCAAAAATTAATTGCCAGAACCTTTACTGAGATGAACTTTGTTGTAACACATCATCATCCTGTCAATACTGTATGTGGTTAGATATGTCATGTAGAAGAGACCCAGTTCAACAAGTCAAAGAGACTAACTCTGGGCTTAAAGCCAGATACACCTGATACTTTAACAGCTACAATCACAATGCATGACCGCCATGATTTTTCCTGCAAAGCTGACTTGAGCAACTCACCTACTACTATACTGTCCTCTCTCACCCTCTATTCATAACAAGTAGCTGTAAAGAATCATAGATTTAGACTATGTGAAAGAATTCACGATTGACTAAATACCGGTTGCACACACCTTTTAAAACAGGACTGATAGTTAGTCTTATGAAGAAAATTCTAGTTTTGTAATAGTAATAGGGTTTAATTTTAATTATAGTTATTGTTAAAGTAATAACACTGCAGTTATAATTTTTTAACAAGAAAATTCAGCACATTTAGCGTGAATTATTGCTATTGTTATTGGCGTGCTATTAATGAATTATTATTAAAATACTAAGATGAGGTCTTGCTTTTATTACAGCTATACAACTAATGACATAGAAAGATGTTGTGTTTCACATGATTTGCTTTTGTCATTTTAAATGTTAGTCCAAATATAATTTTAGTTGTAAATTGTACGAGTTCAATCTGATAATAATTATTAGTTATAGTTTGTTATTAATGATTTGACCCTTACAAGCTCCTCTGCCATATTGGCTAAGAAACAGGCAGCTACAGACCAATTGAAGTTCAGCTCTCACAACACCACTACTAACGGGAGAGAACATCGATAGTGAACTGTGGACAAACAGTTGACTTGCAGTAGAGAGACTTCTGGTAGATGTCCATGAATGGTTGGCTATGCTAATATTGCAGCTGCTGAAATATTACGGAGCCCACACTGCTAGCTACTACCCAAGATACCTACCCCACACCAGGAAATGTATATTGTAGAGATTAAGGGTACAACCTAAATCAATCTCCAGATTGGATCAGTCCTTGGTGACCTCACAGTGACATAATTATTGGATGAGCTCTCTTGTGCAGACAAAAAATTGCGACACCAGGTAGTGCGTATAGCTACTAGTGTACAGATAATCTCAAGTCAAAATGAGAAAAAGATAAAAGATCAACCTAAGCAGCAAATGCATGTTATGAACTGCTACCTAAACACAGTACGATAATATCAACAACAATAAACCAAGCTATGAATGAATAAAACACTCTAAGGTGTCAGGGTTACTTTCAAACTTTACGATTTCACCAATTATTATTATGAGAACTTTTGTTCATTCCTTTCAATACTGTTCCATCCTTTGTCTTTTCTTTTGTTAGACAAGCAATTGCAGAAAAGGCACCAACACCAAGACAGCAACAGATCAGTACTGGAACCAGGATACTGATAACAACAGCAATAATGATCACTATACTGACAATACCAACAATGAGACCAGTTGAAAGACCTGAAAAAAAAAACAACCATAACAGTTATTCCAACCTATTCTAAAAATTTACTTTATCCCTAATACTCTCAATCTACCCATCACATAATAATATACCACACATGTGTATGCATTGAGGCTGTCCCCACCCACTGAAGGAAGAATGCATGAGGCTGGCAGGTCAGGTAAATAAGCTCCGCTTTTTTTCTTCAATCAGGACTCCGAAGCTGGATAATATACATACCTGACCGTCCCAGCTCAACAATGGTGATTAAACCACCAACAAAGCATGAAAGTGAGATTGAAAACTGCAGAAAATACTTGTCTGAGTGCCGTGAGTCAGTGGAAAGTGCATGTGCAATTGTGACAAAGACTGACTCCTCCAGTAGAGGAGCCTTGCGTCTTAAATGGGAGAGTTAGTTATTATTATTATTGAAACTTTTCGACAAAATTAACAGTCGAAGGACAAACTCCAACTAGTGGAGCAGCCTACTACAATAAAATTTAACTAATATGTGAACATGACAAGCAGAGACACAAGAAGTGATAAGTACACGATATGTCAGATTTAAAATGATTAATGAAATGATTCCAGAGAAACACAAAATAGAAAATGATTTATACTTTTAAATGGAAGAAACAAGTCAATTGTAGGAAGGGCGTTCCATAGCCTAATGAAACGCCCTTCCCACAATTAACTTGTCTCTTCCATTTCATGTTAAACTATTAATAAAATTATACCTTGACCAGATGAGTCACCATTAATAATAATACTAGTTGGTGATGGTGATGTACCAAGAGATACAGTTGCTACAGGAAGATTCAATAAATTTCTATACTAATTCTGCAGACATGTAACTTACATGTAGGTCTAGGCAACACTGAAATCGTGAATGAAAGTGTTGATATAGAATTTCCATTGTCAGCAATACAAATGTAGTGAAATGAAGATTGAATATTTGTAACCGTATAAGCTGGATCTGATGTTATAGTTACATTGCCTTGTGGAGTGGTCAAAAAAAAAGAGTAAGGTTGGGAGGAAAGCCAGGATCTATGACAGTGCAGTTGACTGCATAGTTATCACCAGTATAAACACTTATCACTTGAGAGCTAGATGCAAACACTGGTGGACCTGCAGACATACATATAATTACAGAGTTTTTCATAATAATCAATTGATGTAAGAGTAGTGTAGTACACAGGAATAATACAAAGCATTTAGCTTTTAATAAACAAGGCACACAGTTATTAAACAAAATTTCCATAGGATACATGTAATAAAGTACTGGTATAGCAGCATGCAACGACATTATTGACTACTCCTCACATTGCACATTGATGGTGACTACAGCGCTCCTAGTGACAATGTAGCGTGGAGTACTTCCAGATCCAATAGAATGCTCAAGTGTGCAATTGTATACACCAGACTGACTCCGCATTATGTTAGTGTATGAATATATCACATTGTCAGTTGAAGTAGCTAGTGTAGTGGAACCATAGGTCCATCTGGCATCAATACCATTAGCATTAGTATCACGACTGCGAGAGCAGGATAGAGAACCATTTGTTCCTTCTACTATATTGATTGTGCTGCTGGGGGTTAGTACTGGGTCACCAAACACTAAATTTAAAATAGACAACATCAGACAGTGAGTGATACACACAATCATGGTAGGCAGGTACACTTACCTAACTCACTAAAACGAATGTCCTCTTGATTTGTACCTGTAGTACAGCCAATAATAGTATCTGCAGTATCACTCAATACATCTCGAGGAACAGGTATCATCAGTGTATACTCTGGCTCACTCCCACTAGGTGGTAGTATTGTTACACCAGAGGTTGAGTTAGTGAGTGGTGCTGGACTGACACCTGAGCCAGCTATCAAGATGGTATAATTGTCCTCATCACATCGGAGGCAGGTAAAAATGTCGTAGATAATAGCATGGCTCTGATCAAAACCACCTCCAGGAAAATCAAAGTTCTGCAGACACTGGCAGTCACCTGTAGCGTGATAAGAATGATCACGACAGTATAGCAGACAAAGCATAGTCTACCTTGAGCTATGGCTAACACGAGAACGACCAGCGGGGTCAATAGTCCACGTGCCATGTTGTCAGGGATGAGTGAAAGCACTTCTCTATGCTGTCATACAAAGCTAGAATTGGAGCCAGCAGTAACACGTACACTTCGTAAAAGGGCGGGGCTCAGAACGACGTCATATTACGCGTCAGTATTATCAGGGAGTTTTCTTTACCTCAGATAATTGGTTCAGACTGCAAGTGTGTTGGACAGCAGTGTGCTGAGGGATGCTGTACCTGTGTGTGCAGGGGATGTGATGGGAGCCAGTGTAGCTGTGGTGATGACTGTAGATGTTGTACAAGAGGTTGTCAGCGTAGTAAGTAGACCTGGCTCAAACTAAATGATCAAATTGTTCTTCCAAACTAACGTCCAATCTGCAAGTGTTCTAGCTGTGATGACAAATCAGTCCTGCTGTCAGTGCACCTGCATTGGTTGTATAAGTACAATAATTTAGCACATTGCCTGGCGTGAGGTTGCGTGGAGCAGGTATATCTTGTTGATGTTGGATCAGAGCTTGGTGACCTCACAATAGCAGAATCAATATTATTGGATGTGTTCCGGGGCTCTTTTGCAGCTAAACAGGTCTGCAACACCAGCTTAGAGTTAGTGAATAATGTATGTGCTGCTACTAGAGTGCTGGTAGTAAGACATAAGATCGCCCATGCACACATAACTGAACTACCGGTACTATACTAGTCCATCTAGTACCAAACAAATAATTATTACAGCAGTAAATCACATTATGAATAATAAATAACACTGCTAGTATTAATAACACTGCAACTATGTAACTTGTTCAGGCTACTTCATACTTGAAATAAACTATGACATTTCAATATCATTTTTTCTTTTGTTAGACAAGTGATATTGAAGCAAAGACACCATTGCCAAGACAGCAGCAGATCAGTACTGGAATCAGTATACTGATAATGCCGGCTATTAGGGTTCCTAAGATAACAATAATAACAATGAGACCAATTGAAAGATCTGTAAAACACAACCATCATTATAGTTATTGTAGAAAATTTGTTCACATACGATGATGATTTGCACAAATATACCTCACTTACACTACAACTGCGCATACATAGATGCTGGCCCTGCCTCACGGAAGGAAGAGGTGTCAAAATGCATGAGGCTGGTAGCTGCAGATACACATCTACAGCTGGTAAAATAATCGTGACTGGTATTAATTTTTTTCTGACCTGCCCACACAAATATCGTAACGTGGTTAGACCACCAATATTAACAAGGCATAATGGCAGACAGCTGCAGGAAATGCAAGAGGGCACATGTCAAATCTGCACAATCCTCTAGTGTGAGAGCCTCATATCCCCTTATGTCATTTAAATGGGAGTGTAGATCTATACATCTGACGTGCTAAACACTGAATTCTATGAACTATACCTTGACCAGATGCATCACCATTATCTGTACTAGTTGGTGATGGTGATGGTGATGGTGATGGTGATGGTGATGGTGATGGTGATGGTGATGGTGATGGTGATGATGATGGTGATGGTGATGTACCAAGAGATGCAGTTGCTACAGGAAGATTCAATAAAGTTCTATAATAACTCTGCAGACATGTAACTTACATGTAGGTCTAGGCAACACTGAAATCCTGAATGTAAGTGTTGATATAAAATTTCCGTTGTCGGCAATACAAACATAGTCAAATGAAGATTGAATATTTGTAACTGTATAAACTGGATCTGATGTCACAGTTACATTGCCTTGTGGAGTGGTCAATAAAATGGTCAGGTTGGGAGGAAACCCAGGATCTATGACAGTGCAGTTAACTGCATAGTTATCACCAGTATAAGCACTTATCACTTGAGAGCTAGATGCAAACACTGGTGGATCTGCAGACATAAATGATTACGCAATGTTTAACAATAATAATTATTATCATTATTGATATCAGAGTAGCTTGGCAAGAGTATATGAGCACACAGTGATACTGTTAGTAAATAAGGCACACAGTGTTAATAAATTAATTGTATGTTGCATAATAATAATTTATTACATTGACAATCATACATGCACATGGATAGCAACATCTGTAACTAATGCAAAGCAGTACATCAAATGCATAATTATTCTGTTACACACAAGAAGAATCCCGTGCTATTGTTATAATAGCGAAATACAAAATTTATATAGTACATGTATACTTTTATGTTTTAATACTCACATTGCACATTGATGGTGACTACGGCATGTCTATAGTGACTGTGTAGTATGGACCACGTCCAGATCCAATAGAATGTGTGAGAGTGCAATTGTATACACCAGACTCATTCCTCATTATGTTTGAGTATGAATATATTGAAATCTCAGATAAAGTAGCTAGTGTAGTGGAACCAAAGGTCCATCTGGCATCAGTACTAGTAACAGTATTGGTATCACGACTGCGAGAGCAGGAGAGAGAACCACTGGCTCCTTTTACAATATTGATTGTGCCGTTGGGATTAAGTACAGGGTCACCAAATACTAAAAGACAACGTCAGACAGTGACATTAATTATAGCAGGTACACTTACCTAACTCACTAAAACGAATGTCCTCTGACCCACAACCAATGATAGTATCCGCAGTATTGCTCAATACATCTCGAGGAACAGGTATCATCAGTGTATACTGTGTCCCACGCACAACAGGTGGTATTATTGTTACACCAGAGGTTGAGCTAGTGAGTGGTGCTGGACTGACGCCTGAGCCAGCAACCAATATGGTAAAAGAGTTCTCTTCACATCGGAGGCAGGTAGAAATGTCATAGATAATAGCATGCTCTTGATTAAAATTACATGTACCCCCAGGATAAGCAAAGTTCTGCTGACACTGGCAGTCACCTGTAGAAAATATAAGAGCAGGAAGGCAACTGCACAGTAGATAGAACTTACCATGAGCTATGGCTAGCACGAGAATGACTAGAGCGGTTAGTACTACACGTGTCATGCTGCAAGGAGTGATCGATAAACTGCCGCTATATCTTCAGTGGTAGTTGACCAAGACAGCAACCACACGGACACTCACAGGCCTGTGATTCATTAATGCTTCCATACTGATATATGCTCGAGTTCCTTTTAGATAGGGATGATGCAAACGTCTTTGATGCACAGGTCAAGTAGTAACTATAAAAGGCGGGGCTCGTTAAAATGACGTCATTGCTTGAAGAGTGCTGCGCATCGTGCACACGGTAGAGCTCACTGTGCTCGCTGTGTGCATGCTGCACCTCGGGTTAGGTGCAAAGCTCGTGTGCGTACCATTCACATCACTGGGTATATAAAGACACAGGCCCAATCACCTCACAATTCACTGAGCGACATAACTAACCAAACAAGAAACAACTCAGGAGTCCTAACAGTTCTCTTTTCAAGATACCAAGAATAATGGCTGATCCTACAGCTGTTGTTACTACCACAGCCACTTGCAAGTGTGGTAAGTAAAGGAGCTAATATTACAGACTACCTTTACCAAGTCCATTATGTTCTGTACTCAGAGAATTGTTCCTGTGGCGGTTCAGACTGCAAGTGTGTTGGACAGCAATGTGCTGAGGGATGCTGTACCTGTGTGTGCAGGGGATGTGATGGGAGCCAGTGTAGCTGTGGTGATGACTGTAGATGTGGCAAAGGTTGCTGTGAAACAGCTGTCTGCAAGAAATTCAGTAAGTGAGACCAGGGCTCAAACTGAATGGTTGTTTCAATCAAATTGTTCTTCTCCAGCCAACTTTCAGTGTGGTCCAAGTTGCAAGTGTTCTAGCTGTGATGACAACTCCTGCTGTCAGTGCACCTGTGATGGAGCCAGTTGCTCATGTGACAAGGACAAGTGCAAATGTGACATAGATTGCTGCAGAAGAATCGTCTGAACCTTTTACTAAGATGAACTACCTTATTGTAACACATTATGGTCATAGCTAGAGTCTTGTCACTATTACATGCAATTGACATGTTGTTAAAAATGAAAAAGTATTTATGCTGCAAAAAAAGAGTTTGAAAAGACATCAGTTTAGAATTCATGATGTCACAACAATGCGTCTAAGACTCTGGGCGGGCTGTACTTGACAACCAGGCATGAATTACTGTAATTTTGAATAGCTACAACTGACTTCTTTGATATTCAAGGCTGACTCGAGCAAATAACTTATTGCAATAGCCCCAGGAGTAAAAATGCTGGGTTTGATTTGCCTTTCACTTTGACCAAGCACTACGCTACATACAACTAGCTTGTAACTATCACAATAGTTCTACAGCAATCAAAGAAGGCCCTACCAGCTAACTGTAACTCTTATATGCAATGTGTTACTATTGTAGAGTGTATAACATTTCACTCAAAGTGTATTACATAATACGTACTGAGTGCATGTTGTAGCACATAATACTACAGCATAAAAGCTTATATGCACTCAAAGTAAGAACTCATTAAACCTACAGTAGTTCACTCTTCTTTACGCCATTTCTTTATGCAAATCAATACTGCTGCTTGTAGCACTACAGTCACTACTAATATCAGAATGACTGCTATCAGTCCAACAACAACACCAACAAAGACACCAGTTGAGATATAACCTGAAGAAAATTCAGACAAAATTCAGGAACAGCAAATGTTGCTATGATCTAACACTGTTATTACCTTCAAATCCTGTGAAGGAATATAAATCTGATACTGAAGCACTTCTACCAAATGGATTACTAGCACTGACTGTAAACCGATGTCGTCCTGATCGAGTGAAGGGAACAACAATCGTATAGTTCATTGGACCTGATGGGACACCACTCTGTATGTCTGATAATACTAGTACAGTACTGTTTTGTTCATCCATCACAGATACGTTGAAATACAGTAAAATATGTCCAGCAAACACTCTCACTGTCACTGTCAATAGTTGTATACCCACAGTAACATCAGTGATCATTGGTACTGATGGAACACCTGAGAACACACACACACACAGAATGTGTAGTGATCATACAGTCTCACTGACTCACCTGATGTAGCCAATATGTAGTTGGTGGTTTGTCGTTCACTATTACCAAGCTCATTGGTAGCAGTGATAGTACAGGAGTAGTTCATTCCAGCTGTCACATTCTCTGGTCCAGTTGGTATCACAGCCATACCATCACCACACATGTTAGCACTACAGCTCCTGTCACTGGCTAGTCCACTACCACTACCCTCCTCCTCACTGCGACATGCCACAGCCACACTAGTGAGAAGTGCTCCACCTGTGTGCCTGAAGTTCCAAGTTACCATGAGCTTTCCATTTGTGCTCACAAGATTGGTCGCCAAAAATTCAGGAGCTAGAGAATATTCAAGAATTGATATCTAAATCAAACCGATCAAAAGTGAGTTTCTCACCTCCTGCCATTGTCATGAAGGCTACTGTATTACTGGGTTGAATACGAGCGACACCTTGCTCTATACAGGACATGTCAAGCTGTGGAGATACAGCTCTGACACTGGCAGTGTAGCTGGTGTTGGGTTTCAGTCCAGTCACAGTGAAGGTGTTGGTGTAGGATGGATCAGTACTGATGGCATTGAATGATCTAGTAACATTAATGAATGGTGGACTCATTGATACAAGCTCCACTAGAAACGCATTGAATGCTGGTACTCCACTAGTGAGTGGGTTCTGCCAGTAAAGAATAATAGAGGTTGAACTATCATCAGTCAAATTGAGAGCAAGGTTTCTAGGAGTAGTGGGTAAATCTGAAAATAGTATGAGATACTAGTTAGAACTCATAGTTAGTGTTGCCATATAATTAATTTTAATGAAGTTTCATCTACAAAAAATTGACTGGTATAATGTAATTATAGCAGGTACTTTGCATCTTAGTGGTGTTAATTTTGATGAAAATCACCAATTTTTTTTTAATTCAACAAAATTTTCTCCTGCCAAATTAATTACCCACTATAGATGACTTTGGTGTGAACTCTCACCTCGTTCATAAACGATGAAAACGTCGATATTACGCCCATTTCACTTAAATTTTGCTCCAGCTTGCTTACTGAGACTTGAGCAGGCCTGAGACGCCAACAGAGCAGTGATGCAACATAACCTATACCTATCGTAGGTCTAACTATTCCAGCCTAGTCTGTAGAGAGCTGTTTTCTGATTATAGCACAGCTTGATAGCCCCTCAGACCTGCTAAAATTTGTATTGTAGCCATTGGCGAACTCGGAGCTCTGACCCAACGGGGTGTGACTTAATGTACGTCATAATTTTGAACGAGGTGAGAGTTCACTCCGAAGTCATCTATACAGTAACTTACTAATAACACTCAGTGTGAAGACGTATGAATCAGATCCCAAGAAGTTGCTTGCTGTCACTCTGTAAACACCTGCATCTCCAAGACTGACATTTGATATATTAAGTGAGGTTGCTGATACATCTCCTTGGTATGCTACACCATCTTTAGTCCAACTGAAGCTTTCTACAGGTTGTGCTTCTAACTTTAAGAGGAGTGAAAGATCTTCACCCTCTCCAACACAAGAACTGTTAAGACCATCAGTAAATTTAGGATAAACTATATAAAAAAATTTTTTAGTTTAAGGTATGTTTCGCATGGATATGCATGCAAATTTGTGTTATATTATAGTTATAAGCAGAACTCGGTTTAAGTAATAATCAATGCTTGTACATGCATGCACCTTTACTGACACACTTCCATGCTTTGTTAGTAGATGCTTTGTTACTTGATATCTCGTCAATTTTGTGACTGGAGTATTTCATTAACTCACATTGCACATTAATGGTGACTGCCATACTCCTGGTGACAATGTAGCGTGGAGCACTTCCAGATCCAATAGAACGCTCAAGTGTGCAATTGTATACACCAGACTGACTCCGCATTATGTTAGTGTATGAATATATCACATTGTCAGTTGAAGTAGCTAGTGTAGTGGAACCAAAGGTCCATCTGGCATCATTTCCAGAAACAGCACCAGGACTAGGGTTGCAGGAGAGAGAACCATTGGTTCCTTCTACTACATTGATTGTGCCGTTGGGGTTAAGTACTGGATCATCAAAAACTGAAACAGAACAACGTAATTATCAGACAGTGATATATGTGTTCCGCGTATTTTAGGAATTTGCGCATTCTATAGAATGCGTTGCGCTTTTTAGGAATTCCTAGATTGCCCGCCATTCTATAGAATGGCGGGCATTCTATAGAAAGCGCAACGCAGAATGCGCAGTCTACAGAAAGCGCAAGTGACTTGCTCATTCTGTAGAGGGCAAACACGCGGTGTTGTGTCTGAGAGCATTCCTACGCTAAGGTGCAGCGATTAAGTTAGCAACGAGCAGATTTCACAAAACCCTCGGCGTGTCATGCACATTGTGTAGTGTTAGGTCCTTGTTTGGAGCAGCTAGTGCTAGCTAATTAACGAGAAGACGGCAAAGTGCTGACCACAAGGGCGTGACCATGAACACGTGAGTAGGCAGCCATTGCTGTAGCGTAGGCTCTTTCCTAAAATTTCTACGCACCCTCATAGCTGTTCTGCAGTTTGGATGGAATCTACAAGTACATAGGTAGTCAACTATGGGCATTTTTGTAGTCAGAGAGGTCCAAGATAGCCGTCAAGGTGAGTCAGCCATAACTCAAGAATGAAAGCACTTTAGCAAAATCCACGAGTCTAATTGCAAGCCATTGCGGTGCTTATCATGTCATAACCTTACCAGCGCGTAAAAGTGATCCCTGAACTCTGCAGCTCGATGGGATATGGACAGCGAATGACAAACCAAGTACCGTAACCCTCGCGCATGCGCCGAGGGTTAATAAATCCAGTCAGCGAGGCTTTCAATGTAAGATCACCTGTGCTGACGATTATGGTAAACTACAGACAGACATAAACAGTATCTACAATTGCATCTCTGCGAGATCCTTAACTTTGAACGCTGAAAAGTGCAAGTATCTTGTCTGCTCGAAAAAATCATCTCCAACGCTGCCACCATTTGGATTACACTTAAATAATGAAGTGCTAGAAAGGGTACGGCAGTACCGTTATCTGGGTGTACTTGTCACTGAAAGATTGTCATGGAATGATCATATATCAAACATCTGTAAGAAGGCTAGGAAACTTATAGGCATGCTGTACAGACAATTCTATGCGTGGGCAGACAAGAGCACTTTAAAGACTATTTACTTGACTTCAATTCGGCCACATCTAGAATATGCCTGTCAACTATGGGACCACCAGACAGCCTCTCAAATACAATCTCTTGAATCAGTACAGAAATTTGCTTGTAAGGTATGCCTAAAGAGATGGGATATGAGGTATACAGACATGCTAAATGAACTTGACTTACCTCCATTAAAATTACATAGACAATATTTAAAATTAACCACTCTACATGGTATCTTGTACAATTACTCTTACTTTCCTGTAAATATATTTAACTTTAATAACTCACCTTATACTAGTAATCGTAATTTAAATCTTATTAAACCTATTGTACGTACAAATTATTTCTTACACTCCTTTGTTCCTAATTCTGTTGTTCTTTGGAATTCACTCCCTTTTTCTCTCCAATCGACTATTTCTATCTCTTCTTTTAAATATAATTTAGTTAAATTTCTTTCAGAACATGATTTGTATTAGCTTTTGCTATTTTCATGTTAAAGAGTTAAAAAAAAAAAAATAATAATAATAATCAATCAGTGCTGAACCATCGTTTCTTTTAGTCTCAACGTTGATTTTGCAGTTGTACATGTAGAGAGCGTAATTTCTAAAAGTTGACCATGCTGGAGAACAAAGTTGATACTCTAAATTTACAGTGATAGCACACAACTATAGACAAGAGTATATGCATGATTGTACTATCGAAATCAAAGGGATGTAGGGTTGTGAAATCTACCACTGGTTCACAATGTGAACTAACAAGGAACAAGCATGGAATGGTAACACGATTAACTTGCTAACAGACCATAGATCCCTACATCAGTGGCTGTCAACAGCAACTAGCTGAACTAGCTATAGCCAACCACAGCAGCCACTGATGTAGGGATCTATGGTCTGTTAGCAAGTTAATCGTGTTACCATTCCATGCTTGTTCCTTGTTAGTTCACATTGTGAACCAGTGGTAGATTTCACAACCCTACATCCCTTTGATTTCGATAGAAATCTTTTTAATTTACTTGTTTGTGTCCTTTTTTAGTGCAGTGCAGTTCATTGCACGTACTGAGCCGTCTTTGTTTCTACCATTGGTTTAGTTTTTTCCAGCTGTTGACGGCTTTCTTTATTATTAAAAATTTTAAACTTGTAGCTAAAAATAATTGTTATGCTGTACATATCAGCTCGCCTACGCATACATGACATGCATGAAGTGCATACGAGCCCCGCCCATACTAGTTTGTAGACCTGTACGGCGGTTATAATTATCTGGCAAGCGCAGAATGGTGATCCTATGCTTCTTCGAAGACTCCAGACAGATATGTGTTCTCCGTGATCCATACGGCACGGAGATACTCAAACTAGTGCTTGGTCACGTGCGCTAACCACTGCTTGGTCACGTGCGTATTGCGCAATCACAATAATGGCGTCTAACACCAGAGGAGGTTGGAAGCAGAGGAGGTTGGCCACGCGTCATACTTACACGCACGATCACATGACATTGAAATAGCAAAGAGCCCCGCCCACCGATGCTGCAGCATAGCTGCTGGCAGTCCAGCTACAGTCAGTGCTGTGCGAATGGAGACCAAATGTACACGAGGCTGTCCACGGGTGATGTAGAATTGCTGCTAGCAGTGATTGAATGCTGTAGCCTTGACTGGCGGTAGGCTGTGCTCAATATGCTGTACGACTGTTATAAGCGGTCCTACAATAATGTTGGCAAGCTCCAATGCTGTTTCAAATGCTCACAGCGTTCCTTCGGCGCTCATGGTCACCGTAGACCATCTTCTGCTTCTTCCCAATGTTTCACAGTGTGGCAACCAAAACGGCCAAGCCGAGCCAAGCCTCCTGAAATACGACCTTCTTTTGGTCGGTTAACAACTTCTTGAACGCTTGCAAACAGTTTCGCTCTGTCCTGCACCTCCAACTAGTTGCAAATCAGCAAATTCATATAATATGAATAAATTCATGAGGTTGGAAAAGGTTGGAAAAAGTCTATTAATTTAAGTTATTCATGTTGGAATTACGTCCGGCCTGTGCGGTCACATGAACTCGGCCTACGCATTGCATACGTAGAAATGATGATCGATGACGCGTGGCCAACCTCCTCTGGGTTGGAAGCATTAATATTCAGTCATGTGACTTGTGGCTTGTAAATTCTCTCCAAATCAAAATGTATGGCGAATCTTAGTTGTCAATTTTACGCTATTCTCTGGACAGAATTTAACGACTTTAGTATGAATCGAAAGCTCTTGCACAGCAGATTACAAATATGCGATCTACCCGATCCAACCCAGGGGTTCCTGAGCTGCTATGGGCGAGAAAGTAGTGACGATTCTTAACTGTGGAAAACACTACAGTTATTGTTCGTGCAAGCAATCAGCTTATTGACAAGCCTACTACAGACGTCCTGAAGCAAAATTTGGCGTTTAAAACGGCTAGGCTCCATTGTTGTCTGCAAAACCCAGTATACAGCTGACGAGACCTGGTCAGAGCTAGAACTAAGAAAGTTGCTTAAATTTAAGCTGTTTCACAGAAGAAAGATTCCTGAATCCAGCACAAGTGTGCTGTATACTGGAGTTGTGCTACTTCTTCCTAGATTTCACGACATACAAAGCACAGAAACTGGTGTGCAGTGCACTATGCAAATAGCTAAACCAATTATTCTAAGATCATATCTTTAAGTAAGACCAGTAATCAAGCTCTACGCAATACCATTTTAGAAAGAATCCACGAATGAGTTCTAGTGCTGTATGCTAGCGCCATTGAGCCACGCCTCACGATGGAACGTTAGCTATGCTCATTCGAAATCACGTGCGCATAATAACATCCTACAATCACGTGCGCATACCAACCTCCTCTGGTCTAACACTTAGCTGACAATGGATCACGATCAAGAAATCGCGGAATTTATACATAGCTCCGGCACGAACTCGCACGTCGTTCAGATTTCAATGTTACGCCCACTGCAGATCATGTTTATTCCAATTGGTTGGCAAAAGCTGCTTCAAGCTGCAATAACTGCGGCAAACAACGCTGTAGCGACAATCTGACTGCTGCTATCGTCTTTTCTACTATCCAGGAATCCATAAGACACTTTTTCAACTGACTGACGTCGGTTTTCGAAAAAGCTCCACTTTGCAACTCGGCGGCAAAGCACTGAACGCGCTTTTGAAAAAATCGACGTTTAACAGTCTTCTGGATAGTAGAAACGACGATAGCAGCAGTCAGATTGTCGCTACAGCATTGTTTGCCGCAGTTATTGCAGCTTGAAGCAGCCTTTGCCAACCAATTGGAATAAACATGATCTGCAGTGGGCGTAACATTGAAATCTGAACGATGTGCGAGTTCGCACCGGAGCTAAGAAAGAAGAAGATGACGAGACTCGATTTTCACCGTTTCCAGGTTCGTCACTTTAGAAACAATTTCGAGCGATCTCCTTGCTACTGTAAGATGGGGCAACGCCAGATAGCGGATGTAAGTGTCTTTGGACGTATAAAATTCACCACCAGGCGAAATATCAGCGTTTGAATGCTATTACATTGTATGTAGCCGCCATCTTGTTTTTCCGTTCAACCCTACATAGGGAGGCACTACCGTGCCTCCCTAATAATGACACACTTTTGCAGTGATGATACACAACTAGAATGATTTTTGCTTGAGTTGTCACTCTCACACCATTAAGTAATCTATAGCGATTAACTGTCATTTTTACAAGAAGGTGGAGCTACAGTGTTAGCATGTCGCATGATAGTGGTCAGGGAGAACTATATGTACAATCGTAAACCAAGACTGGACAGCAATGGGATTGACTATGGTGTGTTCACTATCTTGGTAATTTATGCACGGCAGCTGATCTAGCTGTACATGTATCATTACTTTTTTCACCATGTAGTATGGACTGTACAAGATTTGTGATGCTGACCATGATTTCAAAACAGTATGTGAACAAAATTACCACTATTAAAGATATCTTATGCTTTTTTTAGGCTGACATGCCACAAATACGATGGTGGGACTGGCTAGCACTAATTATCACAGACTGTGCCAATATCTTGTATGAGTTGGCTACATTGCTGTGTGTTTTGTTTAGTACTATCAAAATAGGTCAAACCACAAGGTAAACACATGCCTTCAGCACTGAATAGTTGTGTGTAATAGCGGTTTTCCAAAAGTACTCATCTACAACAATTACTCAGATTATTATGTGCTCAACCATAACAGCTAGGGCTGTAAATGAAGACTTGTCATCAATTGTGTGGCCTAGCTATGCTAATGCTATTGATGATAAGGTACATAGCTGCAAAGACATTATCATCATATCGATCTTGTGATGTTAAAGCAGTGTACATGCAGGAGCAATTTAAAACTTACTCCCTGTACACTAAAGACTTGCAGTTCCATGCTTTGTGAAATTCACATGAACATTTTAGGAGCGAAGAGATCTTGAACGGTGCGTGTTTAATTATAATTTTATTTCTTATTCTGTGTATAGCTAATGTACAAACTTGATGAAGAGGAGTCGAGAAAACTGATAAAATAACGATGAGAAAGCATTTTCGTTTGAGCCATGACATATTCATAATTTGTGTTAAAAATTAATGTTTTCACACAGTCTGTGGTGGGTGCTATGAGGAAGATTAACCCTGGAAGAAGCTGTGAGGAAATTGAACTAGCTTTTGACCACTTAACGTTACATGTACAGTACTACAGCTACAAACAGCTATACCCATTTATTATTATTTAAAGTTCTACCCATCTTTATTATTAATTTTAAAGCTATAGCTCAGGAGTACATTTCAGTATTTGTTATTTAAAGTCATACTCATGTCGTTTTGGTGGTGACACAGAATTGCATGCACAAGGCAAAATTCGGTTCGTTACTTATTTTGCACTAAAGACCTCGCGCGCTTACTGGATTTACTAAACGCTCAGCGACGCCCTTTGAGTGAGTTACTACAGAATGAGCAAGTCACTTGCGCTTTGTGTAGACTGCGCATTCTATAGAATGCGTTGCGCTTGCTATAGAATGCCTAGAAAGCGCAACGCATTCTATAGAATGCGCAAATTCCTAGAATGCGCGGAACATATGCAGGTATACATGTAAGCTTACCTAACTCACTAAAACGAATGTCCTCTTGATTCGTACCTGCAGTACAGCCAATAATAGTATCCGCAGTATTACTCAATACATCTCGAGGAACAGGTATCATCAGTGTATACTCAGGCTCACTCCCACTAGGTGGTAGTATTGTTACACCAGAGCTTGAGTTAGTGAGTGGTGCTACACTGACGCCTGAGCCAGCTACCAAGATGGTAAAAGTGTTCTCTTCACATCGGAGGCAGGTAAAAATATCATAGACAATTGCATGGCTCTGATCAAAACCACCCCCAGGAAAATCGAAGTTCTGCTGACACTGGCAGTTACCTGTATCGAACAAAAAGTAGCCTAGCACTGCTGCACAAGAGATAGGACATACCTTGAGCTATGACTAGCGCGAGAATGACCAGTCGCAGCGAGGACAAGTGTAGTCCAAGTGCCATGTGAATAAACAAAGTAAGTATGTCATAGGACAGGCAGCAGAGATACGCAGAGATTCTGTTAACAGCAGAGATTCTGATAACAGCAAAGACTCTGATGCAGCGCTTTGCGGTTAGGTTGTCTAGTTTTGATACAGTATACACAATGTACCACAAACAGGCACCCACGCATTGTGAATATCCAATACTGTATCAAAACCATAAGAGAAACATGAACCCTGCTAGTAATGCTACTAGTAGTATCTTGTCTTGCAAGCATCCTTTGATGACATTGGCACTTTATTCTTATTCGAAAGTGGCTGATTTCTCTTCTGTTGATTGATTTTAAGCCTAATAACGACATAACTTGAAGAGATAAAGATACAGGCATTAAATACCATAATAAGTATGATTGGAACAAGAAATGCTCCAAAGAACACACCAATATCACTGATGAAGTAACTATGAAAGACAATAATAATGTAAATAACAAAATGTGCACAATCACTATGTTATTGACTCACAATCCTCTAGTTGTGTTGGACTGTGTGATGTAGTAGTCAGGATTGATGCTAACAGATATCACTACTGGTAGCAGAGGACAAGCTATTAATTTAAGGATAAAATTTAAGATGTGAGTAAAATATGCTGCTCACCCAAGCATACAATCGAAGTAATCACGATGTATAGCGTTGTAGATTTTTTGAACACAATTACAAGCTTTTGAAACAGTAAGACAGCTTCAGCACCCATCCACATCCAGGCTACCAGGATGAGGTAGTGGAGGAGCACACCCACAGTGATACAACCAGCTCTGTTCTCAGTACGATCAATACCAGCCACAAACACTATCAACATGAGCATCAGTGACACGGCTAACTGAACATGGAATTTACTGATGTCTTTCTGACGAAGATTCCTACAAGATGTCAAGTATAATAAGAATTTACATATACCTGGATTAAACTTACTTAAAGACCAGGTAAGTTAACAAAAGTAATATCAAGCCCAGATTACACCAACATAGGTGGTGATATCCAATGCCAAAATATATTCTTTAGGTAAGCCTGCTGGACTGGCTCCTTGTACTCTAATAGATAGAAAATTAAAAAGATTTCTATCGAAATCAAAAGGATGTAGGGTTGTGAAATCGACCACTGGTCACAATGTAAAATAACAAGGAACAAGCATGGAATGGTAAAATGATTGACTTGCTAACAGACCATAGATCCCTACATCAGTGGCTGTATATAAGATCAATATTAATTTTTGTCACAAGCCGGCTGAATGCACGTCAGGTGTCAGTCAACAGCAACTAGCTGAACTAGCTATAATCAGCAAAATTGCAAAGCAGCCACTGATGTATAGGGATCTATGGTCTGTTAGCAAGTCAATCGTTTCACCATTCCATGCTTGTTCCTTGTTATTTACATTGTGGACCAGTGGTAGATTTCTCAACCCTACATCCTTTTGATTTCGATAGAAATCTTTTTAATTTTCTTGTGAATTATGGCGTTGAGTTATAATTTTTGGAACAGGAATCACCACCTACTGTGGAGACTGCTTATGAGAAATGGTCTATGACTCCAGTCAGGAGCGTATAAAAGGAAGGAGCGTGTAACTAACAGAAATATCGGAGCCTAAAGTCCGCCGCTTGCGCTTCCTTATAAGGAAGGAGGCCGCATAAGACGGCGACCATAGCTCTGGCTGAACGCTTGCTTGTTTTAGCCGGAGACGGGCAGGACGAGACGTGGATGAATGTATAGGTAGGAAATCGCGAGCCACAACACGCAAACAAAGGCCCAAGTTCCAAGTAGCAACAGCGCACGGCGGCGGACTTTAGGCTTCGATATTACTAAGCGTATATGGTGGTTGAACGCTCCTTCCTTTTATACGCTCCTGCTCCAGTACAGGTACATGCAGAGTCATGCAGGTGTCTGATTTTATTTTATAGTCATTTTGTACTAAAAACAGGAACAGGGATCCCAAATAGCTCCTTCACAACCTTCTGAGCCCACTCAAAAACTGTCTCACCCTACACAGGTAATCTTCAATTGCTGTTTGAACCTTAACGATTTTCACATCTAGCATACATATGAGAATTCTACATCTGGTTACCATCTGGCATATAGTGTGGGTGTTTCTGGCATGTCTACTGGACCTAATAAAGAAGACTCACAACACCAGACCACTAACACTGTGCTTGGCTCAAATACACCACAAGGTATGCTATTACTGTTAGGGAATTCCCAGTGCTTTGAAGCAGTATGCACATGCACGCACACACACACACAAAAAGTAAAAGCAAAGTTTCTAGCTACCACAAGGGTCACGCGTGCACCAAGCAGGTACTATGTGCCGGTGCTGCGCAATCTCCTGGAGCCGGGCAAGGAACTCGCAGGAGCACCAACTGTGTCTCGCACTGCAGGTGTGGGCACCCGAAGTCCCACCAACGCCTTTAGTGACCAATGAGACACGGCCAGTGTACTTTGCTCCCCAGTACAAGACCAGGTACCCGTTTTACAGATGGGTGGGCTGGTGGGCTGGAGTACTTGTGATGGTTTTTTTCCTCCCACTCTGGGATTCGAACCAGTGTCCTCTGGGTTGTAAGCCCAAGACTCTACCAGTTGAACCACCAGGGCACCCACACACACACACGTGTGTGTGGGTGCCCTGGTGTACACACACACACACACACACACACACACACACACACACCTGTATACTTTACTTGTACATTATCCTGATTATTATGTGATTTGTTGACCTAAAGAGACTACTGGTCAGCATTACTACCACAAGCAATCAGAGGAATGTGATATTACTTCTAATTATAAGCTGATGTTTTGTCATCTGATACTGATTTTATTATTTTACTCAGCGAGAGACCAGCATGTCATTTATAGTCCAGTTACTCCTGGTGTGACAGAGACTAGAGATGGTGGAATAAATGCTGAACCTACCAGTGAAGATGGCCATAGTGGATTGTTTCAGCACTTTTTGTGTCTGAAAGAGATTGCCGAAGAAGGTATTGTCAACTAAAATGAATTACCATGTCTCACTAAAACAAGACCAACTAGTGTTTACAGTCAATCCAGTGGTATGTGTACCTATACTCATGCATATAGTTACTTGATTTGACCATTATGTTTTTGTAATCCTCTGCACTATATAGATGGTGATTAAAAGCAATAAAACTAAAAAGGTTTTGTTGCCATTCTTGGTGAGTATGTAATTTTTCCTGGTCTCAATACATTGATTAGAAAATCCTGATTGTACCTACACTAGGCTGTCTGTGCTTACCACAGTTATCTTTAGAGCAACTGCAATAATTATGGGTGGGTGGGTTCAAGTAGCAAGTGGTATGTCAGACAGAAATAGATTACATTAGCTGGGTAGGTATAAAACGTGGAACGGAACATGGAATGAAACGGTTCTATGGTCAAACAGTAAAGAAAACAGCCAAATTTCGACTTGAAAAGAAAAAGGACACTTGCTTTGACTTGTTGAGCTTGCATACTGCTGCACGCAAAGAGTGGAGAGCAGTAGTGGAGTGTGAGACGCGTTGATAGCTGGTGTCAGACTCGGTCAGACTAATGCAAGCAGCTCATCCTGAGATTTCTGCTTGAGCGTAACTCATAAGAAATGAATCAGAGGTTAAGCTCACTAGAGTAAGCCACCGATATTCGGCCACCATCTATTATTGGCCACTCGTTCGTACACTTACAAATACGCTACACAGATCAAACTTGACCGACGTATAGACACACACTTCCTCTGCCTGCATTGCAAATATGCAGCTCATATCTGCTTCTTTGTCTACTGTGGAGACGAAGAAAGTGGGTAGCCGAAAACATTGATGTTCGGCAAAAGCAATCTATTATCTGGCACCAGTCCTAGTGACTGATAGACGAATAGGGCGGGATTGCAAGTCAGTACTGCAAACACCTTTATCCATCAGCATTACAACGAGCTACAATTGAAAAGCTCTCGTCTTGCCGTCCGGGTAATTTTCTTTTCCAAAGACCCCGGGGTCGAGCAATCTATGTTCGGCAACTCATGATATTGTTTCAGAGCAATTTATGCTCAAAGAAAACACGATTGCGATACAGAAACACGTCGGCTGAGTAGAGCCATCTCAGGTCTATTACAATCACCAAAATTCAGTAACCCTGCGTTCGTCTCTTGATCGCACAAGCTGCAAACAGCCAAAATAGTGGGCGTGGCTTCCAAGGAGTAACCCAGTGTTTGTAAAACAAAGAATAAACCGAGCATTCCAGAAGTTAAATTTGATTCTAAGCCTCTTTGTCTGCACTCGCAAAGTAGTTTAGCGCTGATCAGTGACTGCATTAGTGATGGATAGTAATTGTATAGAGAAGTCCTCAAATCAGCAAGCACTGTCCATATCCATCACGAGTGCAGTCATTGATCAGCGCTAAACTACTTTGCGAGTGCAGACAAAGAGGCTTAGAATCAAATTTAACTTCTGGAATGCTCGGTTTATTCTTTGTTTTACAAACACTGGGTTACTCCTTGGAAGCCACGCCTACTATTTTGGTTGTTTGCAGCTTGTGCAATCAAGAGACGAACGCAGGGTTACCGAATTTTGGTGATTGTAATAGACATGAGATGGCTCTACTCAGCCGACGTGTTTCTGTATCGCAATCGTGTTTTCTTTGAGCATAAATTGCACTGAAACAATATCATGAGTTGTACCATAGGAAGCCTTATTTTCAAGGGCACCGCCAGTGGTATATTTCAGATATACCATGGAAAGTCACATGATTTCCTGTGGAATAACTAGATATTCCAAGGTTTATTATGTGATTTCCTGTGGTATATCTGGATATTCCACGGGAAGTCACATGACTCCAACTGGGCAAAAAAGATCATCTACCTTCCAGAGAGAAAAATAGGAAGGGGTGAGAGTTGCGAGTCAACCTCACCAGTAAACTATAAAGAGTGTGCAATCCGCCCTTATTTATCCTATAGAAACCTACAGACATCAGTGGGCATTGTAGTTGCCATGATACAAGTCAGTTATACCATGCCTACCTGTGGTGTATCATGAATACACTCAGCAATACCCCCTCGGGCTACGCCCTCGGGATTAATAGTTATTGCTTCGTGTATTCGTGATACACCACCCACGGGCAGGCATGGTATTAACGTATACTTGCCGAACATAGATTGCTCGACCCCGGGGTCTTTGGAAAAGAAAATTACCCGATGGCAAGACGAGAGCTTTTCAATTGTAGCTCGTTGTAATGCTGATGGATAAAGGTGTTTGCAGTACTGACTTGCAATCCCGCCCTATTCGTCTATCAGTCACTAGGACTGGTGCCAGACAATAGATTGCTTTTGCCGAACATCAATGTTTTCGGCTACCCACTTTCTTCGTCTCCAAAGAAGCAGATACGAGCTGCATATTTGCAATGCAGGCAGAGGAAGTGTGTGTCTACAAGCGAAACGCGCATAGTGACACAAGATTGTCACAAAATCCCGGCTTTCATTACTACTGTATAGTCTAGCTTAGTCGCTGTTGTTAAAGGCCTCTATGCTGCAGTCATTTACAGGTGCAGTAATGTCTGCATAATGAAATTAATGTTGCATTGCTGGATGTTATTTCCGGGTAATAATTATTATTATATTGTGGGTTATTTCCCAATAGCGTATTATTTGAAAAGGTACATGTACTGAAATAAAACCGAAATTGTACATGTTGTACAATTGTGTGATGACAAAATAAAACTGAGCTATGACAAAAGGGAAAAATATAGTCTAGCTACTTGCAGTTAGAACAGAACCATTTTCGTAACAACCTCTGAGGATTTCCAATACACTTAAAATTAATGGTACCACTCCTTGCATCGACTGCATTCCACCATATCCTCATCATAAGAGTCTGGTAGCAAGCATGGACAAAAGATAGGTATGGAGCACTTCTTTGTGGTGCTCATCTTGATGTTATTATTCGCCTGTGCTAATGGGAATGGGAAAGGTTACAGCCAGCTCTTTGTCTTTAACTGCATCACGGTAGATTATTGCAAACTGTATTTCAATAGTAGAAGGCAAGTCATCATCTGAATTACTTACCATTTTACCATTTTGTCTCTTGAACCTTCCTTTTCAACCTATTACAATGTAAAATAATAAAAACCCAATTATCATGTAAATGCCTAAAATTAGTTACTTTCTATTTGCACTTTGATGTTGATTCATCCTGCCAGCTATCATTCACTGTTGCCTATGTGAATTATTATGTGAATGAAAAGATAAAAATGACTTGACAAGCATGCTTACATGCAAACCTAAGCCATCACACTTTATTGATGGACTTGACATAAGAAATGTGTCATCAGTAGTACCGTCTGTTTCTAATAGTATGATTATTATAATTAATTTTGATAATACTTGCTCTTTCAAACTTCTGTTCACTGGCAATAGGAGGAGAAGGTACACGCAGTTCATCCATAATTGTTCTCTTTAGCCTCCGGGTCTTTTGTTAGAGTTAGTGGTGCATTATCCAATGATGCTGACTGCTTGATCTTGCATACGATTTCTTCTGGACTGCTGCAAGAGATGTACTGGCTATGGGCAAGAACATGCTACAAGGTACGAGTCACGCCCTCCCACCCTTATGCGTCCCGCATTTTAGTATGCGGGACGGGACATCCCGCCTGAGTCCCGTCCCGTCCCGTGTTTTAGTAACAACCGTGACAGAACAAGTAAAAAAGTTTTAATAAAAACTAACTAAAACGTGTAGGGATGACGCTTGCAAAAGTAAAGGAACAAGATGGGATGATGCTTGCAAAGTAAAGTAACAAGATGGGATGATGCTTGCAAAAGTAGAGAAACAAGATGGGATGATGCTTGCAAAAGTGAAGGAACAAGATGGGATGATGCTTGCAAATGTAAAAGTCCCAAGTATCCCTACATCAGCGGCTTAAAGGAGGACGCAGTCCGATGAAGTAATTGACGGTTGTAAATAACTAGATGTATCTGTACATGTGTTTAGGAGGACGCAGTCCGATAAAGTAGTTGACAGTTGTAAATAACTAAAGGTATTATGTTTGGAGGACGCAGCCCGATGAAGTAATTGACAGTTGTAAATAACTAGAGGTATCTGTGTTTAGGAGGACGCAGTCCGATTAAGCAATTGACGGTTGTAAAAGGTATAGGAAGAGGATTCTGCATTTGTCAGTTTCATGTCGTCACAGCAAGCCGCTGATGTAGGGATACTTGGGACTTTTACATTTGCAAGCATCATCCCATCTTGTTCCTTCACTTTTGCAAGCATCATCCCATCTTGTTCCTTTACTTTTGCAAGCATCATCCCATCTTGTTCCTTTACTTTTGCAGCGTCATCCCTACACTTTTTAGTTTTTTTTATTAAAACTGTTTTTAAATTAATATGGCCGAGTCTATTGCTACTGCTGCTATTAACACAGTCACTTGCAAGTGTGGTAAGATGAGGACCATGCACCTGTGTCACACAGCAATGCAACTATCTTCTTCACAGACAATTGTTCCTGTGGTTCAGACTGCAAGTGTGCTGAGGGATGCTGTACCTGTGTGTGCAGGGGATGTGATGGGAGCCAGTGTAGCTGTGGTGATGACTGTAGATGTGGCAAATTAAGGTTGCTGTGAAACAGCTGTCAGCAAGAAAACCAGTAAGTGATACCAGGGCTCAAACTGAATGGTTGTTTCAATCAAATTATTCTTCTCCAGCAAACTGTCAGTGTGGTCCAAGCTGCAAGTGTTTTAGCTGTGATGACAACTCCTGCTGTCAGTGCACCTGTGATGGAGCCAGTTGCTCATGTGACAAGGACAAGTGCAGATGTAACAAAGATTGCAGCTGCACAAGAATCGCCTGAATTACCTTTATGATTGATATAGCTATAGAGGAAGGTCATTGTTATGTATGATGGACATATCTAATAATAATTGTGTCTACCTAAGTCTTCAAACCCTACGACATCAAAATAATGATTAGTAGCTAAAACTATAACTATTTCGACAGTAATAAGCTCCAGAACTATGAACGTGGTGCACTGACTTTGATAAACAAGCTCATGTTGACTCTACACATACCTCTTCAACAAATCAATACACTGTGTTTGTTCGGTTTTAAGATAGACAATCAACAGTACAATACCAACTGTGAGCAATATTAAGCTCGGTACATAACTAAAATTTCGTTAAGCATGGAAATTAATTCAAATACACCTGTACGTAACAATGCGGGCAAATTCAAATCTTATTATCAACTCCTATTATTATTCTCCTATTCTCTTATTACTATAAAGCTCTTGTGCAATAACTTTTCACTGTCAGTTTGTTAAATAAACTGCAGTGTAGTCAAACCAAACTTAATTATTTTAGTGCACATAAAAATGCATTACATACAGGCGAAAATGTAACAGCATGTAATTAAAAATGTTATGCATTGAGCCTTGACCACTAATAATACAGGACCACTAATTTCTGTAATAAAAAATACAGTTAGTATACATGTAAAATTAATAGAAAAATGGAGAAAATTTTGTTGGTATACTAGATATTTTCATAAAACTGATCCGTTTCCTCTGTAGTTGTTCCATAAGCTACATTATCATTCACTGCAATGGACTGTCTATGAGGAGCTGACTGTGTCTGCAGTACTGAAGAATAGGCAACATTGTCCTTCAGTTCAATAGGCTGAAGAAAACCTCCCAGTACTCTACAAGACTCATTCTGAACTGTCTGGAGTTTATCAGGTTCACCTAAAAAAACAAAATCAATGCTGTTTCGACTAGTCATGTTAGTATTATTATAACAGTGCACTAACACGTTAAGTTGTTTTCATACAACAATTGTAACTCTTCGATGTAATGCGTACTATTGTAACATGCACTCAAAGTGCATTACATTATACGTACTGAGTGCATGTTGTAGCACGTATAGCATAAAAGCTTATATGCACTCAAAGTAAGGACTCATTAAACCTCACTCTTCTTACGCCGTTTCTTTTTGCAAATCAACACTGCTGCTGGTAGCACTACTAATATCAGAATGACTGCTATCAGTCCAACAACAGCACCAACAGAGACACCAACAAAGACACCAGTTGAGATATAACCTGCATGAAGAAAATTTAGACAAAGTTCAGGGACAGCAGATGTTGCTATGATCATTACCTTCAAATCCTGTGAAAGAAAATAAATCTGATACTGAAGCACTTCTACCAAATGGATTACTAGCACTGACTGTAAACCGATGTCGTCCTGATTGAGTAAAGGGAACAGCAATCGTATAGTTCATTGGACCTGATGAGACACCAGTCTGTGTGTCTGATAATACTAGTACAACACTGTTTTGTTCATTCATCACAGATACGTTAAAACACAGTGAAGTATGTCCAGCAAACACTCTCACTGTCACTGTGAATAGTTGTATACCCACAGTAACATCAGTGATCATTGGTACTGATGGAACACCTGAGAACACACACACACAGAATGTGAAGTGATCATACAGTCTCACTGACTCACCTGATGTAGCCAATATGTAGTTGGTGGTTTGTCGTTCACTATTACCAAGCTCATTGGTAGCAGTGATAGTACAGGAGTAGTTCATTCCAGCAGTCACATTCTCTGGTCCAGTTGGTATCACAGCCATACCATCACCACACATGTTAGCACTACAGCTCATGTCACTGGCTAGTCCACTACCACTACCCTCCTCCTCACTGCGACATGACACAGCCACACTAGTGAGAAGTGCTCCACCTGTGTGCCTGAAGTTCCAAGTTACCACGAGCTTTCCATTTGTGCTCACAAGATTGGTCGCCAAAAATTCAGGAGCTAGAGAATATTCAAGAATTGATATCTAAATCAAACCGATCAAAAGTGAGTTTCTCACCTCCTGCCATTGTCATGAAGGCTACTGTATTACTGGGTTGAATACGAGCGACACCTTGCTCTATACAGGACATGTCAAGCTGTGGAGATACAGCTCTGACACTGGCAGTGTAGCTGGTGTTGGGTTTCAGTCCAGTCACAGCGAAGGTGTTGGTGTAGGATGGATCAGTACTGATGGCATTGAATGATCTAGTAACATTAATGAATGGTGGACTCATTGATACAAGCTCCACTAGAAATGCATTGAATGCTGGTACTCCACTAGTGAGTGGGTTCTGCCAGTAAAGAATAATAGAGGTAGAACTATCATCAGTCAAATTGAGAGCAAGGTTTCTAGGAGTAGCGGGTAAATCTGAAAATATTATGAGATACTAGTTAGAACTCATAGTTAGTGTTGCCATAATTAATTTTAATGAAGTTTCATCTACAAAAATTGACTGGTATAATGTAATTATGCCTCGGTGGGCTGAGCCACGAGGCATACAGTAATGCGCGTATCAATGAAATGCCCCACTCCCCCCCACCCGGGGTAGGGTGGGATTTGTCAAAATTCGTGTGTCAAAAGCCCCACCCCTGGGGCAGTGTAACTACGCAGCCGGTTCACAGTTTGCCTACACGATGACACACTACGCAAGTTTGTTGCTGGCAACAGTTGTGCAAAACAAATTTGCCTAGTGAATCATCATTTATGGCAAACTGTAGACCGGCTTCGAATTTACTCTGCCCCAGGGGTGGGGCTTTTGACACACGAATTTTGACAAATCCCCCACCCTACCCGGGAGGGGGGGAGTGGGGCATTTCATTGATACGCGCATAATCGTGCGTACGCGTGTCTGTGTGTCTGTCTGTCCGCTCTAGCTCTGAAAGACGGCGAAGAATCCGCTGGTGGTAAGTGCAATATAGACAGAACACGTTAATAGCTCGAACTTGATGGTCTTAGATTTTTTAATTTAAAGCTTTGTTCGTGAGTTATGGCGTGATTTGCTTACTTTGTTTACCGTTGCTGGCGATCTGGACTTCTCCGAAGTCGAATGTGTCCATCGTTAACTGGCTAGCAGATTGTAGGTTTGATCTGGACTACGGGATAGCGTGGCGGGTCCGAACAAAAATCAGCAAAACCGAAAAAAGCTAGCTGCTACAAGCATGGCTAGCCTCGTCCCCAGGCTCTCTGTTCCGTCAGAGAGCCTGGTCTCTAATCTCACGTGAGCGCACCCAAAAAAGTGCAAATATTAATGAGCGTGGGTGTAATAAACCGCACGCCCACGATGCTTGATGTCGGTCTCGTGCTAGGGCATAGTTACAGCGTAGCGTAGCGGCGTCTCTTTGTGCTGGACATCGGAAAAGCTTCCTTGATGAAGCCTTTGACGACTAGGTCATTGTACGTACGGTGAGGAAAGTGTAGCTCGATATCGTCCAGCGTCTGGTACTTTACCCGTTTCGACGGAGTAGGAACATCCCCAGTAGCTGCTTCCTCATAGTGGCTCTTTAGCCATTTAGATTCATCTGACGGCTCCGCGGCCATCCCGAACGTGATGCTACAGACCTTGATCGCCTCTGACAGCAAGACTGTGACGAACGCTACGCATGTGCGTGGGCAGGTTGGGTCGAGAGCGTTGATCGTGCCCACGCACACTAATCACCTGTCTACCACCTGTCTACCCCACGTGAGATTAGAGACCAGGCTCCCTGACGGAACAAAATTCCGAGAGGGGTGGAGCCTGGGGACGAGGCTAAAGCATGGCTGCTTTGTGCACGCCCATCTAACTATTACACTGTGGTAGCATACTATTGGCTTCTGTTATTTTTGCCAGCTTGTATGACCATTGTACTTTACAAGAAATTAAAAAGATTTCTATCGAAATCAAAAGGATGTAGTGATGAAGAAATCTACCACTGGTTCACAATGTAAACCAACAAGGAACAAGCATAGAATGGTAACACGATTGACTTGCTAACAGACCATAGATCCCTACATCAGTGGCTGCTGTGGCCAGACTATAGCTATAGTTAAGCTATTTACTGTTGACTGACACTTTGAATAGAATTCAGCTTGTGACAAAATATTGATCTTATGTACAGCCACTGATGTAGGGATCTATGGTCTGTTAGCAAGTCAATCGTGTTACCATTCTATGCTTGTTCCTTGTTGGTTTACATTGTGAACCAGTGGTAGATTTCTTCATCACTACATCCTTTTGATTTCGATAGAAATCTTTTTAATTTCTTGTTCGTGTCCTTTTTTCTTTTTAGTGAAGTGCAGTTCAATATCATGCATGTACGGAGAAGTCTTTGTTTCCACCATTAGTTCAGTATTCCTGTTGTTGATGGCTTTTCTTAAACTTGTAGCTAAAATTGTTAAGCTGTACGTATCAGGTCTGCCTATTCGCCTACGCATGCATGCAGTGCATACGAGCCCCGCCCACACTTGTTTGTAGACCTATACGGCGGTTATAATTATCTGGCAAGTGCAGAACGGCGATCCTACACGAGCTTACCGTCCTTCGAAGACTCCAGACAAATGCCGGGTGTGTGTTCTCCGTGATAGTGATCCATACGGCGCAGCGATACTTTGGCTCCTTGGTCACGTGCGCTCCCATTGCTTGGTCACGTGCGTATTGCGCAATCACAATAATGACGTCTAACACTAAGCCGACAATGAATCACGATTCACGATCGAGAAATCGCGGAACATAGATCGCCGTTACGCTAAAAACAAAGCTCAAAAGGCACATGCCAGGAGAATTTCACGACTGTTCGTGGATGTTAAGGTCTCGGTACTGCTCGCGTAAAGGCGCTAGGCGAGTGGAAGAAAGAAAGAAGAAAGAAGAAAACGAAACTCGATTTTCACCGTTTCCAGGTTCGTCACTTTAGTAACAATTTCGAGCAATCTCCTTGCTACCGTTAGATGGGGCAACGCCAGAGAGCAGATCTAAGTGTCTAAAGACGTATAAAATTCAACACCAGGCGAAATATCAGCGTTTGAACGCTAATACATTGTATGTAGCCGCCATCTTGTTTTTCCGTTCAACCCTACATAGGGAGTCACTACCGTGCCTCCCTAATAAATCTGTTACAATCATCATCTGCTGATGGACTAGTTGTGTGTTGTATTGCAGCTATTGGCGAACTCGGAGCTCTGACCCAACGGGGTGAAACTTAATGTACGTCATAATTGATTTTGAACGAGGTGAGAGTTCGCTCCGAAGTCATCTATACAGTAACTTACTAATAACACTCAGTGTGAAGACGTATGAATCAGATCCCAAGAAATTGCTTGCTGTCACACTGTAAATACCAGCATCTCCAAGACTGACATTTGATATATTAAGTGAGGTTGCTGATACATCTCCTTGGTAGGCTACACCATCTTTAGTCCAACTGAAGCTTTCTACAGCAGGTTGTGCTTCTATGTTTAAGAGCAGAGAAAGATTTTCACCCTCTCCAACACAAGAACTGTTAAGCCCATCAGTAAATTTAGGAGAAACTAAATAAATAAAATTTCAAATTTATATTTAAGTTTAAGGTGGCGGGATACCGTTTTAATGAGATTCATGACTTTAAAAATGGCTATTTCTTTTTTAGCCAAGTCTATCTGTGCAGACGGATTTGCAGTGTGCGCTTTGTTTGTCTATAGATAGGCATCGATAATAGCAAGTTTCAGCCACGTAGTGTTCGCCATCACGGAACGACGAGCTCGCCATGTGAAGACTAAACACGATCGAGTTTTTACAATTTTTCTTTAGTTGTGTGAAAAGTACGAACCTAAAACTGCTCCTGCAAGCTCATCTTCCATTCGTGGAGGAGCCTGCGTATCGAATTCGCCGAGCAATGCTCGTACGCGATACTACAGCTGCGTACTCTGTACATACTCTGTACACTGATGTACTGTCTGGCAGTACTGACGTAGCTGCAGTATCACGTACGAGCATTGCTCGGCGAAATCGATACGCAGGCTCCTCCACGAATGGAAGATGCGCTTGCAGGAGCAGTTTTAGCTTCGTACTTTTCACACAACTAAAGAAAAATTGTAAAAACTCGATCAAGTCGTGTTTAGTCTTCACATGGCGAGTTCGTCGTTCCGTGATGGCGAACACTACGTGGCTGAAACTTGCTAATATCGATGCCTATCTATAGACAAACAAAGCGCACACTGCAAATCCGTCTGCACAGATAGACTTGGCTAAAAAAGAAATAGCCATTTGTAAAGTCATGAATCTCATTAAAACGGTAACAAATTTGTGTTATATGGTTATAAGCACTGAGAACTCGGTTTAAGCAACAATCAATGCATTAACTCACATTGCACATTAATGGTGACTACAGTGGTCCTGGTGACAATGTAGCGTGGAGCACTTCCAGATCCAATAGAATGCTCAAGTGTGCAATTGTATACACCAGACTGACTCCGCATTATGTTAGTGTATGAATATATTACACCATCAGTTGAAGTAGCTAGTGTAGTGGAACCAAAGGTCCATCTGGCATCCGTACTAGAAACAGTACCAGGACTGGGCTTGCAGGAGAGAGAACCATTGGTTCCTTCTACTACATTGATTGTGCTGTTGGGATTAAGTACTGGGTCATCAAATACTGAAACAGAACAACGTAATTATCAGACAGTGATATATGTAGGTATAGGCTTACCTAACTCAGAAAAGCGAATGTCCTCTTGTTTCGCGCCTGTAGTACAGCCAATAATAGTATCCACAGTATTACTCAATACATCTCGAGGAACAGGTATCATCAGTGTATACTGTGTCTCACTCCCACTAGGTGGTAGTATTGTTACACCAGAGGTTGAGTTAGTGAGTAGTGCTGGACTGACGCCTGAGCCAGTTACCAAGATGGTAAAAGTGTTCTCTTCACATCTGATGCAGGTAAAAGTATCATAGACAATAGCATGGCTCTGATCAAAACCACCCCCAGGAAAAAAAAATTTCTGCTGACACTGGCAGTCACCTGTAGCGAAGAAAAGTAGCCTAGCACTGCTGCACAAGAGATAGGACATACCTTGAGCTATGACTAGCACGAGAATGACCAGTCGCAGCGAGGACAAGTGTAGTCCAAGCGCCATGTGAATAAACAAAGTATGTCACAGGACAGGCAGCAGAGATACGCAGAGATTCTGTTAGCAGCAAAGACTCTGATACGCCGCCGGCTAACAGAATCCAAGGCTGAACGCACAAACTTGTTAGTAAAGATCCACACTATACACCAGGTGCACATAGGCAACGATGCTAATACAGAATCACATCGAAGTTCTTATTCAAAATCTAAGGACGGGCTCATTAATCACGAAATGCCTCGGACCGAAAATGACGTCACTGCTCAGCTCTCTGCTCATGTATTGCGCCAAAATTTAAGAACAGCACACATCTACTAGCTGTGCTTTCAGGTTAGTTCGACAATCTAAAGTCCAGAGCCACAGGGACCGAGAGTGTAATGTTATTTATTTTTTTATGAGAAATCACGCTCAATAGCCAGTGGCTAATAGAAAGCAAAAGTAAAAATAAACACGAATAAATTATTAACATATTCACTAATGTCACTAATGAAATTATTTAGTGGGGTGTAGTAGGTTTGAACATATGACTAGAGACTTTAGAAGAGAAAGTGGACAGTGAGGATGAAGACTTAATAGAAGAGTCAAGAGAGTTCTACAGAAGAATTGTAGAGGGAAAAGGATTTAGAGAAGGAACTGGGACGGGAAAAAAATAGGAGGGAAGTTGTTAGGGTCATAGTAACAAATGGGATAGGGAGGACAGGGGTATTTTGAGGAGCAAGGAAAGTGAGAAGGGCTGTGGGATATTTTGAAGAGAGTTTTTAAACTGTAAATTTTACGACGAGAGGAGAGACTTGATGAAGGGATTGAGTCAGAATTAAATTTGATGCAAGTTTTAGAGCAAAAAATTGGACAGAATCGAGTTTAGAAGAGAGTGTAGGAGAGGAAGGAGACCAGACAGGAGAGAAGTACTCAAGAATTGGACAGACTAACGAGAAGAAAATAATAAAAATGTCTGAAAATTAAACCTAGTACTTTACGGGACTTTTTACAAATGTGAGAAATGTGCATGGAGAAGGAAAGAGATGGAGAGACAAAAACACCAAGATACTTAAAGAAATAAACACGATCAATAAGGGAGTCAGAGATAAGCAGAGGAGAGAAAGAATTAACAAAAGAGGACTTGGAGCGTTGGAAAAACATAATTATATTTACACTTAGCTAGAGGAGTTAAAGAAAAAAAAATTAGAAGAGAGCCAGGAAAAAAACACGAGAGGACAGATTGGAGGTTATAAAAATCATAAGAGGAGTTAATAGGTTTGAAGATAAAGATGTCGTCAGCATAGAGGATGAGGTAGCAATTGAGTGAGAGGGAAAGTTGAGTGATACCATTGTCATATAAAATAAAGAGAAGAGGACAAAGAATTCAGCCTTGCGGAATGCGAGAGAAAACAGACTGAGAAGAAGAGGAGGAGCCATTGAGATGGACAGATTGACACCTGTTAAGAAGGTAGGAATGCAGCCAGTTTAACATGAGAGGAGGAAAGTTGTGAGAAGAGAGGAGGTCAAGTAAAGGTTGGTTTGTTAGAAAAGTATCCATTCACTAGTTATGCAGTGAAATGTCCGCCAGCGAGTTTAGACCAGTTTGTCTGTAAGTCGGGCTATGTTGATCAGTAGCCGAGTATACAGGTTCGGGCACTCGAGGAGGTCCTGGAGTACTAATAGATACTATTTTCGCTAACTGCCATCAAGCCGATTGAGAGAATTACGAGCTACAGTTTATACGAGACTCACACTGCACATTAATGGTGACTACTGCATGTCTAGTGACAATGTAGCTTGGAGCACTTACATCCAATAGACTGCTCAAGTGTGCAATTGTATACACCAGACTGACTCCGCATTATGTTAGTACATCACATTGTCAGATGGATGGAGTAGCTAGTGTAGTGGAACCAAAGGTCCATCTGGCATCAATACCATTAGCATCTGTGCTGGGGTCGCTCAAAGTCGTATCAGTGCTGGGGTCCATTAGTGTTTTGTACTACTTTGATTGTGCTGCTGGGGGTTAGTACTGGGTTATCAAACACTAAAATAGACAACATCAGACAGTGAGTGATACACAAAATCATGGTAGGCAGGTACACTTACCTAACTCACTAAAACGAATGCCCTCTTGATTCGTACCCCAATAATAGTATCCACAGTATTACTCAATACATCTCGAGGAACAGGTATCATCAGCGTCTCACTCCCACTAGGTGGTAGTATTGTTACACCAGATCACAGCTCCAGATGAGGTAGTTTACAGCTTGTAGATTGGCTTGTATATGCTAGAGTACAAACTAGTATACAAGAGTTGTACATGTATACGAGGCATTTCCTTGTGTAAACTACCGTACAGCTAGAAATTTTGGTGGACAAAATTTTGGCGAATGTCCCAGATTTTGCGTTTGGCGACTAATATTTTGGCGCCCAGCGCCTGGCTCACGTATTGCTGTAATAGAAAAACAGATTTTGGCGACTAATATTTTGGCGGATGCTTGACGATTCGCCAAATTCGCCAAAATTTTAGTCCACCAAAATATCTAGCTGTACGGTAGTTGTAAATGAACTAAATCTACAAGCCTGGTTTGCAAGGATTGTACATGTAAATGAGGAGTTTCCTATTTGTACACTCTTTGTATACCATTGGAAACCATCTGTAAACTATGCTGTGTACACGTAGTGATTTTAAAAATTCGATTGTTTGAAATACTGAATAAAATAATAATTTTGAAAAAATCAATGTTTTAGAGTAAGCTAATGTACTCTTGAAAGGTGTCACTTGTCTTCATCTTTCTATTGCAGAAGGAAAAAGATAAACTTGGCTGATATAGATATGAGGATTTGGTCACCTGATGGACAAGTTCTACAGAATCCACTTGGCTGGGAACTTCTTCACTACCTAAACAGTTAAAACATGTTGTCTGAACAGGAATGACTTACTTTGTTTGACTTCCCAAGTTGGAGCATTAGGTGGTGGTACTGACTTTGATTGGACACCTTCAACCTTTTTCCTGGCAACCAAGCCTGACGTATCAGTCCCTTTCATGCTCACACATTTCCTCTTATCCAGTAATTATATTATTATTGATCTAATTCTGAGCAAAACTGAACTTTAAATGATGATGGACTACAATAACATACTTTCTGATCTCCAAGGTAGTTTGTGGAGAATTATTGTATCAGGATTCTCAGGGTCATCTGACTCTCCTGTCATGTAAGCTTGAGAAAGGTGTTTCCAGAACTTGTTAAGCTCCTTTTCTGTTACTGCAAGAGCTCTTTTATCAGACAGCTGCCAAAGAAATATTATAATACTAATGTATGTTAGTTACTTACTCTCTGTCGTCTTGAACAGTACTTTCGCCGTCTTGCTTGGTCATCGATATATTCTTCCTTTTTCTTTTCTTCATAATGTATCCTTCGTAAATTCTCATAGCATTTTCTAATGGCAACTGAAAGTGTAGTAAAGCATGACAATAATTATGATCCATACTAACCTCTCACTACATCTTCAGAATACTTGCAATTAGGATGGCTAATAATTTCTTCACACAAAGCTTGTACCACGGTCATGTTGTGCTCGCTAAGTATCAGAACGCATTTTGGCCTTAATTAGGGAGACACGGTAGTGTCTCCCTATGTAGGGTTGAACGAGAAAACAAGATGGCGGCTACATACAATGTATTAGCGTTCAAACGCTGATATTTCGCCAGGTGATGAATTTTATACGTCCAAAGACACATAGATCTGCTCTCTGGCGTTGCCCCATCTTACAGTAGCAAGGAGATTGCTCGAAATTGTTGCTAAAGTGACGAACCTGGAAACGGTGAAAATCGACTTTCGTCATCTTCGTCTTCTTCTTCTTCTTCTTTCTTTCTTCAACTCGCCTAGCACCTTTACGCGAGCAGTGCCGAGACCAAAACACCCACGAACATTCGTGACATTCTCCTGGCAGGTGCCTTTTGAACATTGTTTTTAGCGAAACGGCGATCTAAATTCCTCGAGTTCTCGATCGTGATCCATTGTCAGCTAAGTGTTAGACGCCATTATTATTGTGATTGCGCAACACGCGCGCACGTGACCAAGCAGTGGCTAGCGCACGTGACCAAGCACTAGCTTGAGTATCGCCATGCCGTATGGATCATGGAGAACACATATTTGTCTGGAGCCTTCGAATAAGGGCAAGCTCGTGTAGGATCGCCATTCTGCGCTTGCCAGATAATTATAACCGCCGTACAGGTCTGCAAATAAGTGTGGGCGGGGCTCGTATTCACTGCATGCATGAATGCGTAGGCGAGCTGATATGTACCACATAACAAATATTTTTAGCTACAAGTTCAAAATTGTTAATAATAAAGAAAAGCCATCAACAACAGGAAAACTAAACCAATGGTGGAAACCATGACAAAGACGACTCAGTACATGGATGATATTGAACTGCACTTCACTGAAAATGAAAAAGGACACAAACAAGAAAATAATAAAGATTTCTATCGAAATCAAAATGATGTAGGGTTGTGAAATCTACCACTGGTCCACAATGTAATCTAACAAGGAACAAGCATGGAATGGTAACACGATTGACTTGCTAACAGACCATAGATCCCTACATCAGTGGCTGTACATAAGATCAATAATTATTTTGTCACAAGCAGAATCCAATTCAATTTAATGCATGTCTGGTGTCAGTCAACAGCAACTAGCTGAATTAGCTATAGCCAACTACATCAGCCACTGATGTAGGGATCTATGGTCTGTTAGCAAGTCAATCGTGTTACCATTCCATGCTTGTTCCTTGTTAGATTACATTGTGGACCAGTGGTAGATTTCACAACTCTACATCATTTTGATTTCGATAGAAATCTTTATTATTTTCTTTATTATAATACAAATGGCTACCTTTCGCTGGCATTAAGCTGCTTGGCTGAATCAACGATGGATTTTCGTCATTTTGACCTAAAAAATCTTTACATAATAATACATTGTGTCGATGAGCTTACAGATAAACCTCGTGGAACCAAGTGCTTTCTCTTGGAAGATTGTTGCATGGCTTTGGGTGGTGATGCATCATTATTAATCTTATCATCCAGCGCAGTAATCTTGTATTGCAGTGCTGACTGGTTCTCTTTGAGAGCTTTTTGACCATCTACCAAACCCTGCAGTGTTGCCTGTTGCTGTTGTAAAAGAGAAAACAGATCAGACATGTCATTGGTTAGAGTTCGGAGGGCTCACGTCTGTATAAACTGCTCTGGTTGATTTCGGGAAATTCACTCTGGCAGTTTCTTGTTCAATATGGGCCAATCATTTCGATTCCTTTCCTTTCTTTGTTCACGTTCCTTTAACTCAACCAAGTGTGCAGCTTCAACCCTTTTACAATGCTCACGACTTCTTTGACGTAACGCCTCCTCTCACAACAACTCCCACCCTTCCTTCTGACTCTTATGTGAATGTTTCTTATTGAGCCTGTATATATCCGTCTCCTTCGCTTCTTTGCCTCTGATGATCGTTTTCCTCTATTATCCTGCATTAAATGAAAAACAAATCTAGTCAGCTTAAGGTCAAGAAAATGGTAGCTGCGTTACAGGTCAGCATCGTGATGCTATTATTGTACATATAAAAAGAAATGAGAGAACATCTCTACATCATTAAGTCAATACAAATGCCTGCTTATAATTATGTGTAACTCAGTAAAATTCACAAATACACACAAACAAGTCTGCCTACCAGACCGCACAAGGCTGATCGCCAGTCAGATACACATAAACAAGTCTACCTACCAGACCGCCGCAATTTTCATCTACAAAAATAATTATTGTTCGTAGTACTGGTATAATGTATTTGCTTATAATTGTACTGTATAGCAGGTCAAATTCACCAAAATGTTCTCCCACCAAAATTACCATTAAAAATTACTTTTGACGAAATCTCACCAATTTGTCAAATTTGCTAAAAACTTTTCCCGCTAAAATTACCCACTATACAGTAACTTAATAACACTCAGTGTGAAGACATGTGAACCAGATCCCAAAGAGTTGCTTGCTGTCACATTGTAAACACCTGCATCTCCAAGACTGACATTTGATATATTAAGTGAGGCTGCTGATACATCTCCTTGGTATGCTACACCATCTTTAGTCCAACTGAAGCTTTCTACAGCAGGTTGTGCTTCTAAGTTTAATTACAGAGAAAAATTTTCACCCTCTCCAAGACAAGAACTGTTAAGGCCATCAGTAAATTTAGGAGAAACTAAATAAAAAAAAGATTTTCTAGATTATGCTTAAGTTAAAGTTATGTTTCACATGGATCATATATGCATGCAAATTTGTGATATAGTTATAAGCAGAACTCGATTTAAGCAAGAATCAATGCTTGTACATGCATGCACCTTTACTGACACACTTCCATGCTTTGTTAGTAGTAATAGTTTGTTACAACTGAACTGGATATCTGATTAATTGAGTATTTCATTAACTCACATTGCACATTGATGGTGACTACAGCGCTCCTGGTGGCGATGTAGCGTGGGGCACTTCCAGATCCAATAGAATGCTCAAGCGTGCAATAGTATACACCAGACTGACTCCATATTATGTTAGTGTATGAATATATCACATTGTCAGTTGAAGTAGCTAGTGTAGTGGAACCACAGGTCCATCTGGCATCAATACCATTAGCATTAGTATCAGGACTGCGAGAGCAGGATAGAGAACCATTTGTTCCTTCTACTATATTGAATGTGCCGCTGGGGGTTAGTACTGGGTTACCAAACACTAAATTTAAAATAGATAACATCAGACAGTGAGTGATACAAGAAATCATGGTAGGCAGGTACACTTACCTAACTCACTAAAACGAATGTCCTCTTGATTCATACCTGTAGTACAGCCAATAATAGTATCTGCAGTATTACTCAATACATTTCGAGGAACAGGTATCATCAGTGTATACTCTGGCTCACTCCCACTAGGTGGTACAGAGGTTGAGTTAGTGAGTGGTGCTACACTGACGCCTGAGCCAGCTATCAAGATGGTAAAATTGTCCTCAGCACATCGGAGGCAGGTAAAAATGTCAGACAATAGCATGGTCCTGATCAAAACCACCTCCAGGAAAATCAAAGTTCTGCTGACACTGGCAGTCACCTGTAGCGAAGAAAAGAATGATCACGACAGTATAGCAGATAAAGCATACCTTGAGGTATGGCTAACACGAGAACGACCAGCGGGGTCAACAGTCCACGTGCCATGTTGTCAGGGATGAGTGAATGTACTTCTCTATGCTGTCATACAAAGCTAGAATTGGAGCCAGCAGTAACACGGACACTGATAGTTCCTTTTTCGTAAAAGGGCGGGGCTCAGAACGACGTCATTACGCGTCAGTATTATCAGGGAGTTTTCTTTGCCTAAGATAATTGGTTCAGACTGCAAGTGTGTTGGACAGCAGTGTGCTGAGGGATGCTGTACCTGTGTGTGCAGGGGATGTGATGGGAGCCAGTGTAGCTGTGGTGATGACTGTAGATGCGGCAAAGGAGGTTGTCAGCGTAGACCTGGTTCAAACTAAATGATCAGATTGTTCTTCCCAACAAACGTCCAATCTGCAAGTGTTTTAGCTGTGATGACAACTCATGCTGTCAGTGCATCTGCATTGGTTGTATAACTACAATTTACCTCATTGCCTGGTGTGAGGTTGCATGGAGCAGGTATATCTTGTTGACCATGTTGGATCGCCTCTTGGTGACCTCACAATAGCAGAATAACTTTTATCGGATGTGTTCTGGGGCTCCGGATTTTGCAGCTAAACAGGTCTGCAACACCAGCTTAGAGTTAGTGAATAGTGTATGTGCAGCTGCTAGAGTGCCGGTAGTAAGACATAAGATCGCCCATGCACGCATAACTGCACTGCTATACTAGTCCATCTTAATACAGTACCAAACAAATAATTATTACATTGACAACAGTAAATTGATAATAAAATTAATAATACTGCTAGTATTAACAACTATGTAACTTGTTCAGGCTACTTTAACCTCAATATCACTTTTTCTTTTGTTAGACAAGTGATATTGAAGCAAAGACACCATTACCAAGACAGCAGCAGATCAGTACTGGAATCAGTATACTGATAATGCCGGCTATAAGGGTTCCTATGATAACGATAATAACGATGAGACCAATTGAAAGACCTGTAAAACACAACCATCATTATAGTTATTTTAGAACATTTGTTCACATACGATGCTTATTTGCACAAATACAAATATACCTCACTTACACTACAACTGCGCATACATAAATGCTGGCCCTGTCCCACGGAAGGAAGAGGTGTCAAAATGCATGAGGCTGGTAGCTGCAAGATACACATCCACAGCTGGTAAAACAATCGTGACTGGTATTAATTTTTATTTCTGACCTGCCCACACAAATATCGCAAGGTGGTTAGACCACCAATATTAACCAGGCATTATGACATACAACTGTGTCAATTGCAGGAAATGCAAGAGGGCACATGTCAATCCTCTAGTGTGATGTCATTTAAATGGGAGTGTAGATCTATACATCTGACGTGCTAAACACTGAATTAAATGGACTATACCTTGACCAGATGCATCACCATTATCTGTACTAGTTGGTGATGGTGATGTACCAAGAGATACAGTTGCTACACGTACAGGAAGATTTAATAAAGTTCTATACTGATTCTGCAGACATGTAACTTACTTGTAGGTCTAGGCAACACTGAAATCCTGAATGAAAGTGTTGATATTGAATTTCCGTTGTCAGCAATACAAATGTAGTCAAATGAAGATTTAATATTTGTAACTGTATAAACTGGATCTGATGTTATAGTTACATTGCCTTGTGGAGTGGTCAATAAAATGGTCAGGTTGGAAGGAAAGCCAGGATCTATGACAGTGCAGTTGACTGCATAGTTATCACCAGTATACACACTTATCACTTGAGAGCTAGATCCAAACACTGGTGGATCTGCAGACATACATGATTACGCAATGTTTATTATTATAATCAATAACTATTGATATCAGAGTAGCTTAGCAAGAGTATATGTACACACAGTGATTACTGTTAGTAAAACAATAAGGCACAATGTGTTAATAAAATTAATTGTATGTTGCATAATAATAAACAATCATACAATTTCAGCATGAACAGAAAACATGCATGGTTAGCAACATCTGTGACTAACGCAAAGTAATGCATTTTCTGCTACACACTAGAAGAATCCTGTGCTATTGTTATAATAGCCAAATAGCTCTGCCCACAAAAATTCAATTTAAAACTCACATTGCACATTGATGGTGACTGATGCATGTCTAGTGACAATGTAGTATGGACCACGTCCAGATCCAATAGAATGTGAGAGAGTGCAATTGTATACACCAGACTCATTCCTCATTATGTTTGAGTATGAATACATTGAAATCTCAGATGAAGTAGCTAGTGTAGTGGAACCAAAGGTCCATCTGGCATTAACACTAGTATCAGTATTGGTATCACGACTGCGAGAGCAGGAGAGAGAACCACTGGTTCCTTCTACAATATTGATTGTGCCATTGGGATTAAGTACAGGGTCATCAAATACTAAAACACAACGTCAGACAGTGACACTAATTATAGCAGGTAAGCTTACCTAACTCGCTAAAACGAATGTCCTCTGACCCACAACCAATGACAGTATCCGCAGTATTACTCAATACATCTCGAGGAACAGGTATCATCAGTGTATACTGTGTCCCACGCACAACAGGTGGTATTATTGCTACACTAGGGTTTGAGTTAGTGAGTGGTGCTGGACTGACGCCTGAGCCAGCTACCAATATGGTAAAAGAGTTCTCTTCACATCGGAGACAGGTAGAAATGTCATAGATAATAGCATGGTCCTGATTAAAATTAGCCCCGGGGTATGCAAAGTTCTGCTGACACTGGCAGTCACCTATAGAAAATACACGAGTAGGAGCGCAACTGCACAGCAGATAGAACTTACCATGAGCTATGGCTAGTACGAGAGTGACTAGCGCGGTTAGTACTCCACGTGTCATGCTGCAAGGAATGATTGATAGACTGTCGTTATATCTTCAGTGGATGTTGACCAAGAGAGCAACCACACGGACACTCACAAGTCTGTGATTCATTAATGCTTCCATACTGATATATGCACGAGTTCCTTTTTGATAGGGATGATGCATACGTCTTTGATGCACATGTTCAAGTAGCAACTGTAAAAGGCGGGGCTCGTTAAAATGACGTCATTGCTTGCAGAGCGCATCGTGCACACGGTAGAGCTGACTGTGCTCACTGTGTGCATGCTGCACCTCGGGTTAGCTGCAAAGCTCGTGTGCATACCATTCACATCACTGGGTATATAAAGACACAGGCCCAATCACTTCACAATTCACTGAGCGACATAACTAACCGAGCAAGAAACAACTCAAAGTCGGTCTAACACTTCTCTTTTCAAGATACCAAGAATAATGGCTGATCCTACTGCTGTTGTTACTACCACAGTCACTTGCAAGTGTGGTAAGTAAAGGATCTAACATCTCGGACTACCTTTACCAAGTCCACCATGTTTTTTACCACAGAGAATTGTTCCTGTGGTGGTTCACTCTGCAAGTGCGTTGGACAGCAGTGTGCTGAGGGATGCTGTACCTGTGTGTGCAGGGGGTGTGATGGGAGCCAGTGGTGATGACTGTAGATGTGGCAAAGGTTGCTGTGAAACAGCTGTCTGCAAGAAATGCAGTAAGTGAGACCAGGGCTCAAACTGAATGGTTGTTACATGGAATTCTTCTCCAGAAAACTGTCAGTGTGGTCCAAGCTGCAAGTGTTCTAGCTGTGATGACAACTCCTGCTGTCAGTGCACCTGCATTGGTTGACGGTTGTGATGGAGCCAGTTGCTCATGTGACAAGGACAAGTGCAAATGTGACAAAGATTGCAGCTGCACAAGAATCGCCTGAATTACCTTTATGATTGATAAACCGTATTATTATTCATAGCTATGGAGGATGGAAATGTCTTTGCAAGTTAAAATTAATTATAATAAAATGTAGTGTCGACCTAAGTCCTCAAACCTATGACAAATCAAAATCGTAATAACTTCTTTCGACAGTAATAGGCTCCAGATTCCAGAACTGACTATAACGTGGTGCACTGACTTTTATAAACAAGCTCATGTTGATTCTACACATACCTCTTCAACAAAACAATACACAGTGCTTGTTCGACTCTGCTGGTTTTAAGATAAACAATCAACAGTACAGTTCCAACTGCCGGTGAGCAATTTTAAGCTCGGTGCGTAGCTACAATTTTGTTAAGCATGGAAGTTAATTCAAATACGTTACAATGCGTGCAAATTCAAATCTTATTACAACTCCTATTATTATTCTCCTATTCTCTTATTACTATAAAGCTCTAGTGTAATAACTTTTCACTGTCAGTTTGTTAAATAAACTGTGGCGTAGTCAAACCAAATAATTATTTTTGTGTACATAAAAATGCATTACATACAGGCTAAAATGCCAAAATTTTACATGATGTAATAAAATTTCATGCTTTGAGCCCTGTACAAAAATACTGTAATTTAATAGGAAAATGGAGAAATTTTGTTTTCTAAGCTAGAAATATTCATAAGACTGATCCGTTACCTCTGTAGTTGTTCCATAAGCTACATTAATGCAATAGACTAGCTATGAAGAGCTGACCGTGTCTGCAGTATACTGAGGAATAGGCAGCATTGTCCTTCAGTTCAATAGACTGAGGAACACCTCCTCCCAGTACTCCACACTCGTTCTCTACTGACTGGACTTTATCAGATTCACCTAATTATAAAAAAAAAAAAAAAAAATCAGTGCTGTTTCGAATAGTCATGTTAGTATTATTGTAACGGTGCTAATAAGGCCTGTTCACATACGTGCTAAGTTGTTTTCATACTTCCCTATATTCAACAATTGTAACTATCATGAAAAGCGTACTGTTGTAGAGCATATAACATGTGCTCAAAGGAAGGACTCTCATTAAACCTATAGTAGTTCACTCTTCCTTACGCCATTTCTTTTTGCAAATCAAGACTGCTGCTAGTAGCACTACTAACATCAGAATGACTGCTAACAGTCCAACAACAATACCAACAAAGACACCAGTTGAGATATAACCTGAAGATCAGAAAGATATTAGACAAAGTTCAGGAACAGCAGATGTTTCTATGAACTAACACTGTTATTACCTTCAAATCCTGTGAAGGAATATAAATCTGATACTGAAGCACTTCTACCAAATGGATTACTAGCACTGACTGTAAACCGATGTCGTCCTGATTGAGTGAAGGGAACAACAATCGTATAGTTCATTGGACCTGATGGGACACCAGTCTGTGTGTCTGATAATACTAGTACAACACTGTTTTGTTCATTCATCACAAATACATTGAAATACAGTGAAGTATGTCCAGCAAACACTCTCACTGTCACTGTGAATAGTTGTATACCCACAGTAACATCAGTGATCATTGGTACTGATGGAACACCTGGGAACACACACACAGAATGTGAAGTGATCATACAGTCTCACTGACTCACCTGATGTAGCCAATATGTAGTTGGTGGTTTGTCGTTCACTATTACCAAGCTCATTATGCCTCGGTGGGCGGAGCCACGAGGCATACAGTAGTTCGTTTGTGTATGTATGTATGTATGTGTCTGTCTGTCGGCAGGATTTCTCGTCGCTCGCTGAAAACTAAGCGCTGAAACGTGCAACACAAGCTAAAGTCGATATTTGCTTGAAAATGAATTGTAAGGATTTTGGTTATAAAGCTATGTTCGTGAGTTATAGCGTGATTGCTTACCTCGCGATCGCCGGCTGGCGATCTAGTTGCTGATGTAACGACAAAATTGTCTAATGCTGGCTGCCTTACAGCTAGTGAGTTCGCCTTTACTTCAGAACAGTACGGCAGACTTGTATATGAAGCTGCGTTCTAGAGTTATGGCGTATAGCTTTGCTTACCTCGCGATCGATGGCCGTTGCTGGCGATCTGGAGTTCTCCGTAGACAGAACTATCCACAGTTGACTGCCTAGAAGCTGATAGGTTACATCGTATGTCTAAAGAAACTGTGTAAGCAAGCTATCTCGCTCGTTGTACGTGCTGTTGCCCTGATCAATATAGACACGCCCAGTTGAATTAGTGGTCAGCACTGATTGGCTTCTGATTGCATAACTATTATACTGCATTGTGATTGCTGTACAGAAAGGTACAACTGCTGCAGTTTAACTTTACTGTGTATGTTTGTAACAGCAACTGCTAAATAATGAGCTAAAGATCATGTTCAACTAGCAACAGCAGACTTTCATTACTGCTTGTGTATTTCAGTTCAGCGTATTTAGTCAGACAGGCATGTATGCATAACATTCCACCGAGGCATAAGCACCTTCGGTGCCTAGTTACTAGCAGTGATAGTACAGGAGTAGTTCATTCCAGCAGTCGCATTCTCTGGTCCAGTTGGTATCACAGCCATACCATCACCACACATGTTAGTACTACAGCTCATGTCACTGGCTAGTCCACTACCACTACCCTCCTCCTCACTGCGACATGTCACAGCCACACTAGTGAGAGGTATTCCACTTGTGTGCTTGACACTCCAGGTTACCACGAGCTTTCCATTAGTGCTCACAAGATCGATAGCCAAAAATTCAAGAACTAGAGAATATTCAAGAATTGATATTAAGAGCTGTTAAGACCATCAGTAAATTTATAGGACAAACTAAAAGAAAAAGATTGTTCTTAAGTTTAAGCTATGTTCGTATGGATATGCATGCAAATTATTTTGTGTAATAGTTATAAGTAGAACTCGGCTAAGCAAGAATCAAGGCTTGTACATGCATGCACCTTTACTAACACACTTCAATGCTTTGTTAGTAGTAGATGTTTGTTACAACTGGATATCTCATCAATTATGTGACTGGGGTATATTTCATTAACTCACATTGCACATTGATGGTGACTGCAGCGCTCCTGGTGACAATGTAGCGTGGAACACTTCCAGATCCAATAGAATGCTCAAGTGTGCAATTGTATACACCAGACTGACTCTGCATTATGTTAGTGTATGAATATATCACATTGTCAGTTGAAGTAGCTAGTGTAGTGGAACCAAAGGTCCATCTGGTATCAATACCAGAAACAGTACCAGGACTGGGGTTGCAGGTGAGAGAACCACTGGTTCCTTCTATCACATTGATTGTACCGTTGGGGTTAAGTACTGGATCACCAAATACTGAAACAGAACAATGTAATTATGCCTCGGTGGGCGGAGCCACGAGGCATACAGTAGTCGTGGTGTCATTCTGTCAGTCAGTCAGTCAGTCAGTCAGTCAGTCAGTCAGTCAGTCAGTCAGTCAGTCAGTCAGTCAGTCAGTCAGTCAGTCAGTCAGTCAGTCAGTCAGTCAGTCAGTCAGTCAGTCAGTCAGTCAGTCAGTCAGTCAGTCAGTCAGTCAGTCAGTCAGTCAGTCAGTCAGTCAGTCAGTCAGTCAGTCAGTCAGTCAGTCAGTCAGTCAGTCAGTCAGTCAGTCAGTCAGTCAGTCAGTCAGTCAGTCAGTCAGTCAGTCAGTCAGTCAGTCAGTCAGTCAGTCAGTCAGTCAGTCAGTCAGTCAGTCAGTCAGTCAGTCATTCCGTCGCAACGATTTCTCGTAGCTCGCTTAAAACCAATCGCTGAAACAAGCAACACGGGTAGAAATCGATACTTGCTCGGATTTGAATTTTCAGAAGTTTGATTTTAAAGCTTAGTGCGTAAGTTACAGCGTGAATTGCTCACGGCTGGCTTAGTTTTGTAGCGCACGCTGAAAGTTAAGCTCTGAAACTAGCAATGCAAGTAGTACACGGTATTATCTCGCTCTAGAACATGTGAAAACGTTATACGAAGCTTTGTTCGTGAGTTATGGCGCAATTTGCTCACCGGCTCGCCATCGAGCTGTTGCTGGCGATCTCAAGGCAAAGCTATCCACAGTTGACTACCAAGGAGCTTATAGGTTAGAATTTCACTACAGGATAGCAGCACAGGTCCTGAGAAATTGTGCGAGCAAGCTATGGAAGCTATCTAGTATGCATGGGCTGTACAGAACATTGTAGACACGCCCAGTTGATTGTGGTCAGCACTGATTGGCTTCTGATTGCATAACTAAAGCACTGCATTGTGATTGCTGTACAGAATTCCTGTATACATGCATCTGAAGTTGCTGTGTTTGTGGAATTCTGGATTGTTGTGTTTGTGGATAATGTGACATTCCACCGAGGCATCTGCACCTTAGGTGCTTCATTATCAGACAGTGATATGTAGGTATAAGCTTACCTAACTCACTAAAACGAATGTCCTCTTGATTCGAACCTGTAGTACAGCCAATAATAGTATCTGCAGTGTTAATCAATACATCTCGAGGAACAGGTATCATCAGTGTATACTGTGTCTCACTCCCACTAGGTGGTAGTATTGTTACACCAGAGGTTGAGTTAGTGAGTGGTGCTGGACTGACGCCTGAGCCAGCTACCAAGATAGTAAAAGAGTTCATACTACATCGGAGGCAGGTAGAAATATCATATACAATAGCATGGTCCTGATCAAAACCACCTCCTGGAAAATCAAAGTTCTGCAGACACTGGCAGTCACCTGTAGCGAAGAAAAAGTAGCCTAGCACTGCTGCACAAGAGATAGGACATGATGACTAGCACGAGAATGACCAGTCGCAGCGCCGAGGACAAGTACTGCACTTGTTCTCGCAGCATGTGAATAAACAAAGTATGTCACGGGATCCGAAGTGGCAGCAGAGATACGCCGCTAACAGAATCCAAGGCTGAACGAAGTTTAATGCACAATTTTGGTAAAGATCCACACTATACACCGGGTGCATATCGAAATGACGTCACTGCTCAGCTCAAGCAAATGAGCTACAACAATTTTTGAAAAATTTTGTAGAATTAAAAAAGCTTTTACATAAACAGTGCATGCAAAATAAAATTCCCAATAAAATCTTCACTGTCAGTTAGCTGAATGAACTGTAGAATAAACTACTCTGTCAATGCTGGGTGGAGCCATTGGTGCATTTGGTGGGTGGAATCCTACTTGAGCATACACCAATTCCTTGGGTCTTTGACGGCATGGCTGCTCAACCTTAAACCATAGATAATACTAAAAGTAAACAACTAGCACTATTATGTATAAACACCTGGTTTGAAGAAAAATCATAAAGACATTCAGCCTTATCAGTTTCAATGGTTGCATCCACCTGCAGAAATGTCAATGCAGCAAAATAATAATAATCCAAGATGCACAAACATTATTCTGCTGCAGAGGAGTTGAATCGTATAGCTGATTTCCAAGCACCAATTCCTGAAGTGACGTATAATTTTAATACTTCATTATCATTGAGTACTTACCTTTTGCTCTACACAACTTGTTCTAATGAGGAATAAAATAAATTGTTGAATGATTTTTAAAAACAATTATAGTTTTTTACCTTGTTGATTGCAGGCGATTCTTTCCTACAGGCACAGGTTTTAATGATTAAATCACGTACATGTATGTCAGCAAAATTTACCTTTTAAGCAAATGATTGCGGCTAGAATGGTTCCAACAACTAAGAGCAGGATTACCAGAACTGTTGCTACTACAGTGCTTGCAATGATGTAAACTGTTGCATCCTGTACTTGATTTGATGGTTCAACTGATGCTGAAAGTTCTCCTGGTGCTGATGGTTCAACTGATGCACAAGATCAATCACCACAAGTTAGCAAACAATGATAAACAGCTTACAAACAGTTGAGGTAGCTGCAGCTTCAGTAGTATAGTTTCATCTGTGCAAAATTATTACTTCTAATAGATTTGCAATATTGGCCTTTGCCCATTCACTTGAACTTTATTCAGAGGCTTAAAGGAGTTAATGTTTATGTGTACAAACGAAAAGAATCATCACATTATGTGGGAGCATGCATACTTTGTTTCTGAGATAATAAACAGAGGTCAATCAGCCACTGAGAAAATGCCAAACAGAAATGTATACTCACATCACAATTTAGAGCAAACATAATTGCCGAGCGCCTTAGCGCGAGGCATGTAATCGTGGAGTACTGTGTCGAAATTGTATGTTTGTATATATGTATATATGTATATATTTATGTACAGTGCATACAGCCTAAAGAGGGCACTCAGCTGATTTTAGCAACTCAGTACATATTTTGTTGTAAAAAAATTATTCTGGGAGCTATTGCTTCCAAAGTTGGTGTAAGTGTAGAATGATCCTCTCTGCCTATGTTAGTCAAATTAGAAATAGTAATTCTATGTGGTTCTGAAAATAATAATGTTTAAGTGATACAAGTTGACACCTTCCAATTGCAAATGACCTTTAAGCCAGCATTTTAGTGCTGTTTTGAGTTAAGCAAAAACCATTTACTGTTTGATTGTAAGGTAGGTCTTTGTTCATCTCACAAAGTTTGGAGGCTTATCTTTGATCCATGCTAATGTAGGAAGCCAAAAAGGACAGAAATTTTTGTGTTTTTGAGTTGAAAATTGCTTTAAGCTGAGAATTCAACAGCTTTGTGAGTTAAGAAAAACCACTTGATATATGGATAGCCGAATACTTGTAGTTTTCACTAGTTTTTAAACTAGCGTGATACGTCCATCCATGCGCAAACGCGGTCGTCGAGAACACCAACTTTTAGCTGTCACTTCGACTCTCTGCCGTTTTATAATGATATTCATCCAATATGAGTGTTTATCGATTACGCATTTCTGCGTGCGCTGCGCCGCTAACCGTCGAGCGGCAAGAATGGCGCCGATCAAAATCTGTGTTTTGCGCTTTGCCCGTTCTTAAGCGTGCTTCTGCAGCATAGATACTAGCTAAGCTCGAGGAAATAATAACCACTAAGCGTCGTTGTGGCGCTAGACAGTGGCTGCTGTGTCGTAGGTGTGGTTCGTCGTGACGTCGTACAAATTGTAGTGATGTCACAAACATGGCGCCATTGTATTAGCTTCAATGGGAGAGAGCTGTAGAGCATCGTGTGTCTTGCATTTTCTCATGCTCAAAGTTGCAATCTGCATTAATGCAATAGAAATAGCGATGTAGAAAGTTTTGTAGACTAAATTAAAAAATCAGATGAGTGCCCTCTTTAGGCTGTAAGCACTGTATATATATACATTTGTATGTCACGCTTAGGAATGCAATCAGTCCATATGGCGAGGCCCATACTGTAGTATTGTATGCGAGGGCCACGAGGGCAGCTATTGCAAAGCCCCGGGATTGCACGTTCTTTCATAACTACTCGACGTTCTTTCATAACTCGACTACAAAATGGACGATTCGCCTTCCCATCTCGCTTTCCATGCACCGCCCTCATCAGCGATACTGTGACTGATGCTGCAGCAAGAACCAGGGCTTTGGCGAGGGAGGGGAAGCGCAGACAGCGTGAACTTGAAGAGAGACGCCACTGCTACTCGGTAAAAACATAATCCAGCGCTGTATTTACTCTCCATTACAAGTATTAGAGCAAACAGACTTTCACACCTTCGAATTCGTGAAAGGGCTAATAAAAGACAGTCTACAGAAACTGAAGAACAGGTTATGATTCTTGACTCAATGCTAAGACATTTCATGCTTATGACTCCTCCTTTTTCCCGGACACTGTTAAACTATGGAACCTGCTGATCATGAGATTGTCCCTGCAGCAGATTGTCTCTGCTTCATCGATCCCTCTCTGTTTTCAAGAGAGATATTTGTGGCTATCGATCTAATTTAATCTAGTAACTTATGTTGTTTGTCTTTTCTTTTGGTTGGTACCATGCATTATTATTATTATTAATGAATTTTATTTCCGTGCGAGGCAAATACATGCTGTAAGTATACCTAGTAATAACATACTATAAACAACCTAAGTAGTTTTAAAAGTGTATCAAGCAACAATACAATAATCTCTAAAATAACTCTTTCCAATTAATTTTATGTTGCGGCCAAGTGGCACCTTTAGTGTACAGCTTCAATGAAAACATTAATTTACAAAAGGTTTTACAGAACGTAGTCAATAATTCTATTAGGACTCACATTGCACATTGATGGTGACTGCAGCGCTCCTGGTGACAATGTAGCGTGGAGCACGTCCAGATCCAATAGAATGCTCAAGTGTGCAATTGTATACACCAGACTGACTCCGCATTATGTTAGTGTATGAATATATCCCATTGTCAGTTGAAGTAGTCAGCCAATAATAGTATCTGCAGTATCACTCAATACATCTCGAGGAACAGGTATCATCAGTGTATACTCTGGCTCACTCCCACTAGGTGGTAGTATTGTTACACCAGAGGTTGAGCTAGTGAGTGGTGCTGGGCTGACGCCTGAGCCAGCTAACAAGATAGTAAAAGAGTTTATACTACATCGGAGGCAGGTAGAAATATTATAGACAATAGCATGGTTCTGATCAAAACCACCTCCAGGAAAGTCAAAGTTCTGCAGACACTGGCAGTCACCTGTAGCGAATAAAAAGTAGCCTAGCACTGCTGCACAAGAGGTAGGACATACCTTGAGCTAGAGCTAGCTCTAGAGCTGACTGCGGCCCAAGAGCTGACTGCTGCCCAAACATGTGCACTCAGTCGTGTGCATGCTACCAATTGGGTATATAACGTCGCGAAGATGACCGCTTTGTAGATGAAGCTATTTTATTACAAAGTGGAAGATTTCGAATAAAAAAGTAAATTCCAACTTCAAAAAAATTATGGCCGAGTCTACTGCTGCTGCTGCTGCTATTACTGACACAGTCACTTGCAAGTGTGGCAAGCAGAGGAGCACCTGTATCATACAGTAACTATCTTCTTTCCCTTCACAGAGAATTGTTCCTGTGGTTCAGACTGCAAGTGTGTTGGACAGCAGTGTGCTGAGAGATGCTGTACCTAGCCTGTGTGTGCAGGGGATGTGATGGGAGCCAGTGTAGCTGTGGTGATGACTGTAGATGTGGCAAAGGTTGCTGTGAAACAGCTGTCTGCAAGAAATGCAGTAAGTGAGACCAGGGCTCAAACTGAATGGTTGTTTCATGTTTCTTCTCCAGCAAACTGTCAGTGTGGTCCAAGCTGCAAGTGTTCTAGCTGTGATGATAACTCCTGCTGTCAGTGCACCTGTGATGGAGCCAGTTGCTCATGTGACAAGGACAAGTGCAAATGTGACAGAGATTGCAGCTGCACAAGAATCGCCTGAATTACCTTTATGATTGATAAACCTTATTATTATTCACAGCTACAGATTGTTATGTATGATGGACATGTTCTTTAAAAAAATTGATAATTTATAATAAATTAATTGTGCTGTTAGGGTTTGAGTACCTAAGTCCTCAAACCTATGACAAATCAAATTAATGATTAGTAGCTAAAACTAAATAGTAATAGGCTCCAGAACTATGAATGTGGTCCACTGACTTTGATAGACAAGCTCGTATTGACTCTACACATACCTCTTCAACAAAACAATAATTATATAGTGTTTGTTCAACTCTGCTGGTTTTAAGATATTAGACAATCAACAGTACAATTCCATCTGTGAGCAATTTTAAGCTCGATACGTAACTACAATTTTGTTAAGCATGGACATTAGTTGAAATACGTAATAATGCGTGCAAATTCAAATCTTATTACAACTCCTATTATTATTCTCCAATAAGCCTTTCCCATGAAATTAATTGGTAGCGTTAATTAAACGTGACGTCACTTCCGGAGTCCCAAAGCAACTCCACTAGCGGCTGTAATGTATGGGAGTGATTGAGAAAATGGTCGAACTTAGAGCTTACCGTACTCGAGCTGGGTTTTGATTATTCTTGCTAAAATCGGGTAACTTCGAGTGCACAAGCCTTGCTATTAATACGAACTAAAATCAGCACGATCGTGCTTGGTTGAACGGCAAAACAGCGATGCCAGAAATAGCTGTATAACTGGAAGGAACACGTTACTGAAAGAAGCACAGGTTTGTGGAAGCGCCAACCATATGCGAGCAGTTCCGCTTTGTCGGTGTAGAGTGTTTAGCGCCGGTAAGCAACGGTAATAACGAAGGCAAAGACGAGGATAAGCTTGCTACCGCGTACGGTAGCGTGGCGTGTTGGTAGTCACGAACAACGGTTGTTTACAGCGGGAAGAACACTAGTACAGCTTGCTACAACGTTAAGCAGAAGTGCAGTATTGTGCAGCGCCGGCAGTCATTGTCGTTAGTGAAGTAAAACAAAAATGAGTGAACGCTACAGCATGCATCTATGTACCCTGCAGCGCTGGTTGTCAACGTAGATCGCGTGTGAAATTAATAGTAAAGAATAGCCAAAGTACTGCCAATTACACTAGCGGAGTTTTAAAACTTGTGCCTGAAAGGTGTAAGAGCACGCGCAGTCTAAAGTTCGCCTATTTTAGGTTATTTTCTCAATCACTCCCATACATTACAGCCGCTGGGCGGAGCTAAATGGGACTCCGGAAGTGAATTAACGCTTCATTAACGCTTAATTACATTCCTTAGCCCGTTATTGGGAAAGGCTTAGAGTATAGTCTAGTGATATTGACCAATGAGATTGACTACAGCTTGGACTCTAAATAGCTTAGTATCCAAACCGCGCACTTAGTATCCAAGCCGCGCTACTTAGAAGCCAACTTGAATCAGTACATGAATTGTTGGATTCATTCTCTCTGCATAACGAAAAGACTATCATAAACAAGAGCGACGACTAGTTGACACGTAGCGCAGATAGACGAGTGGAGGCGACCTAGAAATGTTGCTCGCTTTCGATCGTTGGTCGCAATGGTCGCGAGTCCGCAGGACCGCAGTGCAGTGCGCACAGGGGTCTGGCTAAGTTCACCCGTTTTCATGCCGGAAGCATGCATAATCAAACAATGATGTCATTGCGCGGGCTTTGGCGCGAAAGTTGCAAATAGTAAACACACGTGTGTGCATAGTTTCAGCTGTCTTGTTGGTTCTCTAGAGTTCAGTTGGAAGTTCCAGTTGCTACCTACATTCTACCATCCCTCTAGCTCAGTGTTAGCCTCATCTCAGTCTTGTAGAACTATCTCTTCCATTCTACCATCCCTCTAGCTCAGTGTTAGCTACGTATACATCTCAGTCTTGTAGAACCATCTCTTCCAGCTGCTACCTACAATCTACCATCTTAGTTTCAGCTGTCCTTTCGGCTTGTCGGTTCTCTAGAGTTCAGTTGGCTAGTTTGTTTGTGGGTCCGTTCTTGCTATCTCTGATCTCAGTGTCACAGCTACTTACATTCTCCTGTCTGTAATAGGTACATCTTAGTCTTGTAGCCTGAAACCATCTCTTCCAAGTTCCAGTTGCTACCTACATTCTACCATCCCTCTAGCTCAGTGTTAGCTACATCTCAGTCTTGTAGAACCATCTCTTCCAGCTGCTACCTACAAACTACCATCTCTTCCAGCTGTAGATCTCAGTCTTGTAGAATACCTAACTGTTAATACCATCATTCTTACTGTTGTTAATCGTCAGTACGTAATTGTGAGTATACGTATTGTTCAATTATGCAAAATTAATTGTTTTCATTCATACTGTACAGATGGACATGTGGACAAGTGGGCTAAAGAAAAATGGAAGATATTATGAAGGGTGTGTTGAAGATGCTGAGAAAGTTATCAATGATCACAAAAAAGCTACTGTCACATGCTATGGTACTCGGCGCTCCTCCAAAACAGGTGTTGAACAACAGCTCAAGGAAAATGCAAACCCTGAGACAAGCAAGGTATAATTATACACAAAATAATGATGTAAAAATACCTGTTGCGTAGGTGCCCAGACTTTATTGGAGTTATGGCAAGATTGAATTTGACAATACACCCTTCAGCATAGCTGAGACAAAGAGAATGGAGTGTCAGTTTGGGCCACATTACTACAAGGAAAAATCTCACAAGAGTACAAGATTGTGTTTACAAAGTACTCGTAAGATGGGTTGCTGTGCACACATTATTGTCAAGAAGTGTATTTTATACACTGAATACAAAATACCAGAAGGTCAGAAGGGGAGAATGCGCACTAAGCGAGAGAAGCAGATCCAGGCTCTGAAGTCTCAACTAAACGAAGAGCCGGAGACATTGTTAACAAAAACAATGTGGTTTGTATCTCTGCCAAGTACTGATGCTCACACAGGTCACCCTACCGGCAAAGGAGTTGCTGGATTTTCTAATCGTATTGATGATAGAGTAGCGGCTAAAATCGTTGAAATTGTGGCTGATGGTATTACAGAGAAGGCTCAAGTACGCAGTTTACTTAGACATTATGTTATGCATCACCTCTGTCAAGAAGACAATCAACCTGATCCGAATGACCGGGCTTACTTCCCACTTGATGACGATTTAAAAAATCACATATACATGGCAAAGCGTGCTTTCCAGCTATCTCGCTTAGACCAGGAAAATGTTTCTCTAAAAATTCAACAGTGGCAAAAAACAGAGCCTAGTAGCAACCACTTTTTCCGGCCTTTTCTTGTTGAAGACATTAGCAGTAAAACTCCACCTACAGAAAATGAAGAAAATGGAAGTAGCCTAGGAAGTAACGACACGGGCTATGTTGGGAATGATGGGATTGATGACACATGTGCAATTGCTGATGAAACCAATTGCCAGCAGCATCTGCTATGGGTGCATCAAGCTGACTGGCAGCGAGATTTGCTAACACGCTATGGCAACACCTTAAGTTTACTAGACGCAACATACAAAACTACTTGTTATGAGCTACCTTTGTTTTTCCTGTGTGTGCGCACGAATGTAGGGTATTCGGTTGTAGGTGAATTTATAACACAATGTGAAACAGCTGATGATATAAAAGAGGCCTTAAGTATAATTAAAAATTGGAATCCACAATGGAACCCAAACTTTTTCATGACGGATTATTCTGAAGCAGAATTCATCGCCATACAACAACTTTTTCCTAATGTCGTTGCTTATCTATGCGATTTCCATCGCGAACAAGCGTGGATACGCTGGACAAGGAATCATAAACATGGTTTATCTGCTATAGAAGCAGAGGAACTTCTTTGTCTACTGCGTGCATGTGCACAGGCTCCTTCTAGTGATACTGATGACCAAGTGCATTATAAGGCAGCTGTGACAAAACTTAAAAGCAGTTCTATCTGGAAGAATAATGAACAAGTCCGTAATTGGCTTCTAAACAAATGGTTGTCAATACCAGAGGTAAAAATTGTTACAATAGTTTATGCAAGATACCTCGAATTTGTTTAGTGTATTAACTTTTGTTTATCTAACAATAACAACAGGACAAATGTTGCATGGAGTTTGTTTATCATTGTTATTCTTTTTATGCAGCGTTGGGCTCGAGCGTATCGCGACACACGTTATCATGCGGCAGTAGATACAAATAATGGAACAGAGGCTCAAAACAAGCTCTTCAAGTATAGCTTTCTTCCAAGACAAAAGAAGATCAAACTTTCAAGTGTCATAAATATAATTGTCGAACAGTATTTACCAAGTTGCAAGCAGAAATATTTATTCAGGAATTATCAACAACTCTCATCATACAGAAAGTACTCTAGTACTGTTCCATGCTACCTTCACAACAGACCACGTACAGTTATAATACATTGCCTAAACAGAAAGGCCAAGAGTGAAAAGTACAATAGTAATTCAGTGACTGATATTCAGCAAGATGTAGGCATTTTCAAAGTAGACACTGGCAGTAACCAGTACACGATCAATTTTCAAGAACCATCTTGTACTTGCAAAGACTGGCACCGTTATCACATTCCGTGCAAACATTTCTTCACAATTTTTCAGTACAGAGATAGTTGGCAATGGAATCAGCTACCAAAGTCATATCTAGAGGGACCATATGTTTCGATGGATAGTACAGCTCTTACTAAGCAGGTGGAGTACATACAACTACATGAACAGCACAATGACCCAGAACAACAGAGCGATGACCATCAATGTAACACAGACAACTCACAAGTCAACAGCGATGAACCTCTGATTGACAGTAACGAGCCTCCAATTGCAAGTGATAAGCCTTCGATTACACAGGATGAGCCTCTGATCCACAGAGATGAGCCTCAGGTAAACAAAGATTAAACACTATAACATTTTTTATTGTTATTTCCTATTGCACAGGAAGCTATGTCAATAACAACAGCTGGGAGTAAGCTCAGAATTGCACTTAAAGAGATCGAGACTCTATCATATGCATGCACTAATCAGGGCACTTTGGTAGAAATAACCAAAAGTTTGGAAGAAGTAAAGAGTCATTTCATATCAAAGCTACCAACACAGGAAGGATTGGTTATGCAATCAGCAGGATCATTACGCAGGACGTATGCTGCTAGAATGCTCAAAAAGAAGTATGGCAAATTGAGGACAAAGAAACAATGCAAAAAACAAAAGAGAAGGAAGGTACAATCATGTATATTTATCATGTGCATAACGAATTTATTGGTCAAGTAGGGTAAAGTAAGCAGAACAGACTCCACAGTCTCCTCACAGAGAACGGAGCCCACGGACTCCACACAGCAGCAGGCTAAAACAACAGACTGGTTAGCTGTTTCACATGCATTAAAGTTAGTAGTATGTATACATGTACACAGTTCCAAAGAGGGGACAGCACAAGTACTAGGTAAAAAAACACATGTATACACAACAGCTTGTAAAAGTATGTTTTCATAGGAAAGAGAAAGCGTAAGTGTGGGCAATGTTCAGCGTGCAAACAAGAAGAGGATTGTGGGAATTGTAAGTACTGTCTAGATAAACCCAAATATGGAGGGCCTGGCAAGAAGAAACAATGTTGTGAGAAAAAGAGATGTATGTATCAGAAAATTGTAACCATCTACTTGTAACTATTTATTTCAACACAAGGTACAAGTATGAAAGTAACTCAGAATCCTTCACAACCAAGACCCCCCAGATATCCAGCTAGATCTTTTGCTATGGTAACTCATGCAACTACAGTCTACACGCATGACAGCCCTTTAAGTTAACAGTATATTTCCTTACAGGGACTATTACATGGTACACTGCAAGCTCCACCTGGAGTTCAGCTCCCTTGCATCACCGTACCAGTCCTTCGAGAGATGATGAAGACAAATGAGTACCCAGAGACATTGTAGCGCTCAACTCGGGGTTAAATTTGTGTAGTCATTAGTATTCATGAGATGATGTAATAACGTCCGGCATGAAGACGGGTGAACTTAGCCAGACCCGTGCGCACAGCATGCATGCCGTGGCAGGGGAGGAGTTTCAAAAGCCAGGGTGGAGTTTGTTATAGTGGCACATGGCTGGCGACCCAAAGAGCTCCCGCCATGCAACTAGGCATGCACACACCCAACATGCACCCAGAACATGCACTTCACTCATAGTGTGTCAGGGCTGCTGTGCACGCCACTGCAAACGTGTTAATCAACAACACTACAACACTGAATCAACAACACTTATAATCAACCAAACAAGCCACAACACTAATGAGCTGGGGCCACCTTACTGCACCAAATTTTTAAGATTTATGATTAGCGCGGCCCAACGCTAATCAAGGGAAAAACCCAGAGAAAACCTAAAGCTTTTTGGAGAAAAGCTCTGGGAAAACCCGTAACTTAGACAGCTCAAGAAATTGCACACTAAACTATGAGTCCGCGACTCTCTCTGTTGCCTCTCTGGAACTCATCTGGATAAGTATAAAAATTAATATCAAATACAAGCAACAAACACTATAGTGTACCACTACAGAGTCTCTATATGCTATAGTGTCCTCCACTCTTGTTCCAGGAACAATCTGGCAAATAACTAAGACAACAACTTCACTGATGGGCGGGAGGGTGGGGTCTATTGAGTGGCGAAAATGCACAACCCTAGAATGACTACATTAACTGTCCCCCACTTTAAATACCCTACTACTGATGACATCATGCTACGTCATGAACTGGCGGGAGCATATTTTCCGTCTAATTACTTCGTAAAACGACACAAAATATATCTCCCGCCATGCAACTAGGCATGCACACACCCAACATGCACCCAGAACATGCACTTCACTCATAGTGTGTCAGGGCTGCTGTGCACGCCACTGCAAACGTGTTAATCAACAACACTAGAGTCTAACAAAGAGTCCGGGTCTGTTACAGGTTAAGACCCTTGGACACTGACAAGCGTGCTCCCTCGGAGTCCTTCACATAGCCATCTTTGGCGGTCTCAGACTTCCACCTACCGTGACGTTTAAACAGCCTGTCCGGGATGCCCGCTGAAGCTGCAGCAGTAGCACCTCCCGCTCTGAGACTGTGCAGCCCAAACTGGCTACGGTCGTAACCCAGCTGGTCTAGCTTGGCGAGGAACAGCTCGCGCATTCTCGTATAGCTAAGGCTGCCCGATGGGCGAAGGCGTTCTCCTTTCCCGGTGCGGGTCACACCTCTAAATAGGTGGAGCTCGGACGAGAGCGAGATCTCTGCGGCAGCCACATATCTCTCCAGCATAGCCACCGGGCAGGTAGGACTGCCAGTCCTCGCGACTAACACAGTGTCTCCCTGCCTGTACTGGTCTGTTTTACTTGATGTGATGTGGACAGACAAGGCCGACTCCGTAAATGTTATGTCGCAACATCTCAGCTTGGCTAACTCGTCGAATCGAAGAAACGCCGCAAAAGTCAGTAACGCGCCTGCTACCAAACGGATATCGGACAGTTTAGGCATGGCGCCCAGGCTCTTCACCATGCTGCCCAGCATCTCCACAGTCACCGGCTCCTTGCGAACCTTTGGGCGAGCTAGCTGGCGCTGCAAGCCTTCCAATGTCGCGCGAATGAATGGGGAAGCTGACACCGGCTGGTGACCAGCCAGTCGTTGCACCCAAGCTATTGCATTCACCGCCTCCTCCACCGATGCCTTAGATCTAGAGGACTTGGCTAAGAACTGCAGGTAGAGCGCGAAGTGAGCTTCCTTAACAGGATACACTGCGATCTCAGCAGCGTACCTAGAAGCCCCGCCCTTCCAACGCTGAAACGCTCTCAGGTATTTCTTCACGGTAGAATCGGCTCGACTACCGACAATCGTGCCAGGGAGGTCCTCAGCTAGCTTCTTCAGCTCTGGATCCTCGACCTGCTGCATCGTTTTCCACACTCCCGGCCCAGACAATATCTCTGGAGGAAAAAAGGCAGTTCTGCTCCCTTACAATGTACACGAACATACGTACTTACAACTAACTATACACAGAAATACGAACTAAACGAGGTAATCAAATTGGCACAACTAAAGCTATCGCAACCAGCCATCGATGGCTACATAACAGCCGTCACCAAGTGGCTACACAAACAGCTCTCAATAGCTATACAACACTGAGCCATCAGATGGCTACACGACAGCTCTCAATAGCTATGCAACACCGAGCCATCGGATGGCTACACGACAGCTCTCAATAGCTGTGCAACACTGAGCCATCAGATGGCTACACAACAGCTCTCAATAGCTACGCAACACTGAGCCATCAGATGGCTACACAACAGCTCTCAATAGCTGTGCGACACTGAGCCATCAGATGGCTACACAACAGCTCTCAATAGCTGTGCAACACTGAGCCATCAGATGGCTACACAACAGCTCTCAATAGCTATACAACACCGAGCCATCAGATGGCTACACAACAGCTCTCAATAGCTGTGCAACACTGAGCCATCAGATGGCTACACAACAGCTCTCAACAGCTGCTACTACAATCCAAACACCACCAACTACAATTAATACATGTATAATTAAACTGCAGCCTAGGAAGAAAAATTGCATCGCAGTGCAAGCACTGGGGTATTAGGCAACTCGCCATTAAACAATACCGCACCTGACAATCCAGGTAAAAACAGATGCTGAGACCTAGGAAGCTCTCGTATATCAACTACAAATTCTGCGAAAAAATTGCTATCTGGGCACAGAATAGGCCAAAATGGAGCAGAAAACCAGCATGGAACCACGAGGGTGCCTACAGCTCCACATGTCTGAGCATGTCTAATTACTCTCGGTACAAGCACAATCGGTGGGCACCACCAGTTATTCTCACCACCCCAGTGAGATGTGAATGCATCGATAGCTTCAGTTCCCGGGCTCCAATGCCGACTATTAAAACGAGGGAGCTGCGCATTATTACAACTAGCAAATCGATCTACTGTGTGTGGCCCCCATACCTGTTCTAACACGCCAAAAACAGCAGGGTCAAGCTTCCAATCGTCAAAATCTATTATTCTACTCAAGTAATCGGCTTGTTCGTTAAGCTCTCGCGGAATCCACTCAGGCTCTAAGTGAATATGATTATTCATGGACAGAGAGAACACATCTAGAGCTACCTTCTGAAGGTGCTCCTTTCTGCTACCCACCTGTAGTATACGCACCACATTTTGGTTGTCTGTAAACCATCTCACACGTGAATCACGCAACTTAGCTGCCATCGAGTGCAGCACTCGATAAACAGCACTCGATAAACAGCAGTCAGCTCACGCCAGGTTGAGCTCTTAACCGCTTCCTCTGGCGACCATTGCCCGAAAGCTGTGCACGGGCCATGCTCTACCATGTACCCACCAAAACCTGTATCACTAGCATCAGAGTACACTACTCTAACCGCCGATGGAGCTCTCCAAAATGGATGAGCGTTGTAGTCAGATACCCGTTTTTCCCAAAATGCAAGCTCACGCTCGGCTTCTGAGGACAGCTGCAAGTGATCACACCAACTATACCTGGATTCGATCATCGTATACACGCTGCGTGTCATGAAGCGTGTCAGCGGGCCAATCGCCAGACCCATAGCTATTATTTTTCCTACCACACTCGCTAGCAATCTAGCTGGAATCCGATCCATGCTAAGAATCTGTTGTAACTGGCATCGCAATAAAGTGATCTTCTCAGAGGGCACCTCGAGCTGTCCCAAAGATGTGTCGATCCCAAATCCTAGCCATGACAATCTCTGAACCGGCGACCACTGTGATTTAACAGGGTGTGTGACGAAACCTGCTTTGCTAAGGGTTTCTCGAACAAAAATGCTAGCTTTGAGTGCCGACTGCTTGTCAGCTGCTGTTGCTAGGCCATCATCTAAATAGAGAACGATTCTAATGCCACTAGCACGCCAATATCGAACCAAAGGACGCATCAGCTTGGTGAAAACATAGCAAGCAGTCGACAACCCAAAGGGCAAGACAGTGAACACATAATAAGCCCCACCCCACTCAATACCAAGAAACTTTTGGTGGGCTTCTACTATGTCCACATGATGGTACCCTGACTTTAGATCGAATGAAAACAAATAATCATTGTGCTCAAACAACAACATAGCTGTCCGCAAATCCTCATATTTGAATTTCTGCTTCCACAAATACTTATTCAAATACCGCAGATTGACCACTAATCTCAGTTTCCCAGTGCTATTCGCTACCACAGACAAAGGACTACATATGTGAGGCTTTAGCTCCCTTAGCTTGATGCACCCACCTACCAATAGCTCGTCTATACTAGCTTGGACAAACTCAGATTTCAGGTAAGCTGAAGGCTGATTTTTCTGTGACCGCATTGGCGGTTCAGATTTGAGCGGTAATGCATAACCTGACTCAATAATGGATAAAACTGACTGTGGCGCTACAAGCTCCTCCTTCCAGAATAAAACACACTCTTTGAGTCTACCTTTCACTGTAGCTATTGTACTACTAATAGCCTCAGAGATCACCTCTGCGCCACACATAATCTCACATGGCAAGGTCACCTCCTCCAGGTCACCCTCAGCAACAACAACACTGTCAACAACACCACTGATATCAGCTGCACAACCATCCAACAGTACTTCCTTACAACTACCTGGCACAACAACCATACCCCCATGTATCCCTTGTACATGTACATGTCCACCATAGCAGCGGCATGACCCATCAGCTGCACCAAGCACCTGATCACCAACACCTTTACTCAACACATGTAACTGTGCTTCACTATGCACCTCTGACGGTGCTGACTCTTCTAATTGGTGCAACATAGGCAAAGCTGCTAACTCACTACCACCCACATCATCTGATTCTGAATGCACCAGCTCCCTACCACACACCAACCCAGTACCACTATGGACCTTAAGGGGAGGATACCAGGTAGTCTTGCTGCCAGATGCTTGGTTCTTGGGGCAGTAGTTCTTTAAGTGCCCGAATTGTCCACAAACGTAACAGGGTCCAGGCAATTTGGGCGTGGACTGATGATGAACTGGAGCGTGTGGCTTCACCAATGGCAACTGAAACTGAGCCGTTGGTGATGGGTGTGGCTGGAACGGAGTGCTGGTAGAGCGCTTCGCCCTGCTCTTCCCAGCGGGGACTGCTTTCCTCTTGCGTGCAGCCTTCCTCTCCGCTGCTTTCTCCGCTTTCTCCATCCTTTTCTCGTCGTCGGAGTTTGCGGCTAGTTCATCGGCCGTATACTCATGGACGACTGCCCAGCCCAGCTCCGATCGGTCGGCAATTTTTATGAGCTTCTGGCGTTCAGCGACCATTGCTCTACCTTGTTTGAGGGCATCCAGCGCGGCCTTGATGTTTTCTGCCGATGGTACGGCGCCGGAGCCCCCGGGCTGCAACTCTGCCTCCGCCTCACGCATCGTTTCGTCGATCTTGTCATTGATCTTCGACTGCTCTTCATGCGACTTTTTCTTAAAGATATACTTGGGCTCCTGCCTCGCCCTCCTGGCCGCCGCTGTAGCCACTTTGTCTTGGCCGTCTAACAGCTCCTTCTTAAATGTGTCCAGTCGCTCGTCGAGCCGCTTCATTATCATCTCCAACTCCTCCGACATGATGGACTGAACAGTAGAATTAAATACGCGAATGAGAAATTGGTTTGAAGTCTATTGAGTGGCGAAAATGCACAACCCTAGAATGACTACATTAACTGTTCCCCACTTTAAATACCCTACTACTGATGACATCATGCTACGTCATGAACTGGCGGGAGCATATTTTCCGTCTAATTACTTCGTAAAACGACACAAAATATATCTTCTGTGTGGACAGTTTAATGCTAGAGGCGCTTGACTTACCGTTCGATTAACATTAACGAGAGTACTGCTGAGTGTTGTTCGCCATCGAAGATTGCCCTTTCTCTGTTCAGAACTAAGCTTACGTAAGAAACAACTTTAGCACGCCTCGTCTTTTCAAAAACAAACGCCATTTCTTTGTTTACAAAATCCGTGTTGCTTAGCTACTCGTGGCTATACTCTAAAATAGTTAGACGCCTCGGCCAATGGGATCTACGCGGTTTAGAAACCTCGGCCGGGTTATGTGACCTCGCTACGCTCGGTCGTCACAACAAACCCGCCTCGGTTTCTAAACAGCGTAGATCCCATGGCCTCGTCGTCTAACTTATATATAAAACTCTGTAATAAAAATACTTATGCTCAACAATATTTTGTTAAGCATGTAAAAATTTTGTAGAATTAAAATAACAGTGCATGCAAAATAAAATTCCCAATTAAAAATTTCACAGTCAGTTAGCTGAATGAACTGTAGCATAAACTACTCTGTCAATGGTGGGAGGAGCCATTGGTGCATTTGGTGGGTGGAAACCTAATTGAGCATACACCAATTCCTTGGGTCTTTGACAGCATGGTTGCTCAACCTGAAACCATAGATAATGCTAAAAGTAAACAACTAACACTATTATGTATAAACACCTGATTTGAAGAAAAAGCGTAAAGACATTCAGCCTTATCAGTTTCAATGGTTGCTTGCACCTGCAGAAATGTCAATGCAGCAAAATAATCCAAGAAAGGTGCATTAATAACAAACATTATTCTGCTGCAGAGGTGTTGAATCATATAGCTGATTTCCAAGCACCAATTCCTGAATTGACGTATAATTTAATACTTCATTATCATCGAGTACTTACTTTTTGCTCTACTGTGACACAACTTCTAATAAGGAATAAAATAAATTCTTGAATAATGTTAAAAACAGTTACAGTTTTTTACCTGGTTGATTGCAGACGATTCTTTCCTACAGGTAAATGTACTGGTTTTAATGATAAAATCACATATATCAGCAAAATTTACCTTTTAAGCAAATGATTGCGGCTAGAATGGTTCCAACAACTAAGAGCAGGATTAACAGAACTGTTGCTACTACAGTGCTTGCAATGATGTAAACTGTTACATCCTGTGATTGATTTGATGGTTCAACTGATGCTGAAAGTTCTGCTGCTATACCCACAAGATAAAATTAATTGCCACAAGTTAGCACACGATGATAAACAGCTTACAAACAGTTGAGGTAGCTTCAGCTTCAGTAGTAGTTTTATCTGTGCAAAATTATTACTTCTGATTAGTCAAAACTAGAAAACAGATATGCAATATTGGTCTTTTGCCCATTTACTTGAACTTTATTCAGAGGCATGATGCAGTTAATGTTTATGTGTACACACGAAAAGTTATGTGGGAGCATGCATACTTTCTGTGACAAAGTAAACTGAGATCAATCAACCACTAAGAAAAATGCCCATAGACAGACATGTATACTCATATCACAATGCATATCATTTTAGTGCTAGGCATACTGATGGTGATGCTATACAAGAAGAGCTAGACTCTACATAAAAATTATTTAAATTTGTAATTTGCAGCTACATGGCAACTTACATGTAGGCAACACTGAAATCCTGAATGTAAGTGTGGATATGGAATTTCTATTGTCAGCAATACAAATGTAGTCAAATGAAGATTGAATATTTGTAACTGTATAAACTGGATTTGATGTTACAGTTACATTGCCTTGTGGAGTGGTCAGTAAAACGATCAGGCTACAATCGATTGGAAGGGAATTTCTGACATTGCAATTCACTGCAAAGTTATCACCAGCACTGACAGTTGTCGTTATTATTTGAGAGTCATTGCCCAGTGCAAACCCAGGTGGACCTGCAAATGAGAACATAATTGTGAAGAACGATAATATGACTAAACAGCGCATCTCAGTTGCATAAGGCTAACCAACGTACTTGTCCTGATTTTAGGGCACAAACACAACATAAATAATTATGTGCTTGCTTACTGTATAATAGTAAACTCACCAGTAACGGTAAGAGTGAAAGAGTACGAATCTGAACCCACGGAGTTGCTTGCTGACACATTGTAAACACCAGCATCACCAAGAGCAACATTTGATATATTAAGCGCAGTAGCTGATACATCTCCTTGGTAGGCTACACCATCTTTTGTCCAACTGAAGTTGCTGCCCACATCAGGTTGTGCTTCCAGGTTCAACCACAGAGAAAAACTTTTTTCCACTCCGACACAAGAACTTTTAACCCCATCAGTGAACTCAGGAGCAACTGAAATTAGATTGTTTTTACAGAGTATAAGATTGATGAAACCACCCACATTAGGGCATGCACTCTTGCAGAGCTTGAATGTAATCATGCCACATTTTGATTTAAAGACTGAAACTAAGCTACCAAAGAATTGATGGTGAAAGATTTTCACCTTTATATGTTCTGGAACCTTATTTTTAAAAATATTCATCCTAGGCTAGCTATTCTTTTACTATAATACATAAACAAGCTACAGTTTATAAGACTCACATTGTACATTGATGGTGACTGATGCATGTCTAGCGACAATGTAGTGTGGAGCACTTCCAGATCCAATAGAATGCTCAAGTGTGCAATTGTATACACCAGACTGACTCCGCATTATGTTAGTGTATGAATATACCACATTATCAGTTGAAGTAGCTAGTGTAGTGGAACCAAAGGTCCATCTGGCATCAATACCATTAGTAACAGTATCAGGACTGCGAGAGCAGGAGAGAGAACCATTGGTTCCTTCTACTACATTGATTGTGCTGTTGGGATTAAGTACCGGGTCACCAAATACTGAAACAGAACAACGTAATTATCAGACAGTGATTATGCAGATAAAACTTACCTAACTCACTAAAACGAATGTCCTCTTGATTCGAACCTGTAGTACAGCCAATAATAGTATCTGCAGTATTACTCAATACATCTCGAGGAACAGGTATCATCAGTGTATACTGTGTCTCACTCCCACTAGGTGGTAGTATTGTTACACCAGAGGTTGAGCTAGTGAGTGGTGCTGGACTGACGCCTGAGCCAGTTACCAACATGGTAAAAGTGTTCTCGGCACATCGGAGGCAGGTAGAAATGTCATAGATAATAGCATGGGTCTGATCAAAACCACCTCCAGGAAAATCAAAGTTCTGCAGACACTGGCAGTCACCTGTAGCGAAGAAAAAGTAGAGCACTGCTGCACAAGAGATAGGACATACCTTGAGCTATGACTAGCACGAGAATGACTAGTCGCAGCGAGGAAAAGTTAAGTCCACTCGCCATGTAAATAAACAGACGTCACAAATTCAGTAAGGAGACGTAGCCTTGACAGAATCTTCAATGCACAAGCACTTAGTTGTGTTGGTAATGATTCACAGTATACACTGGGTGCACAGCAGGGAGGGAACAAGGCTAACACAAATACAATATCATGTCGTCGAAGCTCCAAGGCTGACTCAAGGGCGGGGCTCTACAAATCCCGAAATGACGTCATTGCTGGGACTTCTAAAAATACATTTTGCACACTGCTGCAGAGCTAGCTCTAGAGCTGACTGCGGCCCAAGAGCTGACTGCAGTCCAAACATGTGCACTCGGTCGTGTGCATGCTACTAATTGGGTATATAACGTCGCGAAGATGACCGCTTTGCAGATCAAGCTTTTACAAAGTGGAAGATTTCGAATAAAATCCAGATTCCAACTTCAAGAAGAAATTAATATGGCTGAGTCTACTGCTGCTGCTATTAACACAGTCACTTGCAAGTGTGGTAAGATGAGAAGCAATTGTATCACATAGCAACTATCTTCTTTCCCTTCACAGAGAATTGTTCCTGTGGTTCAGACTGCAAGTGTGTTGGACAGCAGTGTGCTGAGGGATGCTGTACCTGTGTGTGCAGGGGATGTGATGGGAGCCAGTGTAGCTGTGGTGATGACTGTAGATGCGGCAAAGGTTGCTGTGAAACAGCTGTCTGCAAGAAATGCAGTAAGTGAGACCAGGGCTCAAACTGAATGGTTGTTTAATCTTTCTTCTTCAGCAAACTGTCAGTGTGGTCCAAGCTGCAAGTGTTCTAGCTGTGATGACAACTCCTGCTGTCAGTGAACCTGCATTGGCTGTGATGGAACCAGTTGTTCATGTGACAAGGACAAGTGCAAATGTGACAAAGATTGCAGCTGCACAAGAATCGCCTGAATTACCTTTATGATTGATAAACCTTATTAATATTCATAGCTAGTCTTTGTTATTATTATGATGGACAAAATTAATTTATAATATTGTGTCTACCTAAGTCCTCAAACCTACGACAAATCAAATTAATGATTAGTAGCCAAAACTAACGTCTTTCGACAGTAATAGGCTCCCTATTATTATTCTCCAATTCTCTTATACTATAAAGCTTTTGTGTAATAACTTCACACTGTCAGTTTGTTAAATAAACTGCAGCGTAGTCAAACCAAAATTAATAATTTTAGTGTACATAAAACTGCATTACATACAGGCTAAAATGCCAAAATTTAACATCACGTAGCATGTTTGAGCCTTGACCACTAACTTACAACACCACTAAATTACTATAATAAAAAATAATGTTGGTATACATGTAAAGTTAATTTTAAAATGGAGAAAATTTTGTTTTGTAGTCTAGATATAATCATAAGATGGATCAGTTTTCTCTGTAGTTGTTCCATAAGCTACATTATCATTCACTGCAATGGACTGGCTATGAGGAGCTGACTGTGTCTGCAGTACTGAGGAATAGGCAGCATTGTCCTTCAGTTCAATAGACTGAGGAACACCTCCTCCCAGTACTCCATAAGACTCATTCTCTACTGACTGGACTTTATCAGGTTCACCTAATAAAAACAAAATCAATGCTGTTTCTACTAGTCAAGTTAGTATTAATGATAAAAACCATTCATGTCAACAAAATTTACCTTTTAAACAAATGATTGCGGCTAGAATGGTTCCAACAACTAAGAGCATGATTAACAGAACTGTTGCTACTACAGTGCCTGCAATGATGTAAACTGTTACATCCTGTACTTGATTTGATGGTTCAACTGATGCTGAAGGTTCTGCTGCTACACCCACAAGATAAATCACCATAAATTAGCACACGATGAGAAACAGCTTACAAACAGTTGAGGTAGCTTCAGCTTCAGTAGTAGTTTTATCTGTGCGAAATTATTACTTCTGATTAGTCAAAACTAGAAAAATAGATTTGAAATGTTGGTCTTTTGCCCATTCACTTGATCTTTATTCAGAGGCATAAAGGATTTAATGTTTATGTGTACAAAAGAAAGAATCATCACATCATGTGGGAGCATGCAAACTTTGTTTCTGAGATAATAAACGGAGGTCAATCAACCACTAAGAAAAATGCCCATAGACAGACATGTATATGCACATCACAATACATATCATTTTAGAGCTAGGTATACTGATGGTGATGCTATACAACATGAAAATAATTAAAAATTTGTAATTTGCAGCTGCATACTCACGAGTAATGGTAAGAGTGAAAGAGTGCGAATCTGAACCCAAGGAGTTGCTTGCTATCACATTGTAAACACCAGCATCTCCAAGAGCAACATTTGATATATTGAGTGAATTAGCTGATACATTTCCTTGGTAGGCTACACCATCTTTTGTCCAACTGAAGTTGCTGCCCGCATCAGGTTGTGCTTCCAGGTTCAACCGCAGAGAAAAACTGTTCCCCACTCCGACACAAAAACTTTTAACTCCATCAGTAAACTCAGGAGCAACTGAATTTAGATTGTTTTTATAGAGTATAAGATTGATGAAACCACCCACAGTAGGGCATGCACTCTTGCAGAGCATGAATGTAATTAAAACTTTCTTTAATACAATCATACAAGAATTGCTGTCATGATTGTTATCATGCCAGATTTTGATTTAAAGACCCATAATTATTGATGTTGAAATATTTTCACTTTTATATGTTCGGGAACAGCTGTTCGGGAACCTTATTTTAAAAATATTCATCCTCAATGACTATCTATTCTTTCATTCTCTTACACTATTATATATAAAAAAGCTACAGTTTATAATTATGAGACTCACATTGCACATTGATGGTGACTACAGCGCTCCTGGTGACAATGTAGCGTGGAGCACTTCCAGATCCAATAGAATGCTCAAGTGTGCAATTGTATACACCAGACTGACTCCGCATTATGTTAGTGTATGAATATATCACATTATCAGTTGAAGTAGTCAGTGTAGTGGAACCAAAGGTCCATCTGGCATCAATACCACTAGTAACAGTATCAGGACTGCGAGAGCAGGAGAGAGAACCATTGGTTCCTTCTACTACATTGATTGTGCTGTTGGGATTAAGTACCAGGTCACCAAATACTGAAACAGAACAACGTAATTATCAGACAGTGATATATGTAGGTATAGGCTTACCTAACTCACTAAAACAAATGTCCTCATGATTCGAACCTGTAGTACAGCCAATAATAGTCTCCTCAGTATTATCCAATACATTTCGAGGAACAGGTATCATCAGTGTATACTGTGTCTCACTCCCACTAGGTGGTAGTATTGTTACACCAGAGGTTGAGTTAGTGAGTGGTGCTGGACTGATGCCTGAGCCAGCAACCAAGATAGTAAAAGTGTTCTCAGCACATCGGAGGCAGGTAAAAATGTCGTAGATAATAGCATGGTCCTGATTAAAACCACCTCCAGGAAAGTCAAAGTTCTGCAGACACTGGCAGTCACCTGTAGCGAAGAAAAGCAGAGCACTGCAGCACAAGAGATAGGACATACCTTGAGCTATGACTAGCGCGAGAATGACTAGTCGCAGCGAGGAGAACTTCAGTCCACTCGCCATGTAAACAGACGTCACAAATTCAGCAGGGAGACGTAGCCTTTTGTAGAATCTTCAATGCACAAGCACTTAGTTGTGTTGGTAATGATTCACAGTATACACCGGGTGCACAGCATGGAGGGAACAAGACTAACAGTTACACAAGTGTCGTCCGAAGCTCCAAAGGCTGACAACTAGAGCTGGCTCTAAAATTACAAATCAATGACGTCATTGCTGGGACTTCTAAAAATACATTTTGCACACTGCTGCAGAGCTAGCTCTAGAGCTGACTGCGGCCCAAGAGCTGAGCCTGACTGCAGCCCAAACATGTGCACTCAGTCGTGTGCATGCTACCAATTGGGTATATAACGTCGCGAAGATGACCGTTTTACAGATCAATTAACAAAGCGGAAGATTTCGAATAAAAAAGTAAATTCCAACTTCAAGAATAAATTATGGCCGAGTCTACTGCTGCTGCTATTAACACAGTCACTTGCAAGTGTGGTAAGCAGAGGAGCACCTATATCACACAGCAACTATCTTTTTTCCCTTCACAGAGAATCGTTTCTGTGGCCGTTCAGAAGTGTGTTGGACAGCAGTGTGCTGAGGGATGCTGTACCTGTGTGTGCAGGGGGTGTGTTGGGAGCCAGTGCAGCTGTGGTGATGACTTTAGATGTGGCAAAGGTTGCTGTGAAACAGCTGTCTGCAAGAAATGCAGTAAGTGAGACCAGGGCTCAAACCGAATGGTTCAGTGTTTCAATCAAATTGTTCTTCTCCAGCAAACTGTCAGTGTGGTCCAAGCTGCAAGTGTTCTAGCTGTGATGACAACTCCTGCTGTCAGTGCACCTGCATTGATTGTGATGGAGCCAGTTGCTCATGTGACAAGGACAAATGCAAATGTGACAAAGATTGCAGCTGCACAAGAATCGTCTGAAATACCTTTATGATTGTTTTATTATTATTATTCATATAAATGTCATTGTTATATGATGGACATGTCTAATAATAATTGTGTCTACCTAAGTCCTCAGACCTACGACAAAATGATTAGTACCTAAAACTAACTTATTTCGACAGTAATAGGCTCCAGAACTATGAACATGGTGCTCCGACTTTGATAAACAAGCTCGTGTTGACTCTACACATACCTCTTCAACAAATCAATACACAGTGTTTGTTCAACTCTGCTGGTTTTAAGATAGACAATCAGCAGTACAACTCCAATATTAAGCTCATTACGTAAAAATACATTACATACAGGGTAAAAAATGTAACAGCATAAAATAATTATTGTTATGCTTTGATCCTTGATCACTAAAAATTGTACAAGACCACTAAAATTCTGTAACTTAGTAAACATGTAAAATTAATAGAAAAATGGAGAAAAATTTGTTGGTATGCTAGAAATATTCATAAGACTGATCCGTTTCCTCTGTAGTTGTTCCATAAGCTACATTATCATTCACTGCAATGGACTGGCTATGAGGAGCTGACTGTGTCTGCAGTACTGAGGAATAGGCAGCATTGTCCTTCAGTTCAATAGACTGAGGAACACCTCCTCCCAGTACTCCATAACACTCATTCTCAACTGACTGGAGTTTATCAGGTTCACCTAAATAAACAAAATCAATGCTGTTTCGACTAGTCATGTTAGTATTATTATAACAGTGCACTAACACATACATGTTAAGCTGTTTTCATACAACAATTGTATGTAACTCATAATATGTAATGTGTACTATTATAACATGCACTCAAAGTTAGTAATACGTACTGAGTGCATGTTGTAGCACGTATAGCATAAAAGCTTATATGCACTCAAAGTAAGGACTAAAGAAATTAAAAAGATTTCTATCGAAATCAAAAGGATGTAGTGATGAAGAAATCTACCACTGGTTCACAATGTAAACCAACAAGGAACAAGCATAGAATAGTAACACGATTGACTTGCTAACAGACCATAGATCCCTACATCAGTGGCTGCTGTGGCCAGACTATAGCTAGTTAAGCTATTTACTGACTGACACTTTGAATAGAATTCAGCTTGTGACAAAATATTGATCTTATGTACAGCCACTGATGTAGGGATCTATGGTCTGTTAGCAAGTCAATCGTGTTACTATTCTATGCTTGTTCCTTGTTGGTTTACATTGTGAACCAGTGGTAGATTTCTTCATCACTACATCCTTTTGATTTCGATAGAAATCTTTTTAATTTCTTGTTTGTGTCCTTTTTTCTTTTTAGTGAAGTGCAGTTCAATATCATGCATGTACGGAGAAGTCTTTGTTTCAACCATTAGTTTAGTATTCTTGTTGTTGATGGCTTTTCTTAAACTTGTAGCTAAAATTGTTAAGCTGTACGTATCAGGTCTGCCTAGTCGCCTACGCATGCATGCAGTGCATACGAGCCCCGCCCACACTTGTTTGTAGACCTACACGGAGGTTATAATTATCTGGCAAGTGCAGAATGGCGATCCTGCACGAGCTTACCGTTCTTCGAAGACTCCAGACAAATGCCGGGCGTGTGTTCTCCGTGATAGTGATCCACACGGCGCAGCGATACTTTAGCTGCTTGGTCACGTGCGCTACCCATTGCTTGGTCACGTGCGTATTGCGCAATCAGAATAATGGCGTCTAACACTAAACTGACAATGGATCACGATCGAGAATTCGCGGAACTTAGATCGCCGTTACGCTAAAAACCAAGCTCAAAAGGCACATGCCAGGAGAATTTCACGACTGTTCGTGGATGTTTTGGTCTCGGCACTGCTCGCGTAAAGGCGCTAGGCGAGTTGAAGAAAGAAAGAAGAAAGAAAGAAAGAAAGAAGAAAACGAAGATGACGAAACTCGATTTTCACCGTTTCCAGGTTCGTCACTTTAGTAACAATTTCGAGCAATCTCCTTGCTACTGTAAGATGGGGCAACGCCAGAGAGCAGATCTAAGTGTCTAAAGACGTATAAAATTCAACACCAGGCGAAGTATCAGCGTTTGAACGCTAATACATTGTATGTAGCCGCCATCTTGTTTTCTCGTTCATCCCTACATAGGGAGACACTACCGTGTCTCCCTAATAGTAGTTCACTCTTACGCCATTTCTTTTTGCAAATCAAGACTGCTGCTTGTAGCACTACTAATATCAGAATGACTGCTATCAGTCCAACAACAGCACCAACAAAGACACCAGTTGAGATATAACCTGAAGATCAGAAAGAGATTTAGACAACAGCAGATGTTGCTATGATCTAACACTGCTATTACCTTCAAATCCTGTGAAGGAATATAAATCTGATACTGAAGCACTTCTACCAAATGGATTACTAGCACTGACTGTAAACCGATGTCGTCCTGATTGAGTAAAAGGAATAACAATCGTATAGCTCATTGGACCAGATGGGACACCAGTCTGTGTGTCTGATAATACTAGTACAACACTGTTTTGTTCATTCATCACAGATACGTTGAAGTACAGTAAAGTATGTCCAGCAAACACTCTCACTGTCACTGTGAATAGTTGTATACCCACAGTAACATCAGTGATCATTGGTACTGATGGAACACCTGAGAACACACACACACAGAATGTGAAGTGATCACACAGTCTCACTGACTCACCTGATGTTGCCAATATGTAGTTGGTGGTTTGTCGTTCACTATTACCAAGCTCATTGGTAGCAGTGATAGTACAGGAGTAGTTCATTCCACCAGTCACATTCTCTGGTCCAGTTGGTATCACAGCCATACCATCACCACACATGTTAGCACTACAGCTCATGTTACTGGCTAGTCCACTACCACTACCCTCCTCCTCACTGTGACATGACACTGCCACACTAGTGAGAGGTGCTCCACCTGTGTGCCTGAAGCTCCAGGTTACCACGAGCTTTCCATTAGTGCTCACAAGATTAGTCGCCAAAAATTCAGGAACTAGAGAATATTCAAGAATTAATATCAAGAGTGTTTTTCTCACCTCCTGCCATTGTCATGAAGGCTACTGTATTACTGGCACGACTATGAGCGACACCTTGCTCTATACAGGACATGTCAAGCTGTGGAGATACAGCTCTGACACTGGCAGTGTAGCTGGTGTTGGGTTTCAGTCCAGTCACAGTGAAGGTGTTGGTGTAGGATGGATCAGTAGTGATTGCATTGAATGATCTAGTAACATTAATGAATGGTAGACTCATTGATACAAGCTCCACTAGAAATGCATTGAATGCTGGTACTCCACTAGTGAGTGGGTTCTGCCAGTGAAGAATAATAGAGGTAGAACTATCATCAGTGAAATTGACGAGAGCAAGATTTCTAGGAGTAGTGGGTAAACCTGAAAGATATTATGAGATACTATAATTAGAACTCATAGTTAGTGCTGCCAATTTCGGCCATAATTAATAATAATTAATGAATTGTTTTAATTTTATCTACAAAAAAATATTGTTTATAGTACTGGTATAATGTATTTGATTATAAATTATACCATATAGTGAGTACTTTGCAGTTAATTTCGACAAAATCTCGCAAATTTGACAAATTCGCCAATATTTTATTCCGCCAGGATTACAGTAACTTTATTAATAAAAGCAAAGTGTCTCACTGCCACAGGGGTCACGCATACCTGCTGGCAAAGCCAGGACACCTGTGCACCAAGTAGGTACTGTGTGCTGGTGCTGTGCAGTCTCCTGGAGCCGGGCAAGGAACTTGCAGGAGCACCAACTGTGTCTCCCACTGCAGGAGTGGGCACCCTAAGTCACACAGACGCCTTTAGTGATCAATGAGACACAGCCAGTGTACTTTGCTCCCCAGTACAAGACCAGGTACCCGTTTTACAGATGGGTGGGCCGGGAAGGCTGGAGTACTTTTTTCCTCCTGCTCTGGGATTCGAACCAGTGTCCTCTGGGTTATAAATCCAAGACCGTCTCTACCAGTTGAACCACCAGGGCACCCACACTTACTATTAACACCTATAGTGTGAAGACATATGAACCACTTACTAATAACACACAGTGTGAAGAGGTATGAATCAGATCCCAAGAAGTTGCTTGCTGTCACATTGTAAACACCTGCATCTCCAAGACTGACATTTGATATATTAAGTGAGGCTGCTGATACATCTCCTTGGTATGCTACACCATCTTTAGTCCAACTGAAGCTTTCTACAGCAGGTTGTGCTTCTATGTTTAAGAGCAGAGAAAGATTTTCACCCTCTCCAAGACGAGAACTGTTAAGACCATCAATAAATTTAGGAGAAACTAAATAGGAAAAGATTTTCTAGATTATGTTTAAGTTTAAGCTATGTTTCATATGGATATGCATGCAATTTTGTTTTATAGTTATAAGCAGATCTCGGTTTAAGCGAGAATCAATGCTTGTACATGCATGCACCTTTTTTGACCACTTCCATGTTTTGTTAGTAGTAGATGTTTTTTTATATCTCATCAATTTTGTGAATGGGGTATTTAATTAACTCACATTGCACATTGATGGTGACTGCAGCGCTCCTGGTGACAATGTAGCGTGGACCACTTCCAGATCCAATAGAATGCTCAAGTGTGCAATTGTATACACCAGACTGACTCCGCATTATGTTAGTGTATGAATATATCACATTGTCAGTTGAAGTAGCTAGTGTAGTGGAACCAAAGGTCCATCTGGCATCAATACCAGTAGTAACAGTATCAGGACTGCGAGAGCAGGAGAGAGAACCATTAGTTCCTTCTACTATATTGACTGTGCCGCTTGGATTAAGTACTGGGTTACCAAATACTGAAACAGAACAAAGTAATTATCAGACAGTTATATGTAGGTATAAGCTTACCTAACTCACTAAAACGAATGTCCTCTTGATTCGAACCTGTAGTACAGCCAATAATAGTATCCGTGGTATTACTCAATACATCTCGAGGAACAGGCATCATCAGTGTATACTGTGTCTCACTCCCACTAGGTGGTAGTATTGTTACACCAGAGGTTGAGTTATTGAGTGGTGCTGGACTGGCGCCTATGCCAGTTACCAAGATGGTAAAAGTGTTCTCATCACATCGGAGGCAGGTAAAAATATCATAGATAATAGCATGATCCTGATCAAATCCACCTCCAGGAAAATCAAAGTTCTGCAGACACTGGCAGTCACCTGCAAAGAAGAAAAAGTAGCCTAGCACTGCTGCACAAGAGATCGAACATACCTTGAGCTATGACTAGCACGAGAATGACTAGTCGCAGCGAGGACAAGTGTAGTCCACGCGCCATGTGAATAAACAAAGTATGTCACAGGAGAGGCAGCAGAGATACGCCGCTAACAGAATCCGGCCAAGGCTGAACTAAGTTTAATGCACAAACTTGTTAGTGTGCACATAGGGAACAAGGCTAACACAGAATCATATTCATATCGAAGCTCCAATTCAAAAGCTAAGCAAGGGCGGGGCTCTAAAATCACGAAGTTATCGGAAATGACATCACTGCTCAGCTCGAGCAAATGCAATTTCAATCTATAATTGTTAAGCGTATAAAAATTTTGTAGAATTAAAATAGCTGTTATAATGCAAAATTATTATAATTCCCAATAAAATCTTCACTGTCAGTTAGCGGAATGGACTGTAGGATCAACTACTCTATCAATGCTGGGTGGAGCTATCGGTGCATTTGGTGGGTGGAATCCTACTTGAGCATACACCAATTCCTTGGGTCTCTGACAGCATGGCTGCTCAACCTGAAACCATAAATAATATGCTAGAAGTAAACAATAAACACTACATTTGTAAACTGCATAAACACCTGATTTGAAGAAAAATCGTAAAGACATTCAGCCTTATCAGTTTCAATGGTTGCATGCACCTGCAGAAATGTCAATGCAGCAAAATAATTCAAGATGCTGCACTAACATTATTCTGCGGCAGAGGAATTGAATCGTATAGCTGATTTCCGAGTACCAATTCCTGAAGTGACGTATATTTTTAATACTTCATTATCACTGAATACTTACTTTTTGCTCTACACAAGTTGTTCTAATGAGGAATAAAATTAATTGTTGAATAATTAAAAAAACAGTTACAGTCCCTTGTTGATTGCAGGCGATTCTTTCCTACAGGTACAGGTTTTAATTTAAAACCTGTACCTGTAGGAAAGAATTGTTGGGAAGAATCGCTGGCCCAGCGATTCTTCCCAGCGATTCTTTTAATGATAAAATCAAAATTTACCTTTTAAGCAAACGATTGCTAGAATGGTTCAAACAACTAAGAGCAGGATTAACAGAACTGTTACTACAGTGCTTCCAATGTTGTAAACTGTTGCTTGCTCACAAGTTAGCACACAATGAGAACAGCTTACAAACAGTTGAGGTAGCTGCAGTTTCAGTAGTAGTTTTAACTGTGCAAAATTTTTACTTCTGATTAGAAAGTAGAATTACAATATTGGTCTTTGCCCATTCACTTGAACTTTATTCAGAGCATTGAAGCAGTTAATGTTTATGTGTACACATGAAAACTAAAGAATCATCACATCATGTTGGAGCATGCATACTTTGTTTCTGAGAAAGTAAACAGAGGTCAATCAACCACTAAGAAAAATGCCCATAGACAGACATATATAATACTCACATCACAATGCATATCATTTTAGTGCTAGGTATACTGATGGTGATGCTATACAACATAAAAATGATTTTAAATTTGTAATTTGCGGCTGCATGGCAACTTACATGTAGGCAACACTGAAATCCTGAATGAAAGTGTTGATATAGAATTTCCGTTGTCAGCAATACAAAAATGTAGTCAAATGAAGATTGAATATTTGTAACTGTATAAACTGGATCTGATGTCACAGTTACATTGCCTTGTGGAGTGGTCAATAAATTAAAGTGACCAGGGTATAACCTAAGTCCTCAGACCTACGACAAATCAAATGATTAGTAGCTAAAACTAATTTCTTTCGACAGTAATAGGCTCCAGAACTATGAACGTGGTGCACTGACTTTGATAAACAAGCTCGTGTTGACTCTACACATACCTCTTCAATAAATCAATACACAGTGTTTGTTCAACTCTGATGGTTTTAAGATAGACAATCAACAGTACAATTCCAACTGTGAACAATTTTAAGCTCGGTACATAACTACAATCTCGTTAAACATGGAAATAATGCGTGCAAATTCAAATCTTATTACAACTCCTATTATTATTCTCCTATTCTCTTATTACTATAAAGCTCTTGTGCAATAGCTTGACACTGTCAGTTTGTTAAATAAACTGCATCATAGTCAAACCAAAGTTAGAGTACATAAAAATGATAATGCTAATCGTTTTATCAAATATTGTTGTTTCTGTGCTACAGCAAAAGCTACAACGATTCCACCAGTAACACTGGTGGAATATATCAAATATTATTGTTACTGGTAACAATATTATTATTGTTCTTGTCTTTTATATTTTAAGTTCTGGATAAATATTCTGTGCCTGTATTTGTAAGTTGTACAAAATCCCCAAAGCATGATCTATGTATAGACAGGAACATCATAAACATGGTCTGCTTTTACTGTCACATATGCAACATTGTCCTCCATTGCTATGGACTGGTTGAAAGGAGCAGATACTGAGGTATAGGCAGCATTGTCCTTTAGTTCAATAGACTAAGGAACACCTCCTCCCAGTACTTCATAACACTCATTCTCTACTGAATGAGGTTCACCTATTATAAAGTAAAAATGTCGTGATTGTAAAAGAAGAAATTGATACATGACTTGCTAGTAATAAACATACACAAATTTGTTGTCTTCCCAAACATGATGTTATTGTGTTTTTGTTATAATAATGTTTTCATACTCTCTACTATAAACACATACTATGAGCAATGATGCAGCAACTGAGTGTATTTAACAGCTATTGCAGTTGGTTACCATACTAAGCTACACAATATGCTATACAATATGCTATACGTACATAATTCATGTACTAATAGTGTTGACATAATAGCCACAAACTCTATTAGCACATAAATAGCTACAACACACACAACACAGCAGAGCTGAACTAAGCTTAATGCACAAACTTGGTTTATTAGTAAAGATCCACACTATACAACAGGGAATAAGGCTAACACAGAATCATATTCATATCGAAGCTCCAATTCAAAAGCTAAATAAGGACGCGGGGCTCTAAAATCACGAAATTATCAGAAATGACGTCACAGCTCTTAAGCATAATAAATTTTTGTAGAATTAAAATAGCTGTTATATAAACAGTGTTTGCAAAATAAAAATTAACTTTCAATAAAATCTTCACTGTCAGTTAGCTGAATGAACTGTAGAATAAACTACTCTATCAATGCTGGGAGGAGCCATTGGTGCATTTGGTGGGTGGAATCCTACTTGAGCATACACCAATTCCTTGGGTCTCTGACGGCATGGCTGCTCAACCTGATACCATAAATAATAATTTTTTTTATGCTAAAAGTAACAATTAACACTATTAAGTATAAACACCTGATTTGAAGAAAAATCATAAAGACATTCAGCCTTATCAGTTTCACTGGTTGCATGCACCTGTAGAAATGTCAATGCAGCATAATAATAATAATCCAAGATGCTGCACAAACATTATTCTGCTGCAGAGGTGTTGAATCGTACAGCTGATTTCCAAGCACCAATTCCTGAAGTGACGTATAATTTTAATACTTCATTATCATTGAGTACATACTTTTTGCTCTACCGTGACACAACTTGTTCTAATGAGGAATAAAATAAATTGCTGAATGGTTAATTAAAAAAAAACAGTTACAGTTTTTTACCTGGTTGATTGCAGGCGATTCTTTCCTACAGGCACAGGTTTTAATAATAAAATCACGTATATCAGCAAAATATTTACCTTTCAAACAAATGATTGCGGCTAGAATGGTTCCAGCAACTAAGAACAGGATTAACAGAACTGTTGCTACTACAGTGCCTGCAATGATGTAAACTGTTGCATCCTGTGCTTGCTTTGATGGTTCAACTGATGCTGAAAGTTCTGCTGCTATACCCACAAGATCAATCACCACAAGTTAGCACACAATGATAAACAGCTTACAAACAGTTGAGGTAGCTGCAGCTTCAGTAGTAGTTTTATCTGTGTGGAATAATTACTTCTGATTAGTAAAAACTAGAAAATAGATTTGCGGTCTTAGCCCATTCACTTGAACTTTATTCAGAGGCATGAAGGAGTTAATGTTTATGTGTACAAAAGAAAAGAATCATCACATCATGTGGGAGCATGCATATTTGCTACGAGAAAGTAAACAGAGGTCAATCAGCTACTAAGAAAAATACCCATAGACAGACATGTATATAGACAGTATGTTTGCTCACATCACAATGCATATTGTTTTAGAGCAAACATACTATATACGACCCATGAAGTATTGTATCGAACAGCAGTATCAAAATGCCCTAGGGAACTGTATTCAATCTACGTTGCAGCCAAGTGGTACCTTTAGTGTACGGCTTCAATGAAAACATTAATTTACAAAAGGTTATACAGAACGTAGTCTATTAGGACTCACATTGCACATTGATGGTGACTACAGCGCTCCTGGTGACAATGTAGCGTGGAGTACTTCCAGATCCAATAGAATGCTCAAGTGTGCAATTGTATACACCAGACTGACTCCACATTATGTTAGTGTATGAATATATCACATTGTCAGTTGAAGTAGCTAGTGTAGTGGAACCAAAGGTCCATCTGGCATCAATACCAGTAGAAACAGTATCATTACTGCGAGAGCAGGATAGAGAAACACTGGTTCCTTCTACTACATTGATTGTGCCGTTGGGATTAAGTACTGGGTCATCAAAAACTAAAATAGACAATGAGTGAGGGCTGATGAGTAATACAAAAATTAATGGTAGGCAGGTACACTTACCTAACTCACTAAAACGAATGTCCTCTTGATTCGAACCTGTAGTACAGCCAATAATAGTATCTGCAGTATTACTCAATACATCTCGAGGAACAGGTATCATCAGTGTATACTCTGTCTCATTTTCACTAGGTGGTAGTATTGTTACACCAGAGGTTGAGTTAGTGAGTGGTGCTGGACTGACGCCTGAGCCAGCAACCAACATGGTAAAAGTGTTCTCTTCACATCTGATGCAGGTAAAAATGTCATAGATAATAGCATGGCTCTGATCAAAACCACCTCCAGGAAAATCAAAGTTCTGCTGACACTGGCAGTCACCTGTAGCGTGAAAAAAGTGATCACGACAGCATAGCAGATAAAGCATACCTTGAGCTATGGCTAACACAAGAACGACAAGCGAGCCAATTGCCATGTTGTCAGGAATGAGTGACTGTCCTTCTCTATGCTGTCACACAAAGCTAGAAACGAAGCCGGCAGCAGTCTTCAGTCTTAGTAACGAGATAATCATAGTGTTGATGGATAGACGCACGAATGTCAAAATTTGCATTGTGTTCCGTAAAGGGAGGGGCTCAGAACGACGTCATCGTTCACTACTAAAACTCCCGTCATTACACTTTGTGCAAACTTGTGTGCATACCATGTTTTCTTTGGCTGTACCAGTGTGTGCAAGGGACGTGATGTAGCTGTGGTTGACTGTAGATGCAGCAAAGTTTGCTGTGAAATGACTATCAACAAGAAACGTAGTAAGTGGATAGACCTATACAAAATATTCTTCTCCAGCAAACTGTCAGTGTGGTCCAAGCTGCAAGTGTTCTAGCTGTGATGACAACTCCTGCTGTCAGTGCACCTGCATTGGTTGTGATCGAGCCAGTTCACTGTTGATGTGACAAGGACAAATGCAAAGATTGCTGCACTGTGTAAAAATTGCCCGAACCTTTACTGAGATGAACTTTATTGTAGCACATTATCATCCTGTTGAAATAATTTTATGTGGTTAGATATGTCATGTAGAAGAGACCCAGTTCAACAAGTCAAGGAGACTAACTCTGAGCTTGTATGTAAAAGTCAGATACACCTGATACTTTAACAGCTACAATCACAATAACTATAATTAATTAAAATTAAACCCTACATGTATTACTTTTACAACACTAGAATTTTCTTCATTAAACTAACTATCAATCCTGTTTTAGAAGGTGTGTGCAAGAGGTGTTTAGTCAATCGAGAATTCTTCCACGTAGCTATGATTCTTTACAGCTACTTGTAATGAGTAGAGGGTGAGAGAGGACAGTATAGTAGTAGGTGAGTTGCTCAAGTCAGCATTGCATAAAAAATCATGGTGGTTATCGGCATTTTAAATGTTGGTCCAAATATAATTTTAGTTGTAAATTGTACAAGTTCAATCTGATAGTAATTATTAGTTATAGTTTGTTATTGTTAACAATAATGATTTGACCCTTACAAGCTCCTCTTCCATATTAGGGAGGCACGGTAGTGCCTCCCTACGTAGGGTTGAACGGGAAAACAAGATGGCGACTACATACATGTAGCGTTCAAACGCTGATATTTCGCCTCGTGATGAATTCTATACGTCCAAAGACACTTAGATCTGCTCACTGGCGTTGCCCCATCTTACAGTAGCAAGGAGATTGCTCGAAATTGTTACTAAAGTGACGAACCTGGAAACGGTGAAAATCGAGTTTCGTCATCTTCGTTTTCTTTCTTTCTTTCCACTCGCCTACTAGCACCTTTACACGAGCAGTGCCGAGACCAAAACACCCACGAACAGTCGTGAAATTCTCCTGGCAGGTGCCTTTTGAACTTTGTTTTTAGCGAAACGGCGATATACATTCCGCGAGTTCTCGATCGTGATCCATTGTCAGCTAAGTGTTAGACGCCATTAGTGTGATTGCGCAATACGCACGTGACCAAGCAGTGGCTAGCGCACGTGACCGAGCACTAGCTTGACTTGAGTATAGCCGCGCCGTATGGAACACGGAGAACACATATTTGTCTGGAGTCGTCGAAGAACTGTAAGGTCGTGTAGAATCAACATTCTGCGCTCGCCAGATCAATATAACCGCCGTATGGTCTACAAACAAGTGTGGGCGGGGCTCGAATGCATGCCTAGCCTGCATGCATGCACTATGCGTAGGCGACCTGATATACAGCATAACAATTATTTTTTAGCTACAAGTTTAAAATTGTTAATAAAGAAAAGCCATCAATAACAGGAAAACTAAACCAATGGTGGAAACAAAGACGGCTCAGTACATGCATGATATTGAACTGCACATCACTGAATAAGAAAAAAGGACACAAACAAGGATTTCTATCGAAATCAAAAGGATGTAGGGTTGTGAAATCTACCACTGGTCCACAATGTAAACTAACAAGGAACAAGCATGGAATGGTAACACGATTGACTTGCTAACAGACCATAGATCTCTACATCAGTGGCTGTACATAAGAATGCACGTCAGGTGTCAATCAACAGCAACTAGCAGAACTAGCTATAGTCAGCCAAAGCAGCCACTGATGTAGGTATCTATGGTCTGTTAGCAAGTCAATCGTGTTACCATTCCATGCTTGTTCCTTGTTAGTTTACATTGTGGACCAGTGGTAGATTTCACAACCCTACATCCTTTTGATTTCGATAGAAATCTTTTTATTTTCTTTTGGCTAAGAAACAGGCAGCTACAGACAAATTTAAGTTCAGCTCTCACAACACCACTACTAACGGGAGAGAAACATCAACAGGTACAACCTAAATCAATCTCCAGATTGGATCAGTTCTTGGTGACCTCACAGTGACATAATTATTGGATGAGCTCTCTTGTGCAGACAAAAAAATCTTGCAACACCAGTGTAGTGCATATAGTAGTCTCGCGGGCGACTCTATGCATATAGCTACTAGTGTACCGATAGTCTCAAATCAAAATGTGAAAAAAGATAAAAGATCAACCTAAGCAGCAAATGTATCTTATAAACTACTACCTAAATACAGTACGAAAATATCATTAACAATAAACCAAGCTATGAATAAATAAAAACACTCTAAAGTGTCAGGGTTACTTTCAAACTCTATGAATTTCACCAATTATTATTATGAGAACTTTTGTTCATTTCTTTCATCACTGTTCCATCCTTTGTCTTTTCTTTTGTTACACAAGCAACTGCAGAAAAGGCACCAACTCCAAGACAGCAACAGATCAGTATAGGAACCAGGATACTGATAACAACAGCTATAATGATCACTATAATGACAATACCAACAATGAGACCAGTTGAAAGACCTGAAAAGAAAAACAACCATAACAGTTATTCTGGCCTATTCTAAAATTTACTTTATCTCAACCTACCCACCACATAATATACCACACATGTATTGAGGCTGTCCCCACCCACTGAAGGAAGAATGCATGAGGCTGGCAGGTCAGGTAAATAAGCTCCGCTTTTTTCTTTAATCAGGACTCCGAAGCTGGATAATATACATACCTGACCGTCCCAGCTCAAAAATGGTGATTAAACCACCAACAAAGCATAAAAGTGAGATTGAAAACTGCAGAAAATAACTGTCTGAGTGCTGTGAGTCAGTGGAAAGTGCATGTGCAATTGTGACACAGACTGACTCCTTCAGTAGAGGAGCCTTGTGTCTTAAATGGGAGTGTACGTGTTAAACTATTAATAAAATTAATTATTATACCTTGACCAGATGCGTCACCATTATCTGTACTAGTTGGTGATGGTGATGTACCAAGAGATACAGTTGCTACATGTACAGGAAGATTCAATAAAGTTCTATAATTGACTCTGTAGACATGTAACTTACTTGAAGGTCTAGGCAGCACTGAAATTCTGAATGAAAGTGTTGATATAGAATTTCCGTTGTCAGCAATACAAATGTAGTCAAATGAAGATTGAATATTTGTAACCGTATAAACTGGATCTGATGTTATAGTTTCATTGCCTTGTGGAGGGGTCAATAAAATAGTCAGGTTGGGAGGAAAGCCAGGATCTATGACAGTGCAGTTGGCTGCATAGTTATCACCAGTATACACACTTATCACTTGAGAGCTAGATGCAAACACTGGTGGACCTGCAGACATACATAATTACAGAGTTTTTCATAATAATCAATTGATGTAAGAGTAGTGTCGCACACAAGGATAATACAAAGCATTTAGCTATTAATAAACAAGGCACAAAGTTATTAAACAAAATTTCCATAGGATACATGTAATCAAGTACTGGTATAGCAGCATGCAACAACATTATTGACTACTCCTCACATTGCACATTGATGGTGACTACTGCATGTCTAGTGACAATGTAGCGTGGAGTACTTCCAGATCCAATAGAATGCTCAAGTGTGCAATTGTATACACCAGACTGACTCCGCATTATGTTAGTGTATGAATATATCACATTGTCAGTTGAAGTAGCTAGTGTAGTGGAACCAAAGGTCCATCTGGCATCAATACCATTAGCATTAGTATCAGGACTGCGAGAGCAGGATAGAGAACCATTATTTCCTACTACTACATTGATTGTGCTGCTGGGGGTTAGTACTGGGTTATCAAACACTAAATTTAAAATAGATAACATCAGACAGTGAATGATACAAGAAATCATGGTAGACAGGCACACTTACCTAACTCACTAAAACGAATGTCCTCTTGATTCGTACCTGTAGTACAGCCAATAATAGCATCTGCAGTATTACTCAACACATCTCGAGGAACAGGTATCATCAGTGTATACTGTGTCTCATTCCCACTAGGTGGTAGTATTGTTACACCAGAGGTTGAGTTAGTGAGTGGTGCTGGACTGACGCCTGAGCCAGCTACCAACATGGTAAAAGTGTCCTCATCACATCTGATGCAGGTAGAAATGTCATAGATAATAGCATGGTCCTGATCAAAACCACCTCCAGGAAAATCAAAGTTCTGCTGACACTGGCAGTCGCCTGTAGCGTGAAAAGAATGATCACGACAGCATTGCAGATGAAGCATACCTTGAGCTAAGGATAACACGAGAACTACCAGCGAGGTCAATAGTCCACGTGCCATGTTGTCAGGGATGAGTGAATGTACTAGAATCGGAGCCAGCAGCAACGCGGACACTCTCCAGTGAGATGATCAATTCATAGCGTTGATGTTCCATACTGAAAGATGCACGAGTTCCTTTCATCAAGTTAGTAAAGGGCGGGGCTCAGAACGCGTCACCTCAAAAGCAAATTCCAACTTCAGAGTCTACTGCTGCTGCTGCTATTAACACAGTCACTTGCAAGTGTGGTAAGCAGAGGAGCACCTGTATCACACAGCAACTATCTTATTTCTCTTCACAGAGAATTGTTCTTGTGGTTCAGACTGCAAGTGTGTCAGACAGCAGTGTGCTGAGGGATGCTGTACCTGTGTGTGCAGGGGATGGGATAGGAGCCAGTATAGCCGTGCATGGCGATGTTGCAAAGGAGGTTGTCAGCGTATTAAGTAGACCTGGCTCAAACCATAGATAGTATGCTCAAACGAAATGACCAGATTGTTCTTCTCCAACAAACGTCCAAGCTACAAGTGTTCTAGCTATTGGATATGCACTCTTTTGAAGTTAAACAGGTCTGCAACACCAGCTTAGAGTTAGTGAATAGTGTATGAGCAGCTGCTAGAGTGCATGTAGTCAAAGACATAAGATCGCCCATGCACGCATAACTGTACTACTATACTATTCCATCTTAATACAGTACCAAACAAATAGTTATTACAGTAAATTGCATTATGAATAAAAAAATAATACAGCTAATAATTATTAATAACACTGCAACTATGTAACTTGTTCAGGCTATTTCATAAATAATTAATAATTAAACTATGACATTTCAATATCATTTTCTTTTGTTAGACAAGTGAAATTGAAGCAAAGACACCATTACCAAGACAACAGCAGATCAGTACAGGAATCAGTATACTGATAATGCCGGCTATAAGGGTTCCTATGATAACAATAATAACGATGAGACCAATTGAAAGACCTGTAAAACACAACCATCATTATAGTTATTCTAGAAAATTTGTTCACATACGATGCTGATTAGCACAAATATACCTCACTTACACTACAACTGCGCATACATAGATGCCGTCTCTTCCCCACGGAAGGAAAAAGTGTCAAAATGCATGAGGCTGGTAGCGCAGATACACATTCACAGCTGGTAAAATAATCGTGACTAGTATTAAGTTTTATTTCTGACCTGCCCACACAATCATCATAAGGTGGTTAGACCACCAATATTAACCAGGCATAATGACAGACAGCTGTGCCAACTGCAGCAAATGCAAGAGGCCAAATCTACACAATCATCTAGTGTGAGGGCCTCATATCACCGTATGTCATTTAAATGGGAATGTAGATCTATATATCTGACGTGCTAAACACTGAATTCTATGGACTATACCTTGACCAGATGCGTCACCATTATCTGTACTAGTTGGTGATGGTGATGTACCAAGAGATACAGTTGCTACAGGAAGATTCAATAAAGTTCCATAGTTGATTCTGCAGACATGTAACTTACATGTATAGTACAGCAGATAGGTGTAATGATTGTGCTCTTAGATGATACAAGCATGAAATTTTGTGTGTAGTTAGAGTGTGTGCCAAGGAATATTTTTAGCTATAGGGGCATCTCAGCTTTTTCCCTGGGAAAAAAATAGAGCATTTTGAAAAAAATCAGTTTTAATTGGTGATAATTAATGTTTTAAATAGCCCAAAATTATTTTCTGACACTGATTTTGAATGTTTTCTAACAATCATAGCAAGACAATTGATTTATACGTTGTTCAACAGTCACCACATAGTCTACCACAAGAACAAAGTGCGTACACTCAAGAGCAGCTTTTTGACACTTGCAATGGCCTCTACATCCTTTCTTACAGCCACATCGTATCAGTTCTCTGCAAGCATGTGTAGCCTCTGGCAAAGTAGTCCAATTAACTTCCCAATTTCCATCAGTACTTTCGTTCCAACCCCATTGACTTGGTGATGGCAGCTCTGGTGGAGGAACTATTGTCTGTCCCCAGCAGTGACCGGCTTGGTAAGCAGGCCTCATAATGTGTTGTACAAGAGCAGCCTTTGTTGGAGGCAGTCCATCAATTGTCCTTCCTTTTTGAGTAAATAGTTCTTTTCTAGCACTATTAACACACATCTGGCTACTGGTGCGGTCATTAAGCAAAACTACAAATCTTTCAGCTCTCTCTATCCATGTGTCAATAGTTTGCGGTGTTGGTCTAGCAGCCAAAGCACAAATTGCTGGGGTGACATCTGTATAAACCTCTCATGTAGTTTTATTTCCTCTGCCTCCAAAGAATGATTACGGTACTGATACTGAGCATCTTGTGCAATTAGATCACCCGCACTTAGCTTGGCAAGAAGTCGCTCATCTTGCAACTTAATAGCACATGTTGGACATTAATGTCAACATCAAAGGTTGATGCTTTTCTTAAGAGTTCATCTTGTAAAATGTTATTTTTTTATTTCGTCCAATTATTTTTGCAGATTTGAACCAATTTATTGATATTCCTTAGCAAATGCCTAAGAAAGCTCTTGAAATTAAATAAAGTTTGACTCTCGCCACCTAAATTTAGGTGCCTCCACTTAAAAAGTATTTTAGGCCACCTAAATTTAGGTGGTTGACGTTTGCAAATTCTTTCAAAATCATCAAAAATAATTTATCAATGGTACCTAAATTTAGGTGGTGTTGTCTGAACATCAGCAAAGTTGCCTTAATTTAGGTGCGGTGCTTGATATTAGCCCAAATTTGGACAAAGCTGCTTGAGACAGCCTAAATTTAGGCATGGTATATAGGATGCCTAAATTTAGGTGGCGATAGTCAAAAATGTTGGAATTTCATGAGCTTTCTTGGGCATTTGCTAAGGATTATCAATAAAATTGGTTCAAATCTGCAAAAATAATTGGACGAAAAAATAACGTGTTTTACCACAGAAATACATATGTAGCATGTTTAAATTGAAATTCTGCCACATTCCATACTTCGACGAGTAACTTTGAACTGCTACAAGAATTAGAATCGTCATATTCTGATGACAGCAATTTTCTCTTTTCTACTCGTTGAAGCATAGTTCTGTTATGTAGGAGTCTGCACAATTCATGCCACTTTGCCTTGTGCTCATTTAATGTTGCCTCAATGCCTCCTCCATCATCAAGTCTAGACAAATCTAAGCTTTTTGGCAGCTCTCCAGCCTTATGAAACCCCTGAAGAAGATCAGCATGATTCTGGTATCCTGCTCCTTGTGTGCCATGTTTAGACTCTGCTGGGCATCTTAACACTTCTGTTGTTGCCTTCTGGCAGATGATACATTCTGTCCAGTCAGTCACTGGCTGTATCAGAATATCTCGCGTTTAATTTGTTGGTGCACATTGAACATTCTATCAGTCTTATCCATTGTTACTTAAATGCACTAAAGTACAGAAAGATTCAGGAAAGATTTACTAATAAGATTTGTGACAACTATAAACCAATTATTACTTGAAAGAATCTTATCTGTGTCTTGCTACTGTCCCAGCATGTGGCAGAGCACATGGGATTCTAAAACTGTATGTTTTAATATTTTTGGGGTGTCGATGTGAAGCGTAAGCATGCTACTATGATAGTTTTGGACTTATTAATATGCAGCTAGAAGTGCACTCATACACTAAAACATATTCTGACATGAATTATGTACAAAATCTTACTATACTGTTGTAATTAGATGAATTTCATTTAATTAATTTTCGTTAATTAAAATACCTATTATTTTTATTCACGGAAATAATCTGAGATGTCCCTATAGCTATTTTATTCCCTTAGGTCATACTCTAACTGCATGCAAAATTCTATGCTTGTATCATCGAAGAGCACAATCATGTAAAATTTCTGCACTTATCTGCTGTACTAGTAGGTCTAGTTAACACTGAAATCCTGAATGAAAGTGTTGATATAGAATTTCCATTGTCAGCAATACAAATGTAGTCAAATGAAGATTGAATATTTGTAACTGTATAAACTGGATTTGATGTCACAGTTACATTGCCTTGTGGAGTGATCAATAAAATGGTCATGCTGGGAGCAGAATCTATGACAGTGCAGTTGACTGCATAGTTATCACCAGCATAAACACTTATCACTTGAGAGCTAGATGCAAACACTGGTGGATCTGTAGACATACATGATTACGCAATGTTTATTATCATGATCAATAACTATTGATATCAGAGTAGCTTAGCAAGAGCATATGAACACACAGTGATTACTGTTAGTAAAATAATAAGGCACAATGTGTTAATAAAATTAATTGTATGTTGCATAATAATAATTATTGACAATCATACAATTTCAGCATGAACAGAAAACATGCATGGTTACTGAGCAACATCTGTGACTAACGCAAATTAATGCATTTTCTGCTACACGCTAGAAGAATCCTGTGCTATTGTTATAATAGCCAAATAGCTTTTCCCACAAAAATTCAATTTATATTGTTTTAATACTCACATTGCACATTGATGGTGACTACGGCATGTCTAGTGACTGTGTAGTATGGACCACGTCCAGATCCAATAGAATGTGAGAGAGTGCAATTGTATACACCAGACTCATTCCTCATTATGTTAGTGTATGAATATATTAAAATCTCAGATGAAGTAGCTAGTGTAGTGGAACCAAAGGTCCATCTGGCATTAACACTAGTATCAGTATTGGTATCACGACTGCGAGAGCAGGAGAGAGAACCACTGGTTCCTTCTATAATATTGATTGTGCCGTTGGGATTAAGTACAGGGTCATCAAATACTAAAAGACAACGTCAGACAGTGACACTAAATATAGCAGGTAAGCTTACTTAACTCGCTAAAACGAATGTCCTCTGACCCACAACCAATAATAGTATCTGCAGTATTACTCAATACATCTCGAGGAACAGGTATCATCAGTGTATACTGTGTCCCACGCACAACAGGTGGTATTATTGTTACACCAGAGTTTGAGTTAGTGAGTGGTGCTGGACTGACGCCTGAGCCAGCTACCAAGATGGTAAAAGAGTTCTCATCACATCGGAGGCAGGTAGAGATGTCATAGACAATAGCATGGGTCTGATTAAAATTAGCCCCAGGATAAGCAAAGTTCTGCTGACACTGGCAGTCACCTGTAGAAAATACACGAGTAGGAAGGCAACTGCACAACAGATAGAACTTACCATAAGCTATGGCTAGCACGAGAGTGACTAGCGCGGTTAGTACTCCACGTGTCATGCTGCAAGGAATGATTGATAGACTGTCGCTATATCTTCAGTGGTAGTAGACCAAGAGAGCAACCACACGGACACTCACAAGTCTGTGATTCAATAATGCTTCCATACTGATATATGCACGAGTTCCTTTTTGATAGGGATGATGCAAACATCTGTGGTGGTTCAGACTGCAAGTGTGTGCTGAGGGATGCTGTACCTGTGTGTGCAGGGGATGTGATGGGAGCCAGTGTAGCTGTGGTGATGACTGTAGATGCGGCAAAGGTTGCTGTGAAACAGCTGTCTGCAAGAAATGCAGTAAGTGAGACCAGGACTCAAACTGAACGGTTGTTTCAATCAAATTGTTCTTCTCCAGCAAACTGTCAGTGTGGTCCAAGCTGCAAGTGTTCTAGCTGTGATGACAACTCCTGCTGTCAGTGCACCTGCATTGGTTGTGATGCTCATGTGACAAGGACAAGTGCGAATGTGACAAAGATTGCTGCACAAGAATCGCCTGAATTACCTTTATGATTGATAAACCTTGTTATTATTCATAGCTAAAGAGGAAGGTCTCGGTTATGTATGATGGCCAAAATAAAATTCATTTATAATATTGTGTCTACCTAAGTACTCAAACCTATGACAAATAAATTAATGACTAGTGGCCCAAACTAAGTGCCGTCTTTCTACAGTAAAAGGCTACATAACTATGAACGTGGTGCACTGACTTTGATAAACAAGCTCGTGTTGACTCTACACATACCTCTTCAACAAATCAATACACAGTGTTTGTTCAACTCAGCTGGTTTTAACATAGACAATCAACTGTTCAATTCCAATATTAAGTTCGGTACATAACTACAATTTTCCTATTATTATTCTCTATTACTATATAAAGCTCTTGTGAAACAACTATTCACTGTCTGTTTGATAAATATACTGCAGTGTAGTCAAACCAAAATTAATTATTATAGTGCACATAAAAATACATTACATACAGTACAGGCTAAAATGTAACAGCATGTAATTAAAATTTTATGCTTTGAGCCTTGACCACTAAATTACTGTAATAAAAAACACTGTTCACGTAAAGTTAATTTTGAAATGGAGAAAGTTTTTTTGGTAGGCTAGATATAATCATAAGATGGATCAGTTTTCTCTGTAGCTGTTCCATAAGCTACATTATCATTCACTGCAATTGACTGGCTATGAGGAGCTGACTGTGTCTGCAGTACTGAGGAATAGGCAGCATTGTCCTTCAGTTCAATAGACTGAGGAACACCTCCTCCCAGTACTCCACACTCATTCTCAACTGACGGGACTTCATCAGGTTCGCCTAAACAAACAAAATCAATGCTGTTTCGACTAGTCATGTTAGTATTATTAAAGTAAAGTAAAAAATTTTAATAAAAAACTGAAAAGTGTAGGGATGACTCTTAAAAAAGGAAAGGAACAAGATGGGATGATGCTTGCAAAAGTAAAGGAACAAGATGGAATAATGCTTGCAAATGTAAAAGTCCCAAGTATCCCTACATCAGCGGCTTGCTGCGACGACGTGCTACTGACAAATGCAGAATCCTCTTCCTATACCTTTTATAACCGTCAAATACTTCATCGGACTGCGTCCTCCAAACACAGCTACCTGCAGCTTATTTAAAACTGTCAACTACTTCATCGGACTGCGTCCTCCTAAACACAGATACCTCTAGTTATATACAACCGTCAATTACTCCATCGGACTGCGTCCTCCTTCAAGCCGCTGATGTAGGGATACTTGGGACTTTTACATTTGCAAGCATTATTCCATCTTGTTCCTTTACTTTTGCAAGCATCATCCCATCTTGTTCCTTTCCTTTTTTAAGAGTCATCCCTACACTTTTCAGTTTTTTATTAAAATTTTTTACTTTACTTGTTCCTGTTACTTTTTTGATCACTATCAGTTTGAACTTATTAGTAGTATTCTATGTTAGATGTTATTTCATTATTACATATCTGTGAGGAGTATATAGATACTAGTCTAGCAGAGATGTGAACGTGCACAGCCTCTTGAGAGTAAGGAGTGTGGTTTAAATGTTTAATATTACCAATCACAAGAATAATCATTCATTGAAAGGTTTAAAATAGTTAAAGAGGTTGAGGACGCAGACAGCATAATGTCAAGTCCAGGTATGATTTGACAACATGATACTTGTTAGTATTGTAATGGATGAAGAAGAGACTAGCACTAGTACTGGCAATTCATGATGCTGCGAGCCTAAATAGTAGGAGCACGCCTAGTAGAATCTTGTTCATGTCAATATCACACTCACAGAGGCTTCTAGTCCTTTGCAACTTACGCTGCGTAGTGTAGGAACCTTACTGTGCGTAGAATCTTGCTGCCGGTAAGCAGGCTAGAATACTCAGTTGTTCACGTCTGTGTAAGTCAGCTTTAACCCGCCATCTGAAGCGTTAATGAACAGATCAGTGTTATTTAGGGTATAGTACTGGTTTAGACACATTTTCATACCTCTGGCTTGCGCGCTGAAGCGTCCAGAGCAGAGACAAAACGCAGTAGCGAGATAGCTGCAAACCCGATGTGGGCGGAGTTAATGATAAGAAGCGACAAGAGGGTTAATTAATGAAGTCCCTAGTCCAAAACGGTCCAAAAACCATGTTTTTCAAGGATTACTCGCTTCTAGTAGTGTTTGATGCCTATCTAAGAAGTAAGTGCACTAACCCTGATATATACACATGCGATGGTGCAGGTTTGGTAGTGATTCGTTCACTCATGACAGCGCTATGCTTGTCAAAGAAGAAGAAGAAGAAGAAGAAGAAGAAAGAAGATGAACAATTCGCGTGGGCGGCGATTTCAGTTTACCACTTTAGAAACGTCTGCCAGCTTCGCCAAAGGTATTTTCTGGCTCAGAACAATCGCCTGATCAATCCTAGATGTCTAGAATCTCGAGAAACGCTATAACAGCGAAGATCTGCAAAATCTCTCTGTCTTGATTTTCGTCGTCAAGCAAGCAGTCCCGGCGACTTTAATAGACGTCCTACAAGCGCTTACACTTCAGAGTCACTTAGAGATAGTTAAATTGTTTTCATTCTTCACTGTATTCAACAATTGTAACTATTATGTAATGTGTATTACTGTAGCGCTTATAACATGCACTCAAGGTAAGGACTCATTAAACCTATACTCTTCCTTACGCCATTTCTTTTTGCAAATCAACACTGGCAGTGCTGCTACTAGCACCATTAGTATCAGAATGACTGCTATCAGTCCAAGAACAGCACCAACAAAGACACCAGTTGAGATATAACCTGAAGATCAGAAAGAAATTTAATTCAAGAACAGCAGATGTTGCTATGATCTAACACTGTAATTATACCTTCAAATCCTGTGAAGGAATATAAATCTGATTTTGAAGCATCACTTACACCAAATGGATTACTAGCACTGACTGTAAACTGATATTGTCCTGATTGAGTGAAGGGAACAACAATCGTATAGTTCATTGGACCTGATGGGACACCAGTCTGTGTGTCTGATAGTGCTAGTACAACTCTGTTTTGTTCATTCATCACAAATGTGTTGAAGTACAGTAAAGTATGGCCAGCAAACACTCTCACTGTCACTATGAATAGTTGTATACCCACAGTAACATCAGTGATCATTGGTACTGATGGAACACCTGAGAACACACACACAGAATGTGAAGTGATCATACAGTCTCACTGACTCACCTGATGTAGCCAATATGTAGTTGGTGGTTTGTCGTTCACTAATACCAAGCTCATTGGTAGCAGAGATAGTACAGGAGTAGTTCATTCCAGCAGTCACATACTCTGGTCCAGTTGGTACATATGTCATACGTACAGCACCAACATCATACCGGTTAACATCAAAGCCTGAGGTGATGTTGGTGGCTAGTCCACTACCACTACCCTCCTCCTCACTGCGACATGCCACTGCCACACTAGTGAGAGGTGCTCCACCTGTGTGATTGACACTCCAGGTTACCAAAAGCTTTCCATTAGTGTTCACAAGATTGGTCGCCAAAAATTCAGGAACTAGAGAATATTCAAGAATTGATTTTAAAAGAAATTTTCTCACCTCCTGCCATTGTCATGAAGGCTACTGTATTACTGGGTTGACTATGAGCGACACCTTGCTCCATACAGGACATGTCAAGCTGTGGAGATACAGCCCTGACACTGGCAGTGTAGCTGGTCTTGGGTTTCAGTCCAGTCACAGTGAAGGTGTTGGTGTAGGATGGATCAGTACTGATGGCATTGAATGATCTAGTAACATTAATGAATGGTGGACTCATTGATACAAGCTCCACTAGAAATGCATTGAATGCTGGTACTCCACTAGTGAGTGGGTTCTGCCAGTGAAGAATAATAGAGGTAGAACTATCATCAGTCAAATTGAGAGCAAGGCTTTTAGGAGTAGTGGACAAACCTGAAAATGATTATGAGATAATACAGTAGTTAGAACTCATAATAGTAATAATTTTTATTGACTGCCATAATGATAATTGCCAAGTTTGTATTATATTATTGGTATAATGGGTACTTAGCACTAAGATGCAAAGTATACCGTATAATTATTATACCACATAGCAGGTGCCTTGCATCTTAGTGGAGTTAATTATGATGTAACCTCACCAATTTGTCAAATTTGACAAAATTTATCCCAACAAAATTACCCACAACTTACTAATAACACTCAGTGTGAAGACATATGAATCAGATCCCAAGAAGTTGCTTGCTGTCACATTGTAAGCACCTGCTCCAAGACTGACATTTGATATATTAAGTGAGGTTGCTGATACATCTCCTTGGTATGCTACACCATCTTTAGTCCAACTGAAGCTTTCTACAGCTGGTTGTGCTTCTATGTTTAAGAGCAGAGAAAGATTTTCACCCTCTCCAAGACAAGAACTGTTTAGACCATCAGTAAATTTAGGAGAAACTAAAATTAATAGAAAAAGATTGTATTTAAGTTTAAGTATGTTTCCCATGGATATGCATGCAAATTTGTGTTATAGTTATAAGAAGATCTCGGTTTAAGCGATAATCAATGCTTGTACAAGCATGCACCTTCATTGACACACTTCAATGCTTTGTTAGTAGTAGATGTTTGTTACAATTGGTTATCTCATTAATTTTGTGACTGGAGTATTTCAATAACTCACATTGTACATTAATGGTGACTGTCCCATGTCTGGTGGCGATGTAGCGTGAAGCAGTTCCAGATCCAATAGAATGCTCAAGTGTGCAATTGTATACACCAGACTGACTCCGCATTATGTTAGTGTATGAATATATCACATTGTCAATTGAAGTAGCTAGTGTAGTGGAACCAAAGGTCCATCTGGCATCAATACCATCAACACTACCAGGACTGGGGGCACAGGAGAGAGAACCACTGGTTCCTTCTACTACATTGATTGTGCTGTTGAGATTAAGTACCGGGTCACCAAATACTGAAACAGAACAAAGTAATTATCAGACAGTGATAATTATATACAGGTATAAGCTTACCTAACTTACTAAAACGAATGTCCTCTTGATTCGAACCAGTAGTACAGCCAATAATAGTATCCGTGGTAATACTCAATACATCTCGAGGAACAGGTATCATCAGTGTATACTCTAGCTCACTCCCACTAGGTGGTAGTATTGTTACAATAGAGGTTGAGTTAGTGAGTGGTGCTGGACTGACGCCTGAGCCAGCTACCAAGATGGTAAAAGTATTCTCTTCACATCGGAGGCAGGTAAAAATGTCATAGATAATAGCATGGTCCTGATCAAAACCTAATCCAGGATAATCAAAGTTCTGCAAACATTGGCAGTTACCTGTAGCGAAGAAAAAGTAGCCTAGCTCTGCTGCACAAGAGATAGGACATACCTTGAGCTATGACTAGCGCAAGAATGACCAGTCGCAGCGAGGACAAGTGTAGACCACGCGCCATGTGAATAAACAAAGTATGTCACAGGAGAGGCAGCAGAGATACGCCGCTAACAGAATCCAAGGCTAAAGTTTAATGCACTAACTTAGCAAAGATCCACACTATACACAGGGTGCACATAGGCATAGGGGCTCTAAAATCACGAAGTTATCGGAAATGACGTCGCTTCTCAGCTCGAGCAAATGCAATTATTTTGTTAAGCGTACAAAAATTTTGTAGAATTAAAATAGATGCAAAATATAATTCCCAATAAAATCTTCACTGTCAGTTAGCTGAATGAACTGTAGAATAAACTACTCTGTCAATGCTGGGAAGAGCCATTGGTGCATTTGGTGGGTGGAATCCTACTTGAGCATACACCAATTCCTTGGGTCTTTGATGGCACGGTTGCTCAATCTGAAACCATAGATAAAAAATTATACTCAAAGTAAACAATGAACTCTATTATGTATAAACACCTGATTTGAAGAAAAATCGTAAAGACAATCAGCCTTATCAGTTACAAAGGTTGCAAGCACCTGCAGAAATGTCAATACAGCAAAATAATCTAAGATGCATTAATAACAAACATTATTCTGCTGCAGAGGTGTTGAATCGTATAGCTGATTTCCAAGCACCAATTCCTGAAGTGACGTATAATTTTAATAATTATACTTCATTATCATTGAGTACTTACTTTCTGCTCTACACAAATTGGTCTAATGAGGAATAAAATAAAAATTAATTTAAAAAATAGTTACAGTTTTTTACCTGGTTGATTGCAGGCGATTCTTTCCTACAGGTACAGGTTTTAATGATAAAATCATGTATATCACCGAAATTTACTTTTTAAACAAATGATTGCGGCTAGAATGGTTCCAACAACTAAGAGCAGGATTAACAGAACTGTTGCTACTACAGTGCCTGCAATGATGTAAACTGTTACATCCTGTGGTTGATTTGATGGTTCAACTGATGCTGAAAGTTCTGCTGCTATACCCACAAGAAAATTGGTTGTCTACAATCGCTGGACTGGAACAGTGGAATGGAACGGTGGAATGGAATGACCTTTCAAAATTTTTACTTAAAATGTACCAAAATTTTAACACACTAAACGCCCAGTATGGACCTAACAGCGCCCAGTATGGACCTAACAGCGCCCAGTATAAACCTAACGGCGCTCATTACTATTCTGGCGAATACTAGAAGCCCTTAGGCGAATACTTGAGCGCTGTATAGGTTCATACTGGGCGCTGTTAGGCGAATACTGGGCGCTGTTAGGTCCATACTGGGCGCTGTTAGGCGAATACTGGGCGCTGTTAGGTCCATACTGGGCGCTGTTAGGCGAATACTGGGCGCTGTTAGGTCCATACTGGGCGCTGTTAGGCGAAGGTTTTAGGGTCTTGGGTTTAGTGTGTTAAAATTTTGGTACATTTTAAGTAAAAATTTTGAAAGGTCATTCCATTCCACTGTTCCAGTCCAGCGATTGTAGACGACCAGATAAATTGCCTCAAGTTAGCACACAATGATAAACAGCTTACAAACAGTTGAGGTAGCTTCAGTTTCAGTTGTAGTTTTATCTGTGCAAAATTATTACTTCTGATTAGAAAATAGTTTGTCTTAGCCCATTCACTTGAACTTTATTGAGAGGCATGAATGAATTGTTTATGCGTACAAAAGAAAAGAATTATCACATTAAGTGGGAGCATGCATACCGGCTTTTTTTCTGAGATAAGAAACAGATGTCAATCAGCCACTAAGAAAATGCCCATAGACAGAAATGTATACTCACATCACAATGCATTATTGTTTAGTGCAAACATAATATAACAAAGAAAATAAAAAAGATTTCTATCGAAATCAAAAGGATGTAGGGTTGTGAAATCTACCACTGGTCCACAATGTAATCTAACAAGGAACAAGCATGGAATGGTAACACGATTGACTTGCTAACAGACCATAGATCCCTACATCAGTGGCTGCTGTGGTTGGCTATAGCTAATTCAGCTAGTTGCTGTTGACTGACACCAGACATGCATTAAATTGACAAAATAATTATTGATCTTATGTACAGCCACTGATGTAGGGATCTATGGTCTGTTAGCAAGTCAATCGTGTTACCATTCCATGCTTGTTCCTTGTTAGATTACATTGTGGACCAGTGGTAGATTTCACAACCCTACATCCTTTTGATTTCGATAGAAATCTTTTTTATTTTCTTGTTTGTGTCCTTTTTCATTTGCAGTTCAATATCATCCATGTACTGAGTCGTCTTTGTCTTGGTTTCCACCATTGGTTTAGTTTTCCTGTTGTTTGATGGCTTTTCTTTATTATTAACAATTTTGAACTTGTAGCTAAAAATATGGTACATATCAGCTCGCCTACGCCATAGATATTATATTGCCTACGGACTGGGATTGGACACTGGGCATTTCCGTGTACACAGCGCGTTGCGCCGGAGGTCAATTTTGCCCTTGGATACGGCGTGGTTCTGCATGGTTACAGTATTACTTAATACAAAAACTGCCCGAATCAAAGGCGTTTTGCAACGAGATAACGCTTTGTCTGCATACAGATTATAGCCTAAACCATATTCGAATCATCGAACAGTAGCTCCAAGGTGTTGAATTTATTCGGATATTTGTCATGTTGCGTCTAGAGGTACACAAAAAAGGTCACTAACAAGTACGAATTCTGCACTGCAGTATCGCCCTAGGCGCTGAAAAACATGCCTACACCACATTGATCAACGTGAATAACAATTATAAAGCAACAGCGTACACTAAAAACATTTAGTATTTGCAGTAGAGGTACACAAAGTTTACGACTTTCTGCTCGCTAAATGTATTGCGGCATTTGGGTCAAGCGCAACGCGGAGTGAACGCACCTAAAATGTATTGTTACTATGCGCTCACGTGAGCTAGTGTCCAATCCCAGTCCGTAGGCAATATAATATCTATGCCTACGCATTCATGCATACGAGCCCCGCCCACACTTATTTGTAGACCTGTACGCCGGTTATAATTATCTGGCAAGCGCAGAATGGAGATCCTACACGAGCTTGCCCTTATTCGAAGACTCCAGACAAATATGTGTTCTCCATGATCCATACTTCATGGCGATACTCAAGCTAGTGCTTGGTCACGTGCGCTAGCCACTGCTTGGTCACGTGCGCGCGTGTTGCGCAATCACAATAATGGCGTCTAACACTTAGCTGACAATGGATCACGATCGAGAACTCGCGGAATTTAGATCGCCGTTTCGCTAAAAACAATGTTCAAAAGGCACCTGCCAGGAGAATTTCACGAATGTTCGTGGGTGTTTTGGTCTCGGCACTGTTCGCGTAAAGGCGCTAGGCGAGTTGAAGAAAGAAAGAAGAAGAAGACGAAGATGACGAAAGTCGATTTTCACCGTTTTCAGGTTCGTCACTTTAGCAACAATTTCGAGCAATCTCCTTGCTACTGCAAGATGGGGCAACGCCAGAGAGCAGATCTAAGTGTCTTTGGACGTATAAAATTCATCACCAGGCGAAATATCAGTGTTTGAACGCTAATACATTGTATGTAGCCGCCATCTTGTTTTCTCGTTCAACCCTACATAGGGAGACACTACCGTGTCTCCCTAATACTATAAACAACCTAAGTAGTTTTAAACGTATTGTATCAACATAATAATCTTTTAAATAAGTCTTTCCAATTTATGTTGCGGCCAAGTGGTACCTTTAGTGTACGGCTTCAACGAAAACATTAATTACAAAAGGTTAATTCAAAACGTAAAGTCAATAATTCTATTAGGACTCACTTAGCACATTGACGGTGACTACAGCGCTCCTGGTGACAATGTAGCGTGGAGCACTTCCAGATCCAATAGAATACTCAAGTGTGCAATTGTATACACCAGACTGACTCTGCACTATGTTAGTGTATGAATATATCACATTGTCAGTTGAAGTAGCTAGTGTAGTGGAACCAAAGGTCCATCTGGCATCAATACCATTAGCATTAGTATCAGTGCTGGGGTCGCAGGATAGAGAACCATTAGTTCCTTCTACTACATTGATTGTGCCGCTGGGGGTTAGTACTGTGTCACCAAACACTAAATTTAAAATAGATAACATCAGACAGTGAGTGATACAAGAAATCATGGTAGGCATGCAGGTACACTTACCTAACTCACTAAAACGAATGTCCTCTTGATTCGTACCTGTAGCACAGCCAATAATAGTATCTGCAGTATTACTCAATACATCTCGAGGAACAGGTATCATCAGTGTATAGTAATCTGTCTCATTCTCACTAGATGGTACACTCTTAGAAATTTGCACACCAATAGGTGGTCAATGCACGCCACCCAGTGTGCATTGACCACCTTTGTCAATATCACACGTTCACCAATGGAGTGCAATGCACACTGTGAGGTGGTTGTTGCACGCCGCTCATTTCATAGTGGTTACTGCACACCATGGTAATTGTATAATGCACACCATCATTAGTGGCTATGCACACTAAAGTGTGCAACACACACTTTAGCCTTCTTTTCTATAAAGTGGTTAATGCACTCCACATAGTTTACTAGTGTGTGCATAGTACCGTATATTCTTTTTATCAGTGAACTTGTGTAAACAGCTGTTAACCACGTGTTGTCTTTGCTGGGTAACTATAGGGCGGAGTTAAAGGGCGGAGTTTAAAATGTCGGTCAAGAGTCTCAACTCTCAAGCTAAAGACCTGCATGTACTGCGCTTCTCTTCTCTCTTATTCTCTGAAAGTGTAACAGCACAAATTTGAGGTATAACTTAGATGCTGCCTGATAACCCAATAGGATGTATAAGGCTGATGACAGTCTGTAGTTTATTACTTTGCGCGTCACGGTATATATACATGTCCCGGCGCATTTGGTAGCTAGTACTCAAGCTAGTACTTATCATGTGTTCTCTAGAATCGAGGCTAGTGTGGTAGCATACATAGATTAATTGTTAATTATTATTTTCTATAGCTCTGAGGATTCTTATACTACCAAAGTTCACTAGACAGGACGGAACCTCAGACTGTGTGTTGATTTGCAGGTTTGAGCCTCTTCATTGATACTGCTTGTCAGTTGGTTTTTAACTTAATCAAAGTCCCACACAGAAAAAAGGTGTATTATTTTGATTTTGATATGTAGTTGTGTTTTGCTCAACATACCAATAATGCTAATACAACATAATAATTATGATGATGGTTGAATCCTGCAGTCTTAAACTAATGGTACTTTGCTGCCTTCTGATAGGACAATTGTTTTCTCAGGTTTTTGATTGGACAATTCGTTTCCAATGGTGTGTTATCAAAATAACGCACCTTTATAGGGCGGGCACGACCAATCAAGATAGCCTAAGTTTTGTGGCTGTATTTCATGCAGGTATGTGTACATTATAGTTATTGCAAGTATGTTGAGCATTACTTTGCTTTTCTTCAAGGTGATTGCAACTATGAACTCGAGGATGTCTGACATCATTCATTCTAGGTAACGTGTTAGTTTGTCTGTCTTGTTTATGTTGTATAAGCTTTATCTCTAGTCAGTCAGTAAAGATGGGGTAACATAAAATATATTGTGAATGAACAAGGTATTTTTGCTAAGTTTTGACCAACTTCTTAATTGTCTAGTTGCTAGTTTGTGTTTTCAAGACAACACATGGTGTGAGAATATCAAGCTAATACTGTCTGTGTATAGTCTCGGTATGTTCGCATTTGTAAGTCCATAAGCAAGGGTTTTGAGAGAGAAACCTATTAACCACTGTTCATAGTTTGGGTCAGTTGCTTGTCAGTTATTTTGATGTGTACCTTTCTCGCCTGATGTGTTTCTTATCAGATATTGTATGCTTGAATCAACAACCTTACAATAATTAACAAACAGGATATACTGTATGCTTGAATGAGCCTCCTTACAATAACAAACATGATATACTGTATGCTTGAATCAACATCCTTACAATAACAGTAACAAGCATAGTGTAGTCTGTCACTATTGAAATCTGTTGTTCAAGTGTCCAATTCTTGTCCAATTCCAATTCTTGTCTTGTTTTTAATATTGAATTTAGAATGTTTGATGTGTGTAATATTCACATTCAATTGAATATTACATGTCATTTCAGTCATCGATATACTGTTTCCATGTTGTCATGAAACCAAGTATCATAGATGCAAGTATATGCCTTTTCCTCACACATGCATGCAAGCACTAATTTTCTCTCGACGATCATCGTCCCATTCCCATAGTGCATTAGCATGTTGACAGCACAACAATAAAAGTTGATTAATAACAATTTACATAGTGGATATTACATTATACTTAAGAGAAACATAAAGTGTTGGTTGTGGATGGTTGCATATGTATAAACCTAGTGTGTGATGGTCTATTAGACTCGATGGTTGTGTGATGTGACATGTGGGTGACTGATTGTGTTCCACTTCATATGCATGATAGTGTGATACAAAACCAATGGTTATTAGAATTTTAGTAATCAGTAAGTATTCATTGACATTATACGCAATGACATGTGTGATTTCTCCGAATAGTGGTGCATCATCTTCTGGAGCGTCAAGAATGACAATAGCTCCTTTTTTGTACTCAGTTGAGTTTATTTCTAGCCTGCTAAGCCTAAGGGAACAATCTGAAATTATAGGATATCTAACTCTTATTACTGACTGGTGAAATACTGTGTCCTGTGGCAGTATTTTATGAAGTTCATCTTGTATCACCAGATCTGTCAAAAGTGTAACTGCACATATGAAATGTCTTCAGTTACAAGGTCAACTAAGTTAACTGGCAAACCTCTTCCTGTAGTTATTGTGTCACCAATGTATTTCGAGTTGAGATAGTAACACATTAGGTGCTGGTGTCGTTTAGCCAGTGTTTTAGCGATGTTTCTGAAGTTGTATGCATTCTTGGCCAGCCTTTTGAAGTATGCATGCTTCGCCTCGTATCTCATGCACCAGTGTCTCCCTAAAGGCCCAATCCTGCGTTGGGAACAAAGCATTGCATAGTTAATAATATTTTTCATGTATGAGTACTTTATAATCCACTCAGCAATGTGAAGAATGTAGTGCAGCTTTGGAATCATTGACGAGGTGGGATACAGCCGCTTGAAATTCAGGTTGTGCTCCTCTATTGTGCTATTCAAAAATGAGACTTCATTTTGAGATATCACGGGAGCAAAGGCATAGTCGATGATCGTGAGTAGTAGCAAAAAATTGCGCCAATGTTGGTCATCCTCTGGTACTAAGTGTCCAATCATGAACGGGAGCAGCCTTGCTAGACACCACATCTGGTCAGCTGTAAATAATTTTTAAAATACGATAAAACAAAAGCAGAAATTTTCTTAATAGCTAGTCAACGAAAAGGAATTACATTATTTTGACAATGTGTTGTACAAAAATACCGTTATGGTGTTATTCTTTTTGTATGTACCTTCCTGATTCAATTTGTTATCGGCCTTGATTGTAATTTGAGATGGCTTGTTCTTTGAATCAGCAAAGTGGTAGTTAAACTCCGCTATCATTTTATTCAGTGCGTCTAGAGTGAAGTAAGACTTATCCCTCGTAAACACCAGCAGCATTTCTTTTACTTCATACTGAAGCACACCCTCTAATATATCATGCATGATGTCTGGAGGTAGTCCCTCTGTGACGTGGAAATAGGCCAGTGTGTTGAGAATGGAATCTCTATTGATTCCATATGTCGTGGTAACTGTTGGCGCTAGATCCTTGTTGCTGAGTTTCGCTACATGATGACTATGTGTAGCTCTTGTTCTAGGTTCGAATTCTGTAGCAGAGAACTGTGCAAACAATTATGTATCTTGCTGGTTATTATTGTGTGTTTATTACTTTTTTGTCCATGTTGTCTCGTGTAGCCATGCAATACCGACACCTTCGGAAGGCAGATGCCAGTTGCTTGTACCCTCCTATCAGTTGACTAGCGAGGTTATCGGCAGAGACTAGAGCAAGTGTTCCATAGAACAGCTGTGGTTGACCCTCGACAATGAAGGTGAAACCCTATATTATGTACATTAATAATAAACATACATTATTCATTTACTGCTTATACCTCTTCTAGTTTCTTCATGTCGTCAATCAATGGCTTCAGTACTGCATCAATTCCAATGTCATCGACCACGGATGAGTTAGCCACTGCTACTAGTTGAATGGCTTTCAACTGTGACCGGTACTTGGGTTGAAGATTTCCAAGCAAATAGTAGAACATGGCTAGTAACATTAATAGTTACAAATTATTAGTTATTAATTTTTTATCATTACTATTACTCACACATTTTGTGAATCTTGGATTTGGATCCAAGAGGATTGCATATTTCAACATCATCGTTGTATAGCATAATCTGTAACCCCTGTCTGTTTATAGAAAATATGGGATGGGAGCGATATAGTTCACCATCACAAAAGTCACTCAGGTATTGACCACTTTGCTCTCGAATTTGGTGAATCTGGCGAAAATCATAATTATTTTGGCAATTTTATTTTGAATTCAGTTGTATACCTCGGTAATGACACCGTCATCGTTTAGTAGTCTCTCCAATGTTTGCAATATCGGCACATAATAGAACTTCGTACCTGTTCTGGTACTGATTTCGACCGGTTCCTGAATCAGGTTTAATAATAGTTATTTTAATCTACACTTATCGTTTCACTTACCACAAGTCCAAGATGATTTAGAAAATACTGATTTTGTCTGTGTTCAGTCTTTAAATCTCGGAAAGGAGTCAGATTCTCATCAGTGAACACGTCATCGATCTCGACATCAATCTGTTTCTCGGCCAACAGATCAGTAACTCTCTTGTGTAACTTTGATACAATACCTGCCGTGATCTCACCAACGTCACCGATAATGTCGTCCACTGTAGTCTGACTCAGCTTGTATCGTTCCTTAAATTTCAGAATATGCAACGCTTCAGCTCTTTTGTGAATGTCTTCCTCGTCGACGTCCATGTACTCAGGCTCACAATGCTGGTCGACTGCTGCGGTCACAAGTTGGTCTAGGTCTAGCTGTTCTTCCTCTGAATTTTCTGGCTGTTGTTGATCATCTGCTGCTGTAACTTCAGGCGTTAAAGCTGAAGACGTTGGCCTAGATAGCATGAACGGGTGCTTCTCTCTGATGTGCCTGCGCCAAGCGTGATAGTTTTTGAAACTACTGGGGCACATCTCGATCCCACAAAACACATTGAAGCCAGCTTCTTTGAAATGGACTGCTCCTATGTGTCGCAAAACTGAATCGAATTGCGGAGAAGCATATTTTCCACAAATCTGACAGACATACATGTTTGAGCTAGCTATCTGGTACACTGCTTGTGCTTGTGAAAAAACCGCCAATTTTGCATGAACTTATCCTATTGGTCAGTTTGTCATTTGGACGAATCTAATTGGTCGTTTCATTTGAGCGCCAAAATCAACTTAAAATTGCAGCTGCACAGTTCGATGGTTTAGCTAGCTAGCTGGTCAACTATGTCGTTGGTAGGAGCAACTGTAGAAGAAGTGGCTGCTATTTTAAAGCAGAACAATGTCCAACTTGAGACAGTGACGAGCCTGCAACGTGAGTGATATAATTTAATATTCAGTGAAGGTCTCCCACGCTTTTCAGCTCTCCCACGCACTAGCCCACTAGCCTGAGCCTGACCCACGGCATGAGTTTGTCTCCCACGCATTGCGGTCTAAGCGCACACGCTACACATAACACATTTTCTCTTATCTAAAGAGAGCGGAGTAGATGGAGATATGCTCCTCTGCCTCTGCGAGGACTTTGAAGAACTCAAGGCCATGATACTTGAGCCGGCCGTAAGGCTTAAACTAAAAACAGTGGTCAGGAAGTCCAAGGTTGCTTACAATGCATACATCAAACCAGTGATACTTTAAGTGATACTTTAATATTGACATAGTGTGAGAAATTAGCTGTACACACTGAAAAGGCTGTGGAAAAGCCCCGACAAGTGGAGGTTGTAGAGGCAGAGGTAGTTGCATGAGTATTGCAGTGATATAATGCATTATGTATCGCTATCATGTCCCCATCATTCTGAAGACTGACTCTTCTGACTCTGACAGTGATTTTGAAGCCAGGAGGCAAAGGAACATTGAAGAGATTGAACAACTCAAGAGAGACTCTGGATTAGTATGATGAATATTAATTATTATTTTAAATATTATTCAACTTTTTACTCAGTTCACAAAGAACAAAGCAGTGGCTACTGTCTCCTCTTCTCCGAATAAGCTGTCACTGAAGAGAGAAAGAGAGGCAGAAAGTCCGCTACCCAAACCCTATCCCCTGCCAAAACACTTTGCCTCAGATGTTGAAGCAGGAATCAGAGCAAAGGATATCAACATCCTCTCTAAGTATTTGACCAGTGTTGCCAGTAGCATGCTCTGCTACAAACGCTATCCCAGCGGTAGCGAGTACGAGCATGTGGCCTCAAGCATCATACAACAGTATCCTTGGATGGAGTCCAGAGTAGGAACAAAAACTGTAAACCTAACTTTCTCTCACTCACTCACTCTGTTTAAATTGATTATAATTATGCTGCAGGGAACAATTGTGGTAACACTGCAAAACCGGTTCAAAGAATTCCGACGAGAAAAAAAGCCAAAGTCTGTATCCAAGCCAGCACAAAAAATATCCAAGCCAGCACAAAAATCTCCAGCTAAAGAACTGATGTTACGACCAGAAATTCCCCAAGGGGAAGATCTGGCATCTTACCTCAGGTTCTGCAGCAAGATTACGGAGGAGTTTAAGAGAAGAAAGCCAAGACCAGAAGTGTATGAGAGTCTGGTAGATCTAACTTACCCACACCGGAGGCAAGAAATCCTGGACACTGGGATTCTAGTCTCCGATGTGCTGGTGAAGCACCCCTTTTTGAAGGTTGAAGATCAGGTCAGTATGTTAAGAATTTCACAATACATTAGATACTCTGCATACTCAACAGTTGCTGAACGAACTAGACAGGGTGGCAGCTAAACCAGTCTCCCAGGAGGCTGTGAAGGCTTGGAATAAAGCCTTTGGGTCTATTCTAACTGCCCGCAGTATTCAAATGGAATACACATCTGGTATTTATCATGTATAAAATACCGACCGACCGTATCTTATATACTGTTACAGAGACATCTCCTATTGCTGCTATAGTAGCCCTACCATACTTGGCACGCGACAGTACCAGCAAGGCCAGCCACACAAGCTTGGTGATCTTCAAGCCAGTAAGTTCCTTAGAACGAGGCGGTGCTAGTTATAAACGTAAACATTCATTATTAACGGTTAAGCTTACCTATTTAGATGTAAAGTAAAACTAAAAAAACTAAACTAGTAGTTCGCGCTCGAGTGAAGGGATTACTAAAAGATAAGTACTTTGAGATGGTTACTAATAGTAGAACTGTGTACGCGTACCTGTGACTTTCTGCTAGATGCTTTTTTGTATAATAAATTGTTATTATAAATTATATTGGTTTTTAGGCATATTATACTCCATTTCAGGCATCTAGTGATCCAGATCAGATAGCTAGTGAAATGGAGGTGATGCAGCCAATCCTATTAGTTCTAGGAGACCTGATGGAAGTGCAAGAGATGTATGTCATAGCCGAGCAGTGCGTGATATGCCAGGTTACTATCGATAAAGCCATCGTTTCCCTGCTGGGTACTTATTTTGTCTTTGACATGGAGTATACCCAGCAGGATTGAACAGTGTCTACACTATGCTGGAGATTCTGTTGCTAGGAATTAGACCAGCAAAGACCTCTATTGTGGTGGATCGTGCACTGTGTAGTATAGGATATGTAGTGTAGACATGACTATAAACTAGGAACTATTATAACTAGGAACTCCAAAAGCCTTATTTATTATTACTTGTAAAAATAATTATGTTTTTAAACCAGCATAATGAAAAATAACCTCTAATTAGAATTACATGTGTCTATTTTTGAGCAGCCAAATTCTCTAAGGTTAGGTTAGTATATCCACCTTTCATAATAATAAATATTAATTTTTATTGTTAATACAGGTCAAATTTGTCAAAATCAATCTGTCTATAAAGGTATGCATTGCAATGTATGAACAAATAGCAAACTAATCATTTTCTCTTTTCCTCATAACTGCTGAAAATATTCATTTTGACTTGAGAGAGATTTGAGAGAGTTTTAAGGTTGCTACTGCATTTACCTGCAAATTAGACAAAGTAAGTGACAAAATTTTGTATAGCAGTGAGTCTGTGGCAAAATACTGACCACCAGCATAGTAATTGTGCTGCTTGAAGACTTGTTGCAGTAACTGTAAAAAAGTGGAAATGTACATGTACAGTTGCACACTTACAGTCTTTTTCAGTTCACTTTGAACAGGAGATTATTCCGTATTGCGTATACACTCAGTTCAACATACATGTTTCACGTGCAAACGGGGTGGTACAACCAACCACACGTGCGGTGTACACAATGAGCAATAATCTCGTGTTGAAAGGGAACTAAAAAGACTGTAAGTCTAACCATGCCTTTCTTTATAACAAGGTTCTCAATGAAGCCATGAACCTAAGGTGGAGCCAATAATGTAAATTAGGTGGAGCTATCTCACGTGAGTTTACAAGTACCTCGTGCATGCTGGGTTTATAGTCTGCTAGTTTGTTAGTTTTTTATTCACAGATGATTTTATAATCTACTCATCATCGAGGCTACTTACTATTTCGCTACCAATGATGATGACAGTGCTATCATTTGCTCAACAACAAAAGCTACTATTCCGCTAGCAATGGTAAGTCTTGTGTTCATAATTATGTAGCTTACCCGTCTGTTTTTCACACGTGTAGCTTACTATACTGGTTAACTTGCTTGCTTAGTACTCAAAATTTCTGGTTCACGACCAATGCCTTGTGAGTTAGGTATACTATTAATGACAACAATGTGTATTTGGCTTCAGTTTGCTCTAGTTCTGGCAGAAGGAATGTAATGTGCCACTCTATTGTGTGGCTGTACTACATCGGTGTGTGTGTGTCTGTGTGTGTGTGTGTGTGTCTGTGTCTGTTTCAGAATATTGACATTACTGATTTTACTCAATTCTAATAGGTATTCTATTGCTTATGTGAGTGATGCGTCTAAGGTTATGAAGGAGTGTTATGGTATACCAGTTCCATTGAGCTAGTCAAGTTTTGTTTGACCTCTAGTCACTCAAACAGTCAGTTCTTGTTCTAGCTATGGTTTAAAATTGAAATGTTTGCTCTGAACATAGCAGGAGGATGGACTATTGTTAACTACACTAGGTGGTGTGGTCATGTACAATAGGAATCTGATATAAAATTATAGGTACAGCCCTCTGTTATTGTTGTTGTTGTTGTTGGTGTAAAATTATAAAGCCTTCTTGCTGTTTGCCTAAGAGGTCCCATTTCCCTTTCCTTGTTGTGGTATATTGTTGTTGTGCTGTTCTTGTGTATCATAGTTTTTGCTGCTTTCTTGTCTTGAAACACTTCATCTTGATCTTGTTTTATGTAATGTTCATCTCATATTCTCAGATTCCTATGGAGTGGATGTAAGCTGACAGTACCATTTACGAGGATGCCTGCATTCTTGAAAGTAAATGAAAATAACAATACTTTTAAATTCACACTTTGTGTTTGTTTCATGTAGAAAAACACCCTGTGCATGTTTCACATAGAATCACACTTCTTGTATGTTTCACATAGAAAAACACTCTGTGCTTGATTCAAAAAAAATTAGCACTGCTCTGTTGTTGCCTTGTGTACAGTATGCATACAGATTCTGTTATGATAGCTGTATGTTGCCTTCATTGTTATGATAGCTGAATGCTGCCTACATGCATGTATGTTGTGTTCTCTCTGCTAAACAGCAGACACACTACCTTGTCTTCTGTTGCGTTCACCATTAGTCCTTGTCTTCTGTTGTGTTCACTGTTAGTTCTTGTCTTCTGTTGTGTTCACCATTAGTCCTTGTCTGCTGTTGTGTTCACTGTTAGTTCTTGTCTTCTGTTGTGTTCACCATTAGTCCTTGTCTTCTGTTGTGTTCACCATTAGTCCTTGTCTTCTGTTGTGTTCACCATTAGTCCTTGTCTGCTGTTGTGTTCACTGTTAGTTCTTGTCTTCTGTTGTGTTCACCATTAGTCCTTGTCTTCTGTTGTGTTCACTGTAATTAGTTCTTGTCTTCTGTTGTGTTCACCATTAGTCCTTGTCTTCTGTTGTGTTCACCATTAGTCCTTGTCTTCTGTTGCGTTCACCATTAGTCCTTGTCTTCTGTTGTGTTCACTGTTAGTTCTTGTCTTCTGTTGTGTTCACCATTAGTCCTTGTCTGCTGTTGTGTTCACTGTTAGTCCTTGTCTCTGTTGTGTTCACCATTAGTCCTTGTCTTCTGTAGCTTATTGTAGCTTACTCCCCTGTTTTTTGCTCATGTAGCTTGCAATTTAGCTAGCTTACTAGACTAGCTGTAATTTAGCTAGCTTACTAGACTAGCTGTCATTTAGCTAACTTACTAGACTAGCTGTCATTTAGCTTGCTTACTAGACTAGCTGTCATTTAGCTAGCTTACTAGACTAGCTGTCATTTAGCTAACTTACTAGACTAGCTGTCATTTAGCTAACTTACTAGACTAGCTGTCATTTAGCTTGCTTACTAGACTAGCTGTAACTTTGCTAGCTTACTAGACTAGCTGTAACTTTGCTAGCTTCTGACTACGCTATAACTTTGCTAGTTTCTGTTATTGCCTCCTTTGTAGTCATGTCTCCCTCAGTTTCTGTTATTGCCTTCTTCGTAGTCATGTCTCCCTCAGTTTCTGTTATTGCCTTCTTCGTAGTCATGTCTCCCTCAGTTTCTGTTATTGCCTTCTTCGTAGTCATGTCTCCCTCAGTTTCTGTTATTGCCTTCTTCGTAGTCATGTCTCCCTCAGTTTCTGTTATTGCCTTCTTCGTAGTCATGTCTCCCTCAGTTTCTGTTATTGCCTTCTTCGTAGTCATGTCTCCCTCAGTTTCTGTTATTGCCTTCTTCGTAGTCATGTCTCCCTCAGTTTGGCTATACTTTAGTGATTGGCTATCAGTTTGGCTATACTTTAGTGATAATCATGCCTGTAGCTCCCTAGTAGATTTGTTACTGGTAACATCATTTGAGTTGTTTAGCTGTGTTGCTGTCCTGAGGAACTAATGGCTGGCTGTCTCTGACAGTTCAGGAACTGGGGCTCAGGATTGTAGCTACAGTGACACTTCTCTCTGTTGTTACTTGAGCATAACAAGAACACAATAATTATTTGTGTGTGTATGTCTACTGCTAGCAATTGTTAGATTATTTGTTTTGTTTTTCTGCAGGTTAAAGTATACGTTTAAAACTAATTTTATTCCTTTAGACTAAAAGACCTTTGTATTTGAAAACAACAGATACATGTACATTGTGTACATCTCAAAGGCAAGCCAGACTATCTAGTATCTACATACAAGCTGTTGTTTTAGTGGTTTGGTCATGTATTATAGGAGGGCTATGATGGTACACATGAGGGCTTTCACTCTTTCTGTAGTAGCAATGTCTCTCTGTTAGCTACATCTGTCTGTATGTGTCCCTATAGTAGACATGTATCCCTTGCTTACTGGTCTCCCTTGGTTAACTACAATCTGTCCATATGCGTCCCTATAGTAGACATGTATCCCTTGCTTACTAGTCTCCCTTGGTTAGCTACTATCTGTCTGTATGCGTCCCTATAGTAGACAAGTATTTCTTGCTTACTGGTCTCCCTTGGTTAGCTACTATCTGTCTGTATGCGTCCCTATAGTAGACATGTATCCCTTGTTTACTGGTCTCCCTTGGTTAGCTACTATCTGTCTGTATGCGTCCCTATAGTAGACATGTATCCCTTGTTTACTGGTCTCCCTTGGTTAACTACAATCTGTCCATATGCGTCCCTACAGTAGACATGTATCCCTTGTTTACTGGTCTCCCTTGGTTAGCTACTCTCTGTCTGTATGCGTCCCTATAGTAGACATGTATCCCTTGTTTACTGGTCTCCCTTGGTTAACTACAATCTGTCCATATGCGTCCCTACAGTAGACATGTATCCCTTGTTTACTGGTCTCCCTTGGTTAGCTACTATCTGTCTGTATGCGTCCCTACAGTAGACATGTATACAGTTTATACTGGTCTCCCTTGGTTAGCTACTATCTGTCTGTATGCGTCCCTATAGTAGACATGTATCCCTTGTTTACTGGTCTCCCTTGGTTAGCTACTATCTGTCTGTATGCGTCCCTACAGTAGACATGTATCCCTTGCTTACTAGTCTCCCTTGGTTAGCTACTATCTGTCTGTATGCGTCCCTATAGTAGACATGTATCCCTTGTTTACTGGTCTCCCTTGGTTAGCTACTATCTGTCCATATGCGTCCCTATAGTAGACATGTATTTCTTGCTTTCTGGTCTCCCTTGGTTAGCTACTATCTGTCTGTATGCGTCCCTACAGTAGACATGTATCCCTTGTTTACTGGTCTCCCTTGGTTAGCTACTCTCTGTCTGTATGCGTCCCTATAGTAGACATGTATCCCTTGTTTACTGGTCTCCCTTGGTTAGCTACTATCTGTCCATATGCGTCCCTATAGTAGACATGTATTTCTTGCTTACTGGTCTCCCTTGGTTAGCTACTATCTGTCTGTATGCGTCCCTATAGTAGACATGTATCCCTTGTTTACTGGTCTCACTTGGTTAGCTACTATCTGTCTGTATGCGTCCCTACAGTAGACATGTATCCCTTGTTTACTGGTCTCCCTTGGTTAGCTACTATCTGTCCATATGCGTCCCTATAGTAGACATGTATTTCTTGCTTACTGGTCTCCCTTGGTTAGCTACTATCTGTCTGTATGCGTCCCTATAGTAGACATGTATCCCTTGTTTACTGGTCTCCCTTGGTTAGCTACTATCTGTCTGTATGCGTCCCTACAGTAGACATGTATCCCTTGTTTACTGGTCTCCCTTGGTTAGCTACTATCTGTCCATATGCGTCCCTACAGTAGACATGTATCCCTTGTTTACTGGTCTCCCTTGGTTAGCTACTATCTGTCCATATGCGTCCCTATAGTAGACATGTATTTCTTGCTTACTGGTCTCCCTTGGTTAGCTACTATCTGTCTGTATGCGTCCCTATAGTAGACATGTATCCCTTGTTTACTGGTCTCCCTTGGTTAGCTACTATCTGTCTGTATGCGTCCCTATACAGTAGACATGTATCCCTTGTTTACTGGTCTCCCTTGGTTAGCTACTATCTTGTCCATATGCGTCCCTATAGTAGACATGTATTTCTTGCTTACTGGTCTCCCTTGGTTAGCTACTATCTGTCTGTATGCGTCCCTATAGTAGACATGTATCCCTTGTTTACTGGTCTCCCTTGGTTAGCTACTATCTGTCTGTATGCGTCCCTACAGTAGACATGTATCCCTTGTTTACTGGTCTCCCTTGGTTAGCTTCTATCTGTCTGTATGCGTCCCTACAGTAGACATGTATACAGTTTATACTGGTCTCCCTTGGTTAGCTACTATCTGTCTGTATGCGTCCCTATAGTAGACATGTATCCCTTGTTTACTGGTCTCCCTTGGTTAGCTACTATCTGTCTGTATGCGTCCCTACAGTAGACATGTATCCCTTGTTTACTGGTCTCCCTTGGTTAGCTTCTATCTGTCTGTATGCGTCCCTACAGTAGACATGTATACAGTTTATACTGGTCTCCCTTGGTTAGCTACTATCTGTCTGTATGCGTCCCTATAGTAGACATGTATCCCTTGTTTACTGGTCTCCCTTGGTTAGCTACTATCTGTCTGTATGCGTCCCTACAGTAGACATGTATCCCTTGCTTACTAGTCTCCCTTGGTTAGCTACTATCTGTCTGTATGCGTCCCTATAGTAGACATGTATATCCCTTGTTTACTGGTCTCCCTTGGTTAGCTACTATCTGTCCATATGCGTCCCTATAGTAGACATGTATTTCTTGCTTTCTGGTCTCCCTTGGTTAGCTACTATCTGTCTGTATGCGTCCCTACAGTAGACATGTATCCCTTGTTTACTGGTCTCCCTTGGTTAGCTACTCTCTGTCTGTATGCGTCCCTATAGTAGACATGTATCCCTTGTTTACTGGTCTCCCTTGGTTAGCTACTATCTGTCCATATGCGTCCCTATAGTAGACATGTATTTCTTGCTTACTGGTCTCCCTTGGTTAGCTACTATCTGTCTGTATGCGTCCCTATAGTAGACATGTATCCCTTGTTTACTGGTCTCCCTTGGTTAGCTACTATCTGTCTGTATGCGTCCCTACAGTAGACATGTATCCCTTGTTTACTGGTCTCCCTTGGTTAGCTACTATCTGTCCATATGCGTCCCTATAGTAGACATGTATTTCTTGCTTACTGGTCTCCCTTGGTTAGCTACTATCTGTCTGTATGCGTCCCTATAGTAGACATGTATCCCTTGTTTACTGGTCTCCCTTGGTTAGCTACTATCTGTCTGTATGCGTCCCTACAGTAGACATGTATCCCTTGTTTACTGGTCTCCCTTGGTTAGCTACTCTCTGTCTGTATGCGTCCCTATAGTAGACATGTATCCCTTGTTTACTGGTCTCCCTTGGTTAGCTACTATCTGTCCATATGCGTCCCTATAGTAGACATGTATTTCTTGCTTACTGGTCTCCCTTGGTTAGCTACTATCTGTCTGTATGCGTCCCTATAGTAGACATGTATCCCTTGTTTACTGGTCTCCCTTGGTTAGCTACTATCTGTCTGTATGCGTCCCTACAGTAGACATGTATCCCTTGTTTACTGGTCTCCCTTGGTTAGCTACTATCTGTCCATATGCGTCCCTATAGTAGACATGTATTTCTTGCTTACTGGTCTCCCTTGGTTAGCTACTATCTGTCTGTATGCGTCCCTATAGTAGACATGTATCCCTTGTTTACTGGTCTCCCTTGGTTAGCTACTATCTGTCTGTATGCGTCCCTACAGTAGACATGTATCCCTTGTTTACTGGTCTCCCTTGGTTAGCTTCTATCTGTCTGTATGCGTCCCTACAGTAGACATGTATACAGTTTATACTGGTTTCATGTTGATTCATGTTGATTCACAGTTTGTGCTAGTTTTATGTTGATTTCATGTGTCCCGTAGATAAACACTCTGTTCTTTTGTCTCATAGCAAAACATCCTTTTCTTCTGTTCTCTGTTTCTGTCGCTCATAGAAATCTTTTTTTCATATCACACATCTAAAACCCTCTATATTTTATATTTATAAAATATATATTATATTTATATTTTATATTTATATTTTATAAAAATTTATATATTTTGTTTTCTTGCTCACTACTACTTTGTTTTGCCTCATTGTTGTTATAGTCAGGAACTTAATCACTATTATTAACATTATTTTTTTCTTTCTACAGAGTTGCAAGATCAAGAGTCCTTCGCAGTCTAACCTGATCATGACAAGACAACTTGACAAAAGATTTTGAATAAGTACAGACATTTGTATCTAGCATAATACATGTACACAAACAATAACTCAATCATAAACTGTACTGTTTGTTTTTTGTACTCATGCAGTTTCATCATCTGTCATTCATACAGTTTAATTATTCAATTTCAGAGATTCAATTCAATCGTCACGCGGTGTGTAGCTGCGTAACACACAATAGTGTTTGGAGCACGCTAGATTCAAATAGTGTTTGGAGCACTCTAGATTCAGTGTGCGTCAAACACTGATGTTGGTGTGCTCTGCACGCTAGTGTGCATAGCACACTCAAGAAAGGTGTGCTGGCTGGTACCGTTGTATGCACACCATATTTAGTGTGCAATGACCACATTCTTTTCTAAGAGTGTAGTATTGTTACACCAGAGGTTGAATTAGTGAGTGGTGCTGGACTGACGCCTGAGCCAGTTACCAATGCAAGATGGTAAAAGTGTTCTCTTCACATCGGAGGCAGGTAGAAATATCATAGATAATAGCATGGTCCTGATCAAAACCACCTCCAGGAAAATCAAAGTTCTGCTGACACTGGCAGTCACCTGTAGCGTGAAAAAATGTACACGACAGTATAGCAGATAAAGCATACCTTGAGCTATGGATAACACGAGAACGACCAGCGGGGTCAATAGTCCACGTGCCATGTTGTCAGGGATGAGTGAATTTACTTCTCTATGCTGTCATACAATACAAAGCTAGAAATGAAGCCAACAGCAACACGGACACTTTCCAGTGAGATAATCATAGCGTTGAAGTTCCATACTGATAGATGCACTATACTAGGGTCACGTTGACTTGACAATTAAGCAACTCAAATAACTCGTTTAATTTATAAGCTATAAACAGCGGTGTTTTACCATCAAAACAAGCGCTCTGAAGCGGGTATAGCGATGTATGATAAAACCACGTTGTAGCAGAAACAGGCGCACGATGAAATCAAAGGGCAGAAATACTTAGCAAGTACTTGCCGCCATTTAGAGGTCAGCCTACCGCCCACTCAGCCACTCCCGTTGTTAGCACGTGAACTTGCAAACGCGGCAGAACGAGCAAAAAGACGACTTTATAGGACGAGGGATAAGTTAAAATCACAGACACGAGAAGTGATATACAACGTTTACGACTATTTTGACAAACTACACAAGAAAGGACGATCACTGGGACCACTACAACGAACAGCAGCTGCTACAAGTTAGCCAAATGTTGTATGCTTGTTCATGCAACTTGTTCATGGCTAAACACTACATAAATTTACATGCCTACTGTCTTCTATACTAGAAATGAGCATCAAGACTAGACACTGAGGGAATAGACACTTGTATGTGATTATTTCTCATTTTAACATGCCTAATTATATTCATTGTTTATATTACTTATTAAGCAAACACTTCATAAAATATTTAACACCCACTTGAAGAAAACCTGAAAGTTTGTATTTTTAATGAGCTGGACAAGTCAACGTGACTCTAGTATAGTTCCTTTTTCATCGGAATAGTAAAAGGGCGGGGCTCAGAACGACGTCATTACGCGTCAGTATTTATAATGAAGTTTACTTGTGTGCATACCATGTTTTTTTTTGTTTTTTTTTAACTTTTCAACATGAAAATAGCAAAAGCTAATACAAGTCATGTTCTGAAAGAAATTTAACTAAATTATATTTAAAAGAAGAGATAGAAATAGTCGATTGGAGAGAAAAAGGGAGTGAATTCCAAAGAACAACAGAATTAGGAACAAAGGAGTGTAATAAATAATTTGTACGTACAATAGGTTTAATAAGATTTAAATTACGATTACTAGTATAAGGTGAGTTATTAAAGTTAAATATATTTACAGGAAAGTAAGAGTAATTGTACAAGATACCATGTAGAGTGGTTAATTTTAAATATTGTCTACGTAATTTTAATGGAGGTAAGTCAAGTTCAATTAGCATGTTTCCTTTACCTCAGAACATACTGCAAGTGTGTTGGACAGCAGTGTGCTGAGGGATGCTGTACCAGTGTGTGCAGGCGATGTGATGGGAGCCAGTGTAACTGTGAATGGCAATGACTGTAGATGTGGCAAAGGAGGTTGTCAGCGTAGACCTGGCTCAAACTAAATGACCAGATTCTTCTTCTCCAACAAAAATCCAAGCTGCAAGTGTTTTAGCTGTGATGACAACTCAGTCCTGCTGTCAGTGCACCTGCCTTGGTTGTATAACTACAATTTACCTCATTGCCCGGGCCTGGTGTGAGGTTGCATGGAGCAGGTATATCTTGTTGACCATGTAGGATCAGAGCTTGGTGACCTCACAATAGCAGAATAATAATCATTAAATTAATTGTGTTCTCTTTTGAAACTAAACAGGTCTGCAACACCAGTCTAGAGTTAGTGAATAGTGTGTATGCAGCTGCTAGAGTGCAGGCAGTCAACGACATAAGATATGCACGCATAACTGAACTACTATACTAGTCCGTCTAAATACAGTACCAAACAAATAATTGTTACAACAGTAAATATCATTGAATAATACTGCTAGTATTAATAACACTGCAACTATGTAACTTGTTCAGGCTACTTCATAAATAATTTCAATATCATTATTTTCTGTTAGACAAGTGATATTGAAGCAAAGAAACCATTACCAAGACAGCAGCAGATCAGTACAGGAATCAGTATACTGATAATGCCGGCTAAAAGGGTTCCAATGATAACAATAATAATGATGAGACCAATTGAAATACCTGTAAAACACTACCATCATTATAGCTATTCTAGAAAATAAATTTGTTCACGAACGGTACTGATTTGCACAGCTATACCTCACTTATACTACAACTGCGCATACATAAATGCCGTCCCCACCCCACGGAAGGAAGAGGTGTCAAAATGCATGAGGCTAGTAGCTCCAAGATACACACCTCCACAGTTGGTATAAATAATTGTGACTGGTATTAATTTTTATTTCTGACCTTCCAACACAAACATCATAAGATGGTTAGACCACCAATATTAACTAAGCAATTGAAACCATAATGACAGAAAACTGTGTCAAGTTGTCAACTGAACCATGTTCTCTTTACAAGGACAAGTGCAAATGTGAAAAAGATTGCTGCACAAAAATTGCCTGAGATGATAAACAAGCTCGTACATACCTCTTCAACAAATCAATATACAGTGTTTGTTCAATGCTGCTGGTTTCAATTAGCAGTACAATTCCAACTGTGAGCAATTTTAAGCTCGGTATGTAACTACAAATTTTTTAAGCATGGGAATTAATTCAAATACGTAACAATGCGTGCAAATTCAAATCTTATTACAACTCCTATTATTATTCTCCTATTCTCTTATTACTATAAAGCTCTTGTGTAATCATTTTCACTGTCAGTTTGTTAACTAAACTATGGTGTAGTGAAACCAAAATTAATTATTATAGTGCAGTTATAGTGCACATAAAAATACAGGCTAAAATGTAACAGCAGGTAATTAAAAGTTTATGCTTTGAGCCTTGACCACTAACATACAAGACCACTAAATTTCTGTAATAAAAAAATACTGTTAGGACCAGTGGTTAGTACACATGTAAAATTAACACAATGTAGAAAAATAAAAAAAAATTTGTTGGTATGCTAGAAATATTCATGAGACTGATCCGTTTCCTCTGTATAAGCTTCATTATCATTCACTAGCTATGAGGAGCTGACTGTGTCTGCAGTACTGAGGAATAGGCAGCATTGTCCTCCAGTTCAATAGGCTGAGAAACACCTCCTCCCAGTACTCCATAAGACTCATTCTCAACTGACTGGAGTTTATCAGGTTCACCTAAAAAAACAAAATCGATGCTGTTTCTACTAGTCATGTTAGCATTATTATAACAGTGCACTAACACATACATGTTAAGCTGTTTTCATACAACAATTGTAACTCATAATTATGTAATGTGTACTATTATAACATGCACTCAAAGTTAGTAATACGTACTGAGTGCATGTTGTAGCACGTATAGCATAAAAGCTTATATGCACTCAAAGTAAGGACTCATTAAACCTACAGTAGTTCACTCTTCCTTACGCCATTTCTTTTTGCAAATTAAGACTGCTGCTAGTAGCACCACTAGTGTCAGAATTACTGCTATCAGTCCAACAACAACACCAACAAAGACGCCAGTTGAGATATAACCTGAAGATCAGAAAGATATTTAGACAAAGTTCAGGAACAGCAGATGTTGCTATGGTCTAACACTGTTATTACCCAAAAAGACAAGAACTGTTAATACCATCAGTAAATTTAGGAGAAACTAAATAGAAAACTGAGATTATCTAGATTATGTTTAAGTTTAAGCATGAATATACATGCAAATTTGTGTAATAGTTATAAACAGAACTCAGTTTAAGCGCTAATCAATGCTAGTACATGCATGCACCTTTACTGACATTCTTCTGTGTTTTGTTAGTAGTAGATGTTTGTAACAATTGGATATCTCATCAATTTTGTGACTGTGGTATTTCATTAACTCACATTTGTTCACATGTAGAGATGTATGGTGCTGATTTGCACGAGCTATACATCAATTATACTACAACTGCGCATACATAAGATGCCGTCCCGCCTCATGGAAGGAAAAGGTGTCAAAGTGCATGATGCTGGTAGCTGCAAGATACACATCCACAGCTGGCAAAAATAATCGTGCCTGGTATTAATTTTTATTTCTGACCTGCCCACACAATCATCGAAAGGTGGTTAGACCACCAATATTATCCAGGCAATTGAAATCATAATGACAGACAACTGTGTCAATAAAGCACCAAAGGTGCAGATGCCTCGGTACAGTAGCATGTATGCTAGCATGCAATTAGCAGATGCATATGACAGCACGTATGCATGAATGCAGTAGATCCATGGAAGCATCAAAACAGTATCATAGAAGCATGCAATGCAAGCTACAGTAGAAGTGACCAGCAGATCTATGGAACATACAGGCAAGCAGTAGATCATAGCAACAGTGCTATGGAAGCACAGGCTAGTGGCAGCTATCCAGTAGCAACAGATCATAGCAACAGTGCTATGGAAGTGCAGGCTAGTGACAGCTTATCCAGCAGCAGGCAGCAGATCATAGCAACAGTGCTATCGAAGCGCAGGCTAGTGGTAGCTATCCAGCAGCAGCAGCAGATCATAGCAACAGTACTATGGAAGCACAGGCTAGAGGCAGCTATTCAGCAGCAGCAGATCATAGCAACAGTGCTATGGAAGCACAGGCTAGTAGCAGCTATCCAGCAGCAGCAACAGCAACAGCAACAGCAGCAGCAGCAGCAGCAGCAGCAGGCAAGCAGCAGATCATAGCAACAGTTCTATGGAAGCGCAGGCTAGTGGCAGCTATCCAGCAGCTGTACAAGCTGTTGTACAAAAGTTGTATTGAAGCCAAACAGAATAATGTAGCTGGGCGTGACTGTAACTGCTCTGCTCGCTCTGGCTCACCTGTCGAGCAGCTAAGTGAACTCAAACACGCTTTCGCTCGCTAGTTTCACTGCTGCCAATGGAGTCGCGCGAGCTGTACTATCACAGATCAAGCCTTCAAGTTGCACTGTAGCCATCTGTAGACAGTTTTGTCTATGAAGTAGGCCCGAGCGCTCAAGACGGCTGTTTAGGTTAGCAAATCACGCCATAACTTCAAAACAAAGGCTTTAATAGCAAATCTGTCAAATTTGATTTTCATAAACTATCGAGATCTACCTGTATTGCAAGTTTCAGCGCTTAGTAGCAAGCGGTTGCTGAGATACGCATTGCGGACACACACACACACACACACACACACACACACACACACACACACACACACACACAAACGAACAGACTACTGTATGCCTCGTGGCTCCGCCCACACCTCGGCATAACTACAGGGAATGCAAGAGGGCACATGTCAAATCTCCACAATCCTCTAGTGATATCACCTCATGTAATTTAAATGAGAGTGCAGATCTATACATATGACATGCTAAACACTGAATTCTATGGACTATACCTTGACCAGATGCAACACCATTATCTGAACTAGTTGGTGACGTTGATGGTGATGCACCAAGAGATGCAGTAGCTACAGAAGATATAAAGTTCTATATTGACTCTGCAGACATGTAACTTACTTGTAGGTCTAGGTAACACTGAAATCCTGAATGTAAGTGTTGATATAGAATTTCCGTTGTCAGCAATACAAATGTAGTCAAATGAAGATTGAATATTTGTAACTGTATAAACTGGATCTGATGTCACAGTTACATTGCCTTGTGGAGTGATCAATAAAATGGTCAGGTTGGAAGGAAAGCCAGGATCTATGACAGTGCAGTTGACTGCATAGTTATCACCACCATAAACACTTATCACTTGAGAGCTAGATGCAAACACTGGTGGACCTGCATTCACACATGAATACAGAGTATCTGGTTATCAATTGGTATAAGAGTAGCGTAGCAACAGAAGATACAAAGCATTTAAGCTATTAATAAACAAGGCTCACTGTTGTTAAACAAAGTGTCCATAGCATACATGTAAGAAAGTACAGTTCAACTGGTAAAGTAGCATGCACAAACACAATATGCATAGAATACTCCAGAGTCCTCACATTGCACATTGATGGTGACTACTGCATGTCTAGTGACAATGTAGCGTGGCGCACTTCCAGATCCAATAGAATGCTCAAGTGTGCAATTGTATACACCAGACTGACTCCGCATTATGTTAATGTATGAATATATCACATTGTCAGTTGAAGTAGCTAGTGTAGTGGAACCAAAGGTCCATCTGGCATCAATACCAGGAACAGTCCCAGGACTGGGGTTGCAGGAGAGAGAACCACTGGTTCCTTCTACTACATTGGTTGTGCCATTGGGATTAATTACTGGGTCATCAAAAACTATAATAGACAATGAGCGAAGGCTGATGAGTAATACAAAAAATCATGGTAGACAGGTACACTTACTTATCTCATTAAAACGAATGTCCTCTTGTTTCATACCTGTAGTACAGCCAATAATAGTATCTGCAGTATTACTCAATACATCTCGAGGAACAGGCATCATCAGTGTATACTGTGTCTCACTCCCACTAGGTGGTAGTATTGTTACACCAGAGGTTGAGTTAGTGAGTGGTGCTGGACTGACGCCTGAGCCAGCTACCAAGATGGTAAAAGTGTCCTCATCACACCGGAGGCAGGTAGAAATGTCGTAGATAATAGCATGGTCCTGATCAAAACCACCTCCAGGAAAATCAAAGTTCTGCTGACACTGGCAGTCACCTGTAGCGTGAAAAAATGAACACGACAGCATAGCAGATAAAGCATACCTTGAACGATGGCTAATACGAGAACGACAAGCGAGCCAATTGCCATGTTGTCCGCAGGGATGAGTGACTTTCCTTCTCTATGCTGTCACACAAAGCTAGAACCGGAGCCAGCAGCAACACGTGGACAGTCTTCAGTCTTTGAAATGAGATAATCATCGCATTGATGGATGGATAGACGCACGAATAATGTTCCGTAAAGGGAGGGGCTCAGAACGACGTCATCATACACTATTGACTCCAGAAAGCTTAGTAAAACTTGTGTGCATACCATGTTTTCTTTGTTGTACTAGTGTGTGCAAGGGATGTGATGGGAGCCCATGTAGCTGTGGTTGACTGTAGATGCAGCAAAGGTTGCTGTGAAATGATTATCAACAAGAAATGTAGTAAGTAGACCTACAAATTGTTCTTCAGCTGCAAACTGTCAGTGTGGTCCAAGCTGCAAGTGTTCTAGCTGTGATGACAACTCCTGCTGCCAGTGCACCTGCATTGGTTGTGATGGAGCCGTTCACTGTTGATGTGACAAGGACAAGTGCAAAGATTGCTGCACTGTGCAAAAATTGCCCGAACCTTTACTGAGACTTTATTGTAACACATTATCATTCTGTTAATATGTGGTTAGATATGTCATGTAGAAGAGACCCAGTTCAACAAGTCAAGGAGACTAACTCTGGGCTTAAAGCCAGATACACCTGATACTTTAACAGCTACAATCTGAAATGCATGACCTCCATGATTTTTCATGCTGACTTGAGCAACTCACCTACTACTATACTGTCCTCTCTCGCCCTCTACTCATTACAAGTAGCTGTAAAGAATCATAGATATTTTAGACTACGTGAAAGAATTCACGATTGACTAAACACCGCTTGCACACATCCTTTAAAACAGGATTAATCGTTAGTTTTATGAAGTGTTGTAAAAGTAATGGGGTTTAATTTTAGTTATAGTTATTGTTAAAGTATTAACACTGTCTAGTTACAGTTATTATTTTTTAACAAGAAAATTCAGCACATTAATTTTAGTTTTAGTTATTGTGAATCATTGGTAGCGTGCTATTAATAAATTATTATTAAAATAACAGAAATTTGTCTTCTTAACTAAGATAAGGTCTCGACAGTTTTCTTGATTGTTTTTATTACAGCAGTACAACTAATGACATAGAAAAGATGTTGTGTTTTCTCATGATTTGTTTTCGGCATTTTACAATAACTAAATGTTGGTTCAAATATAATTATAATTTTAGTTGTAAATTGTACAAGTTCAACCTGTTTTAGTTCGTTATTGTTAGCAATAATGATTTGATCCTTACAAGCTCCTCTGCCATATTGGGTAAGAAACAGGCGGCTACAGACCAATTTAAGTTCAGCTCTCACAACACCATTACTAACGGGAGAGAAACATCAATAGTGAATCGTGAACAAACAGTTGACTTGCAGTAGAGAGACTTCAGGTGAACATCCATGAATGGTTGGCACTGCTAATAATGCAGCTGCTGAAACATTACAGATCCCACACTGCTAGTTACTACCCAAGATACCTAACCCACACCAGGAAATGTGTAGAGATTAAGGGTACAACCTAAATCAATCTCCTGATTGGATCAGTCCTTGGTGAACTCACAGTGACATAAAGGATGTGTTCTCTTGTGCCAGAAGGAAAAAAATTGCAACACCAGCTAGTGCATATAGCTACTAGTGTGCAGATAGTCTCAAGTCAAAATGAGAAAAAAGATTAAAGATCAACCTAAGCAGCAAACGCATCTTATGAACTACAACCTAAATACAGTACAAAAATATCAACAACAATAAACCAAGCTAAGAATGAATAAAAACACTGTAAGGTGTCAGGGTTACTTTAAAACTCTATGAATTTCACCAATTATTATTATGAGAATTTCTGTTCATTCCTTTCAACACTGTTCCATCCTTTTTCTTTTCTTTTGTTAGACAAGCAACTGCAGAAAAGGCGCCAACACCAAGACAGCAGCAGATCAGTACAGGAACCAGGATACTGATGACAACAGCTATGATGATCACTATAATGACAATACCAACAATGAGACCAGTTGAAAGACCTGAAAAAAAAACATAACAGTTATTCCGGCCACCAACAAAGCATGAAAGTGAGATTGCATAATTGAAAACTGCAAAAAAACTTGTCTGAATGCCGTGAGTCAGTGCATGGAAAGTGCATGTGCAATTGTGCAACACAGACTGACTCCTTCAGTAGAGGAGGCTTGTGTCTGTGTACAAAATAAACTATTAATAAATAATTATTATTATACCTTGACCAGATGCAACACCATTATCTGAACTAGTTGGTGATGGCGATGGCGATGCACCAAGAGATGCAGTAGCTACAGGAATATATAAAGTTCTATATTGACTCTGCAGACATGTAACTTACTTGTAGGTCTAGGTAACACTGAAATCCTGAATGTAAGTGTTGATATAGAATTTCCGTTGTCAGCAATACAAATGTAGTCAAATGAAGATTGAATATTTGTAACTGTATAAACTGGATTTGATGTCACAGTTACATTGCCTTGTGGAGTGGTCAGTAAAATGGTCAGGTTGGGAGGAAAGCCAGGATCTATGACAGTGCAGTTGACTGCATAGTTATCGCCAGCATAAACACTTATCACTTGAGAGCTAGATGCAAACATTGGTGGACCTGCATTTCACACATGAATACTGAGTATCTAAAATTGGTTATCAATTGGTATAAGAGTAGCGTAGCAACAGACGATACAAAGCATTTAAGCTATTAATAAACAAGGGACACTGTTTTTAAACAAAATGTCCATAGCATACATACATGTAATAAAGTACAGTTCAACTGGTAAAGCAGCATGCAACAACATAATATGCATAGAATACTCCTCACATTGCACATCGATGGTGACTGATGCATGCCTAGTGACAATGTAGCGTGAAGCAGGTCCAGATCCAATAGAATGCTCAAGTGTGCAATTGTATTCACCAGACTGACTCCGCATTATGTTAGTGTATGAATATATCACATTGTCAGTTGAAGTAGCTAGTGTAGTGGAACCAAAGGTCCATCTGGCATCAATACCATCAACACTACCAGGACTGGGGTTGCAGGAGAGAGAACCATTGGTTCCTTCTACTACATTGATTGTGCTGTTGGGATTAAGTACTGGATCACCAAATACTGAAACAGAACAATATAATTATCAGACGGTGATAATTATATACAGGTATAAGCTTACCTAACTCACTAAAACGAATGTCCTCTTGATTCGAACCAGTAGTACAGCCAATAATAGTATCCGTGGTAATACTCAATACATGTCGAGGAACAGGTATCATCAGTGTATATAGGGTCCGCAATGAAAAAAATCGCTTGTCACAGATTCGGCTGGATGGTGTTTCAGCGTGTACAGTGCTTCGACCCGAATATAAAACGCACAAACAGAAAGACGCAAACTCCTTCGTATTTGTAATAAAAAATAAAAGAAGATAAATTGAGGGGGCGGAGCCTCGATAATTGCATGTATTAGTGAATTCTGACTAGCTTACGAATCTGTCTCGAGCGCCAATATAGTTTTCTCGTTCTACAGTTATACAGTTTTCTTGCGTGCAAGTCTCCTGTCTTACAGTGCCTTGTATGAGTTGCTGTTGATCTGTTTTGTAAACAAGGTCAGTACCGAGAAGAGAGTTTTTGCCTTCCAATTCTGTCATGTTTGTGACTGTAATAACCCTATATTGAGGGAATCGTAGACTAGGTACCAATGCACATTCATACCAACTTTTATAAAACTTAGACGTTTCCTTCCATCTGGCTCAAATAATTTTTGAGCCAGATGGAAGAAAGTGTATGAGCTTCATAAAACTTGGTGTGCAGATACATTGTTATCTAACTCAGTAATATGTGCGATAGAAGTGCTACAGCATGATAAACAAAAGTACTGGAGTCCGAAATGTATTAGCTCGGCGCACCTGAAGCCCCGCCCCCCTTTCAATATGAACCGAGCTAAATACATTTCGGACTCCAGCACTTTTGTTTATCATGCTGTAGCACTCCTATCGCACATATTACTGAGTTAGATAACAATGTATCTGCACACCAAGTTTTATGAAGCTCATACACTTTCTTCAATCTGGCTAAAAAATTATTTGAGCCAGATGGAAGGAAACGTCTAAGTTTTATAAAAGTTGGTATGAATGTGCATTGGTACCTAGTCTACGATTCCCTCAATATAGGGTTATTACAGTCGCAAACATGACAGAATTGGAAGGCAAAAACTCTCTTCTCGGTACCGACCTTGTTTGCAAAACAGATCAACAGCAACTCATACAAGGCACTGTAAGACAGGAGACTTGCACGCAAGAAAACTGTATAACTGTAGAACGAGAAAACTATCTTGGCGCTCGAGAAAGATTCGTAAGCTAGTCAGAATTCACTAATAAATGCAATTATCGAGGCTCCGCCCCCTCAATTTATCTTCTTTTATTTTTTATTACAAATACGAAGGAGTTTGCGTCTTTCTGTTTGTGCGTTTTGTATTCGGGTCGAAGCACTGTACACGCTGAAACACCATCCAGCCGAATCTGCGACAAGCGATTTTTTCATTGCGTACCCTAGTGTATACTGTGTCTCACTCCCACTAGGTGGTAGTATTGTTACACCAGAGGTTGAGTTACTGAGTGGTGCTGGACTGACGCCTGAGCCAGCTACCAAGATGGTAAAAGTATTCTCATCACATCGAAGGCAGGTAAAAATGTCATAGATAATAGCATGGCTCTGATCAAAACCACCTCCAGGATAATCAAAGTTCTGCAAACACTGGCAGTCACCTGTAGCGAAGAAAAAGTAGCCTAGCACTGCTGCACAAGAGATAGGACATACCTTGAGCTATGACTAGCACGAGAATGACCAGTCGCAGCGAGGACAAGTGTAGACCACTCGCCATGTGAATAAACAAAGTATGTCACAGGAGAGGCGGTAGGGATACGCCGCTAACAGAATCCAAGGCTGAAGTTTAATGCACTAACTTAGCAAAGATCCACACTATACACAGGGTGCACATAGGAAACAAAGACGGGGCTCTAAAATCACGAAGTTATCGGAAATGACGTCACTGCTCAGCTCGAGCAAATGCAATATTAATTTTTGTTAAGCGTATAATGAAAATAGATGCAAAATATAATTCCCAATAAAATCTTCACTGTCAGTTAGCTGAATGAACTGTAGAATAAACTACTCTGTCAATGCTGGGAGGAGCCATTGGTGCATTTGGTGGGTGGTATCCTACTTGAGCATACACCAATTCCTTGGGTCTTTGATGGCATGGCTGCTCAACCTAAAGCCATAATTAATGACACTAATAATAATTATTATGTATAAGCACCTGATTTAAAGAAGAATCATAAAGACATTCAGCCATATCAGTTACAATGGTTGCATGCACCTGCAGAAATGTGAATGCAGTAAATTAATCTAAGGTGCATTAATAACAAACATTATTCTGCTGCAGAGGAGTTGAATCGTATAGCTGATTTCCAAGTACCAATTCCTGAAGTGACGTATAATTTTAATATACTTCATTATCATTGAGTACTTACTTTTTGCTCTACACAACTTGTTCTAATGAGGAATACAATAAAATTAATTTTTAAAAATAGTTACAGTTCTTACCTGGTTGTTTGCAGGCGATTCTTTCCTACAGCTACAGGTTCGTATTAATGATAAAATCACGTAAATTTACCTTTCAAACAAATGATTGCGGCTAGAATGGTTCCAACAACTAAGAACAGGATTACCAGAACTGTTGCTACTACAGTGCCTGCAGTAATGTAAACTGTTACATCCTGTACTTGATTTGATGGTTCAACTGATGCTGAAAGTTCTCCTGCTATACCCACAAGATCAATCACCACAAGTTAGCAAACAATGATAAACAGCTTACAAACAGTTGAGGTAGCTTCAGCTTCAGTACGAGTAGTTTTATCTGTGAAAAATTATTGCTTCTGATTAGAAAAGTTTGCAATATGGTCTCTGCCCATTCACTCGAACTTTATTCAGAGGCATGAATGAATTAATGTTTATGTGTACAAAAGAAAAGAATCATCACATTAATTGGGAGCATGCATACCGTTAGCATGAGATGAGATTGACCTTTGTTTCTGAGATAAGAAACAGAGGTCGATCTCAGCCACTAAGAAAATGCCCATAGACAGAAATGTATACTCACATCATTATTGTTAAGTGCAAACATAATATAACATACTATAAACAACCTAAGTAGTTTTAAACGTATAGTATTAGGGAGACACGGTAGTGTCTCCCTATGTAGGGATGGTCAAGAAAACAAAATGGCGGCTACAATGCATGTATTAGCGTTCAAACACTGATATTTCGCCTGTTGGTGAATTGTACGTGGCTAAAGAGAATTTTATCTGCTCTCTAGCGTTGCCCCAACTCTACAGCAGCACAGCATGCTCGAACGTATCGCTAAAAGTGATGAACCTGAAAGCGGTGAAAATCGAGTTTTGTCATCTTCGTTTTCTTCTTTCTTTCTTTCTTTCTTCTTTCTTTCTTTCTTCCACTCGTCTAGCGCCTTAACACGAATACTGTGCAGGGCTAAACACCCACGAATAGTCACGAAATTCTTCTGGCATGTGCCTTTTGAACTTAGTTTTTAGCGAAATGAAAGTTTTATTCTAGCGGACTTCACGATCACGAGCTGTAGCTAGCAATGCGTATGACGCCATTTAAAATACGCACGTGATGTAACGTGAGCGCGCACATGTTGTCTTTGAGTGGCTTCTACTTTTGCTGTCCGCTCTTGTGTTTCTCTGCTCTACCTATCCGTGAGACTGCGTCCATTTCAGAAGATTGCGACTGTTGATTTCTACTTTTGACACACCGAAATTTGGATTTCCTTTTGAGTTCGTCGTCTCGTGTCTCGATCTGTCACTGAAGAAAGTTGTAAGTTCAATATTGATTTTGAAAAGGTTAGTTCTGGTATAGTAATTATGCCTAGTAAAACACGTAGAAAACACACATACGATCAGCAACGTTATGGAGAGAATAGAGATAAAATACTAGCTGAGAGAATGGAAGCATATGATACCAATTCTGAGTTTAAGAAAGCATCATCTAAAATTGCTTCGAAGAAGGCGTATGACAAAAATCCCCAGCTTAAGAAATTGGTGTCAAAAATTGCGGCAAAGAAAGCTTATGACAAAAACCCAGAGCCCAAAAAACTGGTGTCTAAGATTGCGGCAAAGAAGGCTTATGACAAAAACCCAGAGCCCAAAAAACTGGTGTCGAAGCAAGCCTATGACAAAAACCCAGAGCCCAAAAAACTGGTGTCTAAGATTGCGGCAAAGAATGCTTATGACAAAAACCCAGAGCCCAAAAAACTGGTGTCTAAGATTGCGGCAAAGAAACGTTATGACAAAAACCCAGAGCCCAAAAAACTGGTGTCTAAGATTGCGGCAAAGAAAGCTTATGACAAAAACCCAGAGCCCAAAAAACTGGTTTCTAAGATTGCGGCAAAGAAAACTTATGACAAAAACCCTACGCGTAAGAAATTGGCATCAAAGTGGACTTATTTGAAAGATTCAACTGCTAAGAAAGTTGCTGCTTTGTACAGGTACCACAGTAAATCCAATAAAATCAAAGCACAGCGTAGGGCAAAGTACCAAAGTAGTTCGCATCAAAAGAAAGTGTCATCACGTGTTTGGTATCTCAAAAACACAAAGGTTAAGACACAAGCTTGTATGGCGTACTATGCTAAACACAAAGAAATCATCTCGCACACTAGGAAAAACAAATACTATTTGTCTCCTCCAAAATCTAGTGTAAAGGAAATGTATATCAATGAAGTAATGAGGGAATTGCTAGCAAATCGTAAAGCAAGAACCGAGGTTATGAAAGCTTTTAAAGAGCAGCCTATAGCAAAGCGATTGGCTAGAATCTCTTATCGTGTTGCATGTAGAATAGCAGCTCGTAGGCTGGTTCATGAAGCCTTAAAGAAGCGCAAGGAATATGCTGCTAATTTGATTAAATCTGCTAAAAGTATCAATGCAAAAAGTATCAAAAGCAGAGATGACTTTGGTGAAGGCATTCATTGCAAAAGATCATGTGATCCATACTTCTATGAAGCATCGTATGTAAAGGATGATGATGATTCAGATGTGCCTGATCGTATTGATCCTTCCAGCCAGCCTCGTGATAAAATGCCGTGTACCATTGATTGTAAGCCAATCACTGATGATGAAGTCAATGCAATTGTTAGACTAAAGAATGCCTTTACTCTTCCAATGCATGAGTTACGACAAGCGTTACAATCATGTGATGACTGCCCAAATGATCGCCAAATGATGGGTCATTCTTTGGCATGTCATCAAACTGGTAGTATGTGTAATAGTGAGCTTCGTATCTTACGAGCAGCTTCAGCACATCATACAGTACTGAGAACGTTTATGCGTCGAGTGTATAGTGCAAAAGCAAGTCACGAATCCCTTGCTGGGATTGATCGTGCCCTAGGCGAAGGTAATTTCAAGCATTTACTTTCTGCAACTGGGAAGAGCTTTGACGAGTTGCTAACAACTAATGATTTTGTTGGCGAGGAAGGCTCCTCAATAAACAACTCGTTTTTTAGAGTGCTGAACTTGGAAACCACCTTGCAGTTACAGCATGCTCTAGTCATATCTCAAGTTGAGAAAGAGTGGAATGACGATGCTGAAAACGTGTGTTGTAGCTGTCAATGCTTGTTTCAGAGAAAATCTGTCACAAAAGTCAACTTCTCAAAGCATTTTGATTCGGGCGTTGGGTCAGAGCTCATAGACTATATACTGAAGCACACTCCTCCAGGCGAGGATGAAACTCTCTATATGTGTAGCTACTGTAAACCCAAAATCAAAGCCGATGTATTGCCACCACGATGTGTTTTAAATGGTTTGGAAACTGTACCCATTCCATCTGAGCTTGATAAACTCGATGCCCTTAGCAAACAGTTCATTCAGCTTGCTAAATGCTTTCAGACAGTAGTTAGACTAGGCACGTACACCTGCAAAGTGCCTGTGTACAACTCATTGAAAGCCTGCAAGGGTAGTGTTTTTTTTCTACCTTTGCCATTCAATAAAACGTGTGAAACGCTGTCCAATGTTGAAGGATCGGCAAAGTCTGGTGTTGCATCACCAGAATTGTACATACTAGTGAATGGTAAACCCACAAAAGCTAATGTTGTCTGGCGTTCTCTGGTCAACATAGACCGTGTGAAAGCAGCTATAAGAAAGCTGAAAGAGATTCACAAACTTTATAAGTCAGTAGAAGCAGACAGCCTCGATGAAACTACACAAAAAGTAATCGAAGTGGCTAACAATGCAACCACTAAGATGCTAGATAAGGCTACTGCTGACGATATAGCTGGTTATCAGTCCTATACTATTAGGTATTTAGATAATCAGATTCCAACTGTTTCTGACATAGACCAATACAAGTTGGTTAATGTTACAGAAGCACCTATTCACAGTAGATTGAAAGACTTGGATGTTATGTGCTTTCCTGTACTCTACCCAAACGGGCAATTTGGTGAGAATCATCCTCGCAACAAAGAAATCACTTTGAGCTTTAGCGAGTTTGTCAAACAACGTTTGCATAACAAAGACTCGCGATTTCGCAAAGATGCCTCATATGTATTTTATCTGCTGAATCAAAAAACCCTACGTGAAGTAGGTAACGGCGTCTACAATGTCCTTCATTCTTCACGAGGAGTTGCTATGTCTGTTAAACAGCTATTAGCTAAGGTTGAAGCCTCTGATGAAAGGTTAGAAGCAAGCCTCTTCACAATGCTTCAGTCAGTACGCGGTAGCAAACAGTACTGGTGGCAGCGTAAGAGTGATCTCAAGTGCATGGTGCGTAACTGGGGATCACCAACATTGTTTCTCACATTCAGTTGTGCTGAATATGAGTGGAGTGACATGGCTCGTTACCTCAGGAAGGTAAACAATGTCTCTCCAAGTTACGATATGGGAAGACTTTGCACAGAAGATCCTATATCGGTTTCTCGAAAATTTTCTGAGAAATTTCATGCCTTCTTCCGCATTGTCATTTGTAAAGGTCAGATATTGGGTGAAGTAGAGCACTTCTACTGGAAGAAGGAGTATCAAGCCAGAGGTGCACCTCATTACCACGTCCTGTTGTGGATAAAAGATGCACCTGTTATTGGCTGTGATGACTCTGCTGTTGTATTGAAATGGATCCAGGAAAGGGTTACTTGTCACATTCCTGACAAGAAAACCAGTCCTGAATTGCATGAGCTCGTCACAAGATATCAAATGCATAAGTGTAGTGCATATTGCAAGCGCAGACGAAAAGTCGGCAGTACGTTCATAACTTACTGTAAGTTTGGCTTTCCTCGTCCGGCTTGTGAAACAGGTATTGTGCACTCTGTAGAAGACTATCTTAAAACTCGTAAGAAAATCTACGAACTTCCACGAACAGAGTCAGAGGTTAGAGTGAATGACTATAATCCTCTGATTCTGTTATTGTGGAAAGCTAACATTGACATACAGTTTGTGTCAGAGTCTTCTCTTGCATTAGCTCATTACGTTAGTGGGTATGTCACTAAAGCAGAAAGAAGCAACATGCAAGACATTTGGAGAGAAATCCAAGACAGTAAGAGCATTTATAGCAAGCTCTACAAATTTGGAATGAAAGCTTTGAGCTCACGAGAGTGTGGTTTGTATGAGGCTGCCGACTTGTTGTTGGGTGACCACTTGACTGAAAAATCGGAAGCGATACAGTTTGTAAATGTATCTATGCCTCACAAACGAAATCGACGACTCAAAAGTCACGCAGCTTTGACGGAGCTTTCAAAATCAGATCCTGATAGTGAGGATTTATTTGAGTCGAATCTTGTAGACACATACTATCCCGATCGTCCTGATAAGCTTGAGGACGTGTGTCTTTACGACATTGTCGCTAATTACAGTTGGTATCACACTATTGTCAAAGGCGTGAAACAAACTGAATTCAAAAGGCGTGGTAAACCTGTGTTACCCAATCACAAGTTATATGATTTGAGAAATGAAAATCAGAAAGAAGATTATTACTATTCTCTAATCATGCTTTTTGTGCCTTTCCGAAATGAGAGTGAGCTTTTACTAGAAGACGAAACTGCTGAAGAAGCATTTAATCGTCATTTTCCTGACACTGGTGAAAACCGTTGCTTGACTCACCACACTCGATTACAGCAGATGCTTGAATGTAATCGTAGTGTTAAACTAATCAATGAAGCCAGACAATCTGATTGTCCAGAGCAAAAGGTTGATAGTGAGCCACAGCTAATCTGTGAAGCAGTTGCTGCAATGCAGGATGCTGTAAGCATGGTCACTAATTGTGAAGACACACTTAGTCTTTCCGATAGGACCAACATGTTGAATGCAGATCAGAGGCGAATATTTGACAAAGTCAAAGAGCATATGATACACATGCAACAACATGAAACAAATGATTGTTCTTGTGACTTACCTCCATTGTGCATGTTTGTCACAGGTGTCGCTGGAACAGGTAAATCATTTCTTATCGAGACAATCAAAGCATTTGTAGCTCAACTGTGGCCTAGTACTGATTGCTCATGTGCCATAACTGCACCAACAGGTTTAGCTGCGTTTAATGTTGGTGGCATGACTATCCACCGGTTATTTCAGCTACCCGTCCAGCATGGGGGTAGGTCAGCCGTTCATTGGTCTTTACCAAAATCTGCTCACAAAGTGATGAAAACAGCTCTGCGTAATGTGAAATTATTCATTGTAGATGAAATTTCAATGGTTAGTAGCCTCAATCTAGCTTACATTCATCTACGCTTGAATGAGCTATATGGAGGTGTTGACTACTTTGGAGCACGAAATATGATTGTTTTTGGTGATTTGCTTCAACTTGAGCCTGTTGGTGGTCAACCAGTATTTTCAGCTGTACCTGACACTGTAGTCAAGTACAGAATAGGCTGTGCAACCTCTCCCAATATATGGGAAGAAACTATTGTATACGATGAGCTAACCATCAATGAGCGCCAGAAAGGTGATAAAGATTATGCAACGCTGCTTAATGGTATTAGAATTGGCGAAGTTACAAGCTCCACCATTAGCACTCTCCAATCAAGAGTGTTTACTTGCTCATTGACTGAGAAAATTGCTGAGTTGCAAGAACAAGGAATAATGGTAGTAACGTTTTTTCCTACACGCAAGCAATGTGACGAGCTAAACAATAAAATGCTCAAATCTCTTCCTGGTAAATCATTCGAACTAGAATGTACTGATGATGTTGACGAAACTGTCAGTAAACTTAAGTGGACAAAAACTGCTAACAAACAACTCCATAAATTAAACCATGATTGCAACATGACTGGAGGACTGCAAAGTATTCTAGTGTTAGCTATTGGAGCACGTGTTATGTTACGCCGTAACATTGACACAAAGAAAGGTCTAGTCAATGGTTCATTGGGTACAGTTACTGCAATAACTAAACAATTTGTAACTGTACAATTTGATCACCTGACCAGCCCATATCAGGTTGAAAGGGTCAAGAGCAGATTCGTTGTTATGAAAAACTACTATGTTCGTCGAGAACAATTTCCGTTGATTTTGGCATATGCTGTTACTATACACAAGTCACAGGGATTGTCCCTGGACCATGCCATTATTGATCTGTCGGATAAAGTTTTTTGTGCTGCAATGGCTTATGTTGCTTTGTCTAGAGTAAGATCACTCACGGGCTTGCATCTCCTCTCATTTGATCCAAAGTCCATTATAGTCAGCAATCAATCTTTAGAGGAGTATAATCGTCTACGTAAAATGTATAGACCTGATCTTCCTCTGTACACCATTCCTGTTCAACAGGCTTCTAAACGTAAGCTTGTTAAAAAACCTGATACTGACCAAGTAGATACTGTGGTTGTTCCCAGCAAGAAAATAAAATGCTCACAAACCACTACCAAGCAACAAAGAGCATTTGTTAGCACCCAAGGCACTAAGCGTAAACGAACTAGCACTGTGCCTGTTCAAACTGCTAAACCAGCCAAAAGAGCTTGTAATAGTAGTGCTCCTAACGAGCGACTTCACACTACTGCTAGTACACAAAATGATGATTGCTTAATTGCAGGGTCATTTGATCCAGCACGTACACAAAGATGGCCGTACAACTACTATCCTGTAGACTTAGATTGGCAACAAAACGCTTGCGCTACTCTTGGTCTAGAACACCATCATCCACCACCCAGACATAGAGGTGGTGGTGCTAGTGTGCCTCTCACTCCACCTGATCACAACCATACTAAAGACATAGTTGCTGATGGGAACTGTATGTTCCGTTCCTTTTCATATGTGATCACTGGTTCACAAGCTCAGCACATGGCAGTACGCCAAGCTATATTAGATCATATGGTAGCAATCTCCCATCTGTTGTATGCTCACCGGTATGATTTGTTTGCAGGTTACTCAAGTGTACAACAGTACATAGAGCGCACTAAAATGAATCAAAATAAGACTTGGGGCTCTGACATTGAGATAATAACCTTATCTCATCTCATCAACACGTGCATTTTTACCTACAGTACACAAGATCAAAATTGGTACAGGTTTAGTCCACATTCTGTTGATAGAACCTTGCCCGATGACATAACACAAAGAGCAATGTATTTGAGATATCTCCCTGGGCATTATGATGTTGTCCTTAGAACATTATCTCCAACTGTATAGTCATGTTCTACATTACCATGTAAAGTGAAATGTATTGAGCTCTGTACAGAGTGACGGATGAGCATGCTAAAATTTTCTGTTCTCCATCAATCATGCATTTGAATTGGTCGACCACTGGTGGTTCACCCCTATAGAGCACCATAGTATGTGGAGTTATTGGGGTGACATGTTCGCTGTGAGGTGTTAATACCGGGTATCAGTAATGATAAATGACCAGTGCTCCTCTGCACCTTGTCCTCCAACCAATGATCAGCTGAGCTTGAGTGTGTTCATAAAAAAAGAGGTTGTCATGTTCCCGGTATGCATGTGCATAATTGTGTGCACATGAATGTACACACTCGCCCAGTGGACACCATTCAATTAAATTTTTGAGAGCCAATCCTTGTCAACAACATGTGAAGTATAGTGTTGTCTGTATGCTTTGCTATCTATGCACATGATTATTACATTATTGTCTCTTACAGATGGGTCAATCGCACTAGTATATGTGCGTGGTCTTTATAAGACCAAATAATTTTTCCACTCTGTGAGACTGCACCTTGTCGTTGGTAGAGTGGCTAAGTATCCATTGTGGCTGCTGGTTTAAAATTCCTAACGTCACATTTGGAGAAACTGAGACAGTCTCATAGTTTTTCCAAAGATGAACTAAAGGTACTAGAATAACTACAATTTGCAATTGATTGACTGACTTAATTTTTTATTGTTGCAGGTGATGATACTAATGACATTGATTGATCCAACACAATAGCTTCTCAACTTAATATTTATGATAATCTTTTTAATAAAAATAATTTTAATAATAAATTATTATAACTGACAATCATCAAAGTTTCGGTCACTTTAGTTACTGCATCTCAGTGTCTCCATAAGAAAATTTCAGTCTCGATATATACACTTAGGGTTTTGCATGTGGCTGTTTTCTCCGAATTGTCGGAGCGAGAAATCCGGCGGACGCGCTTCAAACGCTAAAATTAAAGTGGACCAGTCTTCACTCTTTGCTGCCCACAAACGTACAGAACATTTTTGCACAATGCACTCTGCAACGGTTTTCCTGGATGCTGATTTGCCACATGATTAGTAGGCTAGCACAATGACATCGTCCATGGCGATCGATCTGGCCTCAGAACAGCAATTGCTATTTTAACGGACAGGAAAAATTGTACCTCACGTGACTGAAGACCACTCCCATATCCATGGCAACAAGACTCACAAGATGAAATTCAATGAACTTGAAACGAACTATACGGCTGGACTCATCCGCATGCACTGAGTGGGTGCGCTGCGGCACGATGTCCATGCACTGATGCATGCAGTAATTGATGAACCAATATCTTCTAAGCTTATAATAGAAACATGTTAACAATAAAATTATTTTTCTTGATAAGAAACTTTGATAATAAATAGTTTATTAATAGAAAAAAAATAATCCGTGAATAAATAAATTTTAAGAAAAAAGGACACAAACAAGAAAGAAAAAAGATTTCTTACGAAATCAAAAGGATGTAGGGATGGAGATGCAATGAAGAAATCTGCCACTGGTCCACAATGTAAACCAACAAGCTAGACTTGTAACAAGGAATGCATGGTAACGGCATACGATTGACTGGAGTACTAGTCATGATGATAATAGACCATCATCCCTACATCAGTGGCTGTAAAAATTATAAGATAATCAGCCATCATGCAAACTTATTTCATCACTGCAAAAAATAATAAAGACTAATTTATATAATGCAAGCCATGCATGTGTCGTTCAACTGAGCCGGCTAGCTATATAACTAACATGAACTGCAGCCACTGATGTAGGGATGATGGTCTATTATCATCATGACTAGTACTCCAGTCAATCGTATGCCGTTACCATGCATTCCTTGTTACAAGTCTAGCTTGTTGGTTTACATTGTGGACCAGTGGCAGATTTCTTCATTGCATCTCCATCCCTACATCCTTTTGATTTCGTAAGAAATCTTTTTTCTTTCTTGTCAACATAATAAATAACTCTTTCCAATTTACGTTGCAGTCTAGTGGCACCTTTTGTGTACGGCTTCAATGAAAACATTACTTTACAAAAGGTTATGCAAAATGTAGTCAATAATTCTATTAGGACTCACTTTGCACATTGACAGTGACTACAGCGCTCCTGGTGACAATGTAGCGTGGAGCACTTCCAGATCCAATAGAATACTCAAGTGTGCAATTGTATACACCAGACTGACTCCGCATTATGTTAGTGTATGAATATATCACATTGTCAGTTGAAGTAGCTAGTGTAGTGGAACCAAAGGTCCATCTGGCATCAATACCATTAGTAACAGTATCAGTGCTGGGTTTGCAAGATAGAGAACCATCACTTCCTTCTACTACATTGATTGTGCCGCTGGGGGTTAGTACTGGGTTATCAAATACTAAAATAGACAACATCAGACAGTGAGTGATACAAGAAATCATGGTAGGCAGGTACACTTACCTAACTCACTAAAACGAATGTCCTCTTGATTCGCATCTGTAGTACAGCCAATAATAGTATCCGCAGTATTACTTAATACATCTCGAGGAACAGGTATCATCAGTGTATAGTACTCTGTCTCATTTTCACTAGGTGGTAGTATTGTTACACCAGTGGTTGAGTTAGTGAGTGGTGCTGGACTGACGCCTGAGCCAGCTACCAATACGGTAAAAGAGTTCATACTACATCGGAGGCAGGTAGAAATATCATAGATAATAGCATGATTCTGATCAAAACCACCCCCGGGAAAATCAAAGTCCTGCTGACACTGGCAGTCACCTGTAGCGAAGAGTAGAGCACTGCTGCACAAGAGATAGGACATACCTTGAGCTATGACTAGCGCGAGAATGACCAGTCGCAGCGAGGAGAACTTCGATCCACTCGCCATGTGAATAAACAAAGTATGTCACAGGACAAGCAGCAGAGATACGCAGGGATTCTGTTAGTAGCAGAGATTCTGCTAGCAGCACGAAAGACTCTGGTACGCCGCTAACAGAATCCAAGGACAAACTTGTTAGTAAAGATCCACACTATACACCAGGTGCACATAGGGAACAAGGCTAACTCAGAATAATATAGAAGCTCTTATTCAAAACCTAAGAACGGGCTCTTAAAATCACGGACCGAAAATGACGTCACTGCGCAGCTCTGTATATGTATTGCCCCAAAATTTAAGAACAGCACACATCTACTAGCTGTGCTTTCAGGTTAGTTCGACAATCTAAAGTCCAGAGCCCAGGGACCGAGAGTGTAATGTTTTTTATTTATTTATTTATTATGAGAAATCACGCTTAATAGCCATTGGCTAATAGAGAGCAAAATAAAAATAAACATGAATAAATTATTAACAAAGTCACTAATGTCCTAATGAAATTGTTTAGTGGGGTGTAGTAGGTTTGAATATTATGACTAGAGACTTTAGAAGAGAAAATGAACAGTGAGGGTGAAGACAGAGTCAGGAGAGTTCCACAGAAGAATTGTAGAGCGAAAAAAGGATTTAGAGAAGGAACTGGAATGGGAAAAAATAGGTGTTAGGGTCATGGAAACGAATGGGGTAGGGAGGACGGGGGTATTTTGTAAGAATAGAGGAGCAAGGAAAGTGAGAAGGGTTGTGGGATACTATGAAGAGATTTTTTAGACTATAAGTTTTACGACGAGAGGAGAGACTAGAAATATGATGAGAAGATGTAAGTTGAGGGATTGAGTCAGAATGGCAGTTTTAGAGCAAAAAACTGGACAGAATCGAGTTTAGACGAGTATATCACAGTAGGAGAGGAAGGAGGAGAGCAGTAATCAAAAATTGGACGGACTAATGAAAAATATAAACGAATAATAGAAGAAGAAAAATGATTAAAATGTCTGAAAATTAAACCTAATACTTTACGGAACTTTTTACAAATGTGAGAAATGTGCATGGAGAAGGAAAGAGAACGAGTGAGAAAAACACCAAGATACTTAAAGAAATAAACACGATCAATAGGGGAGTCAGAGATGAGCATAGGAGGGAGAGAATTAACAAAGGAGGAGTTGGAGCGTTGGAAAAACAATATATTTACACTTAGAGGGGTTAAGGAAAAGAAAATTAGAAGAGAGCCAGGAGGAAACGGGAGTTAATAGATAAAGTTGTCGTAAGTATAGAGGATGCGGTGGCAATTGAGTGAGAGGGAAAGTTGAGTGATACCATTGACATAATTATTAATAAAGAGAAGAGGACCAAGAATTGAGCCGGCTTGCGGAACGCCAGAGAGAACAGACTGAGAAGAAGACTGAGGAGGAGCCATTGAGACGGACAGATTGACACCTGTTAAGAAGGTAGGAATGCAGCCAGTCTTGAGAAGAGAGGAGGTCAAGTAAAGGTTGGTTTGTTAGAAAAGTATCCGTTCACTAGTTATGCAGTGCCGGAAATGTCCGCGAGTTTAGACCTGTTCGCCTGACTAATTATAAGTCGGGCTATGTTTATCAGTAGCCGAGTAAACAGGTTCGGGCATATGCATGCACTCGAGGAGGTCCTGGCCGGCCGGGTACTAATAGATACTACTTTCGCTAACTGCCATCGAGCCGTTTGAGAGAATTACGAGCTACAGTTTATACTAGACTCACATTGTACATTGATGGTGACTGATGCATGTCTAGTGACAATGTAGTATGGAGCACTTCCAGATCCAATAGAATGCTCAAGTGTGCAATTGTAGTACACCAGACTGACTCCGCATTATGTTACAGTGGTTTATTACTCCTTGCAAGGAAGATTTTGAGTATAAAGCATCACCTTGCAGTCACTAATGTAGTAATGTGTCAAGTCACTGGTATTGTTTTATTCACACAATGGAGCGTGATCAAAGACTTAATGGAATTGTATTGCATTAGTGCACCACACTTGACGGCCTACGCTCTACAGTTTACGCTTTACCCTTGCAATATGTAATAAAACCGCTGTAGTGTATGAATACATCACATTTGTCAGTTGAAGTAGCTAGTGTAGTGGAATCAAAGGTCCAGCACCATTAGCATCTGTGCTGGGGTCGCTACAAGTCATATCAGTGTTGGGGTCCATTAGTGTTTTCTACTACTTTGATTGTGCTGTTGGGGGTTAGTAAAGGATTACCAAACACTAAAATAGACAACATCAGACAGTTAAGTGATACACAAAATCGTGGTAGGATAGTACACTTACCTAACTCAGAAAAACGAATGTCCTCTTGATTCGAACCTGTAGTACAGCCAATAATAGTATCCACAGTATATAACTCAGTACATCTCGAGGAATAGGCATCATCAGTGTATACTGTGTCTCACTCCCACTAGGTGGTAGTATTGTTACACCAGAGGTTGAGTTAGTGAGTGGTGCTGGACTGACACCTGAGCCAGCAACCAAGATGGTAAAAGTGTTCTCTTCCAATTGGAGGCAGGTGAATATGTCATAGATAATAACATGCATAGCTCTGATCAAAACCTCCTCCAGGAAAATCAAAGTTTTGCTGAAGCTGGCAGTCACCTGCAGCGAAGAAAAAGTAGAGCACTGCTGCACAAGAGATAGGACATCGAATGATGGTCTGCACAACGTTATAGCATGCTTCCTTTTGCTGCTACAGATGTTTATATTCTGTGAATATTAATTAGTTCAAATGGGTAACCGTCACCGCCACCTAAAAATATTATTTTGTAGAATCAAAATAGCTGTTATATAAACATTGCACGAAAAGTAAAATTCCCAATAAAATCTTCACTGTCAGTTAGCTGAATGAACTGTAGAATAAACTACTCTGTCAATGCTGGGAGGAGCCATTGGTGCATTTGGTGGGTGGAATCCTATAGCTACTTGAGCATACACCAATTCATGGCTGTCAACCTGAAACCATAGATAATAATAATACTAAAAGTAAACAACTAACACTAATTAAATTTTGTATAACACCTGATTTGAAGAAAAATCGTGAAGACATTCAGCCTTATCAGTTTCAATGGTTGCATGCACCTGCAGAAATGTCAATGCAGCAAAGAATGCAAGGTGCATTAATAACAAACATTATTCTGCTGCAGAGGAGTTGAATCGTACAGCTGATTTCCAAGCACCAATTCCTGAAGCGACGTATAATTCATGATCTTTCACTACTTAACTGCTTACTTACTTTTTGCTCTACACAACTTGGTCTAATGAGGAATAAAATAAATAGTTTTAAAACAGTTCCTACGTTCTCGTCTAAACTCAATTCTGTCCAGTTTTTTGCTCTAAAACTCGCATCAAAATTCAATTCTGACTCAATCCCCTCAATTACATCTTCTCATCATAATTATTTCTAGTCTCTAGCTCCTCTCGTCGTAAAACTTACAGTCTAAAAAATCTCTTCAAAGTATCCCACAACCCTTCTCACTTTCCTTGCTCCTCTATTCTTACAAAATACCCCCGTCCTCCCTACCCCATTCGTTTCCATGACCCTAGCAGCTTCCTTCCTATTTTTTCCCATTCCAGTTCCTTCTCTAAATCCTTTTTTCGCTCTACAATTCTTCTGTGGAACTCTCTTGACTCTTTCTTCACCCTCACTGTTCATTTTTTCTTCTAAAGTCTCTAGTCTCTAGACTTTATTCAAACCTACTACACCCCACTAAACAATTTCATTAGGACATTAGTGACTATGTTAATAATTTATTCATGTTTTTTTATTTTGCTCTCTATTAGCCAATGGCTATTTAATAAGCGTGATTTCTCATAATAAAATATAAAAAAATAAATTACATTACATTCTCGGTCCCTGGGCTCTGGACTTTAGATTGTCGAACTAACCTGAAAGCACAGCTGTGTTGTTCTTAATTTTGGCGCAATACATGAGCAGAGAGCTGAGCAGTGACGTCATTTTCGGTCCGTGATTTTAAGAGCCCGTTCTTAGGTTTTGAATAAGAGCTTCGATATTATTCTGAGTTAGCCTTGTTCCCTATGTGCACCTGGTGTATAGTGTGGATCTTTACTAACAAGTTTGTCCGCTCAGACTTGGATTCTGTTAGCGGCGTATCAGAGCCTTTGCTGTTAGTAGAATCTCTGCTGCTAACAGAGCCTCCGTATCTCTGCTGCCTGTCCTGTGACATAGTTTGTTTATTCACATGGCGAGTGGATTAAAGTTCTCCTCGCTGCGACTGGTCATTCTCGCGCTAGTCATAGCTCAAGGTATGTCCCATCTCTTGTGCAGCAGTGCTCTACTCTTCGCTACAGGTGACTGCCAGTGTCAGCAGGACTTTGATTTTCCCGGGGGTGGTTTTGATCAGAATCATGCTATTATCTATGATATTTCTACCTGCCTCCGATGTAGTATGAACTCTTTTACCATATTGGTAGCTGGCTCAGGCGTCAGTCCAGCACCACTCTCTAACTCAACCACTGGTGTAACAATACTACCACCTAGTGGGAGTGAGACACAGTATACACTGATGATACCTGTTCCTCGAGATGTATTGAGTAATACTACAGATACTATTATTGGCTGTACTACAGGCGCGAAACAAGAGGACATTCGTTTTAGTGAGTTAGGTAAGCTTATACCTAAATATAATTATCACCGTCTGATAATAATGACGTTGTTCTGTTTTAGTATTTGATGACCCGGTACTTAATCCCAACAGCACAATCAATGTAGTAGAAGGAACCAGTGGTTCTCTCTCCTGCTCTCGCAGTCCTGGTACTGTTGATGGTATTGATGCTAGATGGACCTTTGGTTCTACTACACTAGCTACTTCAATTGACAATGTGATATATTCATACACTAACATAATGCAGAGTCAGTCTGGTGTATACAATTGCACACTAGAGCATTCTATTGGATCTGGAACTGCTCCACGCTACATTGCCACCAGGAGTATGGCAGTCACCATTAATGTGCAATGTGAGTTAATTAAAATACCCCAGTCACAAAATTATTTATGAGATATCCAGTTGTAACAAACATCTACTAACAAAGCACGGAAGTGTGTGAGTAAAGGTACATGCATGTACAAGCATTGATTCTTGCTTAAACCGAGTTCTGCTTACATTTATAACCATAACACACATTTGCATGCATATCCGGACCATGCGAAACATAATAGCTTAAACTTAAACATAATCTAGAAAATATTCTTCTATTTAGTTTTGGGGACGGTTAACAGTTTGCCTCCTCAATAAATATTCATAAAATAATATTAAATCATAGTGTGAAGACAAAAATCGCTATAAAGCTAAGATAAGTTGTATTGAATGCACCATCGACTAAACTATGTATAAAAACCAAATTTCTTGACGAGCGTGCTAAAGCAAGAAGCGAAGTACTCACCAAACGCTTCTTAAGGATAAACTATAGGGCGGTATCTATATTGGCTTGTTTCCGAAAAATCCCAATAAATCTAAAAATCTAAAACGCTGTGTCTCCGGTCCCGGCAACGGGATCGACCTTTCTATAGTTGCAGTCCCGGCAACGGGATTTAGGAGGTCCTAGCTACTAAACCCTAAACCCAAGACCCTAAAAACCTAAAAACCTTCGCCGCTAACTGTGCAAACTCGGGAGGGTGTCCTAACCCGGGCCTTCGGCCCTTGGTAAGCCTAAGGATCGTCGGGAGGGTCGTCCTAACCCGGGCCTTCGGCCCTTGCATGGTACGCCTAAGGATCGTCGGGAGGGTCGTCCTAACAGGGCTTTCGGCCCTTGGTAAGCCTAAGGAACGTCGAGCATTTAGCTAAAAACTTACACGCTTAATGTAAGTCTGCAGAAAAAAAAACAAAAAAAACGCAAAGAGCGAGAATCGAACCCAGAACACTGTATTACAAGCCACAATACTAAACCGCTGTGCCACCGGAACCTGCTGGCAGTTCCATGCTACAAACAAGCCTTTATATTACCAGTGCCGGTACTATAAGATAGAAAGGAGAGAGACACAGAAAGGTTGATCCCGTTGCCGGGACCGGAGACACAGTGAATCTAAAATGGCGTGTTTCAGCGTCTTCGTTATGCCATTTATTGGGAATTTTTCAGAAACAAGATGCTTCTATTCTTTCAAATATAGATACCGCCCTATAGTTTATCCTTAAGAAGCGTTTGGTGAGTACTTCGCTTCTTGCTTTAGCAAGAAATTTGGCGCCGAAAAATCGAGTTTTATAGCGATTGGCTTTGGCGCAATTCCGGCTTATTCTACAGTAGCAGTTGTTGGCCTGGGCTATTTTATACATAGTTTAGTCGATGGTGCATTCAATACAACTTATCTTAGCTTTATAGCGCTTTTTGTCTTCACACTATGATTTAATATTATTTTATGAATATTTAATGAGGCAAACTGTTAACCGTCCCGTTCTCAATCAGGGGACGGTTTACTCAATCAGTTCTTATTATCAATTCTTGAATATTCTCTAGTTCTTGAATTTTTGACAACCAATATTGTGAGCTCTAATGGAAAGCTCGTGGTAACCTGGAGTGTCAATCACACAGGTGGAGCACCTCTCACTAGTGTGACAGTGGCATGTCGCAGTGAGGAGGAGGGTAGTGGTAGTGGACTAGCCAGTGACATGAGCTGTAGTGCTAACATGTGTGGTGATGGTATGGCTGTGATACCAACTGGACCAGAGTATGTGACTGCTGGAATGAACTACTCCTGTACTATCACTGCTACCAATGAGCTTGGTAATAGTAAACGACAAACCACCAACTACATATTAGCTACATCAGGTGAGTCAGTGAGACTGTATGATCACTTCACATTCTCTGTGTGTGTGTTCTCAGGTGTTCCATCAGTACCAATGATCACTTATATTAAAGTGGGTATACAACTATTCACAGTGACAGTGAGAGTGTTTGCTGGACATACTTCACTGTCTTTCAATGTATCTGTGATGAATGAACAAAACAGTGTTGTACTAGCATTATCAGACACACAGACTGGTGTCCCATCAGGTCCAATGAACTACATGATCGCTGTTCCCTTCACTCAATCAGGACGACATCGGTTTACAGTCAGTGCTAGTAATCCATTTGGTAGAAGTGCTTCAGTATCAGATTTATTTTCCTTCACAGGATTTGAAGGTATTAACAGACTGAGTGTTAGATCATAGCAACATCTGCTGTTCCTGCATGAACTTTGTCTAAATTTTCTTCAGGTTATATCTCAACTGGTGTCTTTGTTGGTGCCTTTATTGGTGCTGTTTTTGGACTGATAGCAGTCATTCTGATATTAGTAGTGCTACTAGCAGCAGTCTTGATTTGCAAAAAGAAATGGCGTAAGGAAGAGTGAACTACTATAGCTTTACTGAGTCCTTACTTTGAGTGCATAAGCTTTTATGCTATACTTGCAACAACATGCACTCAGTACGTATAATGTAATGCACTTTGAGTGCATGTTACAATAGTACGCATTACATATAAGAGTTACAATTGTTGTATGAAAACAACTGAACATGTATGTGTTAGTGCACTGTTATAATAATACTAACATGACTAGTCGAAACAGCATTGATTTTGTTTATTTAGGTGACCCTGATAAACTCCAGTCAGTTGAGAATGAGTCATGTGGAGTACAGGGAGGTGATGTTCCTCAGTCTATTGAACAGACGGACAATGCTGCCTGTTCTTCAGAACAGCAGACACAGTCAGCTCCACATAGCCAGTCCATTGCAGTGAATGAAAATGTAGCTTATGGAACAACTACGGAGGAAACGGATCAGTTTTATGAAAATATCTAGCATACCAAACAAATTTTTCTCCATTTTTCTATTAAATTTTACATATAATTTTATACTAACATTATTACAGAAATTTTGTGGTCCTGTACATTGGTGGTCAAGACTCAAAACATAAATTACATGCTGTTACATTTTAGCCTGTATGTAATGCATTTTTTGTGCACTATTAGGGAGGCACGGTAGTGCCTCCCTATGTAGGGACAGGGGGTACGGCAAGCTAGTGAATGAATATATTGAAATCTCAGATGAAGTAGCTAGTGTAGTGGAACCAAAGGTCCATCTGGCATTAACACTAGTATCAGTATTGGTATCACGACTGCGAGAGCAGGAGAGAGAACCACTGGTTCCTTCTACAATATTGATTGTGCCGTTGGGATTAAGTACAGGGTCACCAAATACTAAAAGACAACGTCAGACAGCGACACTAAATATAGCAGGTAAACTTACCTAACTCACTAAAACGAATGTCCTCTGACCCACAACTAATGATAGTATCTGCAGTATTACTCAATACATCTCGAGGAACAGGTATCATCAGTGTATACTGTGTCCCCCGAACAATAGGTGGTATTATTGTTACACCAGAGTTTGAGTTAGTGAGTGGTGCTGGACTGACACCTGAGCCAGCTACCAAGGAGTTCTCGGCACATCGGAGGCAGGTAGAAATGTCATAGATAATAGCATGCTCCTGATTAAAATTAGCCCCAGGGTATGCAAAGTTCTGCTGACACTGCATGGCAGTCACCTATAGAAAATACACGAGTAGGAGCGCAACTGCACAGAAGATAAAACTTACCATGACCTATGGCTAGAACGAGAGTGACTAGCGCGGTTAGTACTCCACGTGTCATGCTGCAAGGAGTGATTGATAGACTGTCGCTATATCTTCAGTGGTAGTTGACCAAGACAGCAACCACACGGACACTCACAGTCTGTGATTCGTTAATGCTTCCATACTGATATACACATGCACACACACCGTGCGCATCGTGCACACGGTAGAGCTGACTGTGCTCACTGTGTGCATGCATGCTGCACCTCGGGTTAGCTGCAAAGCTCGTGTGCATACCATTCACATCACTGGGTATATAAAGACACAGGCTCAATCACCTCACAATTCACTGAGCGACATAACTAACCGAACAAGAAACAACTACTCAGAGTACTAACAGTTCTCTTTACCAAGAATAATGGCTGATCCTACTGCTGTTGTTACTACCACAGTCACTTGCAAGTGTGGTAAGTAAAGGAGCTAACATCTCAGATTACCTTTACCAAGTCCATCATGTGATTTACCACAGAGAATTGTTCCTGTGGTGGTTCAGACTGCAAGTGTGTTGGGCAGCAGTGTGCTGAGGGATGCTGTACCTGTGTGTGCAGGGGATGTGACGGGAGCCAGTGCAGCTGTGGTGATGACTGTAGATGTGGCAAAGGTTGCTGTGAAACAGCTGTCTGCAAGAAATGCAGTAAGTGAGACCATGCAGGGCTCAAACTGAATGGTTGTTTCAATCAAATTGTTCTTCTCCAGCAAACTGTCAGTGTGGTCCAAGCTGCAAGTGTTCTAGCTGTGATGACAACTCCTGCTGTCAGTGCACCTGCATTGGTTGTGATGGAGCCAGTTGCTCATGTGACAAGGAGAAGTGCAAATGTGACATAGATTGCTGCTCAAGAATTGTCTGAACCTTTTACTGAGATGAACTTTCTTTATTGTAACACATTATCATCATAGCTAGAATCTTGTCACTATTATGTGCAATTGACAAGTTTTTAAATATTGAAAAAGTATTTATGCTGCAAAAGAGTTTGAAAAGACGTCTGTTAGTATGAAGTCATAATAATGTGTCTAAGACTCTGGGGCTGCACATGACAACCGGATATGAATTACAGTAATTTTGAATACCTACAACTGACGTCTTTGATATTCAAGGCCGGTTGACTCGAGAAAATCACTTACCGCAATAGTCCCACATGTAAAAAAAATGTTTGACTCTGATGCATGATCTGCGCTTTCACTTTGACCAAGCACTACATTACACACAACTAGCGTGTAACTATCTTCCAGGGACATTAGTTCTACAGCAAGAGACACAACAAAAGAAGGCCCTACCAGCCTAACAATTATAGTTAAAGTATAAGGTGAAACCAAAGGTCCGAGTCCCTCTGGTATCAATACCATTAGTAACAGTATCAGGACTGCGAGAGCATGCAGGTCATGAGAGAACCACTGGTTCCTTCTACATATTGATCATACCACTGTGGGATCGAGTGTTGGAGGATCGTGATAGAATAATTGGTAATAAACTGAATGTTCTTTGAATTCATACTGAAGCACAACCAGACTAGTTAAAGTAGCGTGACTCAAGGAACAGGCATCATAACACCTGTATACTCTGGTAGTATTGTTACACCAGAGGTTGAGTTAGTGAGTGAGAATTGGGCTCTGAACCCTGGGCAAGGTGCAAGCATTGTTGGATGACAAAAGTGTCAGTAAAATAGCTTGTAGTGCTCTGCAATCACTTGCTACTTATTCATGAGGTGACGTAATGTCGCGAACTTAGTGCCGTGTGCATTGCACACGGCTCATAGCTCACTTGAATCACACGGCACTACAATGTAGCTACTTGCACCAATGCAAGTACAGTTGATACAAAGCTGTGTTGTCGTGCGCATACCACGTGCAGTCGCTGGATATAAAGGGCATGAATCTAAGCGCTCAATCACAGAAAAGTGAGAACACCAATCAAGAATTCAAGCAAGAAAGCCGAAGTTAACCATTCTTACGAAGATATCAAGAATAATGGCCGAGTCTACTGCTGCTGTTATTACCACAGTCACTTGCACTTGTGGTAAGCAGAGGAGCACCTGTATCACAGAGCAGTCTGTTTAACCATCTTCTTTACCATCTCTTCACAGAGAATTGTTCCTGTGGTTCAGACTGCAAGTGTGTTGGACAGCAGTGTGCTGAGGGATGCTGTACCTGTGTGTGCAGGGGATGTGATGGGAGCCAGTGTAGCTGTGGTGATGACTGTAGATGTGGCAAAGGTTACTGTGAAACAGCTGTCTGCAAGAAATGCAGTAAGTGAGACCAGGGCTCAAACTGAATGGTTGTTTCAATCAAATTGTTCTTCTCCAGCAAACTGTCAGTGTGGTCCAAGCTGCAAGTGTTCTAGCAGTGATGACAACTCCTGCTGTCAGTGCACCTGCATTGGTTGCGATGGAGCCAGTTGCTCATGTGACAAGGACAAGTGCAAATGTGACAAAGATTGCAGCTGCACAAGAATCGTCTGAACCTTTGACTGAAATGAACTTTCTTTACAGCAAATTTCAGCTATCTTGAAACACTTGTCTAATGTCTAATGTTCAATCCAGCATTTCATCCACTTAACACTTTAGCGCTAACTAGTAAGTGAGCCAGAGAAAGAGAGTTATGGCTTCAAGTTTGTGAAAATTGCACTGAGCTGCTCTAGGAATTGCAGCTATTAAATACACATGATAATTAAAATGAGCATGAAATTGCCACAGTTACGAGACCATGTACGACAAGCAGCAAAAGGAAATTATTCTTAGGAAAATGAACGAATTGTAAAGTATTGAACCAGCACCGACCAAGAGTTGGTCAATAAGTTTTGGTCTTCATCTTTCCTGTCATCAAATTGATGAAATTTACTGTAATGCTTCCTCAGGCTCAATTCTGCATTTTGCTAGGTAAAGTGTTAAGTGGATGAAATGCTAGATTGGACATTAGACATTAGACAAGTGTTTCAAGATAGCTGAAATTTGCTGTATTGTAACACATTATCATCATAGCTAGAATGGTGCAATTGACATGTTGTTAAAAATTGAAATGTATTTATGCTGCAAAAGAGTTTGAAAAGACGTCTGTTTGGTATACATGCTGTCACAATAATGGGTCCAAAACTCTGGGGCAGCTCATAACAACCAGACATGAATTAATGTAATCTTGAATAGCTACAACTGACCTCTTTGATATTCAAGGCTGACTCGAGCAAATCACTTATCGCAATAGTCCCATGAGCAAAAAAATGTTTGACTCTGATGCATGATTTGTGCTTTCACTTTGACCAAGCACTACATTACGCACAACTAGCGCGTAACTATCTTCCCAGGACATTAGTTCTACAGCAAGAGACACTACAAAAGAAGGCCCTACCAGCCTAACAATTATAGCTAAAGTATAAGGTGAAACCACTTGTACTGTATCATCTATGGTGAAACCAAAGGTCCATCTGGTATCAATACCATATTTTAGTAACAGTATCAGGACTGCGAGAGCATGCAGGTCATGAGAGAACCATTGGTTCCTTCTACCACATTGATCATACCACTGTGGGATTGAGTGTTGGAGGATCGTGATAGAATAATTATGTTCTTTGAATTCATACTGAAGCACAACCAGACTAGTTAAAGTAACGTGACTCAAGGAACAGGCATCATAACACCTGTATACCCTGGTAGTATTGTTACACCAGAGGTTGAGTTAGTGAGTGAGAATTGGGCTCTGAACCCTGGGCAAGGTGCAAGCATTGTTGGATGATAAAAGTGTCAGTAAAATAGCTTGTAGTGCTCTGCAATCAACTGCTACTTATTCATGAGGTGACGTAATGTCGCGAACTTAGTGCCGTGTGCATTGCACACGGCTCACTTGAATCACACGGCACTACAATGTAGCTACTTGCACCAAGTACAGTTGATACAAAGCTGTGTTGTCGTGCGCATACCACGTGCATATAAAGGGCATGAATCTAAGCGCTCAATCACAGAAAAGTGAGAACACCAATCAAGAATTCAAGCAAGAAAGCCGAAGTTAACCATTCTTACGAAGATATCAAGAATAATGGCCGAGTCTACTGCTGCTGTTATTACCACAGTCACTTGCACTTGTGGTAAGCAGAGGAGCACCTGTATCACAGAGCAGTCTGTTTAACCATCTTCTTTACCATCTCTTCACAGAGAATTGTTCCTGTGGTTCAGACTGCAAGTGTGTTGGACAGCAGTGTGCTGAGGGATGCTGTACCTGTGTGTGCAGGGGATGTGATGGGAGCCAGTGTAGCTGTGGTGATGACTGTAGATGCGGCAAAGGTTGCTGTGAAAGAGCTGTCTGCAAGAAATGCAGTAAGTGAGACCAGGGCTCAAACTGAATGGTTGTTTCAATCAACTCGTTCTTCTCCAGCAAACTGTCAGTGTGGTCCAAGCTGCAAGTGTTCTAGCTGTGATGACAACTCCTGCTGTCAGTGCACCTGCATTGGTTGTGATGGAGCCAGTTGGTCATGTGACAAGGACAAGTGCAAATGTGACATAGATTGCTGCAGAAGAATCGTCTGAACCTTGATGAACTTTCTTACATTATAGTCATAACTAGAATCTTGTCACTATTACATGCAATTGACAAGTTGTTAAAAATTGGAAAAGTATTATTAATTTTATGCTGCAAAAGAGTTTGAAAAGACGTCTATTTAGAATACATGATGTCGCAATAATGGGTCTAAGACTCTGGGGCTGCACATATGACAATCAGACATAAATTACTGCAATTTTGAATGGCTACAACTTTGATATTCAACTTTGACCTTTTTGATATTCAAGGCTGACTCGAGCAAATCACTTGCAATTGCCCCAGGTTGATTTGCCTTTCACCTTGACCAAGCACTGCGTTACACACACCTTGTAACTATCTTCCTGGGACATTAGTTTTACAGGAAGAGACACAGCAAAAGAAGGCCCTACCAGCCTAAAAATCATAGTTAAAGTATAAGGTGAAACCAAAGGTCCATCTGGCATCAATACCATTAGTAACAGTATCAGGACTGCGAGAGCATGCAGGCATTGGTTTCTTCTACCACATTGATCATACCACTGTGGGATTGAGTGTTGGAGGATCATGATAGAATATAATTGGTAATAAACTGAATGTCCACTGAATTCATACTGAAGCACAACCAGACTAGTTAAAGTAGCGTGACTCAAAGAACAGGCATCATAACGCCTGTATACTCTGGTAGTATTGTTACACCAGAGGTTGAGTTAGTGAGTGAGAATTGGGCTCTGAACCCTGGGCAAGGTGCAAGCATTGTTGGATGATAAAAGTGTCAGTGCTCTGCAATCAACTGCTACTTATTCATGAGGTGACGTAATGTCGTGAACTTAGTGCCGTGTGCATTGCACACGGCTCAGGGGGCCGGGCTCACACAGCACTAGCTACTAGGCACTAATAAGTTGACACAAAGCTGTGTAGTGTTGTCGTGCGCATACCACGTGCAGTCGCTGGATATAAAGGGCATGAATCTAAGCGCTCAATCACAGAACACCAATCAAGAATTCAAGCAAGAAAGCCGAAGTTAACCATTCTTACGAAGATATCAAGAATAATGGCCGAGTCTACTGCTGCTATTATTACCACAGTCACTTGCACTTGTGGTAAGCAGAGGAGCACCTGTATCACAGAGCAGCCTGTTTAACCATCTTTTCACAGAGAATTGTTCCTGTGGTTCAGATTGCAAGTGTGTTGGACAGCAGTGTGCTGAGGGATGCTGTACCTGTGTGTGCAGGGGATGTGATGGGAGCCAGTGTAGCTGTGGTGATGACTGTAGATGTGGCAAAGGTTGCTGTGAAACAGCTGTCTGCAAGAAATGCAGTAAGTGAGACCATGCAGGGCTCAAACTGAATGGTTGTTTCAATCAAATTGTTCTTCTCCAGCAAACTGTCAGTGTGGTCCAAGCTGCAAGTGTTCTAGCTGTGATGACAACTCCTGCTGTCAGTGCACCTGTGATGGAGCCAGTTGCTCATGTGACAAGGACAAGTGCAAATGTGACACAGGTTGCTGCAGAAGAATCGCCTGAAACTCTCCACTGAAATGAACTTGTATCACATTATATAACCTGGTCATTATTATAATCCTGTAAATTCTTGACAAGTTAAAAATTGAAAAATATTTTAAATGTTGTACAATTTTAAAAATGTGTTTCTTATTATTATACTTGTCGCAGTAATGCGTTCATAGGATGTTATCGTACAGAGATCGGATCCACCTTACACCCAATTCAACATTTCGAGAAGACCCTGGGCCTGCATGTGACAACCAAACATGAATTTCGAATTACTAGTAGCAGATTCTGTCAGTGGTTTTCGAAGTTCCAGCATAGCAATTCAAAAGGTCATCGATCATAGGTCAGTGTCATACTTTTGATTTGCTATGCGAGAACTTCGGAAACTGCTTAAGTAGCTATAACTGACCTCTTTGATAGACGAGGGAACCAATGCTGACTTGAGCAACTCACCCACTACCATACTGTCCTCTCTTGCTCTCATTCCGTGCGGCTGTAGAGAGCTGAACAACACACCATCTGATAAACAAGCCTTTGACAAACATCACTACTACAAACCTTGTAAGAATCCTAGTGAAACAGGACGCAGCATTAGTTCTACGAAGAGACACAACCAACGAAGGTCCTTTGGAGAATTCACCAGCCTAAAATAGCACAATTTGAACACATCAGTTTTCAAATTTTTCTGCACGACCTTTAGTTCGGTGTTCAAACAGCTACAGAGCTCCTCTGCCATATTGGATGAGAAACGGACCAGTTGGATATCGGTGATTGTGAATTCAGCTTGCACGATGGAGTCAAGCACCATCACAAATGGTGCAGTGGAGGAGGAGGTGACGTGTGAGGGAGGGAGAACCAGGCAAGTGTGCTCCATCAGAGGAGACATGTTTGAACGAAACGTGTTCGGCAATGGAGTAGTAGAGAAGGGATTTAAGTTGTCAGTTGGGGCCATGGTGACCTGGAGATAAAACAGAATAAACCAGCTCAGTAAGAGAGCGTGTTACCTGATAGTATTTGACCAGAGCAGGATGATGTGACTGGATTCCATTGGGGAAGAACAGTTGTACGTCACAAACAGCTGCTGCAAATGACGGAGAGTCTATGGAAGAGAAGCGTCAACAAGAATCGGGAAAGACAATCGTCTTACAGTAGAGTGACTTGTGGTATGTGTCGATGAATGGTTTGAGATCATGGTGCAGCTGCCAGACTGCGTTGAGGCGCTGGACACACACTGCTACTACCCGAGATGCCTAGAAATAGTGAACGGTAATATCAGCTCAAACTAGCCGATACCTGATCCAGGGCCCATTCCTGTTCCAGCTGTATCTGCTGAGAGTGCAGTAGACTCATTCCCACAACAGTAAAACCACTACGAGACAGCTTATCTAGTACCTTTACCAATAACCTAAAAAAGACCAAAATCTACAAAAAACAATATGAGAGAAAGTACCGTGGTCGTTCAGCATCAATGAGGCACACAGAGACCAGTGGTTCTGGCTCATTCTGCAGTCTAGATAGCACGGCGCAGTCTCCCAGCCATCCTGGTGGAGTGTATCCACAGAGAGCCCAGGAATCAGCAAAGGCAAACAGCTCCTTATCGATGAAGAACACAGAGGTGAGGTGGAATGCTTCCTCTAAGGTCTGTGACAAGATGACCTCACAACTCTTCAGCCCAGGAGTGAGCTGAGCGCGGAGTATGTTCTTGTCTTCTAGAAGTTTCTGCACTCTCTTGTTGCTGTTCAAACCACGTAGAACAACCAGTAAAGCTGGTCGAGTGGTGATCTTGTCCATGGCATCTTGATACAAGTTGCTGGTTGTGGGTAGAGGACACAGCTGCTTAGCCTGATAGCGAGACAATTCAGGAACAATCTTGAGACCAAGTAGCTCTAAAACTTTGTTGTCATCCGGTTTGCAATTTTCCTCCATAATGTTTTTGCCGTGTTTCTCATTGAAAGATCGATTCTTAGACAGTCCCAGCAAACAGCTTATAGCACCTATAGCTCTCTCGAGCTGATCCACACACATCGCTGTAATGGCTACAACTGAGAGCTCTTCTTGGATTCCATTACTGTTTAAAAGAGACGGAGCAAGTTTGTACCCATTGGCAGTTGAGGGAGTGAAGGTAAAGCTACCGACTGCTTTAAGGACATCGTCGCTGTAGTTAGCAATATGAAGGAGACTGTCGGGTGCATGAGAGAGAGCATTGGTAGTCTGGAAATATTCCTTGAGGTCCAGGAAGATTCGTCGGCTGATAGCTAGTTTGTGAGAGGAAGCGTTCTCTTGTCCTACAGCAATCAGTAGGGAAGGGAGAGGAGGAAATGTGGAGGGAGAGTTGAGAGGCTGGTCAGTAGCTGTAAGCAGCATTGATCCTGGGAAGACAGAAGGGGAGGGAGGGTTGGAGGAGGAAGGAGTGAACTGTGGTATACTAGACTGAGGGATATTCAGAGCCTGGGCTCTTTTTGAGTTCAAACGCAGTCGCTTGATTCCGTGTATGTGCAGGCCTTGGTCGGCAAGAGATCGGAGCAGAGCATAGTAGCAAGAGGGAGAGACGAGGGGAGATGCAACTATGACTAGCTTGGAGTAGGGCATGGACACAAGGGCAGGTCGATTAGAGATGAGAGGAGGAAATGAAAGATTGATATCAGACGGAGTAAGAGTAGGAGTCACAACTGTGTCGCCATCCTCACTTTCGGAGAACCGCACTCGCTGTCTCTTTCTCTTCTCTTGTTTAGTAGTAGGATCAGAGACTCCAAGTACAGCACCTGTCTTGACACAGGCCCGACCACCAAACCATCGAGCAAGCTCCAGACTAGACCAATACTGGCTGTGGACGACACTAACAGCGATGCTGCCCTGGGTGCTGAATCTTGCATTGATACTGTTTGGTTCAACAGTCCTAGCCAGAGAGATGTCTTCGGGCCCTATGACATCAGCCATTTTCGAGATTGCCTGTGAACCACGCACAGCAAGTGCTAAAATTGGAACAATGGAATCTGAGGCAGGTGAAGGGTACACAACCCTAATGCCGGCTAAGTCAAGGCCCTGTTTGAACACCTCCATCACTGTCGTGTAGATGAGGTTTGTGTCAGTGCAGTATGGATGCTGAATGATACACACTGTGTTCTGAGTGGGCGTGGTTGATTTGAGACAGTGCAGAGGGAGAGGAGAATCATCACGCTGGAGGCACAGCCAGTAGAAGCTAAGAGGAGTGGAAAGAGGGGCAGGATCGTCGTCCACCAAGAAGAGCAAGGACAGGGGAAGGTCTGCAAGAGATTGGAGAGCCTGGAGATGGCTGTTGTCCGTGACTAGCGATGAAAGAGGATTCAGAACTTGAGCAAGTGTGTGTGTATCCAACAAACGGTTGAGAGCTTCAGTTACCTCACCATCTACAAGAAAAAAGTCAAACACAAGCAAATTCATAACCCACTACTTACCGTGATTATTGACCTCAGCAATGCCCATTACAATATGAGGCGCAGAGGTCGAAGCTGTAGTTAGCTGGAGCCCAGATACGACAAACGGACGCCAAATCTCGGTCTTGTCTTCTGTTTTGAAAGTGTCAGTAGCAAGCCTGACTAGCCACACTAACAACAAAGAGAACAGCTCTTGTAGGACGGATTGGTCGAGAGAAGAGAGCAGAGAGGAGGTGTGAGCACTGCTACGAGTTCTGAGGTTGTTGAAATAAGAGAGAGACAGAAGCAGTAGAGCGCTTGGTGGTTGGAGAGGAAGGGTGGATGGGATGACCGAACTGAAGGAAACGTCCTAAGAAGAGCGAAATGAGAATAAATTTTTTTATGATCAACTTTTTGTACCTGATGAAATAGTGGATCGGTGCAAGGCGGTGCATTTTTCGATGAAGGTGGTTTGCGTAATTCGATCTTCCGCTGTAGGTCGGCTCTTACTTGCTCTTCTCTCAGTCTCCTGGTCTCTGGGGTCTCTTCCTCGTAGTCCAGACTAGTGGTGCTACCTGAACCAAACTTGACTCCTGAATCGATGGGTCGAGGTATTCACCTGTTTCACTACAAGCTGTACTTACCGATATCATCGTCACTGCTCTGAGTCAAGCTGTCAGTCCGTGAGCGACGCCCTCGTCCCTTCTTTCCTCTGGATGCAGGTGGGCTACTATCTGAGCTATTCTCACCACCATCGCTGTCCTTTCGTTTCTTCTTTTTCTTGTTCTTTGATTTCTTGTGAGACTTGTCACTTTTCGACGGTGAGCCTGAACTGAAATCTTCTGACTGGCTGTTTGGATCATGTTGTGTGCCATCACCGTTCCAACAAGGCTAGAAGAGAAAAAAAAAACAGTAAAAGTGAATGGATTACTCACTTTCACATACCTCAGTAATGACAAAAACATCATCTTCGGATATACTACCAGAGGATGACGTGCGATGCCTTCTCCCTCCGCCCCCTCTTGTCTTCTTAACATCAGCTCCTCCAGTTGCTGACGCTTTTTCAGTCTTTCCACTCTGAGCAGTAGGTGGTTCTACAGCTATAGTCTGACTCTGTTTCTTCTTGGTCGTGTGCCTCTTTGGAGCTGGGCGAGCTACACTTCTTATTGCTAAGAACGGACACAGAAGACGTGCAAGTAATAATGTTATGCTCGTTTACCTTCAGTTGGAGCGGGTTTATCCAGAATAGCGCTAAGGTCAACAGCCGTCGGAAGACTAGTAGAGGTTGGGAGTGATTGATCGGTGTTAGAGGGAGTTGGTAAGGTCTTTGGGTCAGCTGCAGTTGAAAGAGACTGTTTAATTCTGTTACGCTCCAACTTCCATTGGTGAGGGTCACTGCAGTCTTCACTATCCTCAGAACTGGATCTAAACAGTGGTGGTCAATTCTGTTAGAACAAGTAAAATGCTTTACTTTGATAGAGGCACTCTCATAGCTAGTAACCTACGCGCGACATCACTTGAAACAGTGTCCTATGAAAATGAAATAAAAACCAGTTAGCTACACTCACACATAGTTGCTTTCACATACACAAACCTGAGGTGGTCTCACATCAAGATAAACAGTGTTCCCACCAGCAGCAGCTGCAGGTTCACCTCTCACACTATCATCACCTGCACACAGGTCACATGATAGCATGATCATATAACATCATAATAGAGTATGCTGACATGATAACACACATGTGTACAGCTGAACACAAAGCAGACCAAAATACCAACTACTGACCCTCACAAGAAAGCTAATTTTTTTACCCGTTGTAAAGAGCTGTTCTTGTTCAGTTTGTGGGTTGCTGTGAGTTCGTCTTCTTCCCGACGGGGCTAGCGGCGGCGGTGCATGGTGTAAGCTAAGCTGATGCAGTTGCTGCATTAGGGCACTGTTGGTGGTCCTGGGATCACCCATGCCTTCCCATGAAGGAGGAACTCTGAATGAGGACACACAGTGCACAGGTATAGCCAGCAGTGTGTTCGTGCTCACCTATTATCAACAGGAGGACTTACACTGCCTTCTCTTGATTCCTCTTTGATAGCCTCCAGCGCTCTGTCTAGCTCGGACTCACTCAAGTGTTCAAATCGACTGCTCTGCAGCACGCCGCCATGAGCATGACCAGCTGAGGTACCATTCAAACCACTAGTTCTAAAGTGTTTGTGAGAATCAGATCCTTCTTGTCCAGAGCTGTTATTAGAGTCATTGTTGCCGGTCAGACATGAGCTCAGAGAAGCGACGACAGACATAATCAGCTCTTCTCTGAGCTGACTAAAGTCAGGTGCTTGCTGCTGCTCCTGCGTCAACTGCTCCTCTGAGGCCGTCATGAGAGACTCAAAGTCCGACTGAAACTTGGACCATTCGTCATCCGTACCTGATCTCCTTCCCTTGTCAGCTGGGACAACCCTCGTGTCTTCTTCCTTGTCCTCCTTCTTCCCTGCAGCAATATCATCAGTGCTTTCTAAACACTCCACCAAGAGGTCATTCTCCGGTTCGATTCCTCGATCTAAAAATAATAGGATGGTACTAAAAATAGCAATGATAAATGCTTCTAATTTTACACAATTGCCTCAAAATTTGCAGTATGCGTTAGTGTACAGAAATGATCACAGATCGTTAGCAGGTCAATGATGCCTATTCAGATGACGACAAACAATGCAGTCTTGTCAATACTAATTCAATTGACGTACTTAAAGCTCAAACCATGTATAGGCTGAAATAAATCGGGCACATTGGTACTTTAGCTCGCCCCACTAGAGCTCATTTCCTAGTCAATGCAAACTCTGAAACATCTACTTCTTAGCATAAAAATTGCCAACCCTCTAGTCTGCTGTTGGCACATTCGATCGATATTTGTTGTGTTTTGTAGTAGTTACAGAATGTGGAACTGTAAAAAACTGATTTTTATTCATTATGCTTACTCAGCCATTCGGACGAATCTGCAGACGTCTCTGAATTTGCAAGAAAATGATCTGAAGTGGAGTCCACATTAAGAGATTGTAAATGGTGGGAGCGACTGAAAATGGCGATACCTCCTTCACTTTCTTCATCCTCACCCTAAGACAAACGAACATCATATTTACAGTACTTGAGAATGTAAATCAATTTGTATAACGTATCACACCATCACATTGTAACGGTAAAATGTCTGTCACTGATTCACACACGATGTGTTTCACCGTTCCCACCTCTAGTGAACAATCTAGAGCGAAATCCGCCGAAGGAATATCATCAAGCAGTTCAATCTCTCCTCCTTCTGTCTCCATCACTAGCCTAGTCTTCACGAGGTCCTAGTCTTCCACAGATTGCATCAGCAACACACACACACACGGCTCAGTGTTTACTAGCCATGCTCGTCATGAAAAGGCTATCCGCTGACGCGGCGCGGCGGCGGGAAATCGAACCATAGTTAGTAGGCGGGGCAAGAAATATATGACCGACACGCCCCACATGCACAATTAATTTTGACACTTTTCAAAATTTAATCAGACACCAGACAGTCTGGACTTTGATTGGTAGACAGTACACTATAATCACTATTGCAACTCAATATAGGTCGAATAGCCTGGTTGGAGGCTATTTCACAGCTGCATGAACTTGCTAATAATGACCTTTCATATGATATAATTATTTTGTCTGTGTATAATTTCCAGTATGTGTCGATCTGCAAGTCAATCAATGGTACAGAGAGGGCAGAGACTTTTTGGCTGGACTTTGCCCTCATGAATGCACTGACAATTGGCAGTATCTTTCCCTAGTCAGCCAGTGAAGTCACACTTTGCCAATAATGAGTGCTGTTACATCACAGCAGCCTGAGCAGCTGCCATACACTACAGTACAGTATAATTTTGTTGCATCACAGAGAATCATTGTTCAACCAGTTGACTCAGCTGCTAATTACTTTCAAGATCAGAAAGATTCTGAAATTGACTCGGTTCCTATGTTTTGATTACACAGAAGGATTCACTGTATAATAAATATTATCAACTATCTAAAGTACTTACAATGTATTACTGTGTTTGTATTATTAAGTAAACTTTGCTCTACAACTTAAATTTGTACTCCAGATATAGTACACACATTTAAATTTCTTATCATGTATACCATGTATGCGGCCTGGAGCATGCATTGTACTAATGAGATGGGATAAAGTGTTGAAAACTTCCCCAACTCATAGCTGTTTGACTGTGAAGAGTGATATACTAAACATCAGTTGCTATAGAACAATGTGTGAAATTAATGCGTAAGCATGTTAGCAGTTTATCACAGACTGTTTATGGTTGCAAGCAAGGTAGTGTAGAAAAGAGCTAGCGAACAGAGGGGATTTCTACCCTTGATTCTTACCAAGAACTGGGTATTGTACTTTGGCATTCCAAATACCCCCTCACAGGCAGATTTCTATAGCTTTGCTCCCTGGGAGTTGGCAGGCATTTCAGACTCAGTCTGTGGGGGTATTCTAGCATAATTCTTCCAGGAGTGGCTAATAGGTTTCATGCATGGTATGTAAAGAACCCCTTTATTGGAGGGAATTTCAGAATATGATTCCACTGCATTCAGCTTGTATCCCATGGTTGCATGCAGTTTCTGCAGTAGCAGCCACAGCTGTGTTCCACTAAGTTGAACCAGATATAGACAATGAGTATCTCCACTGGGAATTTCCAGTCTGCTGCAATTGTCTTGGGTATTGTATACTGAACTGTATCGCACAAAGTATTCATTGAGCATGCTTGAATGCCTTATAAGGCTAAATCACGTGCTATGAAGGGTTTTCCCCGTCAATTTAGGTTCTTTCCCTCGACAGTTTCCCTCTGCTTTGGCACTTAGTCCATACTGCTACTATCGATCAGCAAACTTGAGAGGTCCAGCTGATTTTCTCAAGAACTCGATCGTCTAACAATGGACTCTCACGCCAGCAATCTAAGCAAAGGAAACGGCCCTAGCTCTGAATCAGCGCGCGCAGGAGTCGAAGAACAGCAGGGCAGGTCGGTACCCCAGCTACGGCTCATTGCAAGAGGCTCGAGTCCTGTAGAAGACCCTACTAGATATCTTGGACGCAGACAAGCGGCACGTTCACGCAACAGTATCGAGTTAAACTTGTCTGGAGCAGCGAAAAAGCGATCTGGAGTACCCCCAAGAGCCGCCATTTCTGCAGCAACCGTCACTCCCTCTCCGACCACGCAGATTGCCGCAGGAATGAACTTGATCGCTCTCGATCAGAGCCCTATGGGCGGACCTGCTTCTATTCACCTACCACCCGTTTCCAGTCTTGCAGCAGCAGACGACAGAGAAGGGGGTCACAGGAGAGCTAGGACCCCGCAAGGTGACCCCGAGAGAGTGGGCGGAAAACACCAGGCGCTCGAGTACATGGATACGGGTACGACTAGCAGCAGGACGCATTCTGGTGAGAACACAAGAAACAGTACCTTTGATCTTTGTAAAACTAGATGACTATGAATTGCATGTTACGAGTGGAGTGTGTAATGGGACGAATCCATGTATGGGGACAAAAGCAGTATATACAGGGATAGTATTATGCATTGTGATATGTTCCTCCTTCCTCGTGTGTGTGATAGTTACACTTTGGTCTAGGATAAACTTGTACTGTCTTCCTCTGCATTGTAGCCGCGTGCAACCATGTGGTCCAATAGCATGCTTAAAATTTATATGTTATACTGCAGCCGAAATTATTCGAAAGTGCTTTGTCATATTTTTTGAAACCAACCAAGAGGCAACCTCATCTTGTTTTGGTGCCAATAATATCTCAAAACTGTCAATTGTATACGAGGTCATCAATGATTAACACCTTTAAACTATGTGTTTTGTGTGTAGGGTTAATGATCTCACAGGCGTGTTTTGTCAACAGTCATTTTGTCTTTCAGAGCATTGTTTCCTGCAAGTGCAACTTTGGGACATTTTCGGGGCTCTATATTGTAGTTATGGTAACGGACTGCAGTTCATAGAAAAATGATTGATTATGCAATGCTAATTTGCCTGCTATTCATGGTATTAAGCTTGCTATTAGCGCCAACAATTATTGATAATAGTCACACGCATCAAAGCGAATTTCAGGCTTCCTGTAATGCTGGAGCGAAAGCGCAGACTCTGCGGCTTCTTCGTGCAGTCATTGATTATCCTCCATCGTGTAAATTAAGACAACAGTGACTTAATACATTAGCACACAAAGGTTGTGGTCTACGCCTTTAACAGCAATGCAAGAATTTGCTGTAGCCCTGATAGCTAGTGCAATTGTGGTGAGGAAATTGAAAGAGGTACCCAATCGTACTTGCAGCCCAGTGGTCTTATTTACAACAGCACTGCACGGTAGAGTTCACCTGTGGTATGCGGCTAATGTATCAGTGATGTCACCAGTGACGTGTTTCTGCTTGTTATTGACGCATTGAGTGATTAGAGTGGTTCCCCTTTTCATGAGGAAACTCATAATTGGAGTCCTACTCTGTAGTATTAGTAGTATTTTAGTAGTGTCATTGTTTATTGTTCGCTGATGTTTTTGCTCAGTTTGAAAAGATAATAGATATTTTGTAGTAGCTAGTCGTTCAAAGAAGGCAATGTTATGTAAGTATCTGAGTCATTCTCTGCTCTAGATATGGTTGCTCCACATAGCTCAAGCATATTGCACAATATATTGTTACAGTATTCATTGCCCGAGTAAAGTCCCTGTGAGCATGATATCAGTAGTGACTTGAGAATATTGTCTGGTGTCAACAGAGGGCAAAGGGTTTACCAAGAAATTAGCTGAATTGAGTATAAAGGAGCTGGTGGGTGAAGGAGGTGGGCGTTGGTGGAAAAGTGTTTCCTTAGCTTGGCTACAAATTGTCTGTTACAAGCATGTCTGTATGGTGAAGTCATGTCCTTTGAGAACCGTCAGACATAGGGAGAAACACAGACACAACCTGTCTGTTGTGTGACCGTTTCTCACACACATAAGCCTGCTAGCCTAATAGTCCAAGCGTGACTCTTATGTCAACAGATAAAAATTTCTACCCTAGTGGTCATGTCTAGCACAAAAATTAACTTGTTTACCAAGTTCACGCACACTTTGTAGGCTTCGAAAGCTGATTCGCACTGCATTGCGACTAAAAGTCGGGAAGTTTTGATATAAGGAAACAAAAATTACGAAATAGTTGTAAAGTGAAGTAAATTTTGATACAAGGAAGCAAAATACGCAATAGTTGTAAAATTTGATATAAGGAAACAATTTAAAATACGCAATAGTGTAGTAAATTTTGATATAAAATTAATATGCAATAGTTGTAAAGTGAAGTAAAAAATTTGAAACAAAATACGCAATAGTTGTAAAAAATTTGATATAATGGAACAAAATACATAATAGTTGCAATTTTTGATATAAGGAAACAAAATACGTAATACTTGTAAGGATAAGTAAAAATTTTGAAATAAGGAAACAAAATACGCAATAGTTGCAAAGTGAAGTAAAACATTTTTCTGTTACCATTGAATTCAGGTTATACTGCAATATGGGCTATACGTGACGTCTCTCAAGTCGTGCGCCCATGCATCATACATCAGCTCTTAGTGACGTGCGTACCTGCTTTGTATTGGGATTGCAATGTCAACAAACAAGTCCCTCTTTACATGTGGTAGTCCATGGTGCACTCTTGAAAAAATTAAATTCTGTAATGAGGCTCAGTGATGCGTCACTTATTCACTACCACCTGACCAGTGTGTGTACTGTCTGTGGTCAGTGTGTGTGGACTGTGTCTTATATCGAATTATCCTCTGACTAGTTTCACTGAGTGGATTTATCCACAGCTGGTGTGGGCTGTGTTACCCAATAGAAGCAGTATATACAATGTATTATTAGCTGTATTTCTCTCTATCTCTCTCTCTCTATCTCTCTCTCTCTCTCTATCTCTCTCTCTCTCTCTCTCTCTCTCTCTCTCTCTCTCTCTCTCTCTCTCTCTCTCTCTCTCTCTCTCTCTCTCTCTCTCTCTCTCTCTCTCTCTCTCTCTCTCTCTAGGTTCTCCTCCGTCTTTACCAGAAGTTGGTACTAACATAGAGGTTAGCACCAGAGTGGTGACAGACAGCGGTGACCTATCTCGGCCGGAGCATGCTGCCTACATGAAGCGTGCTGCTAACACTGACGGACAGGACGACGAAGGAGAAGGCAACTACAAGATGGCTCGAATCGGTACAGTAGAGAAAGGTATGCACACAACTCAAGTTAGCTAAACACAAATGATACGTAGAATGATAACTTGAGCTAGTTGAGAGAAGCAGTATACTACTCTGTTCAAAGCAGGGAATTCTTTTGTTTACTCCCACTCTGTTTGGGAGATTATTGTAGCCATTTTCTACAAGGAAACTGACAAGTAGTTTATACAACACATGTGACAGGCTAGTGTATACATGCCAGAGCGCACTTGATGGTCTTTGAAGTTTAAAGTCAGCTATAGCTATGTGGTAGAGTGGGTGTCCATTGTGCTAGAGTGGGTGGAAGGAGTGCATGATGTTACTGCCTGTATTACCGGCCTTTTAGTTAGCGTATACATGTTCAACAGTGAATTTTGGAGCCCGCCTGCCTGTCTGTTTTGGGTATTGAGATCACATGATGATGTTTTGCAAATGATTCAAAGAAATGTCTCTAAAGGGGAGCCAATACAGACATACTGAATTTATAAGATCATTTATTAAATAATAATAAAGAGAATTGTTCACCGTAATAAGAGCCCATTAAGAGGACATCTTATTTAAAAAAATATTAGGGAGTCAAGGGTTTCGTGAGAAGTGTCATGAGGCTCTTCCTGTACATGCGTGGGCATGTTGCTATGCTTACGGCCTACACTTTATTAACAATGAATCGTAGTCTCCTTGTTGAAGCTATTCCCTCTTGAAATTTTCCCTTCACAAACATTCCAGCATTCCACGCATGTCAACCATGCGTTGTGTCAGCCAACTAACCTACGTTGCTTGGAGGCACCACAAACCGAAGATAACAATCCCGAATTATCATATAACAGCCCCTGCGTATAATCACAAAGACCCTTACTTGTTAAATGAAGTCCTAAAGTCACCCTCTACTCTAGGGCACTCGCAAGTAGGGATGACCCAATCTTAATTCGCTAATTCGATTTACTAAGTTTGTGATTTCCTTGGGTATTCACTGCATTGCTACGGGCTACCATCTAAACAAACTACTTGAAGTTGCTGTTACCTGAAAATGTAATTACCTAGGCTTCCTTCCTACTACAATGCTCGCTTCCTTTAGCACTCAATCACTTATTCCCACGGTTCTTTCTTTCTTGGAAGACAGGTGTATCATTCCTCAACCCTACTTCCCTAAAACTTCGCTATAATAATACACCATTGTTCACGTCTTATCTTTCTGCTCCCTACAACTGTTTTTCTAGCAACCCGGCAGCTTATCTCATTGCCTTATATTCTCCCTAACAGCGTAATGCTAGCATGCTAATACACGTACCATTGCAAACTGCTGTGTAACTCTCTGCATGATGCAAATCCTCTTCCTGGACCTTTCCCAGGCATTCAAAATACAGCACATACTAAAATTAATTTTTGTGCAATAGGGAATTTCCCCAAGTCAGGATGTGTATATATAAGAAGTTGACCGCTTCAGTTTAGTTCATATAATGTTTGCATCGAGTTTGGTTACAACAGCAGCTGTCCGATGCTGATCGAGTTTGCACTGCTTGCTTTTATCGAGTTTCTCTCAGCAATGATTTGCAGCCATCAAGGTACCCAAGTAGCTACTTGCAGCCTCTGCTTAGAGCAACATTGATTTTTTAATAACTGTAGCAAAGCTGTAGTGTCATAAGCTTTGTGTTTGCATAAAAAAATATAATTTTTGACACTTGCAAAAAGGTTTTCGAATACTAAAAAATAATGATACATGCTAAGTTTAGATCTAGAACGATATAGTATTGATTTACACTCCAGTACTGTATAAAAATATTTGCATCATTGTGATCTCAATTGAGCAAGTGCATTTTAGTGGAAACAGGTGTTCATATGTTTTTGAACACGTAATTGTTTTTTCCTTTTCACCATCTTGGGAGAAATTGCTAGTTATTGCTTCCTCTGCCAGTGAAATGTACAGGAAGAGCCATTGTTTATTTGTAAACATTCAATCTCTCCCTCTGTCATTCAGCGTAGTAGCCCAAGGCACTGTGTTGGTCTAGTGAATACTGTCAACAGCTGATGCCTGGGAAATGTCTGCACTATTTGTTAGATCCCTAGATCCTCTGCTGATATAGCTGAGTAGGGAAACCCCATCTTGCTATTGGCAGCAGCCCAGCTAGTAATGAAGCTTGTAATGTTTGACCCAGCATTGGTAACCTTGCATGGTTTGCGCCTCTGGTGTCCTTGCTATGCGCCTCTGGTGACCTTGCATGGTTTGCGCCTCTGGTAACCTTGCAGCATTGGGCATGAGTAACCTTTCACCTTTGAACTTTGCAATGTCTTCTTGCACAATGGGGTACTACACCTTTGCACTTTGGGGGCAATATATATCTTCTTGTACCATGGGGCACTGCACAACAGCTGGTGTGGTTTGTAGTGGTGGTATACTGCAGCGCTGTTGGGAAATTTTTGGTACAAACCGCTTTTGTCTGATGACAATAATTCAGTATTCTCATACAACCATACTCCATTACTCTATGCTCCCTCTCCCTCTCCCTCTCTCTCTCTCTCTCTCTCTCTCTCTCTCTCTCTCTCTCTCTCTCTCTCTCTCTCTCTCTCTCTCTCTCTCTCTCTGCAGTCTCTTCCCTAGGTAGTTCAATCAGAGTCTCCACCATCATCACTCCATCCTCCTCCTCCTCAACCAAGCGGCAAAGACACACCAAGCACTCATCACCTTCAATCAGCCCCACTACAGAGCACCCACAGCACAGCCCTCGTCTATCTCCCTCTCCTTCTTCTACACCTTCTCCACAACCTCAGTCTACCAAACTGAGCGGCTTCACCATCAATGACATTCTAAAAGGCTCGACCAACAGTAGCAGCAAGCCTGCCTCCCAGCATCATCCAGTAGCTGCCTCTCCTTATCCCTATCACACAGCTATGTTGATCCTTCCCCAGCTCCCTACTGGCGTCCTCCTCTCACCTCCTCACCTACCAGCGAATCATGCTAACTTTCACGGAGAAATATCGCAAAGAGACAACTACATTCCAATCACAAACACTTCAACTGTAGCTTCTTCTGTTCATCACGCCAAGAGCCCCTCTCATGGTCCGTCCTCGGTGACTGTTTCTACCGCCGGGCACTACAGTCCGAACACTAGTCCGATACACTGTCAGGAGACCAGTAGTGATGTTGTTGAGACTGAGAACGAGCCTTCTGAAGGCTACCATTCAATGGAGACCAGGGAGAAAGAGAGAGAACGAGAAGGACGACAAAGAACTGAGGGCCGGCAGAACGCCTTGCTACAGGTCAGTGAAGCTCACTTGGCTATTTTACCAGACGAAGACGGAGACACGTAAGTACAACTTAAAATTTTCACACAGCACCTCTTATTTCTTCTCTTCTCCATAGTCCTCTTCATCTCGCTATTATTCATGAAAATCTCTCGCTAACCTACTACCTAGTAAAACTCATCGTCGGTGTAGCTATGAATCTGGACATAGCCAACAACCTTCGTCAGGTATGTTGATCTGGTCACGGGTGCCTGGTGTCAAGAATTGTACAACATCCTGAGCCTATACAGTTGATTTGTTATTTTCTCAATTTCGATGTTTTCCATATAAAGCAAATCAGCATACTCCAGGCACTAAAGGCGTTGTTTGCATAACAAAGTCTTTTAAGCTGTATAGTTGTTTACGAGTCTGCAGGTTAAAATATTGTGCAATAAGCCAATAATTATGCTATAGCCATGTGGGATTACCCAGAGGATTTCCCCTCTCCTGATTCAAAATTTTTGTTTCTGCAGACTCCTCTGCACCTAGCTATCATCACCAAGCAACCTAATGCTGTCAAAATGCTCATACAAGAAGGGGCGTCTGTCAACTATCCTGATCGTCGTGGCAACACAAGCGTACACCTAGCATCCTCAAGAAAGGAGCTAGGGATACTGCATGTGTTGTCACAAGCAGCTAGTCCATCACCAGATTTCAATGCCCGTAACTTTTCAGGTAAATGCAACCACATTAACATTATTAGGCATTATGTGTTGTCTGACCAATCAGGATTAACCCCAGTACATGTTGCTACTAAGGAAGCAAACATTGATGTTTTGAAATTTCTCTTTCAAGTTGGAGCCAATAGAAATCTACCAGTGAGTGTTTACCCATTGTCAAAGCTAGACCCAATGTCTATAATATCAATGTGTTTCTTGTGAAATGGACGAAGGGAATTTTAACCATATTCCTAATAGTCTAGTGCTATAACACACTTTGGCTGAGTCTGCAGTTACTGTACACTGCCTGATTTTGATTGCTTCAGAGGCAATCCCCTAGGCAATTTGAAACCTGCACTTTACGCTCACACCACTCCCAGTTGTAGAACACCTGATAGTGTTGTGTACTAGTGGATAATGTTGTATTGCCTCTTGCACCAAGCTCCTCTACTACTTTGGTTATCTGTTACTGTGTGTTGCTTCTTGCAGGACACTGCTAGTGGTCGTACTCCATTACACTATGCTGTTGAGCAAGAGGATTTCACACTGTGCAACTTCTTGCTAGAAAACAATTGCAACGTCAATGCAGCTACATTCTCAGGTGAGTGAAGGAGTTGCGCAATAGTGTATAGTATTCCGTGCACATGTGCTGTTACTAATCTGATATGTAGTCAAAATTCTCACTAACATAGACAGGGAATTTTAATCAGTATTTAATTGTTGACACTAGCTTAAAAACAAATTTAATTTCTTGTACGAAAATTTTAATGCTGAAAATACCCAAACTAAAGTGTAAGCATAAAATTATAATTATTTTTTATATGTAGACACACTACTGTAGCGCATTCACTGTTCTCTCTTGCTTCAGGTAACACACCGTTGCATATAGCAGCTGGACGCAAGCTGAAGGAGATTGTTGCTCTACTCATGGCTTACGGAGCTAACCCTGCCATCGCCAACGGAGAGGGAGATTTCCCTAGCGACCTGCCAGCCTCGTTACTGGTAGGCAAATCTTTGATATCACTGTAGCCACACCCACCAATGATCATTGTCCTGTGTAAGTGCCTCGCATATCATTATGCCTCTCAAGCTTTCAATCAAAATTTTAAAGCCTACCCACCCAAATTTGTGCCCACCTTTACCAAAATATTATTTTTGTCAATGCCTTCTTTACGAATCTCTCTAGAAAATTTTCTTGGGATACTGTATAATTTTATTACTATCTTTTTTACTATTTTTTTCCAGATGCAACGAGCAAAAATGAATGCACACTAATTCGACTGCAATAATAAAGGACAACTAACTGACTGAATATTTTTTCGCATGCGCACACTATACCGATGTGACTATTTTAACACATGTAATACTATTAATAATCGTGAATTTTTCGTATTAATTTTGTATTTCTTGTAACAACTGTCTCTCTACTGCTTCTCCTCCTCTCACTATCTTCTTTTTTCGATTTCAAAATGTACACTTAACCAACTGAGTAGCTCATAAAAATGAAAATTTTGCTGGTCTGTTTGCCAGGGCGTGCTTAGGCCTGCTAGCAGTGGTCTTTGCTGAGCTGGTGTGTCAAGTGGGGTGACTGCTAACTCATGTCAACAAACACATGCTCAGGGCTGGAGTGAAGCAACACTACATGAATAATAAAATTATTTTAATTTAGTGCATAGATCAGCATACGGTGGAGCAGACACCATTGGGACTAACAAAACTCGTCTGTTTGAGAGAGGGTGTAGGGGTTATTATAGTTTACATTATGTGGGTTATAATTATTTAGGATTCAGTAAGTCTCCATTATAGAGGGATGAGGGGTGTCCTCTAAGAGGGCTTCCACTGTAGCACTATATGTACGTACAAGCAGTGCGTATAATAATATACACCAAACAGTGGGATAGCTATTGTTAAGGGACACCTAGTCTAGAAGAGAGCCTGCATGGGGATGAGGCTAAAAAGATACCTAAAATGAAAAGTAAAAATGATCGAAGTAACTAAGCTATTGGCTATTGAGATTATCTAATAGCTAATCCCAATGATCTGAGTTTTTGACGAACAGATAAATTATTCGAAATACAGAGGTTTTATTACTACTTGCAAGGAAGATTTGAGTGTAAAGCATCACCTTGCAGTCACTAATGTGTCAAGTCACTGCTATTTATTCACACAATGTAGCATGATCAAAGTGGTCCAGGCTACACTTTACCCTTGCAAGAAGTAATACAACTGCTGTGCATGTAGCAATAACAGAAAAAAATAAGAAGCTCTAAAATAATTAGTTCTAGCAAACTGACAAATTAACTGGACATCATGTGATTTACAAGAAACTGTACGTATGCAGTATCATTACAAGGATGGATGAGGTTAGAAACAACTAGAAAACAGTACATGTATAGCAGTTACACATGTAGGAGAACTGTGTAGGACATGATGATATGTGTAGGGGGACATGTAGTTACATGTACATGTATTGTAGCTAGGTAGACATGTAAAATTGTCATTTATCATTAGCTACAAGAGTAGAATTGCTCCAAAAGATCTCCCAGGTCTGCAGTTATACTTTGCTCAGCAGTACTGCATGTAAATATCACTTCTTTTTTATAAAAATGTATTATTTAAACTGACATCATCTAGAAAAAAAAACAATAGTTATACAAAATCTATTATTTTTTGATAAGTGTCTAGAGGAGAAGCGGTTAAAGTAGGGAACTATGCCCAGTCAAAGAAGCCTATAGCTTCTAGATCACTCTGCAGCGCTTTGTACTTCTCTGCTGAGATAGGGAAGAGAGGAAGACGTGGTGGACCCAGATCCATGCCGCTCATCCGCATGAAAGCCTTCCCAGTCCCTATTGACCCTCCTGGATAGAGAGAGAGGTAAGAGAATTAGCCAGTGACACTAAGAACTATGACAGACTCACCATATTTGTGCAGTAGGTGTATTGCTGCTTGAGCTCTTTTCTGTAAAACAGAATACAAACCATAAGCCTAAAACCACTTAGTCACAACCCACTCGAGCACTTTAACAGCTAAGATTTTTTTACTCTGCCACACACAGATAGACTCAGCTACTCACACTGCCACTCAGCTTACTCTGCCACCCACAGCAGACTCAGCTACTATGTTGTAAAATCCTAGTACGTTAAAATCCTATCAATCATTATATGGATTGGTATTACTACAAATTAAAATGTGCACTTGTATTACACACAAGACGCCCTTTGCACATGCACAATAGCTAGATGCATGTGCAAGGACTTTGTGTGACACATTTTACGAAATTCCTCAAATTAATTGCAGTACTAGTCTATGATGCTACCACACACATTCAGTCCAACACTCATCAGTTACTATTGATCACCTGTTCCAGTTGGGCAGTTGCGATGTCTCCACGCTCATAAGCTGCCAACATGCGGTTATTGAGCTTGCCAGAGTAATTGTAAGTGCTACCAACCGCAGCTGTGCCTCCCATGCAGTACGAGCCAAGTACTTGCTATAGGATGAAAAAAAAATTAATAAGGAAGTATAGAAAAATCTATTTTCTCACTTCATCTCTTCCATACATCATGAGGTACTTGCCGCTGCTGTGAGCCAGGCACCTGCTGTACTCCATTAGGTCCTCATGTGTGAACTTGATGCCTCTTAGAGTGGGCATATGAGATGAAGCCATGTCCAATAGCTCCTCCATGCTGACTACAGCAACACCATGATAGAGTGGAACGTTTGAAAAATTCACAGAATCAAATTGAAAGGCCTCATGGTATTTAACAGCATAGCTAATCGAGCTTTGAACACATAGACAAAGGGATATAGTGAATACCTGGTCAATTATACATGTCCATGACTACTAATGATGTTAACCACGCCCACATGAATTTGATTAAATTTCTCAGCTGAATTTCCTAGCTATACAATAATTGATAACTCACATTTAACCCCTGTCATAGAGGGTATGTGATAGTAGAACATGGGTAGTGATGGAGCTGCCTCACCAATCTTCTCAAGATACAACACCAGTGCCTCTAATGATGAGGAGAAAAACACAAGCAAGTGAGAGAGTCGATCAAACGCAGAATACTATATACCAAGTGTCGGTGGTTTGAAGTAAGATGGCGGCATCGCAGCTATTGCATCTGCTCCAGCATCCACAGCATGCACAGCCTGCAGTCAGAGAGAATAGAATATGCACCAAATACTGCTATTATATACGTACCAGTTGACAGCAGCTTTTCAAATTTTCTGAACCAACATGCACAATTACTTTCAACCTGGAATATTTTATTATGACAATGAAAAATTTGATACTTTGTAGTGAAAATGACAGAACCTTTTCCTTGAAGCTTTGATCCACTCCTCTGTAACTTGCTGTCGTTCTTCAATAGACATGCTCAATCCTTCACCAGTGGTACCACATACTGGGTGAATGAGTGAGTGAGTGAGTGAGTGAGTGAGTGAGCGAGGGAGTGAGTGAGGGAGTGAGTAAGTGAGTGAGTGAGGGAGTGAGGGAGTGAGTGAGTGAGGGAGTGAGTGAGTGAGGGAGGGAGTAAGTGAGGGAGTGAGTGAGTGAGTGAGGGAGGGAATGAGTGAGGGAATGAGTGAGTGAGGGAGTGAGTAAGTGAGTGAGTGAAGGAGGGAGAGGAGTGAGTGGGTGGGTGGGCGAGTAAGCAAGCAAACGAGATTCCATGTAAAATATTGGGAAGGAAACATTAGCACTGTTGTTGGATGAGTTGACACAGAGCACAAGACTAACCGAACACATTGAATACTCCCTGCTTGCATAGGAAGTCTGCGTAGCTCTTTATGACGGAATAGTTGACTTCACTACACACATTGACAGTATAATGAACCGTTTTATTTTTCATCTTTGTTGTGACTTACCCGTCGTCAGTAAATGGTGTAAATGGAGCAGCGAGCAGTCCTCTCATGTTAAATGAAAAAATGGAAGGTACCTAGTGTGCGGACAGATAACTTATTTCAACAATTCTATGAATGTTGGTGCATGATTGTTTATCAAAAATTTCGACACATTGTTACACTACATATTCAAAACAATCATAATTTTATTATTATTTTAATTTTTTTTAAAGTTTATAATAATTCATTTATAAAATTTCATACATGAAATTTTTTTGTAAAATGTGATCAAAAAATATTATTGCAAAGATACAAATGTAACTAAAAACTAAAATGTAACTAAAAATGTAACTAAATTTTATGTAGCAAAAATTTCTACATTTACAGTTACTAAGAGCACAATCTCAGATTTTGAACAGAACCTGAGCAAGAAAAATGCCTACCTTGTGTTGGACAGCCAGAGAAGGCACTGAGAGCTTAGCAGGAACAGCTGGATTCTTAACTTTTGATAATGGACTCCTGGTCAAACCAGCCACACCCACTCCTACAAGAACCACATGACTTCTGTATCAAAATTCCAAATGAAGGTACCTTTTATAGGTGACTTGTTTGGTTTTGTTGGACTGCTGTCTGAACCCGGATCAGAATCTATTTTAGTCTTTTTCAGACGAATTAATGAACGAATGTACATCTCCCTATGAGAGAAGGATCCCTCTCTTAATCACTTGATTATCCCATGTCTCACCTGTTCGAGCTATCAATAGGACCAGGCTGCTTCCCAGCCATTATCAACTCATTTCTAAGCTGTTCATTTGTTAGCCCTTTTAGTTCCTCCTCCTGTTTCTTGTCAGCTTGAGCAGTCGCTCTTCGTTTCGGCATCTTGCATGTGTCTTAGTAGTCAGGCGTGGCCTTAGTCGATCGTGAATGAAGGGCGTGACTCGAATGAAGGGCGTGACTCAAGTACAGTACAATGTATGCGTACATGTATAAGGCGGGGTGTTTTTGGCGTTGTGATAACCATAGTACATTGTAATAACAAGAATGTGCCGTGATTTTTTGGCTTCTCGTCCGTCGCTGACATTGTAAACAACTCCGTAATGGACAGTACTGGCTCAGAAGAGTTTAGCGGGACTCCAATGATCGAAGAATGGTCACGTCATGTCAAATTATTCCAACACCTGATAGCTGCAATTCGTCGATTCCACCTGCACTTCATTCAAATATTAAAGGAAGCATCCTTCAGCTCAAGCTCAAGCTCTGCTGCAGTCGCACGTGATAAGAGCCCTGCAGCACATCATAATGGTTTGAGCTCTGGATCAATGCGGCTTGCTGTTAGATCAAGAAGTTGGCTTAGCTCACTTATAATTGTGACTATGCTACTGAACATTAGCTCAGCTAGCTATTTGCTACCAAGGATCTCATCATCATCAGATAATGTAGTTGCTATACCATTACTTGGCTCACCTAATACTGGTTACTGTGCTTATATAACCATTGGAACACCTGCAGTCCAGGAGGTTTGTTGTACTGCAGCTGTCAAAACCTGTGCAATTATGTTAAACTCCATAGTTCTGTGTGCTAGTGGACACTGGAAGTGCCAATCTAGCTGTTGCTGGAGCTCCAGACAGCTCCATCAACACCCACTACTCTCCTAGCAAGTGAGTGGTGCAGATGCAGAGCTGCATGCAAAGCAGTCACTATAAAATTCAATTCTTGTTATGGTCTGATAGCATAAAGTGGGGATTTTCTGTGAACTTTCGTCTTCACCAGTCACTACAACCTTCTCTTTGATAGGTCGTCCTCAGGTCATGTCTCAAGCCAATCTGTCTCTGTACACTACTCAGTGGGTTGGTGGGATGGTAAGCTGGTTACAGACAAGATCAAACTTGGAGCGATGGCTGCTGTAACTGCTGGCTTTACGATGATCACAAGAGCAGAACAATTTTATATAGCAGGAGCAGACTGGGTCGGAATAATGGGCATGGCTTATGAAAGCATTGCAGCAGTGAGTATAATATGCAGTGTTGAGGTGGAGCTGCTTCATGTGTTTACTACTGCTTTGCTGTTGGAATTTAAAGCAGCTAAGCCATAATATGTTATGGAATTTGCTGAATGTTACATGTAACTATATGATATTACTCATGTGTCTATTGTTCAAAAACAATAAAGATAGTGTATATACATGGTGTGTATGAGCATACTGACTATATTTTAGGCTGGATCTGGAGCTGTTACATTTTGGTCTACTCTGAGAGCAGCTGTTGTGATGAGGGATGTGTTCTCCATCAAGATGTGCCCGCCTTTACATGATAAAGCTGCTGATATCACAGTCACTCAAGGAGGGGAAATGGTAAGACAAACTTGGACTGTCACTTGCTTAGGAACATCTAAGTTCCTGATACAAACCAATGGTTTTGTATCAAAGCAACCACTACATTATAACAAGACAGCAAGCATCAGGGCTATAGCTATCACAGTGCATATACTGTTTAAACTTTTCATTGTGGCAGTAATCACCATAGGTTGACTATGTAGTTGATATCATAACACAAGATTCTTTGATAAAGTTATGATAAAACCAGTGCTTTCAACAGACTTATACACACTTGTTAGATCTTAGGTGGATACAATAGTACTGAAAACGTTCACTGGACAAGAATCGTTGAAAAGAACTACTATAAAGTGCTGTTAACTGATCTTGCAGTAGGAAATACGACTATCAACTTACCTTGCAACGAGGTATGTAACTGAGTACATGAATAAAGCTATATTGGTTTTCAATACTTTTCTGAGTGATGCGTTGGAAGTGTCGTTACTCTAACAATACTGTTCACATTGTATAACAAGTTTGTTCACACATTAGACCTTGTCCTCTTTCACTCACTCACTCACTCACTCACTCACTCACTCTCTCTCTCTCTCTCTCTCTCTCTCTCTCTCCTCTCCAGTTTAATCAAGGCAGTACAATACTGGACAGTGGTACTACTGACATATACTTTCCAGTAAATGTATTCAATAATATCAGAGTTTCATTTGCAAAACATTTCTTAACCAATGTAAGTATACCTTTGATAATTGTGGTTGAAAGCAGTACCAGCCTCTTGGCAATTCATTTGCATGTATTCTGGTTTGTGGTATACTCAAGTACAAGTGTTTTTGTTTTTTTTACATCAATATGCAGTCCATATGTTAGTGTTTTTATAACTACATGGTCATATCTATAGTGTGTATATAAACTGATAGTATGCAAACTGAGTATGCATAATATAAACTGTCAACATGTACATGTATGCATTGCTTGTTATTGAACACTTTATATAGCTTGGTCCCATGTTAAATGTTCCTGAACCGTTCTGGGACAATGACTACAAGCTGGCGTGGCCGACTGATTCTCTCACATCTCTCTATAAGTTGTTTCCATGTTTTTATGTCTCCTTCGCTTTCGATGATGACGCAACCAAACAATTCTCTATTGCAGTCACTCCACAGGTTAGAAGTATTTTTCGTGCATGCATGGTCATTTATGATATTTTCGGTGCAATATAGATGTATCTTCGAGAGGTTGAAGGGGACATTTTCGAACAGGCTGACAATAACTGTTATCCTCAATGCACATTTCTCACGTTTGGTATTCGACCGCGAGAAAAGGGAACGGTGTTGAGCAGTAATCTCATGATTGGTTATTTGTGCATATTTGATCGTGAGAACGAAAGAATCGGATTTGCTCAAAGCACATGTGCCTGTAAGTTAAGATTTATCTGTAGAGAAGATCCAAGTTATACCTATAATAATTATTATCATTTTCTGTTCAGATCCTGACGAAATTGGTGAATTCGACCAGCCACACTTTCGTGTGGGCACAAGAGGTGACCTAGCATATACTGCATGTGATATGAAGCATAAACATGTGGTACCGCATGTATAATGCTGACACAAGCAGTGCATTAGAAAGCAATCAAATAGCATGCAAAGCAATCATGTACTACAAAAAGCAATGCATGCTTCTAATGCAAGCATGAAAGCATTTGATGATGGTACACTTTCTGTACACAGATCCGATTGACTGCAGCTATAGAGAGTTGCCCAGTCCTCTACAGCTTGCCTCTTATTCATTTGGTAGTTTCATCGTTGCATTCACATTTGTCGGCGCCATATTGGTGTGCACCTGGAGAAGAATGACTAAAAAGTGCATTAAATGGTACTATGAAAAATCCTTTATACGGACACTGAAACGTCTCATAAAATTTAAAAGAATGTCAAACCAAGATAATGATCCTGAAGGAGCTGAGCTGTTGAATAATTATGACACATGTTCACTGCAAAGTGAAGATCCCGAGTGTAATTCTGTGGACTCTCATACAAATGCAATACTAACTAGTAGTGGTGATTCTAGTGATTCTGGTATAGTAGTATTGGATTCACTGACTTCTACTGCATCATTTAATGCAAGAATGTCTGAATCAACAATTCCATCGGACTCACCAGTTGTTGAAGACAGAACCACTTTTATCACAGATCCTGCAATTGCTGCAACTTCTGTAGCAACTCCAGATGTTGTTAAAACATTTCCTGCTGTTAATGAGCCAAGTTCTCAGGATCCTGCTGTTGACAAATTTCCTTCTCCTGCTGTTATTGAATCGATGACAAGCCCAGCTGATAATCAGTTGATTGTCACACCTATCCCTGTTGATAAATTGATGTCTACTGTGGTTCCTAGTGAAGACACTGTTGAAAAATTTATGCCGACTAGAATTCCTATTGCGAATAAAGTGAAGACTCCTACTGCTGTTGTTGGAGAATCACCAACAACAGCAACTTCTGGTCTTGATGAAACAATGACTTTTTCATCTTCAAGAGAAGTGGAACAGATAGAAGAGGAAAGTGTTCATGTAATGAAAGTAGGCATAAGACCTAGTAATAACTACCATCACATACCTATTGCTCATGGGAACTATGCTTCAGTAAATACTTACAGTGATGATGATCCACCGTTACGTCATCCTAAGATTGAGGAGGCTCGAAGAGAGAAAAAATGCAGGACAGATCGCAGAATCATACTGGAACAGTATCATGGATCTACTGCTACAGTTCATGATTTTGTTGACGAGACATTAGATGAAGCAGAAGATGATGCACTGGGCATGATCCTAGAAGAATACTTTAATAGTCGACAACTTGCATAATACTTTTCATGTACTGTAATCTCATGGATTTTGTAAATGAATATAAATTAGATGTAAGCTCCACCCACTAAGCATACATAATGGTGGATGAGGCAACAAAGAAGACCTTAGCAGCCATCCCACTGCTCAAGACCAAGGCAGGACCGCGAGATGGCGACACATGGGTAACTAGACTAAAAGAGGAGTACATGTCTCTTATAAAGGTTGGTATATACCACGCGAGAGTGAGCTAGTAGTGAAGATCGAAGCAGCTAGATCTAGAGAGAAAGCATGATACTAGCTTAGTTGCTATATGTGCTAGCTAGCTGGTTGTGGTGCTTTTAATTTTGTATGCAGTACGTTAGCAACAATAAGGAGGCGGACAATGACTGGTTTAGACTGGAATCCAATAAGGAAGGTACAAGGTTAGAACAACTGACTTTGTGTAGCGCCACAATGGCTATTGTCAATTTGTGCTGTAACTGCTGTGTAGTCTAATCCCGGAAGCAAACACGTAGCCAGGCATGCATACCATGTGCTGGAAGGGTGTGGCTTAATTTGTGCATATTTTACTATGGTTTACATCGGACAATTGTTATGTACGTTCCTATTACAGATGGTTTGGTAAATGCTGGCATGTTCACAATCTGCTCAAGTATGAATTCGATGTTGAGTTTGATGTGAGTTGACTCATCCCTCCTGACGTCATCAGACAGTGTGTCCCCTTGGTTCTCTAGATACCAGTAACCTATCCAACAACTGCTCCTGAGATAGCCCTCCCTGAGCTCGATGGGAAGACGGCCAAGATGTACAGGTAACCATGCTGCTAGCTACTGTAAAGCCTGGTTCACAATTTGATGCAAGAAGCATACAAGAGATTACCAGTGCACAGAACTTAACAATCTGATCCAATGTATCTTATCAAATTCATGCTGCACAAACCTTTCATGACTGTTTTCTTGCAGTTAAATTGTGCACATGAACTAGCCTCCTCCCCAGGCCACACCCCTCTCATTAATAGCAATCGAGGTTTGATGATAATAATCAGTTGATATTAATATTGCAATTACCCCTCTCTCGGTAATTGCAAATTAATTAGAGGGTGGGGCCTGGGGTGAAGACTACACATGAACCAGTTGACCAATGTATTTTTCAAATTCCTCAGAGGAGGTAGGATATGTCTCACCGACCACTTCAAGCCGCTATGGGCTAGGAATGTGCCTAAGTTTGGTATAGCCCACGCTATGGCTCTTGGGGTAAGATACTACCATTGATCACTAATATTTGATATTATTGTCTTATAGTTGGGACCATGGCTAGCTGTTGAAGTGCCTGATTTAGTGGAGAAAGGGTTAATATCACACAAAGAGAAGAGCAAATCAGAATCTTAGCGCATTGAATTTATTACAATAATTTATTGTTGAAGAAGCAAATGGTGCTATTTTAACAACGGGACGCTTTTGAAAGTCATAAGGAATGATATGCATGTATAGAGAATAAAACAAATCCATTGTTAGGCTTTGAGGTATACATGTTGATCAGAGTCAGTATATCGGACTGGTTCCAACCATTGCACAGGCTTTAGGAACCAGTCTTCACTAGACAGCCATGACTGCATGAAGGCAACGACCAACACAGCAGATGAAGAACACACACACACAAGCATGGAGACATGCTCGTGAGTGTGTCGCTTAACCTCATCCACCACCACCACCACCGACTAGGAGAGAGGGAGGGAAGGAGAGAGAGAGAGAGAGGGAGGGAGGGAGAGAGAGCGAGGGAGAGAGAGCGAGAGAGAATAAAAACGATGTAGAGTCACATTGCATAGCTATATCAGAAAGTAAGTTATTATTGTTGCCTGAAGTCAATGTGAAATGTAATGACTTGCTTGAAATACTCAAAAGACATCAAGATCTATGGAGCTAGGGTGCTGTTGTTATAGATGCCATTACTGACCTGTCCTTCTTGCTGGACGATAGCCTCCTCCCCCACCACCTCCTCCTAGAGGCATGTACGGCCGATGCTGCTCCTGAGACAAAAAAACAAGAATCACATCAAGCTCACACAGTCACTACACACTCCTCCTACCTTGGGTCTTGTTTTACTCTTTCCTATCACCTTGAACTCTTCCCACTGTTTTATCCTCTCATCCCTCTCCTCTGCTTCTCTCTACATCAACCACAAAGCTTTACACAGCATAGCTACATATTACTCACCGCCTCTTTCTTCTGCATATACTCGTCAGCCTTGATGTCGTGAGCACGTTGCATTTTCTCCCGAGCTCTGATAATTGACTCCTGATATTTCTCTTCTCTAACTGGGTCTGAAGAAAACGGTGACAGTATGATCCATTCGGAGTTGCTGGCTTACCAAAGTTCCTCTCTTCCGCCTGACGCTCTCTCTTCTTCATCCATGACAAGTAGTGTGGTTTCAGTTTGTACCAGATGAACACCAGAATCACAGCCCCTAAGAGCAGGTACCAGCCATTGTTAGCAACAAATGCCCAACCTATAGCACACAGAGGGCAATGAGCGGCGGATCAGAGGGCAATACAACCCACCGTCAGATACTAGTGTCCCGAGTTGAGTCTTGCTACTGTACAGTTGACCGCCGGATACACTATATTCTACTTCATTGTCCGGTTCGTCCTCCTGTGGTGTAGAAACAAGATCACAACTAGGCATAGTGAGTGAATAAAGCACTTACAATAGTGACATCTGGTTCGGACATTGTTGCTCCTCAATGGTGACGTGTATCGTATATTCTAAATAGAGCACACCTGATCTGAGTCATTTCCGGTTAATAATTACAATGGGCGGGGTTTGTAGAGTGGAAACTAAGCGGAGGGAAGTTTGAAACTGAGCTGCATGTAGGGCAGTGAGTCCATGCAATGAGGACACTACTCTGGAATGAGATCACTAGTCATATTGTAGTTATACTCTATTTATTTCGAGCTGCCCCATTATTATGTGGGAGTCCCTCAGTACAACTTACTAGCCTATTTCCCTTCTCACTTATGTGTGTTTCTACATGCACTGTAAAGCAAGAATGATAATATTAGAAGAATACGTACACTATCTTGGTATTGATTGACCATTAATTATGCACAATGATCTTGTCTTTTTGCTGACTGTGAGACATATTATTACTGTAAAAAAGTATTAAAATTATGCATGTTTAACCATTACTAATTTTTAGCAAGCTACCGGTAGGACATTTAATGACTACAGACTCATGCAATATAGTGTTGTAAGTACTATAAAAAAAAAGAATTTTAACCCAGTCAACTGTCTAGTACACAAACAAGGTGTTATGTTGTTGTACAGCATATGACCGGATGATGCAATACTGAGAGGTCGTTAGGTCTATATTACTAGTATTATCTATGGTGTTATACATTGTATTATGTGAATATCATTATTGGATGACTGGAATGGTTAGCTAGTCATATAGGAATGCACACTATAGTATATCAATTGTTGTAAGTCATAGTGTTCTTAAACTCTGGCTGTGTGCATGTTCTATTCTTGTGTGTGAGGCTGTGAATTATGCACACGTCACCCATCACTAATAATGATATAATTAAATTATAGTATGTAACTTGTGTGTGAAGGCTGTGAAAATGCACACGGCACTCATCACTAAAAATGATATCAGCATGCATATTAAGTGAGGTCATTTAATTAGCAAAACTGACATATACACGACCCAACAATAATCAGTCAAAATGACTTAGTTGTTTCTGATGACAGTAGGTCTTTTACTTACTGCACTCGTAATGAACAGCGCATGGCACATGATTTTTTATTACTGTAGAACAAGATAGCACATCATTATTCTTGATGACTGAATATATTGAAGGAGACTTGCCTTTTTGCGGGGCGGAACATATCTTCCTGCTCCACCATCTCCTGATAGTGGATTAAACCCATTATCCTGAAGAAACAATCACCTGCATTATCAAAGGAATAACTATGATATTATTACTCTGGGCTGCCAAACAGGTCGTTTCTTGCTGATGGATTGTCCGGTCACAGGTCTCGGATTGTCTTCCTGTTCAGTATCTCTCTGTAATAGCACTTTTTACCATTATGTGATAAACATCATAGCACACTTACTGGTTCATGTTCTGCTGCACGGATATTAAGATCTTCCTGCTTTCTTTCATTAGCTCTGATCCTTCTTTCCAGGTACCTATCTTCTCGTGCTGTCTCTGAGTGGGGAAAGGGCAGTGGTAAAGGAAGAACTGAAAGCGAGGCTGCCGCGGAAAATCAATACCATTACGGGATTCTGTGATTTTGTCTAAGTAAGGTTTCATCCACCACACAAATGCGACTACTGCTGCAAAAAGCAGGCACCAGCCACCAACTGTAAGATGATAGATTGCAGTGCACGGTTGAGTGAATACTGAAATGGTACCTGTAGAATCCATTGCGGAGCCAAACGAATGAAGTTGCGAACCGAACTAGCTGGCTGAGTGCTTGCACCCGAGCGATGTGCGCTGAGAAGTTGCAGTGCGCACTAAGAATTTATTTTTATTCAGTTTTGACCACAGGTATTATAACAACATCGTTATATTCTATACAGATATGTATTCGACGTTCTAACAGACCATGCACGTGCGTGATCTTTGCGATATGCACGGTTCTCAGACTCGCATCACTGCAGTCTCACCTAAAGACTCACGTGCACCTTGCCACGCCTACTTATGTCATGGAGGCCGAGGGAATTTCACTGTGCTTGAAGAGCAAGCGTCGTTTAGAGAGAGAAAAAGGCCTGTTGCAGCTCAAGAAGCTACTAAACACTAGTTCAATATCTCCTGATGAACTCCAAAAACTACAGGACACTCTCCTGTCTTCGTTTTCGTCCGCCACGTGGGAGGAGATCCATGGAGCTGTGATGGCGGCAATACTCCTAGTACCTGTAGTATCGGGAGGGGAATGGACAGATAGAGTAAGGAAAGAGCTACCACAACTACTGCAGCACAAGGAGACGAGAGTGGGAACAGCAGCTGGTGAGCAGCTGTAGTTTAATTTTACTCCATGTTCTCTCTCCCTCTCTTTCAGGTGAACTACTTGGTCAGCTGTGTCAGTGTCATGGTGTCTCGGTATACTGTGAGTTGAAGGCATGCCTCATGAGTGGAATACACGATAATCTGGAGCGAGACTTTACCGGTGCTGATCCAGACCTCATGGAGAAGCTTAGTCGATCACGTCACAGCAGTGAAGGAGAGGAAGATCAGGAAGAGAGGGTGAACATGAACCTATGAGAGCACATAGCTAATGTCTCCTTTCATATAGCCCAGTTCACCGAGTGCTGCTCAAGTGTTCCATGACACTGCTGGATGGAAGAGTCTGGAGACTTTCATGAAGTAAGAACGCATTTAACATGTAGTTCTTAGTAAAAAATTAATGATGATTGTGATTATTTTGAGTCACTAATATTTATGATGCTGGTAGAAAATCCCTCTTAGAGGGCACCTCTCATCCCCTCTATAATGGTCACCCAAATATAACCCACATAATATGTATAATAAACCCCTGACCAGAGGATACTTTCTCTATAATGGACGAGTTTTGTTGGTCCCAATGGTGTCCGCCTTATAGTGCGTTTACACTAGCAACTTTAGAACCGAGCCAGACTAGTTTAATTTTATTTTCAAAGTTTGATATAATAGAGTAGCTAGCACTTGGGAAGTACCAGTTGTTGTACTACTATCAACTTTTAAAAATAAAAATAGACCAGTCTGGCCCAGTTCTGAAGTTGCTAGTGTAAACGCACTATTAGAGAGGTTCCACTGTAGTTCTAATCCAATGGTAGTTGTCTGCTCATAGGGAACTTTATATTATACACTGTTTCGATTTTATTCTCTCTCCAGTGCTTTGCAACGAGCAGTAGAGGGATGCAGTGACTCATTCTCTCCTCACATCACTGGAGACCTGCTGCAGTTACTGTTCACTGCATTTGAACACACTAACAGATTCGTGAGAGAGACTGCCTACAATGTAACAGCTGCCATTGCGAGCTGTCCTGGTAAGGCATTGACCATAGATTGTACATCAGTCTCTCTCCTCCCTCCCTCCTCTCTCCCACCCTCCCTTCCTCCCTCCTTTCCTTACTCTCTCCCTCCTTTCCTCCCTCCCTCCCTCCCTCTCTCCCTCCTTCCCTCTCTCCCTCCTTCCCTCTCTCCCTCCTCTCCCTCTCCCTCTCCCTCTCCCTCTCCCTCTCCCTCTCCCTCTCCCTCTCCCTCTCCCTCTCCCTCTCCCTCTCCCTCTCCCTCTCCCTCTCCCTCTCCCTCTCCCTCTCCCTCTCCCTCTCCCTCTCCCTCTCCCTCTCCCTCTCCCTCTCCCTCTCCCTCTCCTCTCCCTCTCCCTCTCCCTCTCCCTCTCCCTCTCCCTCTCCCTCCCCCTCCCCCTCCCCTCCCTCCCTCCCTCCCTCCCTCCCTCCCTCCCTCCCTCCCTGATACACATCCCATGTGATGGTGGTTTTTATTGACTACTTGTGGTTACATGGTCTAATGAACTGAGCTATTCTTACTATCTCTTGTGGTCGGTGTGTGGTATGGACATGTCCTAATGCTATCGATTTGACCTTCTTGCACCATATTAGTATGTTCACACTTGTTATCATGGTGTCTCATGACTTGGCTGGCTAGCTACTCACTACACTGGCTACACTGGCTAC
>OZ024785.1:6596146-6648216 GCA_964017065.1 Haliclona indistincta
AAGGGCTAGCTGACAATTGGAGTCAGGTAAGCGGGTATGTTCACAACATTCGACAAGACATGAAAAACTGTCATAATTAAACACATTATTGTCAGGTTCGTATGGCAGCATCGGTTGCTACTAGACAGTTTTTGGTCCATCTTGCAAGTGATCGAAGGGCTCCGTTTGTTCCCTCACTGTTGCCGGCAATGTGTCTCAACAGGTGTGGTGCACCTCATGGTGTTGCTGGGCTGTCATGGCGTCTTGCTGCAGGTACTATGTTGCCGAGGGAGTGAAGCTTTACTCACAGGAGACGTGGCGCCTGGTGACTGAAGGGAAGGGAGTGAGGATGGTAGAGGAGAACATATCAGCTGTGGTTAGGACAGCATCTCTTTTATTTTCTGTCAGTTCCTGATCTTGTTTCACTTATCTCTTGTAGGTTCAGTTCTATGTTAAGCAGAGTGAGGCATCTAATCATGCAGTACGTGAGGCAGCGTGTGCCTGTATTGCTGAGCTGGGTAGCAAGGTCAACAAAGAGTGCCTGCGACCATACATACCTCAACTAATGTCTACCTTGATCGATTGCTTCAACGACGACAGCTGGCCTGTCAGAGACTGTGAGAATAACACACTTCTTCATTTCACCATTTTCTCTCTATTTTAATCTTTTTCTAGCTGCTTGTCTTGCGTGCGGTAACTTTATCACTTGTTTTCCTGACGAGTGTTCGCCATATCTGAATGACCTGTTCAGTCTCTTTCTCGCTAATCTGGAGGACAGTATACCATCTGTTAGACAAGGAGCAGCTGTAGCATTAGCCTCTGTCGTGAAGGCTTATGGTAAGATGAGTAATGATAGCTTCTTTGGTAATTCCTCTTTTTCATAAGGAGGCGATATGAAGGATAAGGTGGTGGGTGTGGTTAGGGAGGGGCTACCACTGGTTGCTAAACAACCTGAAACATCAGAAGAGAGGTAGAGGGAGTGTCTGGTGTTGTACCAATATTCTCATCTCTCTCTCTCTGTCTCGTGTAGTCCTCCGCTCCACCATCCTGGTATAGACTCCTCTCCTGCTGTGTTTGGTGTGGTCAGGAGAACCAGTGAGAGTGATGTTGATGCTCACTCTAACCAACAGGTACATTACACAGTGTTGTTATGTGTGCTACGCTCATCTTCTTGTTAGATGTATTCATGTGGTTCACTGGCTCCCAAGATGAAGCGTGGTGGTGGATGCATGGACAGTCACTTCCACAAACCAGCTGAACCATGGGAGAAGAGCGAAGGGTGGGCATTGATTCTCCCTCCCTCCCTCTCTCTCTCTCTCTCTCTTTCGCACATGCAACACACGCTTCTTCTCTCTCTCTCTACTCTAGTTGTGTCCATCTGTTAGCTGAGCTCAGCAAGATAGCGGGATGTAACGAGGCTGTTAGTAGTCTGTTACCTGTGTTAGCTGACACCACTAGATACAAGCAATACAGACATCACTATAACCTGTTTGAAACAGTACTAAAACAGGTTTGAATAGTGTATGAATTATCTCCCGCATATCCAATCGTCTCATGCACAGATACCAGTCCTATGCAAGTCGCTTGGTAAGAGAATATTCAAACGGCACATTGAGCTGTTCTTTGATCCACTGTTTTACTCTATTGTGAGTGTTCTTGTCATGCTATGTTCTTTAGCAATGTATCTGTCATCCAGTCATCTGCCAGTCCTCAGTTGAGAGCAGCTGGTGTTGACTGCTTGGGTCAGCTCACACAGCAGTTGGGGAAGAATATAGTACGAGGCAGAGTAGAGCAACACAACCCAATGTGAGTATTCAATATTGCATTGTATTATGCTTCCTGCTCATACCATAGATTGGGAAATTTTTTGTTGTTAGAAAATTTTTGTTGTCTGTCCTTGCGTCGAAAATTTAACACATGATCACACGACACGATATGCATTTGTATTTTACATAACAAAAATTTCCCCGGGACCGTCTGGCCCGTGAGACTAATTTTCTACTACGATACCCGATCTACAGTATTGACAATTTTACAATTAAATTTTAGTATTAGCATGGGTTATTCACATCACATGTGGTCAACAACTGATGGTATATTGACCAAACTGTATTTTTTTGCAGCTATGTACAGCAGTTTGATCAGTATTGCAGTCCTGGCTTCTCTTGAGAGCAGAGTAGATGCACTATCACTTATCTCATGGGTTAAACTTCTCTTTGTAAAAAACTAGTGTTAAGTTTAATATTCTAGAGAGCTGGATAGGTTATTATACATTGTCAGACAAACATAAAGTAGTATAACAATATGGATAATGATTCTTGGATAAGTCACCATTTTTAATTTATGATAATTAATGTAAACAACCACTTTTCAAACTACACGAGTTCAATATTTAATTTAATTTAATTTGTATTAAAAATTAGTCAGTCTTGTCTATTATCAATATAGTTTATGGTTTTTCAGTTTTTTCCTTTACAGCAATTGGTCTGTAAAAAATACATTATATTATTTTTAAAATCCTACACAATTGTACATGTATGTACTTTTATTTTTATACATTATTTGTTTTGGGTTTGGCATCACCTTAGTACATGCCAGTACAATACAAACCACCACCATGAAGACAAGTGAGACAGCTAACACGGTAATAGCTGCTACTCCAGATGATGGTAGTTGATCACATGTTGGTTCTGGTGGCAGTGATGGTGTCAGTATTGGTGATGATGATGGTTCTCCTGTTGGTGATGGTGTCGGTATTGGTGATGGTGCAATACATCTGTTCAACCCTATAACAAAGCAATGGTAACCGCAGTGCAGTAAACATTAACAGTCACAACTAACTTTGACAAGTCAGAGCCAGAGCATCTAAAGTGCAACAAAACAAATATTTATTTGCATATTCACAGTGTACTGCATAGCTAGATAGCAAACCTGCAGACGTAGATTTCGATGTAGTAACTCCTGCTTCGTTAGTAACTGTGACAGTAGCATTAATGGTTTCGTTTGCTTGAACAGAGCAAATCATTGATCTAGTGTTGTTACTGGATTGATGTGTTGATGATGTAGTACATGTTATAGTAGACGAAGTGATGGGAGGAGTACATACACCTTCACTAGGTGGACTGGTTGTCTATAGAAATAAAAAATATTTTTTTTTATGCAGAGGAGAATGACTCATCCTGTAAGTAGCGTGGCTTAGATACTAAGTGGTGGTTTGGATACAAAGCTATTTGGAGTCCAAGCTGTAGTCAATCTCATTGGTCAATATTACTAGAATAATTATCTTATATAAACATGAAAACTCTTGTCATCTCACCCATGAGATTTTGTAGCTGGTGTTACCATTACATGAAGTGTTGAGAGCTTCTATGGTGACTTCCGGGGTCGTGCCTATGACATCATAGTATCTATTATGATAATACAATAAGAATTCCTATTTTTTTCTTACTGCTATCAATGGTAATTTCTTGACTAGTTGTGTTTTCTCCAAGATAATCAATGCAGTACACAGTAGCATTGATTGGATTATTTCCAATTGGAACACTGATATTTAGTGAAGTATCGTTGCTGAAGGTTACGTTGTCATTGGTAGACAGTCTCACTGCATAGTGTACACAGCACTCAGAAGCAGTAGAAGGAATGTTCCAGAATAATTGCACACTGTCTTGAGAGAACCTGCATGCCGAGTGTGCCCACAAGGGACTGGATGGACCTAAATTAAATTAATTGATTTTTAAATTACAATGTTAAGTAAATAGCTTACTTTTGGTGGTTATATCAATGCTTTCTAGTGCATTTCCATCTGAGCAAGTGATACCAATATTCTTCATGATTTTCCCTGAGGCTGTTGAGGTGTAGATTGTAGCATTGGTACCAGATACCATCTCTATATTGTTGAGAGTCAGTGCAATGTTCCCCAGTGTACCAGTGTCACCAGCCGTAGTGTTGGTACCACCAAACACAACCACTTCTCCACTGCTATTCCATCGCATGAATCCATGATTCGCAGATACAGTGGTACATTCGGTAGAAAATGTTGTACCTCTACACACATTTGCACCATTATTATCTCCAAGTCGAACAGCTTTAATTGCTAGAAAATATTAATTCAACCCTGGCAGATAATAGGTGGAAGTTTAAACTATAACAGTAGTATGGTATTGGAAGGCTGTTCTGTCTGCAAAGACATAAGGTGGAGTGGAGATACATGCGCGTGTAAGAATTAAACTCAGTAATTCTTCAAGGAGTCTGTAAACGCTGGACTGAACTAGTGGACTACTGTCCTGCTCAGACTGACCTTAGCTTGGATCATTTAGCATTGAGCCACGCCCGCCCAGGCAAGCTGCACATTGAATCTCAGTGAGTTGTGCCCAGCTCAGTACGGATACCGTACCTGTAACACTGATCGAGACAATACGATTGCTTCGTGTCTAATCGCGCTTCTCTCGTTGTGTGCCAAAAACAGAAACCTATTGTCCGAGTCAAAGCAACTGACTTGCATGCTTTGGTGGCAAGGCTCAATCATATCTATGGCTCAATGTTAATAAGTCCAGTCCAGCGCCATTACAGCCTGCCTTCTTCTTGGCGGGGGCCTTTTTCTTAGCAGGAGCATCAGACATGGTTGCAGAAACAGGATAACCAGAATACAGACTCTCGTTGGGTCGCCGGTGAGGACTAGTACATGTACTTTAAGCACTGATAATACTTACCCACTGGAGCTGCTAATACGGTTGTAACTGATAGTAGACTTAAAATAAGCGTAGCAATGGCAGCGTTCATCGTGGCAACAGCAGATCTTCTTAGTTTTTGTTGCCTCCTCGAATGAGAAGAGTACCACCGTCTGGTGGCACCTAGTTCAATGCTAGAACTAGAAAGCACTAGAACTAGAACTGAACTAGAAAGCACTAGAAAGCACTAGAAAGCACTAGAAAGCACTAGAAAGCACTAGAAAGCACTAGAAAGCAGATGGCGAGGAGACCGGACATGAGTCATAATTATATCACATTGGAATGCTTGTAGACATAATTATGTACCTCGTTCACAATTGCAACCCGTGTTGGCTCGCTCGGGTTGCAAATACTGTTCACACTACTGTTCAAGTACGAGTGCACTACACTAGTACTACAGTACAGCGAGCTATCGATATCGCGCGCTCGTTTTTATACGTTTTGGTTCGAGCGTGCGCATCACTTCACGAACTCGCGCCGCGCTCGCGCGCACTGCATGCATGCACTCGTTGCAAATCGCGCATGCTCAGCTTGCTTGCGGTTTGCGTTCATTATATGCGCGCGATCACATGCACCTGATTGGTCAACATTGCTTAGCTGTGGTCTAATGTAATATAAAGCACCCGCATGTCTTGAATTGCTTAAGTATACCAGTTAAGTGAAAAATCAACAGTCATCCTAAAATGCTAACTGTGCATTATCTGATTGTGCAAGGTATTCTTTTTTTTATTTTCCAGTCACGGTAATAATTATTATCATTGAAATCTTCTACAGTTTTCTTTCATATGACATTTAGCATGAAGACTGTGACATTGGAAGTCATTCAACCATCCACTGGACCAGTCTGTCCAGGACAAGAGGTCATACTGACCTGTACTGTAACACAGACAGGTTCAGGCGGGTTCCTAATTTTAGCTTGGAGACAATCTACAAACACTGGTTTTTATGATAAGGACAACCAAAAATTAGGGCCCGACATACTTGGTGACTTTAGCACCACTGCTGAGTTCATTACCAGCACAGACAGCACAGCGATAGTGTCTAATGCCACACTAACTGCAGCTGCACTATCAAATAGTAACAGTGTTATCAACTGCATGAGTCCTCCAGAAGGAAATGCCCAGACAGCTATCATCATTGTAGCAGGTATGTGTCACTGAATATTAATAATTTTGGCAGAAGTCATCAATTTGTTATAGGTGCAGAAGGTATGCCAATTGAGCTTCAGATCATGGCATCTGTTTGTCTAAAATTACTAACATGGCTACCTCCTCCTAATACTAACTGTGTCTTCAACTACACTGTCAATATCACCAACAGCTCCTGCAGTATGACTGTGTACAGTAGCAGCACTTCACTGATACTGACTGACCTGCTCACTCGAGGACAGAACTACTCAATTGCTGTGGCTGTTACTGACAGTACAGGACAACATGGACCATGGAGTGATCAGCTGATGGTGACTTGGGATGGTGAGTAAGAGATTCAAACTCGGATTGTTGTTACATTAAATTTTATTTAGTTCCTGGTTCAGTCTCTAATATTATTTTGAGTCTTCATCAAACAGCTATTTTTTCTAAATGGAAGGTGAGCATGAACCTAAATTAATAGTCTTAATCTATCCATTGTGTACTATAGCCACCATCATCATCAACCCATCCTCCTGTGCTCTACTACACTGTTACTCACAATGTCAGTGGTAATGGCAGTGAGCTAGCATTCAACACTACTACCAATGAAGCTGGTTTGAGTGATGCACAATATGGAGAAACATACTTGATTTCAGTTTATGCTTTCAATGCTGTTGGAAAGGGATTAGCATCATATGCAATGATACAGGGTTAGTACACATTCATGTTATAATGTATACTTTATTATTAGCTCTAAAGCTATAGCGCCTAATCACACTACTGTAACAGTTCAAGCTACTGCACTTTCAGTAACAGTTTATGAACCTAGTTGTAAAGGTAATTGGTAACAGTAGTCTAAGCTTGCTAACTTCATATAATTTGTGTATATAGAAACAACGCATGTCATGAACTGTACACAAGAGCTGTCTTTTACAGAAGGTTAGGATTTTCTATAGCATTAATATAAGGTTATCTGCATGCTTTTTTATGCAGTGACAGTGGTTGCTGTATCCAGTACAATATTGTCTATCATTGGTACAACCCTCATCACTAGTCTTGTCTGGTGCTGTGCTGTTAGTAAGATTAAGAGAAATATTAATGCTAAAATTCAGAAAAATCTGACTATGAAGCAACATGAGCTCACCCAATTGCAACTAAAGGGGAATATTTCTACAGGAGAAAATCTAGCTTATGGACAGGTTGCTGATATGCCAATTTATGAGGACATCAATAAGTGACAATGAATATAAACTTCAGTTGTAGTTACAATACTTGATGATTGCTTGCCATTGTGTTAAAACCTCAGCTTCTGAAGTTCATTTCATGTCTTTTATATTATAGTTAGTCCGTCATTATATTCCACTCTTCGGCTACTGGAATATCATCTTCAGTGCTGTATTAGCACAATACTAATAGAAAGGCTATTACATAGTGAGTGTGGAGGTGGGGAGAAGCTGTATACTGTTTGAAAAACATCTGACATGCACTCCCGTTTATTATTGAGCCACGTTTCCTGGTATAGATCCATATCCTGCTGTGTTTGGTGTAGTCATGGAACCAGTGAGAGTAACATGAATGCTCAGTCTAACACAAGTGTTGTTATGTGTTACTGACTGGTAAACTCTCTTATGTACAAGTATGAGATTATGTTATTCACAGTTCAAACCATAGTGTATGTACTGTCAATTCAACAAGATCAAAGTCTGCTGAACGATAGATGAAAGCAACCTACATGTATTACATTAGTTAGCAAAGTGGTGATAGTAGCCAACACTACTAGTTAGGTACAAGTGATACAGACATCGCTACAACCTGTCAGTTTGTAACAACACTTAAACATCTGCAGGTTTGAACTGTGAATAAATAATCTCACTGATACTTGTATAGTGCAACCTCTTTTATTGAATGCTTAAAAGAAGATTCAAAAAAATTTGAATAATATTGCATGATTCTTATTAATTATCAGTTTTCTATAAGGTTGTTTGGATCAATATTTACTGCCCCTGACGAGGGGCAACTTGAGTCAGTAGCTATAATGAAATAAGAAGTATAATAGTAGCAGAAAACTTTTATGCACCTTTTTATAAAAATAGAGAACCACGATTAATAATATTATCATTCCTATGAGAACGAAAAATATTATACCAGTCGTGGCACTCAAAGCTATTTCAGCAGTTGATGGTTGTACTACGTTCGTAGTTTCTGTCAAAGAGGAAGTGATTGAACATGCTGAGTTTATTATTGTATTTTGACAAGCCAAAGCCAGGATATCTACAGAAAATAATATCATTGTTATACCAATAGTGATTTTCAACCTGAACAAACCTGAATATGATGATTTCATAACAGTTCTTCCAGCAGCATTGGTGACAGTCACATTCACACTGAGTGTTTCAGTTGATGGAACAGAGCAAATCATTGATCTAGTGTTGTTACTGGATTGATGTGTTGATGATGTAGTACATGTTATAGTAGACATAGTGATGGGAGGAGTACATACACCTTCACTAGGTGGACTGGAAATAATATAGGCTTCAGTTAGCAAAACATATGCATGCATAGCCTCGTCCACAGGCTCACTGGCGGCATAATTAAAATTGCTGGCAGGCTAGCTAGCCTGGGGCATGGTGCACAAACATATTTACAGCTCACCCATGAGATCTCGTAGTAGGTGTTGGTATCACATGAGCTTTTAAGTCACTATGGTGACTGTAATGTCAGTCCCAATGTTGTGTAATATCACAGTGAAATTCATAATATTCATTGCAGTCCTTACTGCTATCAGTAATCATTTGTTTACTGGTTGTGTTGTCTCCAAGGTGATCAATGCAATACACAGCAGCAGTGACTGGTTGTTTTTCTAATGCTAAACTCATATTCAGAGGATTAATTCATTGGTAGACAGTTTATAGTGTGTACAACATTCAGAAGCAACAACAGGTGAATTCCAGGACAACTGCACACTGTCTTGAAATAATGTGCATGCTGAGTGTGGGACTGGATGGACCTAGGTTAATTGAAGTACTTAAAATCACAATTTCTAAAAGCTTACTATGTAAAGTAAAGTAAAAAAGCTTTAATAAAAAAACTGGAAAGTGTAGGGATGACTCTTAAAAAAGGAAAGGAACAAGATGAGATGATGTTTGCAAAAGTAAAGGAACAAGATGGAATAATGCTAAGCTTGCAAATGTAAAAGTCCCAAGTATCCCTACATCAGCGGCTTGCTGCGACGCAACTGACAAATACGGAATCCTCTTCCTATACCTTTACAATCGTCGATTACTTCATCGGACTGCGTCCTCCAAACACAGCTATCTGCAGCTTATTTACAACTGTCAACTACTTCATCGGACTGCGTCCTCCTAAACACAAATACCTCTAGTTATTTACAACCATCAATTACTTCATCGGACTGCGTCCTCCAAACACAGATACATCTAGTTATTTACAACTGTCAACTACTTCATCGGACTGCGTCCTCCTAAACACATATACCTCTAGTTATTTACAACCGTCAATTACTCCATCGGACTGCGTCCTCCTTCAAGCCGCTGATGTAGGGATACTTGGGACTTTTACATTTGCAAGCTTAGCATTATTCCATCTTGTTCCTTTACTTTTGCAAGCATCATCTCATCTTGTTCCTTTCCTTTTTTAAGAGTCATCCCTACACTTTCCAGTTTTTTTATTAAAGCTTTTTTACTTTACTTGTTCCTGTTACTTTTTTGATCCCTATCAGTTTGAACTTATTAGTTGTATTCTATGTTAGATGTTATTTCATTTTGACAACTCTGTGAGCAGCAGTTACTAGTCTAGCAGATGTGAACGTGCACAGCTAGGGTCTGGAGAGTAAGGAGAGTAGTTTAAAATAATGTTTAATAATTATTACCAATCATTCATTGAAAGGTTTAAAATAGTAAAGAGGTTAAGGACGCAGACAGCAAAATATCAAGTCCAGGTATGATTTGACAACATGATACTTGTTAGTACAGTAACAGATGAAGGAAGAGACTAATACTACTGACAACTCATGATGCTGCAAGCCTAATAGTACGAGCGAGCACGCCTAGTAGAACCTTGTTGATGTCAATATCACACTCACAGAGGCTTCTAGTCCTTTACAACTTATCTGCGTGGTGTAGGAACCTTACTGTGCGTAGAATCTTGCTGCCGGTAACTTAGAATACTTGTTCACGTCTGGGTATGTCAATTTTAACTCACCATCTGAAGCTTTAACGAACAGATCAGTGTTACTTAGGGTATAGTACTGCTCTAGACAAATTTCATACCTCTGGCTTCCGCGCTGAAGCGTCCAGAGCAGAGACAAAACGCAGTATCGATCGAGATAGCTGCAAAACTGATGTGGGCGGAGTTAATGATACGAGCGTCAAGAGGGTTAAATATTTAATGGCGTCTTCAGTCCAAAACGGCCCAAAAACCATGTTTTTCAAGGATTACTCGCTTCTGGTAGTGTTTAATGCCTATCTAAGAAGTAAGTGCACTATTCCAGATATATACCATAGTGAGTGGGCGCCCCATACAAGGCACAGGTGGTATATTCGTCATATTCCCCACCATGGTGCACACCTCAGTTAACCCATTGAAGAGTGAATTTCTCATATACCTCCATGGTGGTATATATCGCATAATCCACCATGGAGATTATGCGATATATACCCCCATGGAGGTATATGAGAAATACACTCCTCAAGGGGTTAACCAAGAGGTGTGCCCTGGTCACGTGACCAGGTTGAGGTTGCACGACGGCATCCTCTGAAAGTTATTCGCCTTGCAACTAGCAGCACCCAGTTGCAGGGCGACGATGCGCAGAAGTGGCTGAGATTTATAGTGTACAATCATCCTGACACTAGTGGGTATTAAATTGGCAAGCATGTGACAAACCCCGCCCAAGTCATGTTGAATATTGCAAGAACAATTTGTAAAACTTGGCGATCGCTCTTTCGCTCTAGAAGCACAAAGCTGTCCAAGTCTTTGCCACACACTCTACTCAGGTACGCGTACACACTTGGGGCCTCCTCTCGGCCCGTGACTCACCGCTAAATCGAGATCCACGCGAGCACGAGCAAGAAGCGACGCCCACACACTAAGGTATATAACATATGAACCATGGCTTGGAGGTGTGTATGCCGAATATACCACCCTCGGTCTCGGTCATCGGAAGTTTGCAGCCTCGATAAACCCCTCGCTTCGCTCGGGGTTTATCTCGGCTGCAAACTTCCTCTGACCTCGACCTCGGGTGGTATATTCGGCATACACACCTCCAAGCCATGGTTCATATGTTATATACCTTAGTGTGTGGGCGTCGCTTCTTGCTCGTGCTCGCGTGGATCTCGATTTAGCGGTGAGTCACGGGCCGAGAGGAGGCCCCAAGTGTGTACGCGTACCTGAGTAGAGTGTGTGGCAAAGACTTGGACAGCTTTGTGCTTCTAGAGCGAAAGAGCGATCGCCAAGTTTTCTTGTATTCATTGCAATATTCAACATGACTTGGGCGGGGTTTACCACATGCTTGCCAATTTAATACCCACTAGTGTCGGGATGATTGTACACTATAAATCTCAGCCACTTCTGCGCATCTTCGCCCTGCAACTGGGTGCTGCTAGTTGCAAGGCGAACAACTGTCCGAGGATGCCCTCGCGCAACCTCAACCTGGTCACGTGACCATGGCACACCTCTTGGTTAACCCCTTGAGGAGTGTATTTCTCATATACAACCATGGTGGTATATATTGCATAATCTCCATGGTGGATTATGCGATATATACCACCATGGTGGAATATGAGAAATATACCACCTGTGCCTTGTATGGGGACGCCCACACACTATGGTGTATATATTACATATACACGTACAATTGTGCAGGTTTGGTAGTGATTCGTTCACTCAGGACAGTGCTAGGCTCGTTCAAAGAAAGAAAGAAAGATGAACAATTCGCGTGGGCGGCGATTTTAGTTTACCACTTTAGAAACGTCTGTCAGCTTCGCCAAAGGTATTTCCATGCTCAGAACAATCGTCTGATCAATCCTAGATGTCTGGAATCTCGAGAAACGCTAAAACAGCGAAGATCTGTGACGGCTCTCTGAGAGTCGCCATCTTGATTTTCGTCGTCAAGCAAGCAGTCCCGGCGACTTTCATAGACTTCCTACAAGCGCTTACACTTCAGATTCACTTAGAGATAGTTAAAATGCAGCAGAAATGTATAACAATAGAGATATGTGCGAAAACTCATTTTCACACATGAGTAGCCGCCATCTTAGTTCGAGGTCATCCCTACATATCATTGCCGATCGGCAATGATAATATTTCAATGCTTTCGTCTACATCTCCATCAGTGCATGTAATATACAGTGATGCTGGTACTAGTGTCTCTACTACAGTGATGCTGGTACTAGTGTCTACCACAGTGTCTCCTCCTTTATATGATCTTCGGCTGTTGATATGTATACGCGTACTCTAGCATTGCCTACGCCTACGTATACATAATCGTTGCTGGTGAGCCTCACTGTCATGGATCCTAATGTATCAGTATTATTAACAGAGGCGAATTGGCGAAAAGAAGTGTTCATATTCCTGTGTTGCTATTCAGCCATTGCAAATAACCAGTAGCTGTAGTAGTGGTACATAAAGTCAGCACCTTTGCTCCCCTGCACACAACTGCAACGCCAGCTCGATCTTCAAGATGAACACTGAACTGCGTAATTAGAATTCTGTAAAATTCTTAAAAATTCATAACTTTATTAAACGTCAAACTGATCCTTCGGAGGTCAGTGCAGGTCAGTTAACTCGAGTGTCAACCTTGATCTCTTTCAACCTTTCCCAAAGAAATCAACACAAAATTCAGCACTATCCATGCATCAAGCATAGTGATCTGCATCAGAAATATTAATCTTTCTCATAATGCAGTTGCTTATAATTATTATGGTCAGTAGTTAGCACCACATGAATATCATTAATTTAGAGTTTCATTACAAGCTGTGGGGGAATAGCCCTATCAAAGCAGGAACAAGGAATGTCAAAGTATGAAATGAGGAACAAAGGGTATATAGTTACTACAAAATCTGGGCGTTATACTACATGTACTTGCTAGGAGAGTTATCACAATTTGTGTGATATCACAATTATCAGTGAGTGCAGATAAATCGTTGCGATTCTAGTACACTGTTTGATGAGATATTTCTCCTCCTTCCAGAGATGCATAGACTCTATACATTGAGCAAACCAAGTTGTGCTACTTCGCTCCTAAAATAATGCGAAAACTGCCCTTACACAGCAAATTTAGTGAGACTGAAGATTGCCGCTATCTCTTCACTGAAAAATGTGATGTGTATTCCTTTGGGTAAGGCACACACACAGAATGCATACATACACACACATTATTAACCATCTCCTCAATTCATGTAGAAGCATCCTACATGAGATGTTGACAAAGAGGTTTCCATTTGCTGCTGATCGACTTGCATGGATTCATCTATACGAGCCCCAAATAATCATCTATGAGATCGGAATGGGGCGGAGACAAGACTTCAAGAACCATGACGTACCAAGAGAGCAATAAGTACAGTTGTGCTTGCAGGGTGAAATAATTATGAGAATGACCTGAGACTGGGAATTTTCCCAGTCACGATACAATTATTGCTCAGACCCATTATCTGCTAAAGAAGAAAGCCTTGATAATATACATGTAGCTTCGGCTAGTTGTGCTCTTTCTGTCAAAGATGGAAAAAATAAATCAAAATAATGTGTTTTATATAGAATAGTAAGCATAATAGCGGAACAACTCAGTCATAAATAACTTGCTTTGACATCGTTGCTATTCCCTTTCCGCATTTCACACCTAATTAATGTACCATTCTTTGATCAGTTTACCTATTCTGACACCCAGTGGTTGCTTCCTTGTTAGTTCTTTCATTCCGCTTGTTAGTAGGAGTATACCATTGTATGCACTGATGAAACAACTGACAATGAAGCTATATATATGCATGGAACTGGATACACTTGAGAAAGAAATTTAAGATACTATAGTGTTGACACATGATATAAGGAAATACTCAAGTTTAGAGAAAAGGTCTCACTGATGAGTTTGAGCAAGATTGCTGTTGTGCATGCCAACGAAACATTATAGTGTATGTCTGCATGTTGTCTGATCTGCAGCCATTTGTACCTCAATAGCAATTCCTGGATCATAGGAGAATTTACATAGAAATGTATGCACTACAAATAAATAATGGATTTGTTCTTCACTGAAACTAATGGAAAAACACTAACTTAGAATGGGATATCAGCAGCTGCTAAGTTCGTTGTAATAACAATTATGATAAATTTATAGCCACAGTGTACCTTAATGCAATGAATAATTTAAAACTTATATGCTGAGGGGGTGCTCAAGCCCCCTCAGCCCCATTCTAAACACGCCCCTGATGCTCAACATCTACAAGCAAAGAAATTGTGAGTAATAAGCAATTGTCACATCAACAAAATTAATTTTTGTTTGTTTCGTTTACAGTGAACACTGGTGATGGTATAGACTACAGTCAGCAGAAGAGAGAGAACATTGGAGATCTCATTCAAGAGACACTGGAAGCCTTTGAAATCCACGGAGGAGAAGATGCATTCATCGATATCAAATACATGGTCCCAACTTATGAGTCATGCTTGCTCAATGCATGAGCAAGCATGAGCATGGCAACGGCATGCTCATGCTTGCCGTTGCCATAGCGTCCTCCGTGCTGCGCTCGGACGCTATATAGCAACGACGCTCGGCGCGGGCTTGTACGTCCTCATATGCGCTGTCTAACTATTTTATGTACGTATAAACAGGATTTGTTATATCATGCAGAGTTCAACTGTATTCAGGGTTGATTACTCCTTTCTTCATTTATAAATTAGCTGTGATATATATTTAGAAACCATTAAAATGAATTGCACAATGCAGTGGCGGATCTAGGGGGGGGCCAGGGAGGGCAAGGCCCTCCCTAAAATCTTGTCCGCCATTTTATTATTTACATCTAACGCGTCACACAGTCACAGCTACTAGACAGGCATAACGCCAGAGTATCTCGCCTGAAAAGTGCAAGCGATCGACGATCATGCTTATTGCGCGCGAATGCGCTCGTACATCATCAATGAATACAATAAAATCGATCAATTTTAATGAATAAATGCATATTAATTAGCGAAAATTTTTGCGTGCCCTCCCTATTTGCTAACCCTAGATCCGCCACTGGCACATTGTGCAATTTTTATGATAATAATTGTTATTATTACAATATACAAATGGCCTACAGGGACCAGAAATTTAAGTAATAAAATTAAAGGTATGTCTATGTACTGTTATAACAGTGTCTATTACAAAGTCAAAATTCATCATGTTGGTGCTTCACCTTTTGATAGTCACACTTGCAATACTTGTTGTTCTTCAAAGGGAAGGCAGTGATGATTCTGTTGGAATCAGTAAAGATCATGATGGAAATACGCTCAAGAGGATAGTGATCATCTGCTGGTATATTGTCGTAGTTTTTGATACAGTATTGTCCTGGCATTTTTCCTGGTTCAGGTGACTTCAAGCACTTTTTGTAAATCACTTTTACTACAATGTCCACAATAACCTGTGGTGTCCAGGCATCGGGGAAGAAATTGTCAGGCTTGTTTTGGTTGGTTTTTTTCTTGATGTACTCTCCAGTAGCAACATTATACACCTCGATTCCCGTTGACTGAAACATATAATGCTCGGCGTAATCGTCATTTACAGTTACACCTGTGGCCCTGGCACACTGCAGTTTCGGTTGGATATTCCTGACAATGCTGCGGGCGTGGAAACCCTGGGCCTTACCATTTTTTATTTCACCGCAGAATATGTGAGTGAGGGCAACTGGTGGGACAGTGTTAGAGAACACGGGGTTATTACTGGTGGGACTATTGAGGGCACACTGGAAGTTCTCGGGGATATCTTGCTGGGAATTTGCTACTATAGCTATACTCAGCACTATGGCTACCTTGAGGATGCTCTCCATAGCTGTCACAGACTGATGCTCTTGATGCTAGACGTGTAGAAAAATCGGTGATGGGCGTGGCTCCACGTAGTTGACACACGTGGTATTAGCGATGTCAGAAGGGTCCAAAATTTTTCACTTTTTTTCGGTCCCCGTAGTATATGTGTATTTGAGATCCGGACGGTCCTTTTTTTCCGCAAGCTGTAACTTCGTACGAGAAACTGCAATCTCAACGAGTCTTGGTATACAAAGCAAGGACACATCAAGCTATCCATCCATAGTGTTTATGGTTAGACTCTCTTCTGTGGTGATTTTTGCAGCTGAGGTTTGTCTAGACGTTCACAGAGTGCAATTGACGTCGACGTTGTACAACTTCCAGAGTTTGCAGCTCTTTAGCGCTTTCAAGATTGGCTGTGAGACATATTTTGAGGACTGTCTGAACCTTAAGGAAATCCGAGGCACCAATATTATCTTGTACATCACCATCTCCAAGTATATTTTGTGTCAGCTTCCTCTTCCCGATTTTTCAAAATTCATGAAATACTGCATTTTTCGCAAGCTGTATCTCCATACAAAAAGCTGCTTTATTAATGAATCTTGGTGTACTAAGTAACAACATATCAAACTATCAATCCATTGTGTTATTAGTTTGAATCCATTGCACGATGAATTTTTGCACTGACTTTTAGAACGGAATAGAACGGAATTGAAGGAACGCAATGGACCACGCTCTCTAATTGGATGCAATTAGCGATGTCAGAGAAATTTTTATTTTCACTAGAACTAATGTAACACTACGTACGTGTGAAAGAGCTAGTTCAAAGCTTTAAAATGATATACGATGATGCATAGTTGCGTTACTGCAACATAGAATAAATCGCGCGAACAATGGCCTAGGAATCTCCGAAACTTCCTGTGTAAATCAACGTGACGTCATGGCACGCCCATTTAATTACGTACACTTATGGCCCCTTTGTGAATAGCTATTGCTGCGCTAAGCATACGATCCAGGCAGCCAATTTTTTCTGCTGAGAGAGTATACCTACTAGCATCCTTGTGACCCTCAACAGAAGAACTAACTGCTTATTTGTTTGACGTTCGATGCATGCAAACTAAACAAGCCGATAGAGAAAATATATACCAGGTTTATCTTTAATTACACTAGATTCCACGAAGAAACTTTGCTAAACTTTAGGCATAACGTGTTTACTTGTCCTGGGAATGGCAAAGTCAGCGCTATAGTGGCTGCTAGAGAAGCGACCGTACATTTTCAAAAGTATTGCGATTATTGACAACGACATTGCACATGGAGATATTAATTCTAGAACGCATGATTTTACAAAGAAACAGTAACAAAATTCAGCTTTAGCATGTTAACTTGCCCTGTGAACGATCAAACAGCGTGTATGTTATTCACTGGAGACGCGATAGCTGTTGTGCCATCGACTTAATCAATTTATACGGAGAAAATATTTTCAAAAATATACGGTTTCTGACATCGCTAATGCAATAGAATAATACGGTAGAAAAAATTAAATTATATTTTAACTTTTGATCAAGGTAGCTTGGTTCAAACAGCACCGATTTTGACGAAATAAGCTTTGTTCGAAAGCTCTTTGCGTCCTTGTTCAAGCAGTGACTAAGATAAGCAGACTACAAAAAGCGAAAAATTTCGACTGACATCGCTAGTGGTATGGAGCAAGCAAGACTGCTAGCCTAGTATTGCTGGAGTTTATCACAATTACTACAGCACAAGGAGAACGGCTGGTGAGCAACTGCTGGCTCTTTTACATTTTTTTGTGTTTTGTGATCTGTGTGTGTTTCTCTCGCAGGTGAGTTAAAATACTGATCGAGTCAGCTAGCTAGCTGTGTCCTAGCTCAATGTTTGATGTGTCTCATTCTGCTGCTAGTTGTTTCATGGTACTGGAAGGAAATATATAATCGTTCTCTCAGCTAGTTGTCAACAAAGGTACTGTAACTGCACCACACATCATATACACCCATTTACAATAATAATAGCTTACCGAGCTTACACATTTTGCACTAGTCTCAAACATTCAGCTGCTCTCTCACATAAGCTGCTAAATTCTCATGTATTATACTCCACCCACTACTCTGACAAACTCTTTCAACTTGATTGTACGCAATAGCTGCACAGTAGTCACCAGCATCAGTCCACTACTTGAGACCTATCATGTTTCAAAAATTAATGTGTGTATGTGAGCTAAAATGTTTAGTTTAGCGCTTAACCTAGATATAGAATTCACTCAAATAGAAGCCACTGTCATTTAGAAACCTGGTCTGAAATAAGTTAAGAATGTACTATAACAGTGTAGTCTAAATGGTGCATTCGATAAGTACCTATAAAGAAATAGAGGCCTGGGCTTTTTACACTTATGGTATTATGTCAGCATATCTCACTCTTTCAGTCTTACTCGTTTTAACTCTAAAACCTGTCAATAAATTATATTTTGTGCTAATATTCATTATTCAAACAAGCGCCAGCATACTGTAGATTGGAAATTTGTCTGTTAAATTTTCGCGTTATTTAATATTCATTGTTAGCTGTGCATAATAGCATTATTTTGCGTGTTTCATTAGGACAAACAACTAAAGTATTCCAACACAAATTTCCATATCCATCGTATCTTCACTCTTTTGAGGCATTTTTTCCATAACTACGTCTTAAAATTTGGTGAACATACAGGAGAAGACAAAGTTCGTTTCGTATTTGCACTTTGATTGAAGATCCGCACAATGCTAGATGATTGTTCAATGCAGCAATGGTGCAGACGAACCCACTCTTCTTGTAAAACGCACACGATTGTACTACGAGTTTAGTACGAGTCGTTATTGCTGAGCGCCTTAGCGCGAGACAAATAATCGCAACTGTGTGTGGGGGACTGGAGTGTCGCTTGTTTTCTGAGAAATATTATAATTATATATGTATGTATATTTTGATGTCACGCTTAGGAATGCACATCGGGTTACCTTAGCCTCGTCCCCAGGCCAAATTTTTTCGCTTACGAAACGGACGAACGAAAACGGAAGCGCGAAAAAGGGGCCTGGTATCTATTGCAAGGGTGACCTTTGACCATTCCCCAGAATCTGGGGAATCCGTTCACACTTGAATATTTGTTTGTGATATTAGCCCGTATATTCACGTGAAAATGGCACTCTAAGAGGCCTACTGTCTGCGTTGCAACCTGTAGAAGCGGATCTAGTGCTCAAGTACGAGCAGCGAAGTCCTGTCTGTGTTCGCGCGGTCTCTACTGTGTATGGTGACTCTGTGCTGACATGTTTGAAATACAATCGTTCACAGAGTCTCTTCGAAAACCCAGTATCTGGCGTCTACCACGTTGCTGCATTCGTCAGCAGCGTAACTACAGCAACGCTGTGCACAGCAGGCCTTGTACAGCCCTGTATCGACAATCAGTAGCCAAGCCACGTGTTTTCATAGCTAGCGCATGCGCACAATTACCCATGCAATAGATACCAGGCCTTAATTTTCGCTTATTCGTTCGTTTCGTTGCGAAAATTAATGGCAGGGGACGAGGCTAGGGTTACCTAGTATTCCTAAACATGACATGATGCCGGATTACCACATTAGGGTTACCACTCCGATTCACCCCCATGCAGTGTTGATGATTTCGAGTGGTTGCACCAACCTGCTGCGCCTCGCAAGCATTATCAGAGTGACTCGTGGCGAACATTACAAGACGAGGACTGCATTGATTGTGAGATTATGTGGTATCAGCCTATTCATGTGCATGAACTCATTGCTGTTTACAGGTACAGTGACACGGATGCGGTACACTTCATTTTGCTTCCCTTCATTTTTGACTCGTGAATGCTGATAGATAGTTACTCACAGATTTAATTCTAAGTTCTTCAGAACAGTGGTGAGCAAAATGAGCATATAGACTCCTCTCCTGCTGTGTTTGGTGTGGTCAGGAGAACCAGTGAGAGTGATGTTGATGCTCACTCTAACCAACAGGTACATTACACAGTGTTGTGATGTGTGCTACGCTCATCTTCTTGTTAGATGTATTCATGTGGTTCACTGGCTCCCAAGATGAAGCGTGGTGGTGGATGCATGGACAGTCACTTCCACAAACCAGCTGAACCATGGGAGAAGAGCGAAGGGTGAGCATTGATTTCCTCGGTCTCTCCCACACATACACACAAATTTCTCTTCCTCTCTCCAGTTGTGTCCATCTGTTCGCAAGGTGGCAGGATGTGACGAGGCTGCTAGTAGTCTGTTACCTGTGTTAGCTGACACTACCCTAATGTGTGAATTTTTAATTTTCACAAAATTCTTGTAATAGACAGTAAAGAAAGAGCTACGACAAGTACTTGCAGCACAAGGAGACGAGAGTAGGAACAGCAGCTGGTGAGCAGCTGTAAATTTTACTCTATCCTCTCTCTCTCTCTCTCTCTCTCTCTCTCTCTCTCTCTCTCTCTCTCTCTCTCTCTCTCTCTCTCTCTCTCTCTCTCTCTCTCTCTCTCTCTCTCTCTCTCTCTCTCTCTCTCTCTCTCTCTCTCCCTCCCACTCTCTCTCACCCTCCCTCCCTCTCTTTCAGGTGAACTACTTGGTCAGCTGTGTCAGTATCACGGTGTCTCAGTATACTGTGAGTTGAAGGCATGCCTCATGAGTGGAATACACGATAATCTGGAGCGAGACTTTACCGGTGCTGATCCAGACCTCATGGAGAAGCTTAGTCGATCACGTCACAGCAGTGAAGGAGAGGAATATCAAGAAGAGAGGGTGAACATGAGCCTATGAGAGCACATAGCTAATGTATCATTTCATATAGCAGCCTAGTTCACCGAGTGCTACTCAAGTGTTCCATGACACTGCTGGATGGAGGAGTCTGGAGACTTTCATGAAGTGAGAGCACATTTACATGTAGTTCTTAGTAAAAAATTAATGATGATTGTGATTATTTTGAGTCACTAATATTTATGATGCTGGTAGAAAATCCCTCTTAGAGGGCACCTCTCATCCCCTCTATAATGGTCACCCAAATATAGCCCACATAATATGTATAATAAACCCCTGACCAGAGGACACTCATGGACGAGTTTTGTTGGTCCCAATGGTGTCCGGCTTTGAGAGGTTCCACTGTAGTTCTAATCCAATGGTAGTTGTCTGCTCATAGGGAACTTTATATTTATACACTGTTTCGATTTTATTCTCTCTCCAGTGCATTGCAACGAGCAGTAGAGGGTTGCAGTGACTCATTCTCTCCTCACATCACTGGAGACCTGCTGCAGTTACTGTTCACTGCATTTGAACACACTAACAGATTCGTGAGAGAGACTGCCTACAATGTAACAGCTGCCATTGTGAGCTGTCCTGGTAAGGCATTGACCATGGATTATACATCAGTCTTTCTCCTCCATCCATCTATCTCTCCCTTCCTCTCTTCCTCCCTCTCTCCCTCCCTCCCACTCTCTCTCTCTCTCTCCCTCCCTCCCTCCCTCCCTCCCTCCCTCCCTCCCTCCCTCCCTCCCTCCCTCCCTCCCTCCCTCCCTCCCTCCCTCTCTCTCTCTCTCTCTCTCTCTCTCTCCAGGTATTCCTGATGCTACAGTAGACGCTCACTGGTCTTTAGTGACTAAGCAGTTAGCTCAAAGGCTAGCTGACAATTGGAGTCAGGTAAGTGGATATGTTCACAACATTCGACAAGACATGAAAAAACTGTCATAATTAAATACATTATTGTTGTCAGGTTCGTATGGCAGCATCGGTTGCTACTAGACAGTTTTTGGTCCATCTTGCAAGTGATCGAAGGGCTCCGTTTGTTCCCTCACTGTTGCCGGCAATGTGTCTCAACAGGTGTGGCGCACCTCATGGTGTTGCTGTGCTGTCATGGCGTTTGGTGTGGTCAGGAGAACCAGTGAGAGTGATGTCGATGCTCACTCTAACCAACAGGTACACTACACAGTGTTGTGATCAGTGTTATGATGTGTGCTACGCTCATCTTCTTGTTAGATGTATTCATGTGGTTCACTAGCTCCCAAGATGAAGCGTGGTGGTGGATGCATGGACAGTCACTTCCACAAACCAGCTGAACCATGGGAGAAGAGTGAGGGGTGGGCATTGATCCACACATTTCTCTTTCTCTACTCTAGCTGTGTCCATCTGTTAGCTGAGCTCAGCAAGGTAGCGGGATGTGATGAGGCTGTTAGTAGTCTATTACCTGTGTTAGCTGACACTACTAGATACAAGCAATACAGACATCACTACAACCTGTTTGAAACAGTACTAAAACAGGTTTGAATAGTGTCTGAAATGATCTCCACATATCCAATCGTCTCATGCACAGTTACCAGTCCTATGCAAGTCACTTGGTAAGAGAATATTCAAACGGCACATTGAGTTGTTCTTTGATCCACTGTTTTACTCTATTGTGAGAACCCATCAAATATCCTTGTGACTGTTTCATGTATGCATTCTTTTTGCACTATCCAGTCGTCTGTCAGTCCTCAGTTGAGAGCAGCTGGTGTTGACTGCTTGTGTCAGCTCACACAGCAGTTGGGGAGGAATATAGTACGAGGCAGAGTAGAGCAACATAATCTAACATGAGTACACACTACACAGTCAGCCATTTCCAGCAAAGCTCGGACACGGAGCTATTTATCCATGATATTTTCCGTTTATGTTGGCATCAAAATGAATGTGCTTGTCTTTAGAGGCTGCTGTAGCAACAATAGTTTAGGTTGCAAGTGATTCCACATCTCAAAAGTTTCAGGTGTTGTCTAGCTATGTTACAATACGCCATCCATTCAGTTTTCATTAGAACAATTTGATGTTAAAATGCATATGTTTGGCTAAATGGTGTGCGTTTTGACTGGAAAATCAAGACCATGCCGACTTTGTTCATCTTAAATGTAATGCTGTCTGATGACCATGTAATGTATTATCATTTGCTGGCAATGACAATCTCAGCATTATCATTGTTGTTTATTACCACAATGTTGTCTTTGCAGTTATCTACCGCAATTTGACCAGCATTGCCATTTCCCTTCTTCTTGACCCTAGAGGATTCTAGACTAATAACTATATCTAATATACAATCATGTATAATTCTGTATCTACATAAAATGTCACTTTCCTTCCTTATTGTCCTTCCTTACTCTCCTTCCTTTTTTGTCCTTGTTATTGTCTCTGACCCCTGTGTTCAAAAAATAGCACTATCAAAAAGAATTATTGCAGTGTACTTGTTTTTTTTCCTGCAACATTAAACTGCCAAATAATACTATCATTACTGCTGCTGCTATTGTCAACAGTATACCAAACAGTGGCGTGGGCAGGGGGCAATTGCCCCCCTTTTTTGCTGACTTGGTAGATGAAATTTAGTTACTATTCATGCAGGGTTGTGACTATGTTGGCCACATGTAAACTAGCTATTTTATCTCATGCTCAATCCTAACAAGAAATTAAAAAGATTTCTATCGAAATCAAAAGGATGTAGTGATGAAGAAATCTACCACTGGTTCACAATGTAAACCAACAAGGAACAAGCATAGAATGGTAACACGATTGACTTGCTAACAGACCATAGATCCCTACATCAGTGGCTGCTGTGGCCAGACTATAGCTAGTTAAGCTATTTACTGTTGACTGACACTTTGAATAGAATTCAGCTTGTGACAAAATATTGATCTTATGTACAGCCACTGATGTAGGGATCTATGGTCTGTTAGCAAGTCAATCGTGTTACCATTCTATGCTTGTTCCTTGTTGGTTTACATTGTGAACCAGTGGTAGATTTCTTCATCACTACATCCGTTTGATTTCGATAGAAATCTTTTTAATTTCTTGTTTGTGTCCTTTTTTCTTTTTAGTGAAGTGCAGTTCAATATCATGCATGTACGGAGAAGTCTTTGTTTCCACCATTAGTTTAGTATTCCTTTTGTTGATGGCTTTTCTTAAACTTGTAGCTAAAATTGTTAAGCTGTACGTATCAGGTCTGCCTAGTCGCCTACGCATGCATGCAGTGCATACGAGCCCCGCCCACACTTGTTTGTAGACCTATACGGCGGTTATAATTATCTGGCAAGTGCAGAATGGCGATCCTACACGAGCTTACCGTTCTTCGAAGACTCCAGACAAATGCCGGGTGTGTGTTCTCCGTGATAGTGATCCACACGGCGCAGCGATACTTTAGCTGTTTGGTCACGTGCGCTACCCATTGCTTGGTCACGTGCGTATTGCGCAATCACAATAATGGCGTCTAACACTAAGCTGACAATGGATCACGATCGAGAAATCGCGGAACTTAGATCGCCGTTACGCTAAAAACAAAGCTCAAAAGGCACATGCCAGGAGAATTTCACGACTGTTCGTGGATGTTTTGGTCTCGGCACTGCTTGCGTAAAGGCGCTAGGCGAGTGGAAGAAAGAAAGAAAGAAAGAAGAAAACGAAGATGACGAAACTCGATTTTCACCGTTTCCAGGTTCGTCACTTTAGTAACAATTTCGAGCAATCTCCTTGCTACTGTAAGATGGGGCAACGCCAGAGAGCAGATCTAAGTGTCTAAAGACGTATAAAATTCGACACCAGGCGAAATATCAGCGTTTGAACGCTAATACATTGTATGTAGCCGCCATCTTGTTTTCTCGTTCATCCCTACATAGGGAGTCACTACCGTGCCTCCCTAATATAATTGCACCATTTGCATCTAAAAGGGCATAGAGAGTAAAGTGTTTAAAGGATGTAGAACACATACATGTTCTTGAACAGGCGTGTCGCAGGATGTCTGTAGAAAATAACAATAGCAACAATAAGATCTTGTTTTTTCAGCAAACCTGAAGATGATGATTTCATAACAGTTACTCCAGCAGCATTGGTGACAGTCACGTTCACACGGAGTGTCTCATTTGTTGGAACAGAGCAAATCATTGATCTAGTGTTGTTACTGGATTGATGTGTTGATGATGTAGTACATGTTATATTAGAATTAGTGATGTGAGGAGTACATACACCTTCATTCGTTGTCTAGAAAGTGGAGAAGTGTACAACTAGCATGCTTGTGCAGAATATCTCACCCATGAGATGTTGTAGGTGGTGTTGGCATCACATGAGCTGCTAAGAACTTCTATGGTGACTCCAAGGGCAGTGCCTATGCATGTCATCACATAGTATCATCAGAGTATTAATTAATAATTTAATTTATTAATATCTTACTGTTATCAATGGTCATGACTTGACTGGTTTTGATAATTCCAAGATGATCAGTACAATACACAGTAGCATTGACTGATTGTGCTCCTATTTCTGATACATTAATACTTAAAGTATTAGTGGGGATTGATTCGCCGGTAGACAGCTGTACTGAGTAGTGTTGACAGCATTGAGGAGCAACAGAAGGAGGATTCCAGGACAACTGCACTTTGTTTTGAGGGAACCTGCATGCTGTGTATGCCCATGAGGGACTGGATGGACCTGCATTTGTGGTTAATGATCAAAATTAAGCATTATTTCTCATTAAGCTTACTATTGCCAGATATGTCAATCGTTTTTGGGTCTTTTCCATCGGAGCATGTAAATATATTCTCCGCCATGATGATATCCGAAGCTGTTGAGGTGTAGACGGAAGCATTGCCTACAGTGTCTATGCTGTCGAGAATCATTCTCATGGATCCCAGTGTAGCAGTATCATTAACAGAGGAGGCATAATCAAAAGAAAAGCTGCTTCCACTGCTATTCCGCCATAGCAAATAGCCTTCGCTTGTTGTAGTTGTACATTGTATTACCACCTCACTTCCTTTGCACACAGCTCCTGGACCATCTCGATTTTCAAGACAAATAACTGCATAGTAAGAAAAAGTAACGCATTAGTCTGTCTAGATGTGTAATACTAGTGCACTTACCCGTTCCATGGGTTGTAGCCACCAAGGCAAAAGCAACAAGAATTGCTGCGTTAGGGTTCATTGCAGACAGACAAGGGTGGGGCTGACCCGTAGTGCAAAGGTCAGAATTATGCGTGCTAGCTTTATACACTGTTTATACGTACCGAATTCATGAAAGTGATTGTATTTATCGAAGGTTCACGCCCTAGACTAGGCGTGGCTCATGATTTTGTTCAGATGACGTGGGCGAGCTCACAACCGACAACGTTTTTATAATATGTTTTTGCACGAGCAAAGGAAACACAAAAATGCTAATTCTAGTGTGCATCCAAAAAGAAAAGAAAACACAATAAAACAAACTAAGTTATATAATTAAGCAAACTAGATTTAAAGGACGATAACGATGAAGAGAAAGTAATAATGGATGGAAGAGAATTCCAGTCAGCTAACGTTCTACTTACATGTATTCTTCTTACAAAACTATGGGGTAGGTATAAAACGCGGAACGTGGAATGGAATGGAACGGCGGAATGGAATATGGAATGGAACGCCAAACGCTAAAAAACCTGAAGGACACTTGATTTGACTTGTTCAGCTTGAATCATAGCCTAGAGCTTACTTCTACATCTATAGGTAGAGTTGCCCAACGTAGCAGATATCGCACGTGTATACACTATATACAAAGCTAAAAGTAGATAGATGTAGATACACGAGGCAAAGACCATAGTTTGACAGCCACACCCATTTTAAAACATGGCGATCTCGAACTGGACGATTTCTTTTTGCTCTTCCTGGTGTTGCATCAACGACAAATGAAAGTTAAGTGCAAATTTTTACAAAGCATTCGTTAAAAATGAAGGGAAATACTATATTTGTGCTTGATCATGGAAAAACAACACTAATAATGAGTTAATTTCAGTATATGAAAATCTGATGAAAATACACGAAAGTAGATGTGTATTTTAAAAGTAAATACAAGTATATACACGGATAACTTTGATAAGTAAAAGTAAATAGAGAGTAAAGAGAAAAAAGTAGATGTGCAATGTCTGCAACGTAGTCTGATCTGTGTTCTGCAGTGTGTAGCCCTCAATGACTACCTGTAGTGTAGGTCACGTGCCACTCGCTCAGACTCATCGTGTGCAGACTACTGAATCAAGTTCATAGGAATCACTAGCTCTCTTTGTGATGGAGAGAAACTCTATACCCTTAGCTTAGGTCACCACAACATGACTTATAACCGTTGTTTGTATCCAGGCTGGCAGGCAGCAAGGGTATAGTCTCTAATATTAATTTGAGACATTATCAAACTACTATTCTTGCTCAATGGAAGGTGAGCATGAGCCTATATTAATACCAGTCTATAATTTTGTAATACAGCCACCATCATCACCAACCCATCCTCCTGTACTCTACTACACTGTTACTCACAATGTCAGTGGTAATGGCAGCATTCAACGCTACTACCAGCGAAGCTAGCTTGAGTGGATTACAGCATGGATAAACATACTTAATATCAGTTTATGCTTTCAATGTTGTTGGAAAAGGATTACCAGCAAATGTAACAATAAGTGGTTAGTGCACAGGCTTGTGATATGTGTGATGTAGTATATAATCACATGCTCTGTAGCTATAGAACCTGATCTCACTACAGTTCAAGCTACTCCACTTTCAGTAATAACAGTTTATGAACCTAGTTGTAAAGGTGCCAATGGTATCAATAGTCTAAGATTACTAACTTATACACTTTGTATAGAAACAACACATGTCATGAACTGTACACAGGAGCGTTTTTCACAGAAGGTCAGCATTAATTTTTGTAATAAATTATTATAGCAATTATTATGTGGTTATTTTTATACAGTGACAATGATAGCTGTATTATCTGGTGCAGTATTGTCTATCATTGGTACAACCCTCATCACTAGTCTTGTCTGGTGCTGTGCTGTTAGCAAGTTTAAGAGAAAAATCAATGCTAAAAATCAGAAAGATCTGAATAATATAAAACAGCATGCAGAGCTAACTCAGTCATCAAAAGGAACCATTTCTACAGGAGAAAATCTGGCTTATGGACAGGTTGCAGATATGCCAATTTATGAGGACATCAATTTAAGTGACAAAGAATACTGAATATATAATTGTGTTTATATAATAGTTACTGTCGTCTATATAATAGTTACTGTCTTTGTGTTTGACATTGTTATAGCCATTACAGTTAACAGTCAGCTGATCTGATACAGAATTGTCATACACAACACTGCTGTTTGTAAGCATGTTAGATTTTGTTTTGCATGAAGTGTGTGTAGTGGTGGATGATACACTGTTACTTTCACAAGTTAGCCAAACCAAAGCAGCAGTCGCCTCTTCTCTTTCCCTCTCTCTCTCATCTCATCTCTTGTTCTAGGCTTCTAGCTATTATTACTGATTATGAGCTGAGCTCAACAAGGTGGTAGAGTGTGATGATAGTCTCTTGCTTGTGTTAGCTGACACCACACATCACTATACAAACCTGTTTGAGTCACTGTGTATAAAAGCGATCTCTCTTTACAATAAATCACTCATTATGTCTAAAGTTACATATTCCAGTCCTGTACAAATCACTGGGCAAGATAATTTTAAAACAGCACATTTGATTCGCTTTTTTACTCTACATGTTTTTCAACTGTATTTCATGTACAACTTCCTTCTCTACCGCATCTCCCCTATCCTCTTTTCGCTTGTTGCTACCACAATTTGAACTGTAGTTTTTCTTTATCATTGAACAATATTGTAGATTAAAATAATGTATGCAGATTTGATCATTAACAACACTTTTTCGCAGAAGGTCGATCTGCAATTTCCCTATTATAATAATACTATCATTTCAAGTGGTATTTTTATACAGTGACAGTGATTGCCAGTGCAGTTTTGTCTATCATTGGTGCAACCCTCATCACTAGCCTCATCTGGTATTGTGGTGTTGTCAAGAAGAAAGAAGAATATCGGCTTACCAGACAAGAAGCATCAACGTCACAGCTAAAGGAGATTTCTTTAGACGAAAATACAGCCTATGGACAAGTTACAGTTGAGTCAATATATGAGGATATCCCACACTAGTTCAGCCTGCACTGGATACTATAAGTCTCAACACAGTTGCAGTTTTCAATTTTATTGATGCATAATTATGTCATTACACTACTTGATGTGGTTACTATAAATATCACTAAAACTTTGACTAACTAGAGTTCCAATGAACACATACCCGTGCGCTGAGCTAAATAACACGACTACAGCATTAATTTACTGCAACAGTGAACACTCACGTTACAGCTAGTCCGTAGACAGCTCCAGAGCTACCGCCTATATGCACTGACAGGTGCTTGGCCTATCTCAAGAAAGACAGATACTGGGCTGGACTCTGCGTACGGTACACGTGAGACTGAGTGAGGACATCGATCTGGATAGGAGGTAGGGTGACACACCCACAATACCGTAAAGTGCTCTTACAAGCACACGTAGCTTTAGAAAGCCATGGATTAGCCGCTCGAGCAAGGCTTGCCAGCACAGAAAACGTCTTCATAGGACTATAAATTCAGTGAGGAAGCTGCAAAGTGCACTTTTGTGGCGAATTTCGAGCGGTGAGACGTAAACAAGCGTGTTTTTTTGTCCACACACAAACACACACACACACACACACATATAGACGGACACAAACACATAACCCTGGCGCATACTGCGCACGGGTAATAAGGACTTAATTCATGTATTGTGGTATAATGTCAGTTGGTATAATAGAAAAACAACTATTGTATACACTTATTTTTCTAAGAGACAGGTTAGACATTACATTTGATCGTCGGTGTTAACCATCAACAGAGAAGTTAATAGTTTATACAAGACATGGTTTTATTATATACACACTCTGTTTGTTTATAATCATTGTGATAGTAGTGATGGTGTTTTCTACTTGTAAAACAACTTGATACTTGTGAAACAGTAGATGTAATAATAATAGATATAAAATGATGGTTCAAAAGAGTCAACACAGCTGTGCATAAAGTGTTGAATCAATAACAGCAACAAAACACATGTAGCTGCCATTATACATTAAAATGTTAGTGTGAACTAAGTATCACTTTACTGAGTGCACATGATAAAATTTGATAAGGAATCAATTCATGAAAAATATTCATAACACTTTACTATAATATCACAGAATGTCAACTCCTTGATCTCTTTTCCAAAGGAATCAACACAAAATTCAGCACTATCCATGCATCAAGCATAGTGATCTGCACCAACAGTCATGTCGCGTCGAGTCATGTAGTTTGTTGATGGGCGTGTAGTTTGTTGATGGGCGTGGCTCCACGTAGTTGACACACGTACACGGAGCAAGCTAGACAGCTAGCCTTGGTGGAGTTTATCACAATTACTACAGCACAAGGAGAACGGCTGGTGAGCAATTGCTGGCTCTTTTACATTTTTTGTGATCTTTTTGTGTGTGTTTTTCTCTCGCAGGTGAGTTAAAATACTGATCGAGTCAGCTAGCTGCGTCCTAGCTAGCTCAATGTTTGATGTGTCTCATTCTGCTGCTAATTGTTTCATGGTACTAGAAGGAAGTATATAATCGTTCTCTGAGTTAGTTGACAACAAAGGTACTGTAACTGCACCACACGCACATCATACTCACCCATTTACAATAATTAGCTCACACATATTGCACTATAGTCTCAAACATTCAGCTGCTCCCTCACACAAGCTGTTAAATTCTTATGCATTATACTCCACCCACTACTCTGACAAACTCTTTCAACTTGATCTTACGCAATAGCTGCACAGTAGTCACAAGCATCAGTCCATGCACTACTTGAGACCTATCATGTTTCAAAAATTAATGTGTGTATGTGAGCTAAAATGTTTAGTTTAGCGCTTAACCTAGATATAGAATTCACTCAAATAGAAGCCACTCTCATTTAGAAACCTGATCTGAAATAAGTTAAGAACGTACTATAACACTCAAATGATAAGTACCTGTAAAGAAATAGAGGCCCATGCTTTTTACACTTATGGTATTATGTCAGCATATCTCACTCTTTCAGTCTTACTCGTTTTAACTCTAAAACCTGTCAATAAAATTTTGTGCTAAAATTCATCATTCAAACAAGCGACAGCATGCTGTAGATTGGAAATTTTTGTCTGTTAAATTTTCTTGTTATTTTATTTTCATCGTTAGCTGCGCATATTATAGCATTATTTCGCGTGCTTCACAATTAAAATATTCCAACACAAAAATACCATATCTATCGTATCTTCACTCTTTTGAGGCATTTTTTTCCATAACTACGTCATACAGGAGAAGACAAAGTCTGTTTTGTATTTGTACAATGATTGAAGATCCACACAATGCTAGATTATTGTTCAATGCTGCATCATGGTGCAGACGAACCACTCTTCTTGTAAAATGCACATGATTGTACTACGAGTTTATTACAATCGTTATTGCTGAGCCTGAGCGCCTTAGCTTGAGGCAAATAATCGCAAATGCGTGTGGGAACTTGTTTTCTGAGAACTATTAATATGTATGTATGTATGACTGTATATTTTGATATCACGCTTAGGAATGTTAATCAGGGTTACCTATTAGTATTCCTAATGATGACATGATGCCGGGTTACCACATTATGTTTACCACTCCGATTCACCCCCATGCAGTGTTGATGATTTTCGAGTAGTTGCACCGGCCGGCTGTGGCTCGCAAGCGTTATCGGAGTGATTCATGGTGAACAAGACGAGGACTGCGTTGATTGTGAGATTATGTGGTGACAGCATATTCATGTGTGCAAACTCGATGCTGTGTACATGTACAGTGACGTAACTATATTAATATTTTTGGTTCCCTTCATTTCTCACTCACAAATGCGGCGTCCACTGATAGATAGCTACTCACAGATTTACCTGAGCTCTTCAGAACAGTGGTGAGCAAAATGAGCATATAGACTCCTTTCCTGCTGTGTTTGGTGTGGTCAGGAGAACCAGTGAGAGTGATGTTGATGCTCACTCTAACCAACAGGTACATTACACAGTGTTGTGATGTGTGCTACGCTCATCTTCTTGTTAGATGTATTCATGTGGTTCACTGGCTCCCAAGATGAAGCGTGGTGGAGGATGCATGGACAGTCACTTCCACAAACCAGCTGAACCAGGGGAGAAGAGCGAGGGGTGGGCTTTGATTTCCTCGGTCTCTCTCACACATACACACAAATTTCTCTCCCTCTCTCCAGTTGTGTCCATCTGTTCGCGAAGTGGCGGGATGTGACGAGGCTGTTAGTAGTCTGTTACCTGTGTTAGCTGACACTACTAGATACAAGCAATACAGACAACACTACAAACTGTTTGAAACAGTACTAAAGTAGGTTATGATCAATAATAACAACATTTTCGATCACTCATTATTGTTTCACACAGATACCAGTCCTATGCAAGTCACTTGGTAAGAGAATATTCAAACGGCACATTGAGCTGTTCTTTAATCCACTGTTTTACTCTATTGTGAGCCCATCTATTCCTTGTGACTGTTTCATGTATGAGTTTTTCACTTTCCGGTCATCTGCTAGTCCTCAGTTGAGAGCAGCTGGTGTTGACTACTTGGGTCAGATCACACAGCAGTTGCGGAACAATAATTATATTACGAGGTAGAGTAGAGCAACATAACCCAATGTGAGTTGGTCACTCATGAGGCTAATAACCAATAAATGTCATCTTATTATTCATAACAATGTAATGAGATTCAATAAGCATGTACTATTGTGATGTGACCTGTACCATGTCTCATTACAGTTATCTACCATGATTTGACCAGTGTTTAATCTTTGACCACTCAAGTACATATGCACTACCTCTGGGTTTGACTTATTAAATCTATCGAGAGTTTAAAAGGTGGGACCTACACCAATGTGTAAAATTTTTAATTTTGACAGATAGAGTAATGGACAGATAGAGTAAAGAAAGATCTACCACGACTACTGCAGCACAAGGAGACGAGAGTGGGAATAGCAGCTGGTGAGCAGCTGTAAATTTTACTCCATGCTCTCTCTCTCTCTCCCTCCCTCCCTCCCTCTATCTAGACTATCTCTCCCTCCCTCCCTCCCTTCCTCTCTCCCTCTCTCCCTCTCTCCCTCCCTCCCTCCCTCCCTCCCTCCCTCCCTCCCTCCCTCCCTCCCTCCCTCCCTCCCTCCCTCCCTCCCTCCCTCCCTCTCTCTCTCTCTCTCTCTCTCTCTCTCTCTCTCTCCAGGTATAGGTATACCTGGAGAGAGAGAGGGAGGGAGACAGAGGGAGGGAGGGAGAGAGACAGTAGATGCTCACTGGTCTTTAGTGACTAAGCAGTTAGCTCAAGGGCTAGCTGACAATTGGAGTCAGGTAAGTAGATATGTTCACAACATTCGACAAGACATAAAAAACTGTCATAATTGTCATAATTAAACACATTATTGTCAGGTTCGTATGGCAGCATCGGTTGCTACTAGACAGTTTTTGGTCCATCTTGCGAGTGATCGAAGGGCTCAGTTTATTCCCTCGCTGTCGCCGGCAATGTGTCTCAACAGGTGTGGCGCACCTCATGGTGTTGCTGTGCTGCCATGGCGTCTTGCTGCAGGTACTATGTTGCCGAGGGAGTTAAGCTTTACTCACAGGAGACGTGGCGCCTGGTGACTGAGTGAGGATGGTAGAGGAGAACATATCAGCTGTGGTTAGGACAGCATCTCTTCTTATTTTCTGTCAGTTCCTGATTTTGTTTCACTTATCTCACGTAGGTTCACTTCTATGTTGAGCAGAGTGAGGCATCTAATCATGCAGTGCGTGAGGCAGCGTGTGCCTGTATTGCTGAGCTGGGTAGCAAGGTCAACAAGGAGTGTCTGCGACCATACATACCTCAACTAATGTCTACCTTGATCGATTGCTTCAACGACGACAGCTGGCCTGTCAGAGACTGTGAGAATAACACACTTCTTCATTTCACCATTTTTTCTCTATTTTTATCTTTTTCTAGCTGCTTGTCTTGCGTGTGGTAACTTTATCACTTGTTTTCCTGACGAGTGCTCGCCGTATCTGAATGACCTATTCAGTCTCTTTCTTGCTAATCTAGAGGACAGTATACCATCTGTTAGACAAGGAGCAGCTGTAGCATTAGCCTCTGTTGTGAAGGCTTATGGTAAGATGAGTAATGATAGCTTCTATGATAATTCCGCTTTTTCATAAGGAGGCGATATGAAGGATAAGGTGTTGGGTGTGGTTAGGGAGGGGCTACCACTGGTTGCTAAACAACCTGAAACATCAGAAGATAGGTAGAGGGAGTGTCTGGTGTGGTACAAATATTCTCATCTCTCTCTCTCTATGTCTTGTGTAGTCCTCCTCTCCATCATCCTGGTATAGACTCCTCTCCTGCTGTGTTTGGTGTAGTAAGGAGAACCAGTGAGAGTGATGTTGATGCTCACTCTAACCAACAGGTACATTACACAGTGTTGTGATGTGTGCTACACTCATCTTCTTGTTAGATGTATTCATGTGGTTCACTAGCTCCCAAGATGAAGCGTGGTGGTGGATGCATGGACAGTCACTTCCACAAACCAGCTGAACCATGGGAGAAGAGCGAAGGGTGGGCATTGATTTCCTCTCTCTCTCTCTCATACACACACAGTCACACACACACACACACACACACACACACACACACACACACACACACACATGAGCACGTGCACAACATTTTTAGTCACTCTTTCTCCCCTTCTAGTTGTGTCCATCTGTTAGCTGAGCTCAGCAAGGTAGCGGGATGTAACGAGGCTGTTAGTAGTCTATTACCTGTGTTAGCCGACACTACTAGATACAAGCAATACAGACATCACTATAACCTGTTTGAAACAGTACTAAAACAGGTTTGAATTGTGTATGAAATAATCTCCACATATCCAATTGTCTCATGCACAGATACCAGTCCTATGCAAGTCACTTGGTAAGAGAATATTCAAACGGCACATCGAGCTGTTCTTTGATCCACTGTTTTACTCTATTGTGAGCCCATCAAATATTCTTTGTGACTGTTTCATGTATGACTTCTTTTTGCACTATCCAGTCGTCTGCTAGTCCTCAGTTGAGAGCAGCTGGTGTTGACTGCTTGTGTCAGCTCACACAGCAGTTGGGGAGGAATATAGTACGAGGCAGAGTAGAGCAACACAATCCAACGTGAGTGCTACTGGAGTATGCTGCCTTCTTGTATTTTTTATTAATTTTAAATTAATTAGCACAAATTGTCTATTCTGCAGCTATGTACAGCAGTTTGATCAGTATTGCAGTCCTGCGCTCTCATGAGAACTTTTTTCAATTGGATATTGATATTCCAGAAATCATGCTGAGCCATACAGTATTACAGTTAGATGTTTCCACTCTAGGATAATTACAATTTATTCATACAAAACATTTTCTGTGTACAGAAACCAAAACATGCAGTATTCATACGGTGTAGTATACACTTTCATAAAATTATCTCTCGACTCATCCAGAGACTCTGCATAAATTATGGTAATAAAACGTCCAATAATTATGGTCGCATACATACTCATTATTTTTCATATTTCCTCACAATAGAAACCACCAATACAGGCACAAGTGTAATGCAGACCACTATTAGTATGAGTAGTAGTAACACGCCCATGATAATAGCTGCTATTCCAGTTGGAGATGATAATTGATCACACACCGGTTCTGATATGATACAACTGTGCAACTCTGTAACAAAACTATGGTAACCATAGTGCAGTAAACATTTGACAGTCACAACTAACCTTGACAAGTCAGAGCCAGAGCATCTAATAGGGTAACAAAACAAAGTAATATTATTTTATTTGAATTTACAGTGTGCTTCATAGCTAGCAAACCTGCAGACGTAGATTTCGATGTAGTAACCCCTGCTTCATTAGTAACTGTGACAGTAGCATTAATGGTTTCGTTTGATGGAACAGAGCAAATCATTGATCTAGTGTTGTTACTGGATTGATGTGTTGATGATGTAGTACATGCTATAGTAGACATAGTGATGGGAGGAGTACATACACCTTCACTAGGCGGACTGGTTGTCTATAAAAAAATATCTTATAATAAACATGAAAATTCTTGTCATCTCACCCATGAGATGCTGTAGCTGGTGTTACCATTACATGAAGTGGTAAGTGCTTCTATGGCGACTTCAAGGGTAGTGCCTATGACATCATAGTATCTATAATAATATAATTAAGAATTGCTATTATTATTTCTTACTGCTATCAATGGTCATTTCTTGACTAGTTGTGTTTTCTCCAAGATAATCAATGCAGTAGACACTAGCATTGATTGGAATATTCCCAATTGGAACACTGGTATTTAGTGAAGTAGTATTGCTGAAGGTTACGTTGCCATTGGTAGACAGTCTCACTGCAGAGTGTACACAGCACTCAGAAGCAGTAGAAGGATTGTTCCAGGACAACCGCACACTGCCTTGAGAGAACCTGCATGCCGAGTGTGCCCACAAGGGACTGGATGGACCTAAAATGAATTAATTGGATTTTAAATTACAGTGTTAAGTAACTAGCTTACTTTTGGTGGTTATATCAATGCTTTCTAGTGCATTTCCATCTGAGCACGTGATACCAGTATTCTTCATGATTTTCACTGAGGCTGTTGAGGTGTAGATAGTAGCATTGGTACCAGATACCGTCTCTTTATTGTTGAGAGTCAGTGCAATGTTTCCCAGTGTACGAGTGTCACCGATAGTGCTGGTACTATTAAACGCAACCACTTCTCCACTGCTATTCAATCGCATGAACCCATTCGCAGTTACAGTGGTACATTCGGTAGAAAATGTTGTACCTCTACACACATTTGCACCATTATTATCTCCAAGTTGAACAGCTTTAATTGCTAGAAAATATTAATTCAACCCTGACAGATAATAGGTGGAAGTTTAAACTATAACAGTAGTATGGCAGTTCTGTCCTGCAAATGCATAAGGTAGAGTGGAGATACATGGGGCGTATGGAAAAGAAAGAAACGGAAAACTGAAACGGACGACGGAAAATGGGCGTGGTCTCGCACTCGACGGTTAGCAAGGGCCGAAGGCCCGGGTTAGGACGACCCTCCCGACGATCCTTAGGCTTACCAAGGGCCGAAGGCCCGGGTTAGGATACCCTCCCGACTTTGCACAGTTAGCGGCGAAGGTTTTAGGGTCTTGGGTTTAGTTTTTGGGGTCTTGAGTGCGAGACCACGCCCATTTTCCGTCGTCCGTTTCAGTTTTCCGTTTCCTTCTTTTCCATACACCCAGATACATGCGCATGTACACTGAGAATTAAACTCAGTTGCGTCGAGGAGTCTGTAAACGCTGGACTGAACTAGTGGACTACTGTACTGCTCAGACTGACCCATTTAGCATTGAGCCACGTCCGCCCAGGCAAGCTGCACATTGAATCTCAGTGAGTTGTGCCCAGCTTAGTGCGATACGTAACTGCAACACTGATCGAGACAATACGATTGCTTCGTGTCTCATCGCACTTCTCTCGTTGTGTGCCAAAAACAGAAAGCTATTGTCAAAGTAACTGACTTGCATGCTTGGGTGGCAAGGCTCTATCATATCTATGGCTCAATTTTAGTGTAAGTTAATAAGTCCAGTCCAGCGCGATTACAGAATACAGACTCTCGTTGAGTCGCCGGTCAGGACTAGCTTTAGCTTTAAGCACTGATAATACTTACCCACTGGAGCTGCTAATACGGTTGTAACTGATAGTAGACTTAAAATAAGCGTAGTAATGGCAGCGTTCATCGTGGCAACAGCAGATCACGAGAAGACCGGACATGATCGAGTCATAAGTACATCGTGTTGGCTCGCTCGGGTTGCAAGTACTGTTCAAGTACGAGTGCACTGTACTGTACACACCAAAGTACTATACAGCGAACTAGCTATCGCGCGCTAGCTAGCTCGTTTTGGTTCGAGCGTGCGCATTACTTCACGAGCGCGCGCGGTTGTCGCGCATTCGTAGCAAATCGCGCATGCTCAGCTCGCTTGGTCAACATTGCTAAGTTAGCTGTAGTTAGCTGTGGTCTAATGTAATATAAAGCACCCGCATGCAGCCCGCATGTCTTAAATTGCTTAAGTACCAGTTAAGTGAAAAATCAACAGTCATCCTAAAATGCTAACTGTGCATTATCTGATTGTGCAAGGTATTCTTTTTTTATTTTCCAGTCACGGTAATAATTATTATCATTGAAATCTTCTACAGCTTTCTTTCATATGACATTTAGCATGAAGACTGTGACATTGGAAGTCATTCAACCATCCACTACTGGACCAGTCTGTCCAGGACAAGAGGTTATACTGACCTGTACTGTAACACAGACAGGTTCAGGCGGGTTCCTAATTTTAGCTTGGAGACAATCTACAAACACTGGTTTTTATGATAAAGATGACCAAAAATCTGGGCCCGACATACTTGGTGACTTTAGCACCACTGCTGAGTTCATAACCAGCATGGACAGCACAATGATAGTGTCTAATGCCACACTAACTGCAGCTGCACTATCAAATAGTAACAGCGCTATTAATTGCATGAGTCCTCCAGAAGGAAATGTCCAGACAGCTATCATCATTGTAGCAGGTACGTATCACTGAATATTAATAATTTTGGCAGAAGTCATCAATTTGTTATATAGGGGCAGAAGGTATGCCAATTGAGCTTCAGCTCATAGCATCTGTTTGTCTAAAATTACTGACATGGCTACCTCCTCCTAATACTAACTGTGTCTTCAACTACATATGCACTGTCAATATCACCAACAGCTCCTGTAGTATGACTGTGTACAGTAGCAGCACTTCACTGATACTGACTGACCTGCTCACTCGTGGACAGAACTACTCATTTGCTGTGGCTGTTACTGACAGTACAGGACAACATGGACCATGGAGTGATCAGCTGATGGTGACTTGGGATGGTGAGTAAGAGATTCAAACTCGGATTGTTGTTACATTAAATTTTATTTAGTTCCTGGTTCAGTCTCTAATATTATTTTGAGTCTTCATCAAACAGCTATTTTTTCTAAATGGAAGGTGAGCATGAGCCTAAATAAATATCCATTAATTATTGTGTGCTATAGCCACCATCATCACCAACCCATCCTCCTGTGCTCTACTACACTGTTACTCACAATGTCAGTGGTAATGGCAGTGAGCTAGCATTCAACACCACTACCAATGAAGCTGGTTTGAGTGGTGCACAATATGGAGAAACATACTTGATTTCAGTTTATGCTTTCAATGCTGTTGGAAAGGGATTAGCATCATATGCAATGATACAGGGTTAGTACAAATTCATGCTATAATGTATATTTATCCTAGCTCTAAAGCTATAGCGCCTAATCACACTACTGTAACAGTTCAAGCTACTCCACTTTCAGTAACAGTTTATGAACCTAGTTGTAAAGGTAATTGGTAACAGTTACTAAGGTTACTAACTTCATATTGTATTAATTTGTGTATTTATAGAAACAACGCATGTCATGAACTGTACACAAGAGCTGTCTTTTACAGAAGGTTAGCATTTTCTATAGCCATTAAATATGAGGTTATCTGCTTTTTTATGCAGTGACAGTGGTCGCTGTATCCAGTGCAATATTGTCTATCATTGGTACAACCCTCATCACTAGTCTTGTCTGGTGCTGTGCTGTTACTAAGATTAAGAGAAATATTAATGCTAAAAATCAGAAAAATCTGACTTTGAAGCAACATGAGCTCACCCAATTGCAACTAATGGGGAATATTTCTACAGGAGAAAATCTAGCTTACGGACAGGTTGCTGATATGCCAATTTATGAGGACATCAATAAGTGACAATGAATATAAACTTCAGTTGTAGTTACAATACTTGATGATTGCTTGCCATTGTGTTAAAACCTCAGCTTCTGAAGTTCATTTCATATCTTTATATTATAGTTAGTCCGTCATTATATCCACTCTTCGGCTACTGGATTATCATCTTCAGTACTGTATTAGCACAATATTAATAGAAAGGCTATTACATAGTGAGTGTGCAAGTGGGGAGAAGCTGTATACTGTTTGAAAAACATCTGACATGCACTCTCGTTTATTTTTGAGCCACGTTTCCTGGTATAGATCCATATCCTGCTGTGTTTGGTGTAGTCATGGAGCCAGTGAGAGTAACATGAATGCTCAGTCTAACACAAGTGTTGTTATGTGTTACTGCCTGGTAAACTCTCCTATGTACAAGTATGAGATTCTGTTATTCACAGTTCAAACCATAATGTATGTACTGTCAATTCAACAAGATCAAAGTCTGCTGAACGATAGAAGAAAGCAACCTACATGTATTACTTTAGTTAGCAAAGTGGTGATAGTAGCCAACACTACTAGTTAGGTACAAGTGATACAGACATCACTATAACCTGTCAGTTTGTAACATTACTTAAACATCTGCAGGTTTAAACTGTGAATAAAATAATCCCACTTATACTTGTACAGTGCAACCTCTTTTACTGAATGCTTAATAGAAGATTCAAAAAATTTTGAATAAAATTACGTGATTTTTATTAATTATCAGTTTTCTATAAGGCTGTTTTGATCAATAATTATTATGCCACGCGGTAGCAGTGGCATATTTAGGGTTGGGTGGAAAACAAGATGGCGGCTACACTTAGGCTATACGCAATGATTCACGTATATCTTGGCTGTTGACGACATCAGGGGTATTTTAACTACCTAGGGGCTATCTTAAGAGGTAAGCGCTTACAATGAGTCTAATAATAAAGACTATAAGAGCAGTTGCTTTGGGCATGACAAGATGGCGTCTCGTCTGGAAGCACTAAGTACGGCACTGCCATATCTTCGCCATACGGGCGTTTCAAGCTAATCTAACGTTCTGAAGCTCTTTGCACGATTTGTGCGATTGTAAAGAGACCTTCAGAAGCAAAAGAAACCAGGTCTAAGGTGGTTAACCAGAATTCACGTGGTCACCCGTTTGTTCATCTTCTTTCTTCTTCTTCTTCTTCTTCTTCTTTTTCAGTCAGTCTAGCCCCGTGGCTAGTGAGCTATTCAAGACAAAACCTACACAGAAACTACACTAGTCGTTGGGAGCAGTGCACCTGACATCTATTTAAGCCTAAAACACTAGCAGAAGCGAGTATTTTCAGGAAAACGGCGATTTTTGGTCCATAACAGACTCCATTCCATCATTCTGTTTGAAATCCGTTACTAGGTTACGCCTACTCGCGCACGCCCGTGTATGTAATTATTCTAATACAAGCGCACCTTAGTACAAATTGCTTGGAACGCGAGTGCTGCTGCTGTTCACAGCAGACAACAAGCAAATCTTCACTGTTACACTGGATTTGTCTGTTCAGGCTTGTAAGAATACTAGCTTAAGCTTAGCTAATGTTGCATGTACGTGTTGCATGTAGTGCAGAGTCGATCGAGTACTGAGTCAATCAGCTAGCATACTGCTAAGCTGAAATAGTTCTCTTTTATATACACTGTAAAATCATAAGTGCCAACTAAGTCATTAATAAAAAAAGAAAAGAAACAAGTAATAAAAACATTTTAACCAAAATGCAAGAGATTTAGGGTTGGTACATTTATCGAAAAAGTATGGAAACAAGATTTTTGAAATCAAAGGATTGTAACAATAGCAGTGTAATGCTACCTCCCTAAATTAACTGCTTTCGATAGTTGTGGTTAATTTGAAAGGGAGGTAGCATTACACTGCTATTGTTACAATCCTTTGATTTCAAAAATCTTGTTTCCATACTTTTTCGATAAATGTACCAACCCTAAATCTCTTGCATTTTGGTTAAAATGTTTTTATTACTTGTTTAATTTAATTCCCTGACGAGGAGCAACTTGAGTCAGTAGCTATAATGAAATAAGAAGTATAATAGTAGCAGAAAACAATTATTGTATGCACCTTTTTGTAAAAATAAAGAACCACGATTAATAATATTATCATTCCTATGAGAACGAAAAATATTATACCAGTCGTGGCACTCAAAGCTATTCAGCTGTTGATGGTTGTACTACGTTTGTAGTTTCTGTCAAAGAGGAAGTGATTGAACATGCTGAGTTTATTATTGTATTTTGACAAGCCAAAGCCAGGATATCTATAGAAAAGAATATTGTTATACCAATAGTGATTTTCAACCTGAACAAACCTGAATATGATGATTTCATAATAGTCATTCCAGCAGCATTGGTGACAGTCACATTCACACTGAGTGTTTCAGTTGTTAGAACAGAGTAAATCATTGATCTAGTGTTGTTACTGGATTGATGTGTTGATGATGTAGTACATGTTATAGTAGACATAGTGATGGGAGGAGTACATACACCTTCATTAGGTGGACTGGTTGTCTATAAAAATAATATAGGCTTCCGTTAACAATACATATGCATGCATAGCCTCGTCCCCAGGGTCTCTGGCGCCATAATTAAAATCGCCATCAGAGAGCCTGGGGCATGGTGCACAAACATATTTACAGCTCACCCATGAGATCTTGTAGTAGATGTTGGTATCACATGAGCTGTTAAGAGCCACTATGGTGACTGCAATGTCAGTCCCTATAATGTGTGACATCACATTGAAATTCAAAATATTCATTGCTGTTTCTTACTGGTATCAATACATTAATTTTGTTTACTGGTTGTGTTGTCTCCAAGGTGATCAATGCACTTCACAGCAGCAGTGATTGGTTGTATTGCTAATTCTAAACTAATATTCAGTGAAGTGGTACTGAGACTTGATCCATTGGTAGACAGTTTATAGTGTGTACAACATTCAGGAGCAACAACAGGTGGATTCCAGAACAACTGCACACTGCCTTGAGAGAATTTGCATGCTGAGTGTGCCCATGAGGGACTGTGATACCTGGGTTAATTGAAGTACTTAAAATCACAATTTCTAAGAGCTTACTTTTGATGTATATTATCAGTCAGATCGCAACTGGAAAAATCACGCAATTTTATTTACACGATTACGTCATTTCCGGTGCACGTTTTTGGTGCTCTGCAGTTCTCTATGAGTCCCGTTATGGGAAGACATCCGGTCGGGGTCAAAGGTCGAAATTTAACCTGTTTTGCACGGAAGTTTAGCTTCATCTTTGTTCACGGAAGTTTAGCTCACTATGCAGACAGCTGCTGTAGTGGCACTGTGGCAGTCGCCAGTGTGCAAAGGATAGCTCAGTATAATAAGGGAGGGCGGAGTAATTCCGGACACACTTTCGGTTGTCGAAATAGCGAGCTTGGTTTTTGACAGCAGAAAAAACGTACCAAAACAAAAACAACAGCGTACTGGAACTTTATCTATGTGCTATCTGTCAGCCAAGTTATAGTTTTCAATGACGACTGGCAGGATGAAAACACGCACGTTTAACAATGCAACCAGAAAATATTTGCATTTTGGTACACGGGGTAATTTCAGACACCTAGCTGGGCATCGCACTCGCCGATCAAACAGAATCTTGCGTTGTACATAAGTCGAGTCTACAACTCATGTTAGTGCTGTTTCTCTTGTATTGATGCTCGACGAGACTACTAAAAGAACTCAACAACTCGATAATACAAGGCTAGTGAACTAAAAAGCGATTTCGCCGATACACAAGACGATTGTCGCTATCAACCGAGAACAAGCGATTCGCCATACTATGTTTATTAGTCTACGATAGCTTGATGGTATAGCTATAATAAGAATGGCTTACTACAGTCGCTGGCTCTTCTGCAGCGAAACAGAACGAATCCTGTTAAGGGCAGACATTCAACTAGGGTCAAAGGTCATCGCGCGCGTTCGTGTGCGCGCGCGTACAGAATTACTATAAAGGCTTGTTTGTAGCACCAACCGGTCAGTTGGTTCGGTGGCACAGCGGTTTAGTATGGTGGCTTGTGATGCAGTCGGTCAGGGTTCGATTCTCGCACAATACATGCTTTTTGTGTTTTTTTTATTTTTATAAAAGTTAAGTTTTTAGCTTCATCCTTAGTGAGGCCTGTTTATGACGACTCTCCCGACTATCCTTAGGCTTACTAAGGGCCGAAGGCCCGGTTTAGGACGACCCTCTCGTCGATCCTTAGTTAGGAAGACCCTCCCGACGATCCTTAGTTAGGAAGACCCTCCCGACGATCCTTAGTTAGTTAGGAAGACCCTCCCTACTTTGCGCAGTTAGGAGAAGGTTTTTAGGGTTTTGGGTTTAGCTGTATGTTACTAAAAACAAGCCTTTATAGTAATTCTGTACGCGCGCGATGACCTTTACCCGTGTCCGGAATTACCCCGCCCTCCTTACATAAGGATGAGCTTGGGAGACCTATCATCGGGACCTTGAAGAAGAAAAGACTAGTCAGGTTGTCCTTCATGACGAGCTGTATAGTTACGTCCCTTGATCTCGAGTATAGCCGTGCTCCACAGTCTGCTATGGTCTGTCAATACATATATTTAGCTGTTGGCCATGGTGAGTATTAGAATCTGGCTGTAGTCAGGGTATGTAGCCCAGTGTAAGGTAATGATCGATGTCACTGGCTTCAGTAAGTACTGCTGGACAATGATAGCATGAGTGATCAGTGAATCAGTAGTGTGTGCTAAGAGTGGTAGAATTGAATTGACAGTAGCAACTGTATATATACACCACTGAAACATAATATTTTGCATACATTGGAAGGCTTGCTCCACCCACTAATACACGTAGTCACATTTGAATAATGTAACACTGAAAGCTTTCATTCTTGCAATCTTAGCCGCCAGATCGGTACTACTACAATGCACACAAACTTATTATTATAATAGTATTATGATAAACTTCTCATGCAAATTAGATGCAAACACCTCTGTGAAGAAAAACATCGAGCAAATATTGTATCATCGACAGTGTAAATGGAGTGCTGAGTCATATCGTAGCGTGTTAATAGCATGCAGTGAATCTTCTTGATAATAAGGATGAATGCACATGAATACTAATAGTTGGAGTTATGAACATGAAAGTTTTATATGAAAATACAGTCATACAATTGTTTTTTTTTGTTGAGAGAATAGACTGGACTACATGTACAAGCACATGGTTAGAGCATCCTTGATGTAGGAATCCTATGTTCTGGTGGTACCATTCTATGATGGTACAGAGACATGTACATGTGGATCGACTGGTAAATTGCACAAGCACTTACCATCAATGGTAACAGAGGAATTTCTGTGTGAGAGACTGCGGCACCATTGGACTTAATCCCGGCAAGGATCAATGTTTTAGTGTTCGAACAAATAGCACCATTGGGCTTGATTCTTTTGTTAGTCAGTCAGTTGGTTGGGAGGGAGAGAGAGATATTGGTTAGTTAGTTTATTGTTACTAAAGGGCAGGAAAAGTGCATAGTTATTGTGTACCCAACTCACTCAAGCAGCACACCTCTTCACCATAAAGTACTGCTAGTATACGTGTATTGACATAACTACACAAGTACCTTGTGGTAAAGAGATTGGATGAAGGCCGCTCTTATTGACCCCTCATACAATAGTACATGTACATGAATGGCACCGCACTGAGCGGCTGGTAGTCTGTTTCTACATTATAGACATTTAGGTATGGTACGGTATTTAAGCTCACTAGACTCCAGGCTCATACTGACACTGCTGGAGAACCCACCATTCTCACTGGATATCACAGTATGTTGCTACTGTCAATTCCACTCTTTAACAAGTCACTGCAGCCGTTACTCATTCAGTGATCAAGCCCACACCTTATCCTACAGCTGGATGCCAGTATTATATTACAGCCAAGAATTCTATATTACTTACCAACACTAGTTATTGAAATACAGCAGATTCTGAGGCACTGCTACTCTAGTCCAGTTATACGTACTATACTCAAAGCACAACCAGTCTGATTCTTCGTGTTCTTCCGCCTTCCAAGGTCCTCTCCCAAGCCAAATGAACTCAGCTTGCTTGTGCACACTGGTGACAATCACTCCAGCTGCTGTCTGCATAGTGAGAAACGGCAATAACTCGGGCAACGTTGAGCACCTACTCCAGCAAAAAATAAAATCCGTGCAAAACAGGTTAAATTTCGACCTTTGACCCAGACCGGATGTCTACCCATAACGGGACTCGTTCTCTATGGCGCTTATTAGTAGTCGGCGTGGTTCCTCAAAGGCTAGTTCTGTTTTCACAAAATTTGGTACAAAGGTTCCAGATGGATGCCTTTAACAGCAGGTAAAACAATGTTTCTTCCCTGTGTAAAGCTTTACAAGTTATATTTGTTTCTTTGCCAGCTGTCCGATCACGTGATAGCGAGTGACCTTTAAGTGTTCGAGCTGTCACTTTGAGCAGGAACGTCTGCACATTTTGGAAGTTAGGTATGTATTAGCTACATCATTGTTTGTGCTGTATATAAAGTTTGGTTGGTTGTCAATTGTCAGAAAATTTTTTGTCACTTGTTAAAGTACATGTTTAGACTTTCAATAACCAGTACTATTGACAATGCATCTTGTGTAATAGTTTCATATGTTATAGATTCACTTTATCATTGTTTTACTCAGGTAGGATGGTTGCAACTTTATCAACCCATCATGAAGACAATCTGGAGGTCATCTTGAAACAACATGTTAGAGTTCAACAGCTGCTAGAACAATAATTATTGTGAAAACTGTGTGTCAGCCACGACTCGGTGTACAGGTTAGTGTGGTCTAGAGGTAGAGGAGTTATTTTTTTTGTCTGAGGGATTGTAATGGTACATAAAATGGTTATAACAATGATAGAGCAAAATAATGCCTCATGGTGAGACTAAATCTTTAAGCTGTAAAAGAATGCTTACAATGACTAGTGAAAAGATTTTGTCATTAATTTTGGAACAAAAATGTACATCAGATTCTGTGATTTAGAGCTTTGTTGTTGTGAACAAAAAAACAATTTGTAGATAAATAGCATTACAAATTTGAGATGAGGAGCAGATTGTGGAAGCATACATGTATTAATGATGTTAAAACATACTGGATGAATTAGGGCAATCTCGATTGTTGGGTTGTAAATGAATGTTGTCATAATTAGCACTTGAATCTGAGTTGAAATGAGAGAGTAGTGCAGCGCTTGAGTCTGAGTTCAAACTAGAGAGTAGAGCAGCACTTGAGTCTGAGTTCAAACGAGAGAGTAGTGCAGCACTTGAGTCTGAGTTCAAACTAGAGAGTAGAGCAGCACTTGAGTCTGAGTTCAAACGAGAGAGTAGTGCAGCGCTTGAGTCTGAGTTCAAACTAGAGAGTAGAGCAGCACTTGAGTCTGAGTTCAAACGAGAGAGTAGTGCAGCACTTGAGTCTGAGTTCAAACGAGAGAGTAGTGCAGCACTTGAGTCTGGGTTCAAACTAGAGAGTAGAGCAGCACTTGAGTCTGAGTTCAAACGAGAGAGTAGTGCAGCACTTGAAACAGACTGTTTTGGAAGAGGTGTTTCTGGCAATATGATGCTCAGTGATGGTTGTGGTTGGACAGCTTGAACTGTTGTGCCATGCCATGATGTCTTGCTTTTGCCAACAATTCGAGCATGCTTATGCACAAAGTCAATGTTGTCAGCAGATACAACTGTGAATGGCTCGCTGTCGATATTGCCACCTGTGGTTGTTAGCCAGTTTGAATTTTCAGCCTTGCTCTGCACAAATCGTGAGAGAGTATCTGCTGACGCACAAACTCCTAGCCTGTTCAGTATTTGGTGTAAAAGTGCTGTGCTCCCTTGGCTCTCTAGTATGTCTGCCACCAGGACATGCATCGGACTAGAACAATGATCATTGACAGTGAACATAAGAGAGCACAGCAAGAACAACCGTCTGACTCTCTTGATGTGACTCTCTGCTGAACCTTCCTTTAAGACTGCACGCCTCTCTGATACCGACTGTGTCAGAATGGCAATTGCTTCCCAAAGTACTAGATCGATCTCGTTGATCAGACGCTCGATGCTAAAGTTGCTATGCTCAGTATCATCTTTGGCAGTGAAGGCTTTCACTTGAGCATGCACACGAGTGTTTAAAGCCTCCAAAAGCTTGGTCTCGTCATCTGGTGTGTTCACCAAGCACCATGGGGCGATCTATGGGATGACCATAGTGCATGGGACAGTTCAGTATGGAGGTCAGAGCTCTGTCTATATATTACTGTGCCATACTTACGTACGGCACAGTGGTACTGCACATGCCCTTCTAGAGATGCAGTTATGCTGCTCAGCACCCACCTGGTTGACACGATACTAGTAACATCAGTTGTACAGTCCAGGTTGTACAATTTTACCGTGTCCTTGGCTTTCTTACACAACATTGTATAAATCTTTGGTAGCAACAATGCTCTGTGTTTTAAAAGCTCTCTTCCAACATAAATAACTACTTCTCTCATACTCTGCTCTATTGCTGCATGCTTGTGTACAGTTGATGGTCATGGTGTGTTGTTTAGATAGTGTATCAAGTAGTTGCTCTAAATCACTATCGAAACTTGTGTGCTCATGGTGTTTGAGAATCGCTCTGTAGCAAGTGTAGCAAATCTTGTCACCCTCTGATATTTGACTTTCAAATCCACTGTGATGGCTTAGATGGTGTTCGATCACTTTGGGATTGGGGCAGTACTTCGGTGTTGTGTGTTTTAGAGACAGACCACACACACAACAATTTGTTGCTGTCGGCTTCAAGATTTTGTACACTGTATGGTAGTGGTGCTTGCATAAAGGCAGCGGGCAGTTTTTTTTACTACTAGTTAATCTAGCTGTCTCAAGCGCTGCTGATAGATTAGTGCTGCCTATCTTATGCAGTGATGTAAATACACGATCAGAACATTGCTCAATTGTGCACTGCATTGGTTTGCTGCTTCTCTCCCACCTAGGTATGTATCTACTGTCACCCAGCATTCTGGTTACATCTCTCCTGCATGCAGAACATACTGGCTTGTCAGCAGAAACATCCAGCCGGTGGACAAAACTTCGTGCTTCACTGAGCTTCCATGAGCTAGGTGTGCTGCACTGCCTGTGCTCTCCGTAGCAAAGACTGCAAGTGGGCTGTGCTGCTGTATCAAGACGCTTGCTCCTCTCCATACTGCATTTTTATAATAGAATGTTGTTACAATATTATTGCACATTAGTAATAATTTCTTGTTTACATCTCTACAAACATACCTGTACTTCTCTCCACAGTACACAGACGGACGCTAACAATAACAGAGGAACAAGACCAAAGAATTTGAAAGAAACCCGCAGCTGTATAGCCTATAAACTGCAGCTGCCTTTGCTTGACCACTAATAATGAATATTGCAGTTATTACGGTTTGTTATTATGTTTTTGTCACTCGCGTATCGTCAAAGTTACTTGCGTCCACATCACCGATCTTGGACATGATCTTCGACCATGCATTATCTAATGGTGTCCTGAATGTTGATAGCTTACCTTGGTCAGAAAATTTTTTGTCACGGCTTTTCCACGGCTACCTGATTTTTACTACACTGTACTTTATGTACGCTAGAGCTGTACGTAGTTTTACAATACATCTTATACTTGTTCTATTGATAGATCATGCATGGTTTTAACTGTACAGTAAGTTTCAACGAGTAGAATGGAACAAAACAACGAAAAATAGTGGTGTGAATATATAATTAGCTACGGCAAGTTCGTCCATTATGACAAGTTATCCAACTTCCGTTGCAAATAAAATTACATTACGGCATTTACTTCCGGTTCCAGTTGCGATCTGACTGTTATGCCACGCGGTAGACGTGGCATATTTAGGGTTGGGCGGAAAACAAGATGGCGGCTACACTTAGGCTAAACGCAATAATTCACGTATATCTTGGCTGTTGACGATATCAGGGGTATTTTAACTACCTAGGGGCTATCCTAAGAGGTAAGCGCTTACAATGAGTCTACTAATAAAGACTATAAGGCCAGTTGCTATGGGCATGAAGATGGCGTCTCGCATGGAGGCACCGTAAGTACGGCACTGCCATATCTTCGCCGTACGGGTGTTTCAAGCTAATCTAACGTTCTGAAGCTCTTTGCACGATTTGTGCGATTACAAAGAGACCTTCAGAAGCAAAAGAAACCAAGTCTAAGGTGGTAAACCAGAGTTCACGTGGTCACCCGTTTGTTCATCTTCTTTCTTCTTCTTCTTCTTCTTCTTCAGAGAGCCTAGCGCCGTGGGTAGTGAGCTATTCAAGACAAAACCTACACAGAAACTACACTAGTCGTTGGGAGCAGTGCACCTGATATCTATTTAAGCCTAAAACACTAGCAGAAGCGAGTATTTCCAGAAAAACAGCGATTTTTGGTCCATAACAGACTCCATTCCATCATTCTGTTTGAACTCCGTTACTAGGTTACGCCTACTCGCGCACGCCCGTGTATGTAATTATTCTAATACAAGCGCAGCACCTTAGTACAAATTGCTTGGAACGCGAGTGCTGCGAGCCGGCTGCTACTAGCAGTGTTCACAGCAGACAACGAGGAAATCTTCACTGTTACACTGGATTTGTCTGCTCAGGGTTGTAAGAATGTTAGCTAATGTTGCATGGTACGTGTTGCATGCATGCAGTCTTTACACTGTATTAGGCTATTAGCATAAGTGCCAACTAAGTCATTAATAAAAAAAGAAAAGAAACAAGTAATAAAAACATTTTAACCAAAATGCAAGAGATTTAGGGTTGGTACATTTATCGAAAAAGTATGGAAACAAGATTTTAAAATGAAAAGGATTGTAACAATAGCAGTGTAATGCTACCTCCCTAAATTAACTGCTTTCGATAGTTGTGGTTAATTATGCCTCGGTGGGCGGAGCCACGGGGCATACAGTAGTCGGTTTGTGTATGTATGTATGTGTGTATCTGTCTGTCTGTCGGCAGGATTTCTCGTCGCTCGCTGAAAACTAAGCGCTGAAACGTGCAACACAAGCTAAAGTCGATATTTGCTTGAAAATGAATTGTAAGGATTGTGGTTATAAGGCTCTGTTCGTGAGTTATAGCGTGATTGCTTACCTCGCGATCGCCGGCTGGCGATCTAGTTGCTGATGTAAAGACGAAATTGTCTATTGCTGGCTGCCTTACAGCTAGTGAGTTCGCCTTTACTTCAGAACAGCACGGCAGACTTGTATATGAAGCTGAGTTCTAGAGTTATGGCGTAGCTTCGCTTACCTCGCGATCGATGGCCATTGCTGGCGATCTGGAGTTCTCCGTAGACAAAACTATCCACAGCTGACTGCCTAAAAGCTGATAGGTTACATCGTATGTCTAAATAAATTGTTTAAGCAAGCTATCTCGCTCGTTGTACGTGCTGTGCCCTGAACAATATAGACACGCCCAGTTGAATTAGTGGTCAGCACTGATTGGCTTCTGATTGCATAACTATTATACTGCATTGTGATTGCTGTACAGAAAGGTACAACTGCTGCAGTTTAACTTTACTGTGTATGTTTGTAACAGCAACTGCTAAATAATGAGCTCAAGATCATGTTCAACTAGCAACAGCAGACTTTCAGTACTGCTTGTGTATTTCAGTTCAGCGTATTTAGTCAGACAGGCATGTATGCATAACATTCCACCGAGGCATAAGCACCTTCGGTGCCTAGTTTAATAGGGAGGTAGCATTACACTGCTATTGTTACAATCCTTTTCATTTTAAAATCTTGTTTCCATACTTTTTCGATAAATGTACCAACCCTAAATCTCTTGCATTTTGTTTAAAATGTTTTTATTATTTCAATGGTTTCGCCTGCAGATCCATCCATGCACATAATATTAGTCTCCTCCGTTATATTATCTTCGGCTGTTGATGCGTATGCTAGCATTGCCTACGTTTAGAATCGTTCCTGGTGAGCCTCACTGTCATGGATCCTAATGTATAAGTATTATTAACAGAGGCGTTCAGACCAAAAGAAGAACTGTTCATTGATTCCTGTGTTGCTATAAACCACCAGCTGTAGTAGTGGTACATAAAGTTAACACCTTTGCTCCCCTGCACACAACTGCAACGCCAGTTCGTTTCACATACACAGTAAAGTTAAACTGCAGCTGTTGTACATTTACAGCAATCACAATGCAGTATAATAGTATGCAATCAGAAGCTGACCACTCACCAGTTTGGTGATGGGCGTGGCTCACGCAGTAGACACACGTGGCATGGGACAAGCAAGACGTACAGCTAGCTAGAGCTTATCACCATAAGCGGCTGCAGGCCCGGGCATGCCCGGGCTATGCCCGGGCTGGCTTGGCTAGCTGAAATATTAATGTGCGAGCGCAACGTATATAACGTGCATTTTTCAAGGATAAATAGGCTTGTAGTAACGAGACTTATCTTCGAACCTGTGAGACCAAGTAGATGAGCTCGTTTTTCGCTT
>OZ024785.1:6648416-6777359 GCA_964017065.1 Haliclona indistincta
GGAAGGGAGTGAAGATGGTCGAGGAGAACATATCAGCTGTGGTTAGGAAAGCATCTCCTTTTATTTTCTGTCAGTTCCTGATCTAGTTTCACTTATCTCTCGTAGGTTCAGTTCTATGTTAAGCAGAGTGAAGCATCTAATCATGCAGTGCGTGAGGCAGCGTGTGCCTGTATTGCTGAGCTGGGTAGCAAGGTCAACAAGGAGTGCCTGCGACCATACATACCTCAACTAATGTCTACCTTGATCGATTGCTTCAATGACGACAGCTGGCCTGTCAGAGACTGTGAGAATAACACACTTCTTCATTTCACCATTTAATATCTTTTTATCTTTTTCTAGCTGCTTGTCTTGCGTGCGGTAACTTTATCACTTGTTTTCCTGACGAGTGCTCGCCATATCTGAATGACCTGTTCAGTCTCTTTCTCACTAATCTAGAGGACAGTATACCATCCGTTAGACAAGGAGCAGCTGTAGCATTAGCCTCTGTTGTGAAGGCTTATGGTAAGATGAGTAGTGATAGCTTCTATGATAATTCCTCTTTTTCATAAGGAGGTGATATGAAGGATAAGGTGGTGGGTGTGGTTAGGGAGGGGCTACCACTGGTTGCTAAACAACCTGAAACATCAGAAGAGAGGTTTGGGAGTGTCTGGTGTGGTACCAATATTCTCATCTCTCTCTCTCTTTGTCTTGTGTAGTCCTCCACTCCATCATCCTGGTATAGACTCCTCTCCAGCTGTGTTTGGTGTGGTCAGGAGAACCAGTGAGAGTGATGTTGATGCTCACTCTAACCAACAGGTACATTACACAGTGTTGTGATGTGTGCTACGATCGTCTTCTTGTTAGATGTATTCATTTGGTTCACTGGCTCCTAAGATAAAGCGTGGTGGTGGATGTATGGACAGTCACTTCCACAAACCGGCTGAACCATGGGAGAAGAGCGAAGGGTGGGCATTGATTCTCCCTCCCTCCCTCTCTCTCTCTCTCTCTCTCACGCATCACGCCTCGTCACATATTTATTTCCTCTTTCTCTACTCTAGTTGTGTCCATCTGTTAGCTGAGCTCAGCAAGGTGGCAGGATGTAACGAAGCTGTTAGTAGTCTGTTACCTGTATTAGCTGACACTACTAGATACAAGCAATACAGACATCACTATAACCTGTTTGAAACAGTACTAAAACAGGTTATGATGTTAATCTCTGCATATCCAATCACTCATTATTGTCTCACACAGATACCAGTCCTATGCAAGTCACTTGGTAAGAGAATATTCAAACGGCACATTGAGTTGTTCTTTGATCCATTGTTTTACTCTATTGTGAGCCCATCAAATAAATTATTTCTTGTGCATTATCTCATTTCTCCACTATCCAGTCATCTGCTAGTCCTCAGTTGAGAGCAGCTGGTGTTGACTGCTTGTGTCAGCTAACACAGCAGTTGGGAAGGAATATAGTACGAGGCAGAGTAGAGCAACACAACCCAACGTGAGTACACACTACACAGTCAGCCATTGCCAGCAAAGCTCGGATACAGACCATAATTCTGTTTATTTTGGCATCAAAATGAATGTGCCATTGAGTGCTCGTCTTTAGAGGCTGCTGTAGTGACAATAGTTTAGTTGATTCCAGATTTCAAAAGTTCCAGGTGTTGTCTAGTTGTGTTACAATACGCCATCCATTCAGAACAATTTGTTGTTAAAATGCGTATGTTTGGCTAAATGATGTACATTTTGACTGGAAAATCAAGTACCATACCGACTTTGTTAATCTTAAACAGAATTCAATGTGACCATGTAGATCATGCAGTGTATTACTATTGCTGGCAATAGCAATCTCAGCATTATTGTTGTTGTTTGCTACCTTATTGTTTATTACCACTTTGCAGTTATCTACCGAAATTTGACCAGCATTGCCATTTCCCTCCTTGACCCTAGAGCATCCTAGACTAATGACTATATCTAATAATTCTGTATCTACATATAATTTATAATGTTCAGATTGTCACAGTATGGTTTAGTATACAATATTGTCACTAATATTTTGTGTTCAAAAAATATAATAATCATGACCCAAAAATTATATAGACTAATGTGACTGATAGTAATAATAGACAGTAGTAGACAGTACATTTTACATTACCTTATACTTCAGTGAAATCTGAACCTTTGTTATAGTAGTGTGTTGCATGTCGTGTGACATGCAGGATTGTACATGTGACAACACTATTATGATCAGGGCTGGGAGCCAAGTACATTTTAAGATACTTGAGTACATTAGAAGTACTCAGAATTTATTGCAAGTACATGTATAAGTATGCCTTTGAACTATGGAGGAGTACTTTAGTCAAGTACAAGTACTTTGTTTATGTACTTTGGTGCAAGTACAAGTACTTTGTTTATGTACAAAATTTTGAAGTGCATGCTTGCATTTGAAAGCATGTTATAAAGTAAAGTAAAAAAGCTTTAATAAAAAAACTGAAAAGTGTAGGGATGACTCTTAAAAAAGGAAAGGAACAAGATGGGATGATGCTTGCAAAAGTAAAGGAACAAGATGGAATAATGCTTGCAAATGTAAAAGTCCCAAGTATCCCTACATCAGCGGCTTGCTGCGACGACGAGCAACTGACAAATGCGGAATCCTCTTCCTATACCTTTACAATCGTCAATTACTTCATCGGACTGCGTCCTCCAAACATAGCTACCTGCAGCATATTTACAACTGTCAACTACTTCATCGGACTGCGTCCTCCTAAACACAGATACCTCTAGTTATTTACAACCATCAAGTACATCATCGGACTGCGTCCTCCAAACACAGATACCTCTATAGTTATTTACAACAGTCAATTACTTCATCGGACTGCGTCCTCCTAAACACAGATACCTCTAGTTATTTACAACCGTCAATTAGTCCATCGGACTGCGTCCTCCTTCAAGCCGCTGATGTAGGGATACTTGGGACTTTTACATTTGCAAGCATTATTCCATCTTGTTCCTTTACTTTTGCAAGCATCATCCCATCTTGTTCCTTTCCTTTTTTAAGAGTCATCCCTACACTTTTCAGTTTTTTTATTAAAGCTTTTTTACTTTACTTGTTCCTGTTACTTTTTTGATCACTATCAGTTTGAACTTATTCTATGTTACATGTTATTTCATTTTGACAACTCTGTGAGCAGCAGTTACTAGTCTAGCATGCAGATGTGAACGTGCACGGGTCTTGAGAGTAAGGAGTGTGGTTTAAAATAATCGTTTAATATTACCAATCATTCAATGAGAGGTTCAAATAGTTAAAGAGGTTGAGGACGCAGACAGCAAAATATCAAGTCCAGGTATACTTGTTAGTACTGTAATGGATGAAGAAGAGACTCAGTAATACTGACAACTCGATCATGATGCTGCAAAGCCTAAATAGTCGGACCACGCCTAGTAGAATCTTGTTGATGCCAATATCACACTCACAGTAGCTTCTAGTCCTTACGCTGCGTGGTGTAGGAACCTTTCTGTGCGTAGAATCTTGCTGGTAAGCCTACTAAGCTACTTGTTCCGACTTGTTCACGTCTGGGCATGTCAGTTTTAACCCGCCATCTGAAGCTTTAACGAACAGATCAGTGTTATTTAGAGTATAGGACAGCTCTAGACAAATTTCATACCTCTGGCTTGCGCGCTGAAGCGTCCAGACCAGAGACAAAACGCAGTATCGATCGAGATAGCTAGCTGCAAAACTGATGTGGGCGGAGTCAATGATAAGTAGCGACAAGAGGGTTAATTATTTAATGGCGTCTTCAGTCCAAAACGGCCTAAAACCCATGTTTTTCAAGGATTACTCGCTTCTGGTAGAGTTTAATGCCTATCTAAGAATTAAGTGCACTATTCCAGATATATACACGTGCAATTATGAAAGTTTGGTAGTGATTCGTTCACTCAGGACAGCGGTAGGCTTACTGAAAGAAGAAAGAAAGAAGAAAGATGAACAATTCGCGTGGGCGGCGATTTCTGTTTACCACTTTAGAAACGTCTGCCCGCTTCGCCAAAGGTATTTCCATGCTTAGAACAATCGCCTGATCACTCCTAGATGTCTGGAATCTCGAGAAACGCTACAACAGCGAAGATCTGCAACGCCCTCCCTGAGAGTCGCCATCTTGATTTTCGTCGACAAGCAAGCAGTCCCGGCGACTTTCATAGACTTCCTACTAGCGCTCGCACTTCAGATTCCCTTAGAGATAGTGAAAATGCAGTAGAAATGTATAACAGTAGGGATATGTGCGAAAACTCATTTTCACACATGAGTAGCCGCCATCTTAGTTCGAGGTCATCCCTACATATCATTGCCGATCGGCAATGATAATTTTTAAGTTTTAAGTACAAGTACCCAATGCCCACGCAAATCACAGCCGCGAATTGCCCCACATGCGTGGGCAATTCGCGGTTAAAGTCTATGGTCGTGATCTGGGAAGCAGTTGCAAAACGGAGTGCCAAATTTTGCAAAGAGCTTCAGTAAGTAGTTCTTTTAACCTGGCTAGTCCAGTTGTACGGTCCTTGGCAGAGTTCCAGAGACTATAAACTTGGCTGAAAGTCGGTTTGTTCGTAAGAGGATGATAACCTATCGGTAAATGTGTGGCTCTGTAGTTACACTGTTACAGCGCGTCCGAAATTTGGCGCTCCGTTTTTCATTTTAGTACCCCTCTAGTATTGTCTGCTGTCGCTGTGTTGCGCTGTGCCTGACATTGGATATAGCGCCCAAAGGAAAGAACAGTGTTTGGCGTCTTCGTTGTTGGTCTTCATAGCGTTGTAACATGTTTGCTTTTTGCACAGTGAATAAAAACATTTTAGTTACACAGTGATAATGATCAAACACTAGATGAGCATGCAAGTAATGTAACCAAGTGCATTGATGTTATCCACAATGATTATATCTACATAAAAATTAATCTTCAAACTGTCATTTGGGCTCATTGCTCCGCTAGGCACAATGCCGTCGTCGTCTTAACTGCCGCCTGCTTATCACTGTTACTTGCTTGCTTCTGTGTTAAAAAATAGCACTTTAAAAAAAATATCGTAGTCTGATTGTAGTGTACCTTTTTCTTGCAACAACAAACTGCCAAAACTATTGATGCTATTATTATTGCTATTGGTTTCAGTATAAAAGTTGTAACAGCAAGTATACCAACGCCTATGCTCAATCCTATTATAGTTCTATCCTTATCACCATTTGTATCTAAAAGGGCATAGAGAGTAAAGTGTTTTGAAGATGTAGAACACGTACATGAACAGGCGTATCGCAGGATGTCTGTAGAAAATTAATAACAATAGCATTAATAAGATTTTGATTTTTCAGCAAACCTGAAGATGATGATTTCATAACAGTTCTTCCAGCAGCATTGGTAACAGTCACATTCACACTGAGTGTTTCAGTTGATGGAACAGAGCAAATCATTGATCTAGTGTTGTTACTGGATTGATGTGTTGATGATGTAGTACATGTTATAGTAGACATAGTGATGGGAGGAGTACATACACCTTCACTAGGTGGACTGGTTGTCTATAGAAAAAATATCTTATAATAAACATGAAAACTCTTGTCATCTCACCCATGAGATTTTGTAGCTGGTGTTACCATTACAAGAAGTGTTGAGAGCTTCTATGGTGACTTCAGGGGTAGTGCCTATGACATCATAGTATCTATAATGATTATTAAGAATTGCTAATTTTCTTACTGCTATCAATTGTCATTTCTTGACTAGTTGTGTTTTCTCCAAGATAATCAATGCAGTAGACAGTAGCATTGATTGGATTATTTCCAATTGGAACACTGATATTTAGTGAAGTAGTATTGCTGAAGGTTACGTTGTCATTGGTAGACAGTCTCACTGTATATTGTACACAGCACTCAGAAGCAGTAGAAGGAATGTTCCAGAATAATTGTACACTGCCTTGAGAGAACCTGCATGCCGAGTGTGCCCACAAGGGACTGGACGGACCTAAAATTTAATTTAATTAATTGATTTTTAAATTACAGTGTTAAGTAACTAGCTTACTTTTGGTAGTAATATCAATGCTTTCTAGTGCATTTCCATCTGAGCACGTGATACCAGTATTCTTCTTGATTTTCTCTGAGGCTGTTGAGGTGTAAACTACAGCACTGGTACATGTACCAGATTGTCCAGGTAACATCACAATACTGTTGAGAGTCAGTGTAGTGTTCCCCAGTGTACCAGTGTCACCAGTAGTGTTCACACTATCAAACACAACCACTCCTCCGCTGTTATTCCATCGCAAGAATCCATTCGCAGTTACAGTGGTACATGCGGTAGAAAATGTTTTACCTCTACACACAGTTGCACCATTATTATCTTCAAGTTGAACAGCTTTAAGTACTAGAAAAGATTAGGCATAACAACTGCTCAGACTAAGCTTTAGCTTGGATCATTTTAGCATTGAGCCACGCCCGCCCAGGCAAGCTGCACATTGAATCTCAGTGAGTTGTGCCCAGCTTAGTGCGATACGTACCTGCAACACTGATCGAGGCAGTCCGAGTGCTTCGTGTCTCATCGCGCTTCTCTATCTAGTTATGTGTCAAAAACAGAAAGCTATTGTCGATACAGTGCTCTTCTCTGTTGCATGCTTGGGTGGGCACGGCTCACTGCTAATAAGTTCAGTCCAGCGCGATTACAGAATACAGACTCTCGTTGCGTCGCCGGTCAGGAGCACCATTATCTAGCACTGATAATACTTACCCGTTGGAACTGCTAAAACTGTTGTAACTGCTAGTACTATTAAAATGAACGTAGTAGTGACAGACTTCATCTTGGCCAGTGCTGCAACAGCAGATCGAGGAGTCCGCAGGACATGAGTCATCTAATTACATCAATTTGAAATTGGAATTTTTAAAATCACGGTATAGCCATGAGCATAATAATAATATTAAGCATGGTAGGCTTAAAACTGGAGCAATCTGAAGTAGTGAAGTAAGAATGCAAAAATGCGTGTATGTACAATGCATGTAGACTACAAATGGCATTCCCAGCTGCTAGAATGGAGGTAAGTTTGAAAAGAACAGCTAGTATAATGTCATTGTGGGGCTGTCCGTGCATTAAGGACACTACTCTGGAATGAGATCACTAGCCATAATAATAAAAATTATGCATGGTAGCCTAAAACTGGAGCAACCTAAACTACAGTGACAAGTTGGTTAGCAGTAACAACAATAGACTACACTCGATCCTCATAATAGATACATCATGCAAGCTACCGAAGAATACACCATCTTGGTATTGATTGACCATCAATTGCACGCAATGAACATGTTTTTGCTGACTGTGAGACATAATTACAGTGGAATTGTACGAAAAATCATGATAATACTAAATTATGCATGCCTAATGATGATTTTAGCCAGCTAGGACATGTATAACTACAGACTCAATATAGTGTTGTAAGTACTATTAAAAAATATTTTTAACTCAGTCAATCATTGTCTAGTACATGTACATAAACAAGGTGCGTACAGCTATATGACCGAATAATGCAATAGAGGTCATTAGGTCTGTAATTACTGAGTATTACCTGTTATAGATAAACTACACCTACCACTGGTTACAGGATATAATATATACAAAGAAAATAAAAAGATTTCTAACGAAATCAAAAGGATGTAGGGATGAATGAAATCTGCTACTGGTCCACAATGTAAACCAACAAGGAACTAGTAACACGATTGACTTGCTAACAGACCATAGATCCCTACATCAGTGGCTGCTGTGGCAGACTATAGCTAATTCAGTTAGTTGCCGTTGACTGACACCGACGTGCATTGCACTTGAATTCAACTTGACAGTGACAAATTTTGATCTTATGTACAGCCACTGATGTAGGGATCTATGGTCTGTTAGCAAGTCAATTGTGTTACTAGTTCCTTGTTGGTTTACATTGTGGACCAGTAGCAGATTTCATTCATCCCTACATCCTTTTGATTTCGTTAGAAATCTTTTTATTTTCTTGTTTGTGTTCTTTTCAGTTGAGTTTCAAATTTTTGGTGCAGTTCAAATTTACCTAGATCATGTATTTCTTCAATTAGTTTGGTTTGCTGTTTTTGATAATTTCTTTATGTGACCTTTTTAACTTGTAAACTCAGTTAATTTAAATACTCATGCATTCTGCAAAGCATACGAGCCCCGCCCACTCTAGTTTACAAAATTCTGTACGGCTGTGATACTATCTGGCGAGTAGCAGAACGGTGATACTACACGAGCTTACTCTGTGAGTTGTTCTTCGAAGACTCCAGACGCCAATATGCGCTCTCCATACGGTCTACAATTCGTGTGGTTGGTCACGTGCGTATTGCGTAATCACAATATGGCGTCTAACACTAAGCTGACAACTGTTCGTGATCGTGAACTCGTCAAATTTATATCGAGGTTTCGCTAAAAACTAAGTTCAAAAGGCACCTGCCAGAAGAATTTCACGACTGTTCGTGGGTGTTTTGGTTTCGGCACTGCTCGCGTAAATGCGCTAGGCGAGTTGAAGAAAGAAACCTGACCATAGATTATTTATGAACTGACTAATGCACCTATCAATGCGATGCCCCACCCCCCCACCCCACCTCGGGCGATGTGGGGACAAGGTGGGGATTTGTCACAGCCAATCAGACCTTCCCCCACATATGGGGCATTTTTTACTGAGCCAAACCCCCACTCTGCTCCGTATATCCCCCACTCTGACAGCCGACTTTTGCGAGGACTGTGACCGTTGTCCATTTCTATGCATGCGCTCACTTGACAAACGCCCCACCTATCCCCACCCCTGGGTACCAGCCCACGTAACAATAGCCCCACTATACGCCCGAGGTGGGGGTAGTGGGGCATCGCATTGATAGGTGCATAAGATGACGAAACTCGATTTTCACCGTTTCCAGGTTCATCACTTTAGTGACCATTTCGAGCAATCTCCTTGCTACTGTACTATGGGGCAACGCTAGAGAGCAGATCTAAGTGTCTTTGGACGTATATAATTCATCACTAGGCGAAATATCAGCGTTTGAACGCTAATACATGTACATTGTATGTAGCCGCCATTTTGTTTTCTTGCCATCCCTACATAGGGAGGCACTACCGTGGCTCCCTAACAAGCCAGTTAATAAAGTAAAGTAAAAAAAGTTTTAATAAAAATAACTAAAAGTTGTAGGGATGACTCTTGCAGAAGTAAAGGAACAAGATGGGATGATTCTTGCAAAAGTAAAGGAACAAGATGGAATCGCTTGTAAAAGTAGCAAATATCCCTACACTCAGCGGCTTAATTGCGGTCATGTCCTCCTCTTCGATTCAAGCCGCTGATTTATAGTGATACTTGGGACTTTTACTTTTACAAGCACTATTCTTTTCATCCCATCTTGTTCCTTTACTTTTGCAACGCGCGGCGCCGTGAATATTATAAGTCGTGACACTCTCGTGATCTCATGCCGTTTCTCTATCGTACATCTCTGTCTAGCCTCGTGACCAGATACGAGCCTGGTCACGAGGCTAATCTCTGTCTTAGTTGCCTAGGCTAGCTTAAATTCTCCTTCTTTTTAACTTCTCTTGCCGCAAATGAGCAGTGAGCGACAAGAGAAGTTAAGTGCACTTCTCTCGCCACTCAGCTCAGTCATTTGCAGCTTTTGTTCAGTGATATGCGTAAGCCCGGAACAAGATGGGATGTGAATATTATAATGGAGCGGGCAACGACAGGGGAGGGGGTACGCCCAGCCTTCCGCTTGAAGTCTTCAGAAAATTACTATACTTGCTACTTTTGACTCCAAAAATTGCTGTTACTAGTGTAGAAGACTGCAGTCAGAATACGGCTAGCTTCATAATTGCTGTAAGTTGCATGCACGGTGCTAGTCAGGCGTTGCCCTCCCCATCGCGTCTACGGATCCACGCCTAATGCGCGGTCGCGAGTAACCTCCCCTCTGTCATCACGAACTGTTCGATTCAATTGACACGCCCCTCATGAATAGAGTAAGCCACCAATTTTCGACCACCATCTATAATAATTGGACACTCGCACGTAGACTTGCAAATACGCTACACAGATCAAACTTGACCGACGTATAGACACACACTTCCTCTGCTTGCATTGCAAATTTGCGGCTCGTAACTGCTCCTGCACTAGTGATGGATAGTAATTTTATAGTGGAGTCCTCAAATCAGCAAGCACTGTCCATATCCATCACGATTGCAGACATTGAACGGTGCTAAGCTACTTTTCAAGTGCAGACAAAGAGGCTTAGAATCAAATTTAACTGCTTGGTTTACTCGTTGTTTTACAAGCACTGGATTACTCCTTCGAAGCCACGCCCACTATTTTGGCTCTTTGCAGCTTGCGCGATCAAGAGACGAACGTCAGGGTAACTGAATTTGGTGATTGTGATAGACAGGAGATGGTTCTATTCAACCAACGTGTTTCTGTATCGCAATCGTGTTTTCTTTGAGCACAAATTGCACTGAAACAATATCATGAGTTGGCGAACATAGATTGCTCGACCCCGGGTGTCTTTGGAAAAGAAAATTACCTGGATGGCAAGACGAGAGCTTTTCAATTGTAGCTCTTTGTAATGCTGATGGATGAAGGTGTTTGCAGTACTGTCTTGAATTCCCGCCCTATTCGTCTATCAGTCACTAGGACAGGTGTCCGAAAGCGATTACTTTTGCCGATAATAAAGTTTTTCGGCTACCAACTTTCTTCGTCTCCACAGTAGACAAAGAAGCAGTTACGAGCTGCAAAATTGCAATGCAGGCAGAGGAAGTGTGTGTCTATACATCGGTAAAGTTTGATCTGTGTAGCGTATTTGCAAGTCTACGTGTGAGTGTCCGATTATACATGGTTTCGCGACAGAGGCGTGATGGAATGTTCGCGCTGAATATAATGAGAAAAACGCGCTATGACGAGGTGACCGCCTACTGGTGGACAGGGTCCACGGATGAAATTCGCGAACGTATGCGAAGCTGACAGTAGATCAGTATATTACCGCGAAATTCATCCGTGGACCCTGTCCACCAGTAGGCGGTCACCTCGTCATAGCGCGTTTTTCTCATTATATTCAGCGCGAACATTCCATCACGCCTCTGTCGCGAAACCATGTATAGATGGTGGCCGAAAATAGGTGGCTTACTCTATTCGTCCATAGCTGTCACGTGATTAGCATGGCAACGGTTTCAAACCGGCTACGCAACCTGATTGGTCAACATCGCTTAGCTGTGGTCTAACGTAATATAAAGCACCCGTATGTCTTGATTGCTTAAGCACCAGTTAAGTGAAAAATCAACAGTCATCCTAAAATGCTAACTGTGTATTATCTGTTTGTGCAAGGTATTTATTTTCCAGTAATAATATAATTATTATCATTGATATCTTCTACAGTTTTCTTTCACATGGCATTTAGCATGAAGACTGTAACACTGGAAGTCATTCAACCATCCACTGGACCAGTCTGTCCAGGACAAGAGGTCATACTGACCTGTACTGTAACACAGACAGGTTCAGGCGGGTTCCTAATTTTAGCTTGGAGACAATCTACAAACACTGGTTTTTATGATAAGGACAACCAAAAATCAGGGCCCGACATACTTGGTGACTTTAGCACCACTGCTGAGTTCATAACCAGCACGGACAGCACAACGATAGTGTCTAATGCCACACTAACTGCAGCTGCACTATCAAATAGTAACAGCGCTATTAATTGCATGAGTCCTCCAGAAGGAAATGCCCAGACAGCTATCATCATTGTAGCAGGTATGTATCACTGAATATTAATAATTTTGGCAGAAGTCATCAATTTGTTATAGGTGCAGAAGGTATGCCAATTGAGCTTCAGCTCACAGCATCTGTTTGTCTAAAATTACTAACATGGCTACCTCCTCCTAATACTAACTGTGTCTTCAACTACACTGTCAATATCACCAACAGCTCCTGCAGTATGACTGTGTACAGTAGCAGCACTTCACTGATACTGACTGACTTGCTCACTCGTGGACAGAGCTACTCATTTGCTGTGGCTGTTACTGACAGTACAGGACAACATGGACCATGGAGTGATCAGCTGATGGTGACATGGGATGGTGAGTAAGAAGTTCAAACTCGGATTGTTGTTACATTAAATTTTATTTAGTTCCTGGTTCAGTCTCTAATATTATTTTGAGTCTTCATCAAACAGCTATTTTTGCTAAATGGAAGGTGAGCATGAGCCTAAATAAATAGTCATAATCTATCCATTAATTATTGTGTGCTATAGCCACCATCATCACCAACCCATCCTCCTGTACTCTACTACACTGTTACTCACAATGTCAGTGGTAATGGCAGTGAGCTAGCATTCAACACTACTACCAATGAAGCTGGTTTGAGTGGTGCACAATATGGAGAAACATACTTGATTTCAGTTTATGCTTTCAATACTGTTGGAAAAGGATTAGCATCATATGCAATGATACAGGGTTAGTACAAATTCATGCTATAATGTTATATTTATCCTAGCTCTAAAGCTATAGCGCCTAATCACACTACTGTAACAGTTCAAGCTACTCCACTTTCAGTAACAGTCTATGAACCTAGTTGTAAAGGTAATTGGTAACAGTTACTAAGGTTACTAACTTAACTTCATATATTAATTTGTGTATTTATAGAAACAACGCATGTCATGAACTGTACACAAGAGCTGTCTTATACAGAAGGTTAGCATTTTCTATAGTCTTTAAATATGAGGTTATCTGCTTTTTTATGCAGTGACAGTGGTCGCTGTATCCAGTACAATATTGTCTATCATTGGTACAACCCTCATCACTAGTCTGTTCTGGTGCTGTGCTGTTAGCAAGATTAAGAGAAATAATAATGCTAAAATTCAGAAAAATCTGACTATGAAGCAACATGAGCTCACCCAATCGGAACTAATGCAGGGGAATATTTCTACTGGAGAAAATCTAGCTTATGGACAGGTTGCTGATATGCCAATTTATGAGGACATCAATAAGTGACAATGAATATAAACTTCAGTTGTAGTTACAATACTTGATGATTGCTTGCCATTGTGTTAAAACCTCAGCTTCTGAAGTTCATTTCATATCTTTTATATTATAGTTAGTCCGTCATTATATTCCACTCTTCGGCTACTGGATTATCATCTTCAGTGCTGTATTAGCACAGTACTAATAGAAAGGCTATTACATAGTGAGTGTGCAAGTGGAGAGAAGCTGTATACTGTTTGAAAAACATCTGACATGCACTCCCGTTTATTATTGAGCCACGTTTCCTGGTATAGATCCATATCCTGCTGTGTTTGGTGTAGTCATGGAACCAGTGAGAGTAACATGAATGCTCAGTCTAACACAAGTGTTGTTATGTGTTACTGACTGGTAAACTCTCTTATGTACAAGTATGAGATTATGTTATAAAATATTCACAGTTCAAACCATAATGTATGTACTGTCAATTCAACAAAATCAAAGTCTGCCGAACGATAGAAGAAAGCAACCTACATGTATTACTTTAGTTGGCGAAGTGGTGATAGTAGCCAACACTACTAGTTAGGTACAAGTGATACAGACATCACTATAACCTGTCAGTTTGTAACATTACTTAAACATCTGCAGGTTTGAACTGTGAATAAAATAATCTCACTGATACTTGTACAGCGCAACCTCTTTTACTGAATGTTTAATAGAAGATTCAAAATAAATTTTGAATAAAATTATGTGATTCTTATTAATTATCAGTTTTCTATAAGGCTTTTTGGATCAATATTTACTTTAATTCCCTGATGAGGAGCAACTTGAGTCAGTAGCTATAATGAAATAAGAAGTATAATAGTAGCAGAAAACAATTATTGTATGCACCTTTTTGTAAAAATAAATAACCACGATTAATAATATTATCATTCCTATGAGAATGAAAGATAATATACCAGTCGTGGCACTCAAAGTTATTTCAGCTGTTGATGGTTGTACTACGTTTGTAGTTTCTGTCAAAGAGGAAGTGATCGAACATGCTGAGTATATTATTGTATTTTGACATGCCAAAGCCAGGATATCTACAGAAAAATAATATCATTGTTATACCAATAGTGATTTTCAACCTGAACAAACCTGAATATGTTGATTTCATAACAGTTCTTCCAGCAGCATTGGTAACAGTCACATTCACACTGAGTGTTTCAGTTGATGGAACAGAGCAAATCATTGATCTAGTGTTGTTACTGGATTGATGTGTTCATGATGTAGTACATGTTATAGTAGACATAGTGATGGGAGGAGTACATACACCTTCAATAGTGGTGACTGCAATGTCAGTCCCTATAATGTGTGATATCACATTGAAATTCAAAATATTCATTGCTGTTTCTTACTGCTATCAATAATCATTTGTTTACTGGTGGTGTTGTCTCCAAGGTGATCGATGCACTTCACAGCAGCAGTGATTGATTGTATTCCTAATTCTAAACTAATACTCAGTGAAGTGGTCGTACTGAGACTTGGTCCATTGGTAGATAGTTTATAGTGTGTATAACATTCAGGAGCAACAACAGGTGGATTCCAGAACAACTGCACACTGTCTTGAGAGAATTTGCATGCTGAGTGTGCCCATGAGGGACTGGATGGACCTGCGTTAATTGAAGTACTTAAAATCACAATTTCTAAGAGCTTACTTTTGATGTATATTTCAATGGTTTCGGCTGCAGATCCATCCATGCACGTAATATTAGTCTCCTCCGTTATATTATCTTCGGCTGTTAATGCGTATGTTAGCATTGCCTACGTTTAGAATCGTTCCTGGTGAGCCTCACTGTCATGGATCCTAATGTATAACTATTATTAACAGAGGCGTTCAGACCAAAAGAAGAACTGTTCATTGATTCCTGAGTTGCTATTCAGCCATTGCAAATAACCACTACAGTGGTTTTATTACTTCTTGCAAGGGTAAAGCGTAAACCGTAGAGCGTAGACCATAAAGCGTGGAGCACTAATGCATTAAAATGTCATTAAGTCTTTGATAATGCTCCATTGTGTGAATAAATACCAGTGATTTGACACATTAGTGACTGCAAGGTGACGCTTTACACTCTTGAAAGAAGTAATAAAACCTCTTTAGCTGTAGTAGTGGTACATAAAGTTAACACCTTTGCTCCTCTGCACACAACTGCAATGCCAGCTCGCTCTTCAAGATGAACTAGGCAACAAAGGTGCAGATGCCTCGGTAGAATGCCACCATTTCACATACACAGTAAAGTTAAACTGCAGTTGTTGTACATTTACAGCAATCACAATGCAGTATAATAGTATGCTATCAGAAGCTGACCACTCACCAGTTTGGTGATGGGCGTGGCTCACGTAGTTGACACACGTGGCATGGGACAAGCAAGACGTACAGCTAGCTAGAGCTTATCACAATTATTACAGCACAGGCCCGGCGGAAGCAAATTTTCATTGGACCGGCAGCTCATTAATATTCATATTTATTGCGTATGACTCCGCCCCTTTGCAATTTGTTCAATCATCTATGGTTCAATGTTTTGGTACATGGTCGCGTGTGACGAGAGTCTCTGTCTACAAAACAAGTTTATACTGACTCGTAGAGCGACTATGGCCACAGTTTAGCTCGTGGCAACGCAAGGAAAGTGCTTTTGTAGAATCGTTGCCCAAAATTATTGGTCCGGCACGTGCCGGGTCTGCCCTGTTGGGTGCGCCGGGCCTGCAGCACAAGGAGAACGGCTGGCTGGTGAGCAACGGAGTAGGCGCATTACTCCATGGTTACTCTCAGACTCTGTCTTCGTTTTCGTCCTCCACGTGAGAGGAGATCCATGGAGCAGTGATCGATGGCGGCAATACTCCTAGTACCTGTAGTATCGGGAGGGGAATGGACAGATAGAGTAAAGAAAAAACTAGAGTAAAGAAAAAACTACCATAGCACAAGGAGACGAGAGTGGAAATAGTGGCTGGTGAGAAGCTGTCAATTTTTACTTCATGTTCACTCTATCCCTCTCCCTCTCTCCCTTTCTCCTTACCTCTTTGTGTCAGTATCATGGTGTCTCAGTATACTGTGAGTTGAAGGCATGCCTCATGAGTGGAATACACGATAATCTAGAGCGAGACTTTACCGGTGCTGATCCAGACCTCATGGAGAAGCTTAGTCGATCACGTCACAGCAGTGAAGGAGAGGAAGATCAAGAAGAGAGGGTGAACATGAACCTATGAGAGCACATAGCTAATGTCTCCTTTCTTATAGCCCAGTTCACCGAGTGCTGCTCAAGTGTTCCATGACACTGCTGGATGGAAGAGTCTGGTGACTTTCATGAAGTAAGAGCACAATTTTACTTAGTAGAAATGATGATTATGATTATTTTGAGTCTCATGCTAGAGCTGTGATATACTCAGAAGTATATTATGAGAATTGATATTAGCAAAATCTGAACACACTGAGTACTGACAGTCTGATATACAACAAGGTGACAGGAAGAGGAAGTACTAGTGTAGCAACACAATGAGAGCATGAATCAAGGGCTACATGATACAATACACAAGACACATGACTAAGAGACAATAGTCCATGTAGTTCAATCTTGTCAGTCATCACACTTTCTCCTTCCCTATAAAGAGGACTTGAAGGAGGAATCATACGTTAGTCTTTTAGGAGGTCCACGAACTCGTACTGGATAGCGAGGTTGAGCGGAGTCTTCCTGAGAGGACTGATCTGTCGAGGTGGACACGGAGGGTGATGTAGGAAGAACAGTCTTACGATCGTCACTGGTTGCTGACTTAGGTGGAGTAGGTGACTTTGGTGGAGTAGATGGTGTTCGAGAGTCACTCACAGGTACCGGAGGCTGTTCCACGATGGTTGGAGTTGAGGAGTTATCGGGGCTGTCTAGCATTCCTCGAATCTGATCAGCATGTCTTTTCCACAGACGACCATCAGTGATCTTGATCACATATGAGACTGGGCCTGTCTGTTGAATGATGGTTCCTGGAAGCCATTGTAGTTGTGGAGGAGGACCTTGAGCCATTACTCGCTGACCAAGGTACAACTCACGACCGTGGGCATGTTGATCATGGTAGTGTTTCTGCATCAGTTGCTTTCCTGATACATGTTCTCGGAGGTTGGGGTGGAAAAGATCCAGCCGTGTGCGAACCTGCCGGTTGAGGAATAGTAGACAAGGAGATTGTCCTGTAGTGGCATGAGGTGCAGTTCGGTATGAAAGTAGAAAAGCAGGAAGTTGTTTCTGTGAAGGTACTCCATGTAATTCATTCTGTTTCATTGCTCTTTTGAACGTCTGTACAAAGCGTTCAGCTGCACCGTTTGAGGAGGGGTGATAGGGAGCAGATCGAACATGTTTCACTCCATTCTGCTTGAGGAACATAGCGAAGTCAGAGGAAGTAAACTGAGGCCCGTTGTCAGACACCAGTTGCTCCGGCAGACCATATGCAGAGAAGAGTTTCCGGAGTTCTCGAATAGTGGTCGCTGCTGTTGTTGAATGCATTGGTATCACTTCTGGCCACTTGGAAAATGCATCAACCACAATGAGATACGTCTGACCACGGAGGGGCCCTGCAAAGTCAACATGTACTCTTTGCCAAGGGTGAGCAGGCCATGCCCAGGGATGAAGCGGTGCTGCAGGTGGATTATTTCTTACAGCTTGACAATTGGAACAGCTTCCCACCATCTTCTCCAAGGCCTGATCCAATTTCGGCCACCAAACATGACTTCGGGCAATCGCTTTCAGCCTGGAGATACCAAAGTGTTGGGTGTGTAGCTCTTGCAGAATACTTTCTTGTAGTGAAAGTGGAACAATGACTCTTGAACCCCATAGCAAACAGTCATCCTCAGCTGAGATTTCATCCTGACGACGTTGATAAGGTTTAAGAGCTTCTGACACAGTAGCAGGCCAACCACTCTTGGTATAACGTAGCACCTTGCCTAACAGACGATCTCTCCGGGTCATCTGCTGTAGTTGAGTAACTGTTGTTGGTAAGGCTTCAAGTTGTCTAACACTGAACACATTCTCTTCATGAAGCTGCTCTTGTTCTTCAGAGTCTGACCCACATGTAGGTAGTCGAGACAATCCATCAACATTGCCATGTGCTGAAGTACTCTTGTACTTGATGGAGTAGTCATAGGCAGACAATGACAAGGCCCAACGCTGAAGTCGTGCTGCGATCATCTGTGGTACTCCTTTCTTTTCACCAAAGATGGTCGTTAAAGGCTTGTGGTCAGTGTAGAGAATGAATTTTCGACCGTACAGGTATTGGTGGAATTTTCTTAATCCAAAAATGAGGGATAATGCCTCCTTTTCCAGCTGTGAATAATTCTGCTCTGCAGCTGTCAAAGTACGCGATGCATAAGCTACAGGGTGCTCTTGTCCATCTTCAGCAATGTGTGAGATGACAGCTCCAATACCATAGGCCGAGGCGTCTCCCGCTAGTCTCAGAGGTAGTTTTGGGTTGTAGTGAGCTAAGACTCCAATTGAAGTGAGTCGTGTCTTGGCTTGTTGAAAAGCTGCTTCACATTCTGAGCTCCACTTCCAAGTTACCCCTTTCTGCAAGAGAGAGTTGAGAGGATGCAAAAGGGAAGACAAATTAGAAATAAATCTGCCGTAATACTGGAGTAAACCTAGGAAGGACCTGAGCTGTTTTACATTCTTTGGCTGAGGAGCGTTGATCACAGCATCCACCTTCTTGGTAGTGGCGTGTAGACCAGAAGCGTCAATCTTGTGTCCCAAGTATTCAACGGAATCTTTGAGAAATTCACACTTGGACTTCTTGACTCGCACACCTCTTTGATTTAACCTCTGGAGAACTGTTTCTAAGTTCTGTAAATGTTCCTCTCGCGTGCTGCCAGTCACCAGAATATCATCAAGGTAGCAACAGGTGCGAGGAATGCCTTGAAGAATCGTGTCCATCGTTCTTTGGAAGATGGCTGGTGCGGAGGCGATGCCAAAGGGTAGACGAGTATAACGATAGAGACCTTGATGGGTGTTAATCGTTACGCACTCTCTTGATGACTCGTCTAACTGGAGTTGTTGATAGGCATGAGATAGGTCAATCTTAGAGAATTGACATCCACCTGCAAGGGAGGCAAACAAATCAGTAGGATTGGGCAATGGGTATTTGTCAACATCTAGCTGGGGGTTGACGGTTTGCTTGTAATCCCCACATAGTCGGATACTGCCGTCAGCCTTTGGTACAACAACCACTGGTGTAGCCCAATTACTGTGAGAAACCTTTTCCAGGATCCCAGCTGTCTCCAGGCGATCCAACTCCTTCCCCAAGGCTTCTTTGAGAGCAAAAGGTACGGGACGAGGCTTGCAGAACACTGGTTTGGAATCAGGACGGAGATTTAGAGTTGCGGTGAACCCTGAGATGGTGCCCAGCTCATCACGAAACACGTTGTGGTAAGCTTGTTGCAGCCCCTGGATTTGGTCCTTTCCCTTGTCCAATGCAACAACACCAATAGCTTTCCAGTCAAGATGAATTGACCGGAGCCAATCTCTCCCAAGAAGAGTAGGTCCGGGCCCTGCAACAACACACAGAGGTAAAGTGTATACTTGACTCTTATACCTGACAGTGACGTCTAGCTGCCCACAAACTTCCATGGTCTGACCAGTGTATGTCTTTAGCTTGACAGAAGCTTTTTGTAGCGGTACTTCAGGAAATTTGCTCAGGTGCGTATCTTCCGAGATGATACTAACAGCTGCCCCCGTATCTAGTTCCATTTCAAGTGGCTTGTCATTGACTAGGACTGATACGACAATGGGGTGAGACGAATGTTCTTTCAACTGGAACAGCGGTAGAGTAGGCGGTAGCTCCAGGCCCGGCGGAAGCAAATTTTCATTGGACCGGCAGCTCATTAATATTCATATTTATTGCGTATGACTCCGCCCCTTTGCAATTTGTTCAATCATCTATGGTTCAATGTTTTGGTACATGGTCGCGTGTGACGAGAGTCTCTGTCTACAAAACAAGTTTATACTGACTCGTAGAGCGACTATGGCCACAGTTTAGCTCGTGGCAACGCAAGGAAAGTGCTTTTGTAGAATCGTTGCCCAAAATTATTGGTCCGGCACGTGCCGGGTCTGCCCTGTTGGGTGCGCCGGGCCTGAGCTCAGACGGCGGTTCGTCCTCGTTGTCTCCCGTCTCCACGTCCACGAAATTGCAATTGCCTGTCTTGGTAGGCTTCTTCTTTTTCATGTCCGCGTTCGGCGTTGACGACTGTTCTCTCTTCTTGGATTTGCAGACCTTGGCGATGTGTCCTTTCTTTTGACAAAAATGGCAAACTGCCTCCTTAAAACGGCAGTCGGAGGATAAATGACGACCACCGCAGCGGTAACACGATGTTCTCGGTTGGCTCGGCGAACTGTGCTGTGTGACCTTGCGAATGTTGGCGGTATCCGGGGAAGCGTGCCACTGTTGAGTTTCGGATTCAGCTGCTTCCATTCCTTCCGCAAGTTCCACCGCCCGAGCAAACGCTAGATCGTCTGGCTCGGTGAGCAAATGCTTTTGGATATTTCCGTTGCGGAGACCACTCACGAACTGGTCGCGGAGGGCTTGATCCAGGTGAGCCTCGAACTTGCAAAACTTGGATAACTTGCGAAGTTCAGCAACGAAGTCAATCACGCTTTCTCCTACTGCTTGTGTTCTCTTGTGGAACCTAAAACGTTCGGATATCACCTTCCTCTTTGGTTGGAAGTGCTTTGTCAAAGTGTCGGACAACTCGGCGAACGTCCTGTCACCTGGCTTCTCAGGAGCTTCAAGGTCCCGTAGCAGTGAGTACGTCTTGCTGCTCAATAGGCTAAGGAAAACGTCCACTTGGTTTCTTTCCTCTACTCTGTTAGCTCTGAAATAAATTGCGACTCGCTCCAAGTAGCTTTCAATACTCTCTGTATCTGAGTCAAAGCGGTCCATAAGACTATACTTTGGAGTAGCCATCCTCGTCGCCAATGTGATATACTCAGAAGTATATTATGAGAATTGATATTAGCAAAATCTGAACACACTGAGTACTGACAGTCTGATATACAACAAGGTGACAGGAAGAGGAAGTACTAGTGTAGCAACACAATGAGAGCATGAATCAAGGGCTACATGATACAATACACAAGACACATGACTAAGAGACAATAGTCCATGTAGTTCAATCTTGTCAGTCATCACAAGAGCGTCAAAAAAATTACTAATAATTATTTATGATGCTGGTAGAAAATGCAGTGGAACCCCTCTTAGAGGACATCCCTTATCCCTCTATAATGGACACTTACTGAATCCCAAATATAACCCACAAATGTGTAATAAACCCCTGTCCAGAGGACATCCTCTCTATAATGGACGAGTTTTGTTGGTCCCAATGGTGTCCGCCTTAGAGAGGTTCCACTGTAGTTGTCTGCACATAATCTTCAATAGGGAACTTTATATTTACACATTGTATCGATTTTTCTCCCTATCCAGTGCTTTACAACGAGCAGTAGAGGGTTGCAGTGACTCATTCTCTCCTCACATCACTGGAGACCTGCTGCAGTTACTGTTCACTGCATTTGAACACACTAACAGATTCGTGAGAGAGACTGCCTACAATGTAACAGCCGCCATTGTGAACTGTCCTGGTAAGGAAGGTTCTGATAGTTTATACCTCTCTCTCTCTTCCTCCTCCTCCTTCTCTCTCTCTCTCCCTCCCCCTCCTCCTCCTCTCTCTCTCTCTCTCTCTCACTCTCTCTCGCAGAGTTGCTGGCCTATTCATTCAGCTTACTGTTTGATTTCACCTCTCTCTCTATCTCTCTCTCTCTCTCTCTCTCTCTCTCTCTCTCTCTCACTCTCTCTCTCTCTCTCTCTCTCTCTCTCCATCTCTCTCTCTCTCTCTCTCTCCCTCCCTCCCTCCCTCCCTCTCTCTCTCTCTCTCTCTCTCTCTCTCTCTCTCTCTCTCTCTCTCCCTCTCTCTCTCTCTCTCTCTCCAGGTATACCTGATGCTACAGTAGACGCTCACTGGTCTATAGTGACTAAGCAGTTAGCTCAAGGACTAGCTGACAATTGGAGTCAGGTAAGTGGATATGTTCATAGCATTCGACAAGACATGAAAAACTGTCATATTTGTTATTGTTGTCAGGTTCGTATGGCAGCATCAGTTGCTACTAGACAGTTTTTGGTTCATCTTGCGAGTGATCGAAGGGCTCAGTTTATTCCCTCATTGTTGCCGGCAATGTGTCTCAACAGGTGTGGCGCACCTCATGGTGTTGCTGTGCTGTCATGGCGTCTTGCTGCAGGTACTATGTTGCCGAGGGAGTGAAGCTTTACTCACAGGAGACGTGGCGCTTGGTGACTGAAGGGAAGGGAGTGAGGATGGTAGAGGAGAACATATCAGCTGTGGTTAGGACAGCATCTCTTTTTATTTTCTGTCAGTCCCTGATCTTGTTTCATTTATCTCTCGTAGGTTCAGTTCTATGTTGAGCAGAGTGAGGCATCTAATCATGCAGTGCGTGAGGCAGCATGTGCCTGTATTGCTGAGCTGGGTAGCAAGGTCAACAAGGAGTGTCTGCGACCATACATACCTCAACTAATGTCTACCTTGATCGATTGCTTCAACGACGACAGCTGGCCTGTCAGAGACTGTGAGAATAACACACTTCTTCATTTCACCATTTTTTCTCTATTTCTATCTTTTTCTAGCTGCTTGTCTTGCGTGTGGCAACTTTATCACTTGTTTTCCTGACGAGTGCTCGCCGTATCTGAATGACCTATTCATGCAGTCTCTTTCTTGCTAATCTAGAGGACAGTATACCATCTGTTAGACAAGGAGCAGCTGTAGCATTAGCCTCTGTTGTGAAGGCTTATGGTAAGATGAGTAGTGATAGCTTCTATGATAATTCCGCTTTTTCATAAGGAGGTGATATGAAGGATAAGGTGTTGGGTGTGGTTAGGGAGGGGCTACCACTGGTTGCTAAACAACCTGAAACATCAGAAGAGAGGTAGAGGGAGTGTCTGGTGTGGTACCAATATTCTCATCTCTCTCTCTTGTCTCTCCCTTTCTCTCTCTCTGTCTTGTGTAGTCCTCCACTCCATCACCCTGGTATAGACTCCTCTCCTGCTGTGTTTGGTGTGGTCAGGAGAACCAGTGAGAGTGATGTTGATGCTTACTCTAACCAACAGGTACATTACACAGTGTTGTGATGTGTGCTACGCTTATCTATCTTGTTAGATGTATTCATGTGGTTCACTGGCTCCCAAAATGAAGCGTGGTGGTGGATGCATGGACAGTCACTTCCACAAACCAGCTGAACCATGGGAGAAGAGCGAAGGGTGGGCAGTGATTTCCTCTCTTTCTCACGCATCACGCCTCGTCGCATATTTATTTCCTCTTTCTCTACTCTAGTTGTGTTCATCTCTTAGCTGAGCTCAGCAAGATAGCGGAATGTAACGAGGCTGTTAGTAGCCTGTTACCTGTGTTAGCTGACACTACTAGATACAAGCAATACAGACATCACTATAACCTGTTTGAAACAGTACTAAAACAGGTTTGATAGTGTATGAAATGATCTCCACATATCCAATTGTCTCATGCACAGATACCAGTTCTATGCAAGTCACTTGGTAAGAGAATATTCAAACGGCACATCGAGCTGTTCTTTGATCCACTGTTTTACTCTATTGTGAGCCCAATGATCACATATTCCTTGTGACTGTTTTATGTATGACTTCTTTTTGCACTATCCAGTCGTCTGCTAGTCCTCAGTTGAGAGCAGCTGGTGTTGACTGCTTGTGTCAGCTCACACAGCAGTTAGGGAGGAATATAGTACGAGGCAGAGTAGAGCAACACAATCCAACGTGAGTGCTACTGGAGTATGTTGCCTTCTTGTATTTTTTATTAATTTTAAATTAATTAGCACTATTTGTCTGTTCTGCAGCTATGTACAGCAGTTTGATCAGTACTGCAGTCCTGCCCTCTCATGAGAACTTTTTTCAATTGGATATTGATATTCCAGAAATCATGCTGAGCCATACAGTATTACAGTTAGATGTTTCCACTCTAGGATAATTACAATTTATTCATACAAAACATTTTTTGTGTACAGAAACCAAAACATGCAGTATTCATACGGTGTAGTATACACTTTCATAAAATTATCTCTCGACTCATCCAGAGACTCTGCATAAATTATGGTAATAAAACGTCCAATAATTATGGTCACATACATACTCATTATTTTTCATATTTCCTCACAATAGAAACCACCAATACAGGCACAAGTGTAATGCAGACCACTATTAGTATGAGTAGTAGTAACACGCCCATGATAATAGCTGCTATTCCAGTTGGAGATGATAATTGATCACACACTGGTTCTGATATGATACAGCTGTGCAACTCTGTAACAAAGCTATGGTAACCACAGTGCAGTACACATTTGACAGTCACAACTAACCTTGACAAGTCAGAGCCAGAGCATCTAATAGGGTAACAAAACAAAATAATATTATTTTATTTGAATTTACAGTGTGCTTCATAGCTAGCAAACCTGCAGACGTAGATTTCGATGTAGTAACCCCTGCTTCATTAGTAACTGTGACAGTAGCATTAATGGTTTCGTTTGATGGAACAGAGCAAATCATTGATCTAGTGTTGTTACTGGATTGATGTGTTGATGATGTAGTACATGTTATAGTAGACATAGTGATGGGAGGAGTACATACACCTTCACTAGGCGGACTGGTTGTCTATAAAAAAATATCTTATAATAAACATGAAAATTCTTGTCATCTCACCCATGAGATGCTGTAGCTGGTGTTACCATTACATGAAGTGGTAAGTGCTTCTATGGCGACTTCAAGGGTAGTGCCTATGACATCATAGTATCTATAATAATATAATTAAGAATTGCTATTATTATTTCTCACTGCTATCAATGGTCATTTCTTGACTAGTTGTGTTTTCTCCAAGATAATCAATGCAGTAGACACTAGCATTGATTGGATTATTTCTAATTGGAACACTGGTATTTAGTGAAGTATTGTTGCTGAAGGTTACGTTGCCATTGGTAGACAGTCTCACTGCAGAGTGTACACAGCACTCAGAAGCAGTAGAAGGATTGTTCCAGGACAACCGCACACTGCCTTGAGAGAACCTGCATGCCGAGTGTGCCCACAAGGGACTGGATGGACCTAAAATGAATTAATTGGATTTTAAATTACAGTGTTAAGTAACTAGCTTACTTTTGGTGGTTATATCAATGTTTTCTAGTGCATTTCCATCTGAGCACGTGATACCAGTATTCTTCATGATTTTCACTGAGGCTGTTGAGGTGTAGATAGTAGCATTGGTACCAGATACCGTCTCTTTATTGTTGAGAGTCAGTGCAATGTTTCCCAGTGTACGAGTGTCACCGATAGTGCTGGTACTATTAAACGCAACCACTTCTCCACTGCTATTCAATCGCATGAACCCATTCGCAGTTACAGTGGTACATTCGGTAGAAAATGTTGTACCTCTACACACATTTGCACCATTATTATCTCCAAGTTGAACAGCTTTAATTGCTAGAAAATATTAATTCAACCCTGACAGATAATAGGTGGAAGTTTAAACTATAACAGTAGTATGGCAGTTCTGTCCTGCAAATGCATAAGGTAGAGTGGAGATACATGGGGCGTATGGAAAAGAAAGAAACGGAAAACTGAAACGGACGACGGAAAATGGGCGTGGTCTCGCACTCGACGGCCGGTTAGCAAGGGCCGAAGGCCCGGGTTAGGACGACCCTCCTGACGATCCTTAGGCTTACCAAGGGCCGAAGGCCCGGGTTAGGATACCCTCCCGACTTTGCACAGTTAGCGGCGAAGGTTTTAGGGTCTTGGGTTTAGTTTTTGGGGTCTTGAGTGCGAGACCACGCCCATTTTCCGTCGTCCGTTTCAGTTTTCCGTTTCCTTCTTTTCCATACACCCAGATACATGCGCATGTACACTGAGAATTAAACTCAGTTGCGTCGAGGAGTCTGTAAACGCTGGACTGAACTAGTGGACTACTGTACTGCTCAGACTGACCCATTTAGCATTGAGCCACGTCCGCCCAGGCAAGCTGCACATTGAATCTCAGTGAGTTGTGCCCAGCTTAGTGCAATACGTAACTGCAACACTGATCGAGACAATACGATTGCTTCGTGTCTCATCGCGCTTCTCTCGTTGTGTGCCAAAAACAGAAAGCTATTGTCAAAGTAACTGACTTGCATGCTTGGGTGGCAAGGCTCAATCATATCTATGGCTCAATTTTAGTGTAATAAGTCCAGTCCAGCGCGATTACAGAATACAGACTCTCGTTGAGTCGCCGGTCAGGACTAGCTTTAGCTTTAAGCACTGATAATACTTACCCACTGGAGCTGCTAATACGGTTGTAACTGATAGTAGACTTAAAATAAGCGTAGTAATGGCAGCGTTCATCGTGGCAACAGCAGATCACGAGAAGACCGGACATGATCGAGTCATAATTACATCGTGTTGGCTCGCTCGGGTTGCAAGTACTGTTCAAGTACGAGTGCACTGTACTGTACACACCAAAGTACTATACAGCGAACTAGCTATCGCGCGCTAGCTAGCTCGTTTTGGTTCGAGCGTGCGCATTACTTCACGAGCGCGCGCGGTTGTCGCGCATTCGTAGCAAATCGCGCATGCTCAGCTCGCTTGGTCAACATTGCTAAGTTAGTTAGCTGTGGTCAAATGTAATATAAAGCAGCCCGCATGTCTTAAATTGCTTAAGTACCAGTTAAGTGAAAAATCAACAGTCATCCTAAAATGCTAACTGTGCATTATCTGATTGTGCAAGGTATTCTTTTTTTATTTTCCAGTCACGGTAATAATTATTATCATTGAAATCTTCTACAGTTTTCTTTCATATGACATTTAGCATGAAGACTGTGACATTGGAAGTCATTCAACCATCCACTACTGGACCAGTCTGTCCAGGACAAGAGGTTATACTGACCTGTACTGTAACACAGACAGGTTCAGGCGGGTTCCTAATTTTAGCTTGGAGACAATCTACAAACACTGGTTTTTATGATAAAGATGACCAAAAATCTGGGCCCGACATACTTGGTGACTTTAGCACCACTGCTGAGTTCATAACCAGCATGGACAGCACAATGATAGTGTCTAATGCCACACTAACTGCAGCTGCACTATCAAATAGTAACAGCGCTATTAATTGCATGAGTCCTCCAGAAGGAAATGTCCAGACAGCTATCATCATTGTAGCAGGTACGTATCACTGAATATTAATAATTTTGGCAGAAGTCATCAATTTGTTATATAGGGGCAGAAGGTATGCCAATTGAGCTTCAGCTCATAGCATCTGTTTGTCTAAAATTACTGACATGGCTACCTCCTCAGCTCCTAATACTAACTGTGTCTTCAACTACACTGTCAATATCACCAACAGCTCCTGCAGTATGACTGTGTACAGTAGCAGCACTTCACTGATACTGACTGACCTGCTCACTCGTGGACAGAACTACTCATTTGCTGTGGCTGTTACTGACAGTACAGGACAACATGGACCATGGAGTGATCAGCTGATGGTGACATGGGATGGTGAGTAAGAGATTCAAACTCGGATTGTTGTTACATTAAATTTTATTTAGTTCCTGGTTCAGTCTCTAATATTATTTTGAGTCTTCATCAAACAGCTATTTTTGCTAAATGGAAGGTGAGCATGAGCCTAAATAAATAGTCATAATCTATCCATTAATTATTGTGTGCTATAGCCACCATCATCACCAACCCATCCTCCTGTACTCTACTACACTGTTACTCACAATGTCAGTGGTAATGGCAGTGAGCTAGCATTCAACACTACTACCAATGAAGCTGGTTTGAGTGGTGCACAATATGGAGAAACATACTTGATTTCAGTTTATGCTTTCAATACTGTTGGAAAAGGATTAGCATCATATGCAATGATACAGGGTTAGTACAAATTCATGCTATAATGTTATATTTATCCTAGCTCTAAAGCTATAGCGCCTAATCACACTACTGTAACAGTTCAAGCTACTCCACTTTCAGTAACAGTCTATGAACCTAGTTGTAAAGGTAATTGGTAACAGTTACTAAGGTTACTAACTTAACTTCATATATTAATTTGTGTATTTATAGAAACAACGCATGTCATGAACTGTACACAAGAGCTGTCTTATACAGAAGGTTAGCATTTTCTATAGTCTTTAAATATGAGGTTATCTGCTTTTTTATGCAGTGACAGTGGTCGCTGTATCCAGTACAATATTGTCTATCATTGGTACAACCCTCATCACTAGTCTGTTCTGGTGCTGTGCTGTTAGCAAGATTAAGAGAAATAATAATGCTAAAATTCAGAAAAATCTGACTATGAAGCAACATGAGCTCACCCAATCGGAACTAATGCAGGGGAATATTTCTACTGGAGAAAATCTAGCTTATGGACAGGTTGCTGATATGCCAATTTATGAGGACATCAATAAGTGACAATGAATATAAACTTCAGTTGTAGTTACAATACTTGATGATTGCTTGCCATTGTGTTAAAACCTCAGCTTCTGAAGTTCATTTCATATCTTTTATATTATAGTTAGTCCGTCATTATATTCCACTCTTCGGCTACTGGATTATCATCTTCAGTGCTGTATTAGCACAGTACTAATAGAAAGGCTATTACATAGTGAGTGTGCAAGTGGAGAGAAGCTGTATACTGTTTGAAAAACATCTGACATGCACTCCCGTTTATTATTGAGCCACGTTTCCTGGTATAGATCCATATCCTGCTGTGTTTGGTGTAGTCATGGAACCAGTGAGAGTAACATGAATGCTCAGTCTAACACAAGTGTTGTTATGTGTTACTGACTGGTAAACTCTCTTATGTACAAGTATGAGATTATGTTATAAAATATTCACAGTTCAAACCATAATGTATGTACTGTCAATTCAACAAAATCAAAGTCTGCCGAACGATAGAAGAAAGCAACCTACATGTATTACTTTAGTTAGCAAAGTGGTGATAGTAGCCAACACTACTATAGTTAGGTACAAGTGATACAGACATCGCTATAACCTGTCAGTTTGTAACAATACTTAAACATCTGCAGGTTTGAACTGTGAATAAAATAATCTCACTGATACTTGTACAGTGCAACCTCTTTTACTGAATGCTTAAAAGAAGATTCAAAAAATTTTGAATAAAATTACATGATTCTTATTAATTATCAGTTTTCTATAAGGCTGTTTGGATCAATATTTACTGTCCCTGACGAGGAGCAACTTGAGTCGGTAGCTATAATGAAATAAGAAGTATAGTAGTAGCAGAAAACAATTATTGTATGCACCTTTTTATAAAAATAAAGAACCACGATTAATAATAAATTATTATCATTCCTATGAGAACGAAAAATATTATACCAGTCGTGGCACTCAAAGCTATTTCAGCTGTTGATGGTTGTACTACGTTTGTAGTTTCTGTCAAATAGGAAGTGATTGAACATGCTGAGTATATTATTGTATTTTGACAAAGCCAAAGCCAGGATATCTACAGAAAATAAAATCATTGTTATACCAATAGTGATTTTCAACCTGAACAAACCTGAAGATGATGATTTCATAACAGTTCTTCCAGCAGCATTGGTGACAGTCACGTTCACACTGAGTATCTCATTTGATGGAACAGAGCAAATCATTGATCTAGTGTTGTCACTGGATCGATTTGTTGATGATGTAGTACATGTGATAGTAGACATATTGATGGGAGGAGTACATACACCTTCACTAGGTGGGCTTGTTGTCTATAGAAAAAATATATGCTTCAGTTAGCAAAACATGTATGCATAGCCTCGTCTCCAGGCTCTCTGGCGGCATAGTTAAAATCTCCACCAGAGAGCCTGGGGCATGGTGCGCAAACATATTTACAGCTCACCCATGAGATCTCGTAATAGGTGTTGGTATCACATGAGCTGTTGAGAGGTACTATAGTGACTGCAATGTCAGTCCCTATAGTGTGTGACATCACATTGAAATTCATAATAACAAGTAACAAAAACATTTTAACCAAAATGCAAGAGATTTAGGGTTGGTACATTTATCGAAAAAGTATGGAAACAAGATTTTGGATTGTAACAATAGCACTTGCAATGCTACCTCCCTATTAAATTAACCACAACTATCAAAAGCAGTTAATTTAGGGAGGTAGCATTGCAAGTGCTATTGTTACAATCCAAAATCTTGTTTCCATACTTTTTCGATAAATGTACCAACCCTAAATCTCTTGCATTTTGGTTAAAATGTTTTTATTACTTGTTTCTTTTCTTTTTTTATTAATGATTTTTAGTTGGCACTTATGCTAAGTAATACAGTGTAAAGAGCTAGAACTATGAGTAGCAGGCTGCACTCGATCGACTCTGCACTGGATGCAACACGCACCATGCAACATTAGCTTACAAGCCTGAACAGACAAATCTAGTGTAACAGTGAATATTTGCTCGTACAGACTGCTTTGAACACTGCTAGTGGCAGCAGCACTCGCGCGTTCTAAGCAATTTGTACTAAGGTGCGCTTGTATTAGAATAATTTCATACACGGGCGTGCGCGAGTAGGCGTAACCTAGTAACGGAGTTCAAACAGAATGATGGAATGGAGTCTGTTATGGACCAAAAATCGCTGTTTTCCTGGAAATACTCGCTTCTGCTAGTGTTTTAGGCTTAAATAGATATCAGGTGCACTGCTCACAACGACTAGTGTAGTTTCTGTGTAGTTTTTGTCTTGAATAGCTCACTAGCCACGGCGCTAGACTCGCTGAAGAATAAGAAAGAAAGAAGGAAAGAAGAAGATGAACAAACGGGTGACCACGTGAACTCTGGTTTACCACCTTAGACCTGGTTTCTTTTGCTTCTGAAGGTCTCTTTATAATCGCATATATCGTGCAAAGAGCTTCAGAACGTTAGATTAGCTTGAAACGCCCGTACAGCGAAGCTATGGCAGTGCCGTACGGTGCCTCCAGTACGAGACGCCATCTTGTCATGCCCATAGCAACTAGCCTTATAGTCTTTATTAGTAGACTCATTGTAAGCGCTTACCTCATAGGATAGCCCCTAGGTAGTTAAAATACCCCTGATGTCGTCAACAGCCAAGATATACGTGAATTATTGCGTATAGCCTAACTGTAGCCGCCATCTTGTTTTCCGCCCAACCCTAAATATGCCACGACTACCGCGTGGCATAATTCTTCATTACAGTTTCTTACTGCTATCAATAATCATTTGTTTACTGGTTGTGTTGTCACCAAGGTGATCAATGCAGTTCACAGCAGCCGTGATTGGTTGTTTTTCTAATGCTAAACTAATATTCAGTGAAGTGGTCGCACTGAGACTTGGTCCATTGGTAGATAGTTTATAGTGTGTACAACATTCAGGAGCAACAACAGGTGGATTCCAGGACAACTGCATACTGTCTTGAAATAATGTGCATGCTGAATGTGCCCAAGAGGGACTGGATGGACCCGCGTTAATTGAAGTACTTAAAATCACAATTTCTAAAGCTTACTTTTGATGTATATTTCAATGCTTTCGCCTGCAGATCCATCCATGCACATAATATTAGTCTCCTCTGTTATATTATCTTCGGCTGTTGATAGCATTGCCTACGTTTAGATTCGTTCCTGGTGAGCCTCACTGTCATGGATCCTAATGTATAAGCATTATTAACAGAGGCGTTCAGACCAAAAGAAGAACTGTTCATTGATTCCTGTGTTGTTATTCAGCCATTGCAAATAACCACTAGCTGTAGTAGTGGTACATAAAGTTAACACCTTTGCTCCCCTGCACACAACTGCAACGCGAGCTCGTTCTTCAAGATGAACTAGGCAACAAAGGTGCAGATGCCTCGGTAGAATGCCACCAATTCACATACACTGTAAAGTTAAACTGCAGCTGTTGTACATTTACAGCAATCACAACGCAGTATAATAGTAGTTAGGCGTGGCCTGCCTAATCTAGCGATGCCAAACAGTTTTTCAAAGTTATAAATCACAAGATTTAGTAGATATCATTAGAAAGGGCTCGATTAGAGGAATCGAAAGATACCAAAAGTTTCTTCATCCGATGCCGCTAAGCTGAGAAAAACGCCAGAGAAGACGCACCCTCGCGTAACAGGAAGTAAAATTATTACATTTTTGTGGTAGTAATTTGAGAATGACTGCACCGCCCCTTCTGCCATGGATAACTTCGTTATTCCTCGGCCGATTTCAGTGATCCAGATATTAATCAACTCCTCTCTGTGTGGTGCATGAGACTGTCTTACTTATAAGTCGTTTTAAAATATTTTTTTAGAGTTATTATTATGTTTGAAGTAAAACTTACTATAACTACACAAGAATCAATGGAAAACCCACACCCCTTCCTTAGCTTAAAAAATCATTTCATCCATTGTAGTCACCCAAATAAAGGTAGCTGATTCCAAAAATAATAGTTCGAATCTTGTACAATGTGTGTAACATGATGAAATTTTAATTTTAATTTTTAATTCGTTGATAAAATACTCAATAAAAACTTTAACAACTTCGAACTAGTACTTTCTACAACTACTACCTATGACTACTTACAGAAAAAAATTACAGCGGAAATAAATTCAGACATCAGGTGTGGAAAGTTGATTGAAGTTCGCAACCGTTTTGTGCCACATGCATTGTTTAGTATAATCTATTCCTATTCTGCACAACTGCTTCAAAGTTTCTTGACAGTACTGTTTATTTGGCAGAAAAAATATAGACATAAGCGAGTAAATTGAGCCATAAAACGATAAGATACGACAAGCAGAAGTAGAGTTATGAATGGATTAAGTAGAGCAATGAATTACATTCTGTTACGCAAAATTAACCGCCACGCCCACGCCTTTGGCATCGCTACCTAATCGCATACTGTATATGCGATTACAGTGCAACCTCGATTATCCGGACCTCGATTATCCGGACCCTCGATTATCCGGACTAGCTGGAGGAGCTTGTTTTCGGATAATTAGATATTTGGTATGTAAAAATTCTATGAATATAATTAGCGCTTACATTGTTACACGTTATGAATATAATTAACGGCCACGCTGCTGTTTGCTCGTTGTTTTCTATAGTTCTGTAGCCAAGCGGTCTGGTTTATTTCACCTCCCCACGGTAGGAAACAATGTTTGCATAAACAAGAGAGTACGATCTCAACGATCTAAACCTCTACTGCCATCTTTCGGATGCTTGTGAACGGCCGCCATTTTGATTTTCGTTATCCGGACTTTTTCGGCTATCCGGACGTCTAGAAATTTTCGGTGGCCAAAGCTGTCCGGATAATCGAGGTTGGACTGTAGTATGCGATTAGGCAGGCCACGCCTGACTAGTATAATAGTACGCAATCAGAAGCTGACCACTCACCCAGAGGAGGTTGGAAGCATTAGTATGCGCACGTGATTTTTAGGCTGTTATTATGCGCACGTGATTTACGAATGCATAGCTAACGTTCCATCGTGAGGCGTGGCTCAATGGCGCTAGCATACAGCACTCGAAATCACCGTGGATTCTTTCTAAAATTGTATCGCAAAGAGCTTGATTACTGGTCTTACTTAAAGTTATGATCTTAGAGTACTGGTTTAGCTATTTTGCATAGTGCACTGCAACAGTTTCTGTGTTCTGTATGTCATGAAATTTATGAAGGAGTAGCACAGCTCCAGTAGACAGCACACTTATGCTGGGTTAAGGAATCTTTCTGCTGTGAAACAGGTTAATTTTAAGCAACTTTCTTAGTTCTAGCTCTGACCAGGTCTCGTCAGCTGTATATTGGGTTTTGCAGATAACAATGGAGCTGTCTCTTCGCTCGCCGTTTTAAACGCCAAGATTTTGCTTCAGGACGTCTGTAGCAGACTTGTCAATAAGCTGATTGCTTGCACGAACAATAACTGTAGTGTTTTCCACTGTTGAGAATCTCTACTACTTTCTCGCCCATAGCACCTCGGGGACCCCTGGGTTGGACCGGGTAGATCGCATTTTTGTAATCTGCTTTGCAAGAGCTTTCGATTGATACTAAATTCGTCCAATTCTGTCCAGAGAATTTGGGTAAAATTGACAGCTAAGATTCGCCATACATTTTGATTTGGAGTTGTACATGTCACGTGACTGAATATTAATGCTTCCAACCTCCTCTGATCTGCCACTCACCAGACACCAGTTTGGTGATGGGCGTGGCTCACGTAGTTGACACACGTGGCATGGGACTAGCAAGACGTATACAGCTAGCTAGAGCTTATCACAATTATTACAGCACAAGGAGAACGGCTGGCTGGTGAGCAACGGAGTAGGCGCATTACTCCATGGTTACTCTCAGACTCTGTCTTCGTTTTCGTCCTCCACGTGGGAGGAGATCCATGGAGCAGTGATGGCGGCAATACTCCTAGTACCTGTAGTATCGGTAGGGGAATGGACAGATAGAGTAAAGAAAAAGCTACCATAGCACAAGGAGACGAGAGTGGAAATAGTGGCTGGTGAGAAGCTGTCAATTTTTACTTCATGTTCTCTCTATCCCTCTCTCCCTTTCTCCTTACCTCTCTGTGTCAGTATCATGGTGCCTCGGTATACTGTGAGTTGAAGACATGCCTCATGAGTGGAATACACGATAATCTAGAGCGAGACTTTACCGGTGCTGATCCAGACCTCATGGAGAAGCTTAGTCGATCACGTCACAGCAGTGAAGGAGAGAAAGATCAAGAAGAGAGAGTAAGCAAGAACCTATGAGAGCACATAGCTAATGTCTACTTTCTTATAGCCCAGTTCACCGAGTGCTGCTCAAGTGTTCCATGACACTGCTGGATGGAGGAGTCTGGAGACTTTCATGAAGTAAGAACGCATTTACATAATAAATATAGTTCATAGTAAAAAATTATGATTATGTTTATTTTGAGTCTCATGCTAGAGCTCCAAACAAAATTTTACTATTATTTATGATGCTGGTAGGAAATACAGTGGAACCCCTCTTAAAGGACACCCCTCATCCCTCTACAATGGACACTTACTGAATCCCAAATATAACCCACATAATGTATAATAAACCCCTGACCAGAGGACACCATCTCTATAATGGACGATTTTGTTGGTCCCAATGGTGTCCGCCTTAGAGAGGTTCCACGGTAGTTCTAATCCAGTGGTAGTTGTCTTCTCATAGGGAACTGTATATTTATACACTGTTTCGATTTTTTCTCTCTCCAGTGCTTTGCAACGAGCAGTAGAGGGTTGCAGTGACTCATTCTCTCCTCACATCACTGGAGACCTGCTCCAGTTACTGTTCACTGCATTTGAACACACTAACAGATTCGTGAGAGAGACTGCCTACAATGTAACAGCCGCCATTGTGAGCTGTCCTGGTAAGGCATTGTCCATAGATTATACATCAGTCTCTCTCTTCCCTCACTCCCTCCCTCTCCCTCCCTCCCTCCTTTCCTCCTTCCCTCCTTTCCTCCCTCCCTCTCTCTCTCTCTCTCTTTCTCTCTCCCTCCCTCTCTCTCTCTCTCTCCCTCCCTCTCTCCCTCCCTCCCTCCCTCCCTCCCTCCCTCCCTCCCTCCCTCCCTCCCTCCCTCCCTCCCTCCCTCCCTCCTCCCCTCCTCCCCTCCCTCCCTCTCTCTCTCTCTCTCTCTCTCTCTCTCTCTCTCTCTCTCTCTCTCTCTCTCTCTCTCTCTCTCCAGGTATTCCTGATGCTACATAATTAAACACATTATTGTCAGGTTCGTATGGCAGCATCAGTTGCTACTAGACAGTTTTTGGTCCATCTTGCGAGTGATCGAAGGGCTCAGTTTATTCCCTCACTGTTGCCGGCAATGTGTCTCAACAGGTGTGGCGCACCTCATGGTGTTGCTGTGCTGTCATGGCGTCTTGCTGCAGGTACTATGTTGCTGAGGGAGTGAAGCTTTACTCACAGGAGACGTGGCGCCTGGTGACTGAAGGGAAGGGAGTGAGGATGGTAGAGGAGAACATATCAGCTGTGGTTAGGACAGCATCTCTTTTTATTTTCTGCCAGTTCCTGATCTCGTTTCACTTATCTCTTGTAGGTTCAGTTCTATGTTAAGCAGAGTGAGGCGTCTAATCATGCAGTGCGTGAGGCAGCGTGTGCCTGTATTGCTGAGCTGGGTAGCAAGGTCAACAAGGAGTGCCTGCGACCATACATACCTCAACTAATGTCTACCTTGATCGATTGCTTCAACGACGACAGCTGGCCAGTCAGAGACTGTGAGAATAACACGCTTCTTCATTTCACCATTTTCTATCTACTTTTATTTTGTTTTCTAGCTGCTTGTCTTGCGTGCGGCAACTTTATCACTTGTTTTCCTGACGAGTGCTTGTCATATCTGAATGACCTGTTCAGTCTCTTTCTCGCTAATCTAGAGGACAGTATACCATCCGTTAGACAAGGAGCAGCTTGTTGTGAAGGCTTATGGTAAGATGGATAAGGTGTTGGGTGTGGTTAGGGAGGGGCTACCACTGGTTGCTAAACAACCTGAAACATCAGAAGAGAGGTTTGGGAGTGTCTGGTGTGGTACCAATATTCTCATCTCTCTCTCTCTCTCTCTCTCTCTCTCTCTGTCTTGTGTAGTCCTCCACTCCATCATCCTGGTATACACTCCTCTCCTGCTGTGTTTGGTGTGGTCAGGAGAACCAGTGAGAGTGATGTTGATGCTCACTCTAACCAACAGGTACATTACACAGTGTTGTGATGTGTGCTACGCTCATCTGTCTTGTTAGATGTATTCATGTGGTTCACTGGCTCCCAAGATGAAGCGTGGTGGTGGATGCATGGACAGTCACTTCCACAAGCCAGCTGAACCATGAGAGAAGAGCGAAGGGTGGGCATTGATTCTCCCTCCCTCCCTCTCTCTCTCTCTTTCGCACATGCAACGCACGCTTCTTCTCTCTCTCTCTATTCTAGTTGTGTCCATCTGTTAGCTGAGCTCAGCAAGATAGCGGGATGTAACGAGGCTGTTAGTAGTCTATTACCTGTGTTAGCTGACACTACTAGATACAAGCAATACAGACATCACTATAACCTGTTTGAAACAGTACTGAAACAGGTTTGAATAGTCTATGAAATGATCTCCACATATCCAATTGTCTCATGCACAGATACCACTTGGTAAGAGAATATTCAAACGGCACATTGAGCTGTTCTTTGATCCACTGTTTTTACTCTATTGTGAGCCCCTTCAAATATTCCTTGTGACTGTTTCATGTATGACTTCTTTTTGTACTATCCAGTCATCTGCTAGTCCTCAGTTGAGAGCAGCTGGTGTTGACTGCTTGGGTCAGCTAACACAGCAGTTAGGGAGGAATATAGTACGAGGCAGAGTAGAGCAACACAACCCGCCAACGTGAGCATTGCAATTTTGATATAATTACGTGTTTAAGTGAACCGTGTTACTGATAGTCAGTCATCAGAGTGTCATAATAAACTGCTTTATGTTGTCATTGTTAGTTGCTGCATGTCATTTGTACACGAGCCAGTATAGCTGAGCAAATGACCAATGCTGTTCTTCCTTTTGCAGTTATGGTACCACAGTTTGATCAGTACTGCAGTGCTGCCCATTTCTGAGTACAGAATACTTCAGAGGATTGATTCATGTATTTATTTCAAATAAACTTTTACTATTACTAAGTGTTTATTCAGTTTAGTATACAAGCCAATGTCAATCATTTCTTAAAGTGTACATACTACCTGCAGAAAACAAGAAAAACATTACTATTATACCATAAAAATTCACTCAGTTACTGGATGCATCACTCGTCGATTCTACTTTCTTTTTCTTGGGCAGTTTCAGTGACAGCCCTCAAACTGTATAAATACATACATTCTGTAATAGAAAATTCAACTTGAGGTTACGTACTTGACTGCGTTTGATGATTCTTTCATCAGTGGTGGTCTGATACAATTCCACACAATATAAGCTGTGAGTACAATGCTGACAACTGTTAGTAGGATTACTAACAATCCCATGATAATAGCTGCTATTCCAGCTTGTGATAGTTGAGAAGGCGATGGTGGTGGTGGTTGTGATGGTGGTGGTGGTGATTGTGATGGTGGTGATTGTGATGGTGGTGGTGATTGTGATTGTGATGGCGTAGATGATGATATACATCTGTTTAACCCTATAACATAACAATGGTAATCACAGTGCCATTACCGTAGATTGGGAAATTTTCGGCGTTAGAATATTTCGTCGTCAAGAGTTCATGAACTTAATGAACTCTTGTCGTCGTTCATCCTTGTAACGAAAATTTAACAATGTGCATTTGTATTATACACATGCAGCTAGCGATGAAAATTAAACAATGCGAAATTTAACAGACGAAAATTTCCCGATTTACGGTAGTTCACATACTTTGACAAGTCTGAGCCAGAGTATCTAAAGGATTATAAGACATAAATTATTTTGCATTCACACCTACATGTATCTGTGCTTGCAAACCTGCACAAGCTGATTGTGATGTGTTAAATCCAGCAGCATTAGTGATGTTGACAGTAGCAGTAATGATTTCAGTTGCTGGAACAGAGCACATCATTGATCTAGTGTTGTTACTGGATTGATGTGTTGATGATGTAGTACATGTTATAGTAGACATAGTGATGGGAGGAGTACATACACCTCCAATAGGTGGACTGGTTGCCTGGAATAAAATTTAATACGTTATGTGAACCATATCATATTGTACCAGGAATGAGATGTTGTAGGTAGTGTTGGTATCACATGAACTATTAAGAAGTACTATGGTGACTTCAAGAGTAGTGCCTATGACATTACAGTATCATCATCAAATTTTATATAGGTAAAAAATGCTCTAAATATTTCTTACTGCTATCAATGATGATGTCTTGACTGGTTGTGTTATCTCCAAGGTGATCGATGCAGTACACAGTAGCAGTGATTGGCTTTTTTTCTATTGATACATTAATATTTGTGGTATTAGTTGACATTGATTCATTGCCGGTAGATAGCTGTACGGTGTAGTTGTCACAACATTCGGGTGACACTATTGGAGGATTCCAGGACAACTGCGCACTGCCTTGAGAGAACTTGCATGCCAAGCGTGTCCATGAGGGACTAGATGGACCTATTTTGTAGTTAAAAGGAAGTGATTACTATTTTTTTCTGAGCTTACTTTTGGTGATTATAGTGATGTTTGGTTGTTTATCTCCATCTGAGCAAGCAAAAAATGACTTCTCCAAGATTTTATCTGAAGCTGTTGAAATGTAGACCCGAGCACTGGAAACATTTTTGATACTGTTCAAAGTTAACGTTGTGGATCCCAATGTATCATTATCATTAACAGAGGCAACTCCATTAAAGCAAAAGCTGTCACCTCTGCCATTCTGCCACATCAAGAAACCTTTGCTTGTTGTAGTGGTACATACAATAAACGCAGTTGTTCCTCTGCATACAGATGCTACACCGGAGCTATTTTCAAGATGAATATCTGCATTGATTATGATATTAAACAGCATAGGTATATATAAACTTTCAATAAAATACTGTTTTTGTATGCTATTTCGCTTGCTAGATGCGTTTTGGACAGATATCTTAAGCTATCTGTCTCTCACTCACTTACCGGTTGCAAACGTAGTAGCTAGCAAGGCTAATATAGCCCAAACGACTGGTTGGGACGGACTCAGTGTCTTTGGGTCCATATCGCACGGCCGGCAAGGCATAGGCTAGGCGGCTGCAGGAATATGAAGTTGCCCGGGCGCGGGAAAAATGTTGCATTAATGATATTCATATGGGGTGTGGCCAGCTCAGCGAGCATGAGGTAGGTTCTGCGCGCGAAGCTAGCTAAGAACGAGCTCATCTACTTGGTCTCACAGCTTCGAAGATAAGTCTCGTTACTACAAGACTATTTATCCTTGAACACTGCACGTTTTGTACGTTGCGCACGCGCATCAACATAATAAATCTATGCATCAACATTTCAGCAAATCAAACAGCTCAAGAGTGTTTGTTTCTGCCACTATTGCCGACCCTGTCAATGTTTCTTTAATACAGCAGTGCAAGATGCTAGAATCTATCATCGGGGTTTCACTTGTAAATCAGTGTCTACACTCACCTGATGACGCTCTTGATCTAATATCCACAAGTAAGGCTGACATTCTCCGTCAAGATGAGTAGATAGTAGCACTATAATGAAATGCATGCGCATAATCAAATAAAAAAATTTTACTACATTGGATAATACTAGAGTTCAATGGAACACATACCCGTGCGCTGACTCATGCATGTATTCGTTTAGTATACATGTACACAATAGTGTTTGAAGAAGCCTGATTTGTAGACTTAATTGTTCATGTACGTTTATTATCCTATTCTGATCATGATGTAGCATTTTCTCTATAAGATGGTGTAATATTATGTAAAATTTTCAGTCACACATAATCACGGCCTGAACTTCAACCTTCGAAAATATGTAAGTCAATATCAACAACTAATGAACACATACCCGTGCACTGAGCTAAGATCTACATACTTAGTACACGCATGATTAATCCAGCATTACTGCAATAGCTACAGCTCCAGATAAATTGAGACTGAGTGAGGACGTCGATATGGATAGGAGGTTGGGTGACACACCCACAATACCGTAAAGTGCTCTTACAAGGACATGTAACTTTAGAAAGCCATGGATTAGCCGCTCGAGCAAGGCTTGCCAGCACAGAAAACGTCTTCATAGTACTATAAATTCAGTGGAGAAGCTGCAGAGAGTGTTTTGGTGGAGATTTTCGAGCTGTAAGACGCAAACAGACGTGTTTTTTGACGACACACACACACACACACATATACGTACACAGACGGACACAAACGCATAACCCTGGCGCATACTGCGCACGGGTAATCAAATGATAAAAATAAATATAAAAAATGATATACTAGCTAATCATGAGACTTAATAATAGCAATACAAGCCCCCAAATAGAATATTCTATAATGAGATTCATAGATTGTTAATTTTGAAAGCGTGTTACCTTTACATGCAAGCAATGTGTGCATGCAAGTTGATTAACTTTGTTGCAATTACATCACTTCACACTGATTTGTGTATGATAGAAGCAGCTTGAAGCTTTTGGTTCATGTTTACATTCTGTTTTTATCACTGAGAAGAATGTTCAAGAAAGTAAATAAATTCTTTAGTTTACCATTCTTTTTCCTAAAACCTGTTGATAATGCATTTGATGATGTGCTTGACTACCTCTTTACACATTTATTTTAATGACCAAGAAGGGTGTTGTCAAAATCTTTTGCAACAACTTTAAATCTACCAATATGATAGCACAAATTGCAGTTGCAGTTCATTGCAGTTGCAATTGTGGCCACAATTCATTATTAATCTCAAGCAATAATTTGACTATTGAGTATTAAAATGGTTTTGTATTAGCCTTGGTGTGTTATGGAGGGTTAACATGCAATCAATGTTTCTATTAATTTTGATAATGAAACTGGAGTTCAGTTTAGATGGTAGCTCATCTGGTCACCCTTGGGCCAGTAAAGTTGGATGGTTTGATTTAGGCAAACTTTAATCAGGTGGCCTGTATTACAAGATGTGAAACTCATTGCAGTTGGGACTCTAGCATGTGGCCGTCTTAGAGAGGTGACCATTGACAGTTGCAAGTAGCTCAGCTAGGTTTCAAGGTTCTGTCAAATTGTCAATTTTGTAACATTAATACCTGCTTTAAAATCAAGCACCACACCATGCACTGCATCTGCTAGTATAATAATACAGTAACAATGATTAGAGCTACATTGCATGAGCTAAGTGGCATAAAACTTTGATTTGAATATGTAGTAGTAAGGACTGCTAGTGCTGCTAAATGTAACTGAAGGCAGTTATTGTCAGAGAGGGATTTGACAAATTTACTCAAAATTGTCCATTTATTATAAACTTCAGACTGTCTCTACTGCAGAATAATTCTAAACACTTTGAGTAACAAGGGTAAGAAGATCACTGCTTTATATAAGCGAATTAGCTATACCAGAATTAATGATAACCAAATGAAATGAATTATTCATGATACATTAAGTAATTCACTTTTCTATTCTTATTTCTCTTGAGGTAGTAGTGCACAGTTACAAACATCATCAATGCTTTTAGTGATTCCAATTCTTCCATAAATTTGAAGTTTTGCATTTTAGATTGTAGAAAATAATTGTTAAAATTTTGACGGACATAATTAACCATTAATTAACATTTAAAAGACCAAGGGTTAAAATTATGGTGTGGCTCAATATCCGAATCTTTTTGTAACACCTTTAGTAACATGTATAACAAGTTTGGTGCTTTTATCACAAAATGCATAATACTTGTGGAATTTTAAACTGAGCTGCCTCACTATACGAATCCCACTATGCACCGCGAAGCATTCCATACATACAACAGTAATTATGCCTCGGTGGGCGGAGCCACGAGGCATACAGTAATCGTGGTGTCACGGCGTCAGTCATTCTGTCATTATGCCGAGGTGTGGGCGGAGCCACGAGGCATACAGTAGTCTGTTCGTTTGTGTGTGTGTGTGTGTGTGTGTGTGTGTGTGTGTGTGTGTGTGTGTGTGTGTGTGTGTGTGTGTGTGTGTGTGTGTGTGTGTGTCCGCAATGCGTATCTCAGCAACCGCTTGCTACTAAGCGCTGAAACTTGCAATACAGGTAGATCTCGATAGTTTATGAAAATCAAATTTGACAGATTTGCTATTAAAGCCTTTGTTTTGAAGTTATGGCGTGATTTGCTAACCTAAACAGCCGTCTGGAGCGCTCGGGCCTACTTCATAGACAAAACTGTCTACAGATGGCTACAGTACAACTTGAAGGCTTGATCTGTGATAGTACAGCTCGCGCGACTCCATTGGCAGCAGTGAAACTAGCGAGCGAAAGCGTGTTTGAGTTCACTTAGCTGCTCGACAGGTGAGCCTGAGCGAGCAGAGCAGTTACAGTCACGCCCAGCTACATTATTCTGTTTGGCTTCAATACAACTATTGTACAACAGCTTGTACAGCTGCTGGATAGCTGCCACTAGCCTGCGCTTCCGTAGAACTGTTGCTATGATCTGCTGCTTGCCTGCTGCTGCTGCTGCTGCTGCTGGATAGCTGCTACTAGCCTGTGCTTCCATAGCACTGTTGCTATGATCTGCTGCTGCTGCTGCTGCTGGATAGCTGCTACTAGCCTGTGCTTCCATAGCACTGTTGCTATGATCTGCTGCTGCTGCTGGATAGCTACCACTAGCCTGCGCTTCTGTAACAGTACTGTGATTAATGATATTCATTTGTTGTATTGTCATTGTTATGGACCCATTAGTGTTATGATGAACGACTACTATAAATGTTCTGTAAATAATCACATTGATGTTATGTTTTGGAATAGCTCTCACTGAAATATAGTTACATTGGCGTAGTCGGTAGGATATGGCAACCAGACCAGTGGTGTTACCTGATACGTGGAGCGGAGATCCTGGAGCGCCCTCGTGGACGGACTGGAAATACCACTTCGAGAACGTCGCTGCAGTGAACTCGTGGTCTGGCGAACAAAAGTTGCAGTGGTTGCGGGTTCGACTGACTGGTCGTGCGCAGAAGGCCGTCCATCACCTGACTGGAGACTCAGCTGCCTCGTACGATGCGACCGTAAAAGCCCTGGACGAAAAATTTGAACCGGCAAGCAGGAAGACTCTATTCCAGGCTGAGTTCCAGACAAGAAAGAAAAAACGATCAGAAACTTGGTCCGAATTTGCTGACGACCTCAAGACGCTCGCTGAAAAAGGTTTCCCAGACCTGGAGGAGAAGGCACGCGAACAGCTTGCGTTGCACACTTACTTCCAGCAACTGGATCCACCACAAGTTGCCTTCAGTGTTAAACAGAAGCAACCGAAGAATCTCGACGAAGCGGTGACGGTGACGATTGAAATGGAGAGCTATCTACCAGCCTCGGCCTCGCGAAGCACAGTTGCCATGTGCCAGGGAGAAGAAAACAGCCCGGTTCCAGTTGCTCCGGTTTCCGAGACTACAGCTAAACTCACGAGCCTGGTCGAACGACTCGCCGATCGGGTAGAGAAACTTGAGACATCGACGAGACAGCAGCGGCGATACCCTCGCGCACCCCGAGGAGGACTCTGTTGGAGCTGTGGGAAACCTGGGCACATAGCCAGGAACTGCTCTCAAACTGCTCAAGGACAGGGAAACTAGACACCCTCAGCGCCAAGAGCCAAGCGTCTGAGGGTGAACCAAATAAGGCTCATGATAATGGACCCATGCTAGTTTCACCAGTAACCCCTACTAGCGGAGGCTACTATTTTGATTGCACTATCAATTGTGTTCAAGTTTCGTTTTTGGTTGATACTGGGGCGGCGGTTACTCTTATAAGGAGAGATCTCTGGGAACGCGTCACCGAAAACCCCGAGACTCTGCAGCCTTCTTCAGCAATTCAATTAGTTGGGGTGGATGGATCTCCATTGACAGTCCACGGTACCACTTCAATAGATCTTTTCGTCAAGGAGCACTACATAAATACTGACGTTGTTGTGGTCAGCCCGCTCACTACTGAGGCTATTCTGGGACTAGATTTTCTACAGAAACATCGAGCACAGATCGATTTGCCATGCAGGCAGACAGCTTTGTTTGATGGACAAGGGAATCACGCTACCCATACGGGCCCCGCCCAATCGACCACTACCATCTTCAAGAATCACTGTCCATGCTGTCGAGAAGATAGAAATACCACCGATGAGTACGACAGATGTAATGGCTAGAGTTGATTCGCCAGATATCGGGGGAACATGGCTGTTGGAAGAGTCAACCAGAAAGCGTCCAGCAGCGTCAGTGGCTCGATCGCTAGTACAAGTAACTTCAAACCAAGTTCCAGTACGACTCCTCAACAGCAGAATGGAACCAACCACGATATATGCGGGATCAGAGATTGCTACCTTGGAGCAAATGGATGTTCCAATTCAGAGTGTCGAAACAGTATCAAACAACAGCAATACCGAGATCAGCGAGAAGAAGCTCAGGTTGTTATCCGATCTAGTGAGTGAGGCGGAGACCAGTTTGACTCATGATGAAAAGAAAAGATTTTTTGACCTCGTGTGCTCCTTTGAGGATGTCTTCGCAGTATCCAATTCTGACCTGGGACAAACCGGTACACTGAAACACAAAATTGATACTGGTGATTCGAGACCAATTCGACAGGGTGTGCGTCGCTTACCTCCACATCAAAGAGCAGACGTCAAGAAGTTACTTGGCGAAATGATGGATAACAACATAGTAGAAAGATCAACCAGTCCTTGGGCTTCTCCGATCGTTCTCGTAAAGAAAAAGGATGGGACTGTCAGATTCTGCGTGGATTATCGCAAGGTCAACAATGTCACTCGCAAGGATGCATATCCACTACCCCGTATTGATACTACTCTGGATACTTTGGCTGGGTCACAATGGTTTAGCACACTTGATCTCGTAAGTGGCTACTGGCAGGTTGAGGTCGACGAGACAGATCGTCACAAAACAGCTTTTTGTACAACGGAAGGTCTGTTTCAATTCAAGGTCATGCCCTTTGGTTTGTGTAATGCACCAGCCACATTCCAGAGACTGATGGATCTAACACTAGCGGGGCTCCAATGGTCAGAATGTCTGGTCTACATGGACGATATCATCATCCTTGGTAGGTCTTTCCTAGAACATCTCGGAAACCTTCAAGAGGTCCTTCAACGACTTCGTGATGCAGGGCTTAAACTCAAACCATCCAAGTGTGCTTTCTTTCGTCAGTCAGTCAAGTACCTTGGTCATGTTATCTCTAGAGAAGGAATTTCAGTGGACCAGGAGAAGGTCACCAAGGTAGCCACTTGGCCAACGCCCACATCGACTCAAGAGGTACAGCGGTTCCTTGGATTTGCTGGTTACTACCGCCGATTCATTCGAGATTTTGCAGAGATTGCTAAGCCGTTGCACCACATCACTGAAAAAGCGACGCCGTTTCGATGGTCAACTGAGAGTCAGCTAGCTTTTGAGACACTGCGTAAGGAACTCATCACTGCACCGCTGCTGGCTCACCCAGATTTTACACAAAAGTTCATCCTGGACACTGATGCCAGTGACACAGGACTCGGAGCAGTACTGTCACAGTTAGACAAAGAAGGACAAGAGAGAGTTGTTGCATATGGAAGCCGGATACTGAGCAAAGCAGAAAGAAAGTATTGTGTCACACGACGAGAACTACTAGCAGTCGTCACTTTCACCAAGCAGTTTCGTCCATACCTGGTTGGAAGACATTTCCTCTTACGCACAGACCATGGATCTCTGTTATGGCTACAAAACTTTCGTGATCCAGAGGGTCAGCTCGCTCGATGGCTTGAACGACTCCAAGAGCTTGACTTTGAAGTTGTACATCGGAAAGGGAGGAAGCACACTAATGCAGATGCCCTCTCGCGTCTACCTTGCCAACAGTGTGGGAGAGAGTCTCATAGTCCCCTACCTCTCAACGTCTCAGCCACAATGATGCAAGTGCCCACGATTCCAGATGTACAGAACCTTAGAGAAGAACAACGAGCTGACAAGACACTGAGACTGATTCTGGAAGGGAAAGAAGCTGGAAAAAAGCCAACAGTCGAGGACCAATGTTCAAGTAGAGCAAGTCGCCGCCTACTACAGATATGGGACCAACTGACCATTGTGGAAGGGATACTTTGCCGACGATTCGAGTCTACAGATGGTAAAACCACAACAACCCAAGTACTTGTACCTGACAGTCTCCGGGAAGAAGTGCTGACCGACCTTCATGAAGGTGCACTCGGGGGTCACCTGGGAATAGACAAGACACACGCACGAGTTCGTGAACGTTTCTACTGGCCTGGCTATCATGACGATGTCAAAGATTGGTGTAACCGATGTCCAGTATGTGCAGCACGAAAAAGCCCAATACCCTTACACAGAGCACCACTGAAAAGCATCAAGACAGGATACCCACTACAACTGGTAGCCATGGACATTCTTGGACCGTTTCCAGAGTCAGAAGCAGGGAATAGCTACATCCTGGTCACAGCAGACTATTTCACAAGATGGACGGAAGCATACGCAATTCCGAACCAAGAAGCAGTTACTGTGGCGAAGAAGATGACGGATGAGTTTTTTCTCAGATTCTCACCCCCAGAACAACTTCACTCTGATCAGGGTCGCAATTTCGAATCAACAGTGATAGCAGAAGTCTGCAAGATTTTGGCTATAAAAAAATCTCGTACTACGCTATATCATCCTCAATCTGACGGACTTGTTGAACGATGCAATAGAACCATTCTGTCAATGCTGGCGACTTCGGCCTCCAACAACCCGTTCAGTTGGGAAGACCATCTACGACCAATGTGCATGGCGTACAACTCAAGTGTTCACCCTACCACAGGATTCGGCCCTTTCTTTCTCATGTTCGGACGGCGACCACGCATGCCCATTGATCTTATGTATGGCACTCCTAGCCCAGAGGCGACAACAGTATCTGAACACGCAACAAATCTGCGAGACAACCTGAGGAATGCATACCATCAAGTTCGTGAGACTATGAACCAAGCGCTGGACAGAGAGAAGGACCTGTATGATAGGAAAGTGCATGGACCAAAACATGAGATTGGTGACCTGGTATGGCTTCATTCGTCAAAAGTCCCAAAGGGTCAAAGCAAGAAACTACACATACCTTGGAGTGGGCCCTATCGTGTGGTAACTCAGCTGTCTGATACGGTTTACCGTATAGAACACCTACAAAACCGCAGGAAACGACAGGTGGTTCACTTTAATCGTCTCAAGCCTTGCCCATCGGACATTCGTTTGCCTCTCGATACACGCACTAGGACTACTCCGACACCAGTAACTCAAGACCCCCCTGGAACACATACAAGACTTGAGCCAGAAGAAGATCCTCCACCACAACCCCAGCCACGGTATCCACAAAGAACTGCACGCCGAGCCCCAGACTATTTTGGAAATTTCATTCGTCATTGATGTCTATGCTAATACGAGACGTATTATCTGAGAGGGGAGCTGTGTAACAGTACTGTGATTAATGATATTCATTTGTTGTATTGTCATTGTTATGGACCCATTAGTGTTATGATGAACGACTACTATAAATGTTCTGTAAATAATCACATTGATGTTATGTTTTGGAATAGCTCTCACTGAAATATTGTTACACTTCGATAGCACTGTTGCTATGATCTGCTGCCTGCTGCTGGATTAGCTGTCACTAGCCTGCACTTCCATAGCACTGTTGCTAAGATCTGTTGCTACTGGATAGCTGCCACTAGCCTGTGCTTCCATAGCACTGTCACTATGATCTGCTGCTTGCCTGCTGCTGGATAGCTGCCACTAGCCTGTGCTTCCATAGCACTGTTGCTATGATCTACTGCTTGCCTGTATGTTCCATAGATCTGCTGGTCACTTCTACTGTAGCTTGCATTGCATGCTTCTATGATACTGTTTTGATGCTTCCATGGATCTACTGCATTCATGCATACGTGCTGTCATATGCATCTGCTAATTGCATGCTAGCATACATGCTACTGCACCGAGGCATCTGCACCTTTGGTGCTTTATTCTGTCATTCAGTCAGTCTGTCGCAACGATTTCTCGTAGCTCGCTGAAAACTAATCGCTGAAACAAGCAACACGGGTAGAAATCGATACTTGCTCGGATTTGTATTTTCAGAAGTTTGATTTTAAAGTACGGTGGCCCTGGAGGTCGCTATTCACGTCACAGTTGTGACTCCAGTTGCAGTCGCGTATCACGTATCACTCCAGTCCCGTACAACTAGACGGGTAACCAATCAATGATATTCATGACTTTTATAGCTGTATTTTTCTAGCCAAGAGTGTTCGTGCAGGCAGAGTTGCTGCGTGCAGTTTGCTTGCCTATCGATAGGCATCAACTTAGAATAATTTTTTAATAACAAATTTCAACAACGCAGTGTTTAATAGACATCGCGGAGCGATGAGCTCGCCCTGTGAAAACTATGACGATCGATTGTAGACAATTTTTTTTAGTTGTGCGAAAGGTGCGAAGCTAAAACTGCTCAGTTTTCCGAGCGCTGCTCGTATCACTATGTGATAGATTCTATTACAGCACCGCAGGTTGTGCTGTCTGGCACAACACAGCTGTAATATCGTGTACGAGCAGCACTAGGCGAAAAGCTCGCATGACTACCTGCACAGATGGCAGCTGAGCTTGCTTGTGCAGTTTTAGCTTCGTAGCTTTTCCCACAACTAAAGACGGTAAGTTACAATCGATCGTCATAGTTCACAGGGCGAGCTCGTCACTCCCGCGCAATGTCTAACACTGCATGCGTTGCTGAAATTGCTACTTTTTGATGCCTATCAATAGACAAGGGAACTGCACGCAGCAATTCTGCCTGCACGAACACTCTTGGCTAGAAAAATACAGAAAAATACAGGCTACAAAATTTATATTTTATGTACAAAATACATAAAATATAAATAAAGTCATGAATATCATGGATTGGTTACCCGCCTAGTTGTACGGGACTGGAGTGATACGTGATACGCGACTGCAACTGGAGTCACAGCAGTGACGTGAATAGCGACCTCCAGGGCCACCGTATTAAAGCTTAGTGCGTATTAAAGTTACCGCGTGAATTGCACACCTGGATGGCTGTTGGTGGTGATGTAGACTTCTGAGGAGACAAAGTTGTCTAAAGCTGGCTGCCTTGCAGCCAGTGAGTGTATGAACAGCGTGGCAGACTTGTATATGAAGCTTCGTTCTTGAGTTATGGCGTAATTTGCTTACCTCGCGATCGATGGCAGTTGCTGGCGATCTAGAGTTCGCCGTAGCACAAAACTACCCACAATTGACTGCCTAGAAGCTGATAGGTTAGAACTTCACTACAGGATAGCAGCGCATGTCTAAAGAAATGGTCTAAACTAAAGAAAGAGCTATGGACACTATATCTCGATCGCTCGTGTGTTGTGCCCTGCACTCCAACTAGACACGCCCAGTTGAATTAGTGGTCAGCGCTGATTGGCTTCTGATTGCATAACTATTATACTGCATTGTAATTGCTGTGCAGAAAGGTATAATAATAGCTGCAGCTGTTGTATGTGAAATGGTGGCATTCCACCGAGGCATCTGCACCCTTGGTGCTTTATTTGAGATGTGTAATTTGGAACTTGTAGCACAGTGAGCACACTACAACTGCCAAAATTAAGCTTCTTTAGGGAAATATAGAGAAAGCCGATTGATCTCCAAGGTAGAGAAAGCCGGCTTTCAGAGGGATTGACTAAAGCTTTATTTCTGGTGACCTTGGGTCAAGCTAGGTACATGTGGAGACACGACAGTGTCCTTTGGGGATTTGACAAGGCCGTACGTTCCCACCTGTTAGAGGGAGACCACATCTGTATTCTGGTCTTAGAGCTCATGAAAAACCCCACCTCATAGCTTGATTATTACAACTGCCAGGCCTGATATTATGGTATAATTATATATGAGTGGTATAATTCTGTTATACTGGTAGAACTGTACCCTTAAATTCATATGAACATCTGCGCAATGCACAGTATCGTCAGTTGCTGTAGAGTGAACTAGACTCTCTCGGGAAGCAAGCTTCCTTGGTTACAATTTAAATTGGGTCACTCGGGGCACTGGATACCCAGTCTTTTTCAAGTTTGAAAAGTCTTCAGCCAGACAACTATTCGACAGTGCAGCATGAACTGCCGTCTCTGCTTCTCAAATCATCCTCCTTGCCAGAAAATCAGATCACTGCTGGTTTACTGATAAACCTTTATGGATAATAGTTTTTTTGTGTAACTATTATCTCTAATTGTTTGTTCACAAACAAAGAAAATGACCAATATCAGAAATCAGACTAAAAACTAACTTCTTTTTTGTGGTCATGGATTTAATGCTACTATTATTAATTTAAACAATAATAATATTTCAGAATGCCATTCAACAAGTATAATAAATTATAATTATAATGAGACAAAGTACATAATAAAGTACATCACTGTAAAATAGAGTAAGTGATTATTAAACTAGTACATTCATGGAATGGCAGGGGCGAGCCTGAGCATTTAGCCTCGTTAGTGTATAGTTGTTGTGTATAACATAAATCATAATTCAAGTTATGTGGTGAGTCCAGATTTTAGTAAACAAGTCTGTATTATGTGAACACCAGTTTCACCACAGATTTTTGTGCCGTGGCTATAATGTTAATATTTAACAACGCTAATGGGTTTGTTGATGGTGAATAGAATCAATAGTTTGGTTATGTTCAGATGGTGCACTTTCTCCAACTATCTCTTGCTGAGTGTGTTCCTTGCCTAGGCGTCATGGGAACAATGTACCTGTGGAAGATGTGATAAGTAGGATTCCTCGGTCTCCTCACTCACTGCAGGCAGCTCTACTGCTATCACACACGAGCTCATTAGACGTACCTAAGTTACTGTTTGCTCTGTTGCAGCTACTGTTTACTTTTCCGCCGGCGTCTCCGGTAGGCCCTTTGATATTCCTTTTGTCGCTCCAGCCGTCCCGGCTTTCACGTTGATCGGGTGACTCTGCCTCTCGTCATCGCTTTCTGGTAGCGGCCTTGTCGTGTAAAGTTGTTGCTTTTCAGGTGTCTGTTGTTGTCGTCTCTGAGTCATCTGCATCATTGCCAGAATGCCAGCATAGATTTGAAACCAAGCGCCAATTATACTGTGCGCACGTGCTAAAAAGGGCGTTTCCTACTTCTCGGGAACATTGAAAAGGACAAACAAAAATAAATAATTGTGATAAGACCAGGATAAGACTGTGATAATTTATTTATTAATTATTTTTTGTCTGCATATATGTATCCCACCTTGGCAAGCCCACGCTCAAAAGCATGTACTCTTGTTGTCCTAGGGTTCTTTTCTTGTATCATCTCTTATCTGTCCTTCATTCGCTTGTGTATATTAAACAAGTTGGCCCCCCAAAAAACGCAAAGATGTCTACGTGGATTTGGCATTCGATACGCCAGCAAATCTGCCAAAAATAATACAATGTTGTCTTATAGTGTAATTTTGATCTGTATACAGTGGAACCTTCACCGAGAACATCCACTGAATAGAGGACTGTTCAAAAACCCATTAGCAAATTCTGTTCATATCTCACTGCCCAAATTGATATCTGCATAACCATGCACTTTGCATGACTCACGCAGTATATTTTTAAACAAGTACAATAATTTGTATAGTCTTTGTGAATGGCATAGTGTTGCTATTGTCAGAGCAGATGTCAATTCAGTCGCAATAATCAATTATCATAAGCATAATTTATCATTATTTTTATATTACAAATAAGCCGGCACTGGCTAATCAGAACATGTTTACATCGTGGTCTGCTTAGCAAAGACAGCTACATCATTGTAAAAATGTCAGTAGTACATGTTCTATTAGTACAAGGTAATGTTACAGTAACTGGATATTATTTTTGTTACTTAACATACAGTTTTATTTCGATTGGTATTGGGTAGTAAAACTGTAACATTGGAAGTCATTCAACCATCCACTGGACCAGTCTGTCCAGGACAAGAGGTCATACTGACCTGCACTGTAGCACGGACTGATACTTTAGATGGGAACCTTGTTTTGGCTTGGACTGAATTCAAACCAAATTCTCCTGTAAGCACTCAGAATTATAATAAAGTTGACCCAAAGTCAGGACCTTATGTTCTTGGAGTCAATTTTATCACCACTGCGGTGTTCATGACTACCACAGACAGCATAGTGATTGTATCTAATGCCACACTTGCATCTGCTACACTTTCAAATACTAACACCAATATTAACTGCATGAGTCCTCCACAAGCAAATGTTCAGGCAGTTATCATTATTGTAGCAGGTATAATTTTATTATACACGTATCGCAGTTATGGCATCACAAATCTTATTATTATAGGTGCTGGAGATGTGCCAGTTGCTCTTCAAATATCAGCATCTGTTTGTTTAACATCACTGACATGGCTACCTCCTCCTAATACTAACTGCGTCTTCAACTACACTGTCAATATCACCAACAGCTCCTGCAGTATGACTGTGTACAGTAGCAGCACTTCACTGATACTGACTGACCTGCTCACTCGTGGACAGAACTACTCATTTGCTGTAGCTGTTACTGACAGTACAGGACAACATGGACCATGGAGTGATCAGCTGATGGTGACTTGGGATGGTGAGTAATAAGAAAATTCTATCTCAGATTGTGGTCACAATTATCCTATACAATTAGTTCCTGGTTTAGTCTCTAATATTAGTTTGAGACTTCATCAAACAACTATTCTTGCTAAATGGAAGGTGAACACGAACCTAAATTCTTAATCTTGTTCATTAATTGTATTATACAGTCATCTTCATCACCAACCCATCCTCCTGCACTCTACTACACTGTTACTCACAATGTCAGTGGTAATGGCAGTGAGCTAGCATTCAACACTACTACCAATGAAGCTAGCTTGAGTGGAGCAAAATATGGAGAAACATATTCGATTTCAGTTTATGCTTTGAATGTTGTTGGAAAAGTATTACCAGCAAATGCAACAATAAGTGGTTAGTGCACAGGATTGTGATATACGTGATTACTTACATGTACTCTTATAGCTATAGCGCCTAGTCACACTACTGTAACAGTTCAAGCTACTCCACTTTCAGTAATAACAGTTTATGAACCTATATGTAAAGGTGACAATGGTATCAATGGTATCAATAGTCTTAAGTTACTAACTTATACTTTGTGTAGAAACAACACAAGTCATGAACTGTACACAAGAGCAGTCTTTTACAGATGGTTAGCGGCATTTTTTCTGAAGTCACTATTATTTAATTTTTATGCAGTGACAGTGATCGCTGTATTATTATCCAGTGCAGTACTGTCTATCATTGGTACAACCCTCATCACTAGTCTTGTCTGGTGCTGTGCTGTTATTAAGAATAAGAGAAATATTAATGCTAAACTTCAGAAAAATCTGTCTATGAAGCAACATGAGCTCACCCAATCGCAACTAATGGGGAATATTTCTACTGGAGAAAATCTAGCTTATGGACAGGTTGTTGATATGCCAATTTATGAGGACATCAATAAGTGACAATGAATATAAACTTCAGTTGTAGTTACAATACTTGATGATTGCTTGCCATTGTGTTAAAACCTCAGCTTCTGAAGTTCATTTCATATTTTTATATTATAGTTAGTCCGTCATTATATTCCACTCTTCGGCTACTCATCTTCAGTGCTGTATTAGCACAATACCAATAGAAAGGCTATTACATAGTGAGTGTGCAAGTGGGGAGAAGCTGTATACTGTTTGAAAAAACATGCACTCTCGTTTATTTTTGTGCCACGTTTCCTGGTATAGATCCCTATCCTGTGTTTGCTGTGTTTGGTGTAGTCATGGAACCGGTGAGAGTAACATGAATGCTCAGTCTAACACAAGTGTTGTTATGTGTTACTGCATGGTAAACTCTCTTATGTACAAATATGAGATTATGTTATTCACAGTTCAAACCATAATGTACTGTCAATTCAACAAGATCAAAGTCTGCTGAACGATAGAAGAAATCAAGCTACATGAATTAGTTTAGTTAGCAAAGTGGTGATAGTAGCCAACTAGTTAGGTACAAGTGATACAGACATCACTATAACCTGTCAGTTTGTAACAATACTTAAACATCTGCAGGTTTGAACTGTGAATAAAATAATATCACTGATACTTGTACAGTGCAACCTCTTTTACTGAATGCTTAATAGAAGATTCAAAAAATTTTGAATAAAATTACGTGATTCTCAGTTTTCTATAAGGATGTTTGGATCAATATTTACTTTAATTCCCTGATGAGGAGCAACTTGAGTCAGTAGCTATACATGTAATGAAATAAGAGGTATAATAGTAGCAGAAAACAATTATGGTATGCACCTTTTTATAAAAATAAATAACCACGATTAATATTATCATTCCTATGAGAATGAAAGATAATATACCAGTCGTGGCACTCAAAGCTATTTCAGCTGTTGATGGTTCTGATGGTACGTTTGTAGCTTCTATCAAAGAGGAAGTGATTGAACATGCTGAGTATTGTATTGTATTTTGACAAGCCAAAGTCAGGATGTCTATAGAAAATATCATTGTTATACCAATGGTGATTTTCAACCTGAACAAATATGATGATTTCATAACAGTTCTTCCAGCAGCATTGGTGACAGTCATGTTCACACTGAGTGTCTCAGTTGTTGGAACGGAGCAAATCATTGATCTAGTGTTGTTACTGGATTGATGTTACTGGATTGATGTAGTACATGTTATAGTAGACATAGTGATGGGAGGAGTACATACACCTTCACCAGGTGGACTGGTTGTCTATAGAAAAATATAGGCTCCAGTTAGCAAAACATAATGCATGCATAGCCTCGTCCACAGGCTCACTGGCGGCATAATTAAAATCACCACCAGAGAGCCTGGGGCATGGTGCACAAACATGTTTACAGCTCACCCATGAGATCTCGTAGGAGGTGTTGGTATCACATGAGCTGTTAAGAGCCATTATGGTGACTGCAATGTCAATCCCTATAATGTGTGATATCACTTTGAAATTCACAATATTCGTCATTGCAGTTCCTTACTGCTATCAATAATCATTTGTTTACTGGTGGTGTTGTCTCCAAGGTGATCAATGCAGTTCACAGCAGCAGTGATTGGTTGTTTTTCTAATACTAAACTAATATTCAGTGAAGTGGTATTGTGGCTTGATTCATTGGTAGACAGTTTATAGTGTGTACAACATTCAGGAGCAACAACAGGTGGATTCCAGAACAACTGCACACTGTCTTGAGAGAATTTGCATGCTGAGTGTACCCATGAGGGACTGGATGGACTTATGTTAATTTAATTGAAGTACATAAAGTCAATACCTTTGCTCCCCTGCACACGACTGCAACGCCAGCTGAGTCGCTCTTCAAGATGAACACTAAACTGCGTAATTAGAATTCTGTAAAATTCTTGACGGTATACACTGTTTCGTCTAGCATAAATAAGTATACTTACCTGTTGCAAAAAATTCATAACTTTACTAAACATCAAACTGATCCTCCGGAGGTCAGTGCAGGCATAGGGTGCAGGTCAGTTGAGTGTCAACTCTTTGATCTCTTTTCCAAAGAAATAAACACAAAATTCAGCGCTATCCATGCATCAAGCATAGTGATCTGCATCAGAAGTATTCTTTGACTACAGTACTGGCTTACAGTACTCCTGGAGGTGCCTGAAGATAGCCGTACTTGATGCCCTAAAGGTAAAGTAATCGATGCAAGTAATTATAGGTTTGCATACTTACTTGACCAAAAGCTGTAGCAGACATTTTCTGTGATGGTATTGCACGATGTTTAGCGGTCAATTTTAAGCCTGCATTGGTTATTACAGAATAGTTATTCCTCTGTATAAAGTGACTCACACTTTCTCTTTACACAACATTGCTTCTTCTTCCCAGTACCTCCATATTTTACCATGTCTTTGCAGTACTGGCACACTCCACAGTCAACCTCTTCTATACATCCATCACATTCACCGCATCTTCACTTCCGACTACCTGGAAGAAGTAATTCTACATCATGGCAGTAATCTCAGTTGAAACTAAATCTCACTCTTTGCCACTCTGGGTTCCAACTTTTCAAGATTTCAAGAGCTTCTTTGATTTTCTCTGTGGTTTCACTTTGTACAGTGAACTCAGCTACAACTGAGTATCCAACATTTGTTCTAACACAAATAAAAAAAAGTGCTAGCTCATACTTGGTTGTCTTGTATGTTGCATCAATTAGGCTGATGGTGTTCCCGTACTGTACCAGCAGATCCTTTTGCCATCCTGTTTGGTGAACCCATAGAAGGGTTTGAGTGAAGTCACTGTTGTGAACTGATGACACCGTTTCACTTGAATCATCGATTCCATCATTGCCTTTGCTTGATTCTGTCATTGCAGGTGTACATGTAGTTGCGATAAACGGACGAAAGAAGTGATGGCTGTCTGGATCAGTCTTCTTCCACTGGTCTACTTTCATCTTCACGTTCTCCTGATACAGACAACTGTAACGCTCGCTTGGCCATGTAGATGTGATTTTTCAGGTCTGTGTCTACAGGAAAGTACGCTCTGTCATGAGGATCTGGAGGTGAATTCTTGCAGAGATCATGGGTGACATAGTAGCGAAGCAAACTACGAACCTGTATTGTGAGGAAGATAATTGTTTAACACATGCATTTCCTGTGGTTTAATTGTGTCTGAGAGCACTAAACACTTGCATTGTGATGTGGTCTATATGTTATGAACAGGCTAACGAGTGACCCATAATTATGCATTTTATTGCCTGTGTAGACCCATTAAGTAGAAGTAGAGTGCACATAATCACTCTTATTAAATACCAATAGTTATTCACTTACCTGTTCAATTTCTGTGATTCCGTCAGCAACAATGTCAGCTATTTTTCTTGCCACCTTCTCGTTCATTCTCTGTGAATATCCTGCAATTCCTCCACCAGTAGGATGACCACTGTGAACCTCTTCCATAGGAAGAGAAACATAGTACATAGTCACAGTCTCAATCTGGTCCTTGTTCTTCGATAGAGCAGACTTTAATCGCTTCATTTCGTTTTCTCTCGCTGTTCGTAGAGATGTTCCGGTTGATGGTTTGGCTTTGTACTGAGGGTATACTGTGCACTGCTTGATTGCAATGTGTGCATGGCATCCCATCTTTCTTGTCCCTTGTAGCTTTACTTGATGTGTGTTTTGTTTTCTTTCTTTGTAGTAGAGTGGCCCGAACTGACATTCCAACCGTTTGGTTTCTACTATATCAAATGGTACGTTGTCCAGGTGCATGTTGCCTTGAAACCAAAAAAGTTTTGGAATAGCCTGCAATAAAAAATTATTGATAATAGGAGAGAAAAATGGAGTCGAACCCAACACCCTCAGCTATCTAGGCTGACGCTCTCACTCACCACTGAACTACAGGAACCCAGGTGGCAGAGGAGCAGTGATAGGTCTGGTTGAGTCCAGCTGCTAATCTCTCATGTAGAGCCGAGTCACGGTGTCATCGGCTCTATGCGAGAGATTAGCAGCTGGGCTCAACCTGACCTATCACCTTCCTCTGCTACCTGGGTACCTGTAGCTCGGTGGCACCTAGATAGCAGAGTCCCAGCTGGTCTCAGGTTTTTCTCAGCGGTTTCCCTTAGGATAAATAATTATCTCTAATAATATTATTATTTGGTTTTATCATTAGAGTTGATCCAACTTACAGTGCTATTTTCTTTATCAGCCGATCCAGAGAGCTTCTTTGAGCGCCGAGTGCCAAAGGTTGTGACAGTTGCCCGTCCATGGTCACTCAGAACTCTGTCGATGTCTTCCACCCATCCTTCCCAGTAAACTCCTCTTTGCTGCAGTTCATGATTCCACTCAGCCATCTGAACATGATTACTTTGTCTAAAATTTTCTATCTTGTATAACAATTTTTTTATTTATAATAATTATCATTATGCTACAAAGCTACTAGGCTGCATGTATGTAGATTATACGGCCATAATATAATTACTACCAAGTATTATATAAACCTACAGCGATGTCTAATGGTGATCTTCTACAGCTGTCAGGCTTTTGCCGCTAAGTGCAACTTCAATTCGCGCGCAGTACGAGCGTAGGCGTGTACTATGACGTAATCCGTTTCAAAGGGGGTGAACCATAGCCTAGTACCTAGTCGTTAAATTAACGCCTAGTATCAAATGCACACGCATGCGCGAACAAAATGGGCGGGACAGCTATAGCATGCTTTCTCATTGTGCCAGTATGGACATCTAACCAACCGTGGATACTCGTAGCTACAGGATTGTATGTCCAAGTTTGCAGCCAACTACTTCTTGTCGTTCGTTAGTATTCGAATTTCTTAGTCAGCAAAACTGAAGCACGAGGTCAGTACACAAGTCACAAACATAAACGGAAAATATCCGGTATTACTGGAATGTCGGGAAAAATGTCGCGCATGCGTATGCATTTGAAACTAGGCGCTCTATTTGGCGCCGAGGTACTAGGCTAGGGTGAACCATAGATACAATATACTCACAGGGATTAGCAACGGACAGGAATTTCAACTACATCCGTGTTACGGGTTAAATTTCCAACGTGTTAGAGCACAGCGTGCGAAGAGTAGTGCCCGCCAAATAGCATGGCTTGACAAATCGCGTGTGTGGGTAGGACTGCTGTAACGCGAAGGCAGGAAAATTGTCAGTACAACGAAGGATTCAAAGCACGAGTAAACAAATGTTAAAAGCAAGATCTTCTTTCAGCACAGTTATTCTCATAGAACGGCCTTTCTTCTCGAGGATAAACTGAAAACAAGATCAGCCAGAGTGTTTCTATTGTCAGAAGAGGTACAGAAAGACCCGTACCGTAGGGCTGAACGCCTTAGTTTGTCTAGTGCGACAGCGCTATACTGTGTGAGATCGAGAATAGAAAATGCGCTATTCTCACGAGGACATGTACGAACTAACATGTTATCAGCAAAGAATGGACTGAAGCACAACTAAAAACTAGTAACGGGTACAGAACCACTTTTCAACAGAGTAAACAAACTGTTTGTTAGCGTTTTACAACGCTCGTTCTGCAACCAACAACGGCTTCGCCGGCTAGCGATCAAAACGAAACAGTACTCAAGTCGCCTTTACTATCAAAGTGTAGGCAGAACGTACTAGTCAATCACCAGAGCTCGACAACGTGCCGAGCCAGTGACTCTTTTTAGCACGGTCGTCAAGAGCTAGCTTAGCAACGAGCTCGTTGCAAGGCAACGGTTAATATTTAACCCGTAACGAGGATGTAAATCAGCTCGTAATACAAAATGTATTGGCGTTGCTAATCCCTGTTGGTATACTGTATCTATGGGTGAACAAAGCCAAACCCAGAAGGGGTTGACACACGTGGTATGGAGCAAGCAAGACAGCTAGCCTAGTCTTGCTGGAGTTTATCACAATTACTACAGCACAAGGAGAACGGCTGGTGAGCAACTGCTGGCTCTTTTACATTTTTGTGATCTGTGTGTGTGTGTGTTTCTCTCGCAGGTGAGTTAAATACTGATCGAGTCAGCTAGCTGCGTCCTAGCTCAATGTTTGATGTGTCTCATTCTGCTGCTAATTGCTTCAGGTTACTGGAAAGGAATATAATAATTATTATAATCATTCTCTCAGTTAGTTGACAACAAGGTACTGTAACCGCACCACTCATCATATGTACAATAATTAGCTCACACATTTTGCACTAGTCTCAAACATTCAGTTGCTCTCTCACATAAGCTGCTAAATTCTTATGCATTATACTCCACCCACTACTCTGACAAACTCTTTCAACTTGATTGTACGCAATAGCTGCACAGTAGTTACCAGCATCAGTCGACTACTTGAGAACACGGCTGTGACAGACCTATCGTGTTTCAAAACAAAATTAATGTGTGTATGTGAGCTAAAAATTAATGTACAAGTAATAAAAACATTTTAACAAAAATGAAAGAGATTTAGGGTTGGTACATGTATCGAAAAAGTATGGAAACAAGATTTAAAATTAAAAGTACTGTAACAATAGCAGTGTAATGCTACCTCCCTATTAAATTAACTACAACTATCGAAAGCAGTTAATTTAGGGAGGTAGCATTACACTGCTATTGTTACAGTACTTTTAATTTTAAATCTTGTTTCCATACTTTTTCGATACATGTACCAACCCTAAATCTCTTTCATTTTTGTTAAAATGTTTTTATTACTTGTTTATTTTCTTTTTTTATTAATGACTTAGTTGGCACTCATGCAAATACAGTGTAAAGAGAACTATTCCACTGACTGCACTGGATCGACTCTGCACTGCAAGCAACACGTACCATGCAACATTAGGTAAGCTTAAGTTAGCATTCTTACGAGCCTGAACAGACAAATCCAGTGTGATTTGCTCGTTGTCTGCTGTGAACACTGCTAGTAGCAGCAGCACTCGCGCTCCAAGCAATTTGTACTAAGGTGCGCTTGTATTAGAATAATTACATACACGGGCGTGCGCGAGTAGGCGTAACCTAGTAACGGAGTTCAAGCAGAATGTATGGAATGGCGACTGTTATGGACCAAAAATCGCTGTTTTTCTGGAAATACTCGCTTCTCCCAGTGTTTTAGGCCTAAATAGATATCAGGTGCACTGATGGTCATAGGTAGCGTTGCTTCTGTGTACGTTTAGTTGCGTTTGGTTCGCTCACTACTGTGCTAGACTCGCTGAAGAATAAGAAGAAGAAAGAAAGAAGATGAACAAACGGGTGACCACGTGTACTCTGGTTTACCACCTTAGACCTGGTTTCTTTTGCTTCTGAAGGTCTCTTTGTAATCGCACAAATCGTGCAAAGAGCTTCAGAACGTTAGATTAGCTTGAAACGCCCGTACGGCGAAGATATGGCAGTGCCGTACTTAGTGCCTCCAGGCGAGACGCCATCCTGTCATGCCCACAGCAACTGGCCTTAAAGTCTTTATTAGTAGACTCATTGAAAGCGCTTACCTCTTAGGATAGCTCCTAGGTAGTTAGAATACCCCTGATGTCGTCAACAGCCAAGATATACGTGAATTATTGCATTTAGCCTAGGTGTAGCCGCCATCTTATTTTCCGCCCAACCCTAAATTGCCACGTCTACCGCGTGGCATAATAGTTTTGCGCTAAGCCTAGATACCGTATTCACTCAAATAGAAGCTGGTCTCGTTTAGAAGCCCGGTCTGAAATAAGTTAGGAACGTACTATAACACTTACAATGTGGCTAAATGGTGCATTTGGTAAGTATCTCAAAAAGAAATAGAGCCCCATGCTTTTTAAGCTTATGGTATTATCTCAGCATATCTCAATCTTTCAGTCTTACTCGTTATGTCACAGTAGACCTGCACTAGTGAGCCATTAGTAGAATTGATCTGATAGTTTAACACTAAAACCTGTCACTAAATCATATTTTGTGCTAAAATTCGTAGATTGGAAATTTTTGTCCGTTAAATTTTGCGTTATTAATTTTAATGAGTTTTCATCAAAAATTATAAATCTTGCTGGAATTGCTCCAAAGTTGTTGAAAATCAACTCTAAGTGTTTTAAATGCCATTTAAAATCAGTTTTGGATGAAATGTGCATTGAAGGATTATAAGGTGATTAACTCTTTAGTGACTGAATTATTTTGACGAAAATTCGGCTTGCTCTAAACTGACAGTTTGTCTTGCAATTTCTACAACATGCAGTACGCTAGCTGTTCCAAACTAACACTGTTTTTTCCTGGCATGTCAAAGTTTACGACCATGTACTAAACTCTGAGTTGGCCACTCCCAATTCGGAACTGAAGCCGCTTAAGTGCTGCGACCTCGTCATTTTTCAGCCAATTTTGGTCTTCGTTTAGCCCTGGTGACTGATACAAAAACCTGGTGGTGTCCAGGTGAGCAAACAGCATAGTTTAGACCATATTCTATGCCCAAGTATGCATTTCCGGGCATCCTGAAGCCCCAAAAATGCCGAAAGCGGCGAGGGGCTCTGCCCCTTCGAACCCCAGGTTAAAGGGGGGACACCCCCCTTTAAAAATCCCCTGTTCTATATATTTTAGTGGGGAGGGCGCGGCGAAAAACAGTGGGTTTTTTCAGGTAAAGTTAGCTTTTGCAATTAAACTTTATTTGACCTTTCTAGAGCACTTTTCACACTATTTATGACGTCTACAGTAGGTGGAGTCAATAATGACGGCTAAATCCGCTATAGGCCCTAATTTTAATCGTTAGCTGCGCATTATTTCGCGGGATAAACAACTAAAAACAACATACAGGAGAAGACAAAGTCCGTTTCGTATTTGTACAATGATTGAAGATTCGCACAATGCTAGATTATTGTTCCATGCGACATCATGGTGCAGACGAACCACTCTTCTTGTATGATTGTACTACGATTTTAGTACGAATCATTATTGCTGAGTGCCTTAGCGTGAGGCAAATAATCGCAACTGTGTGTGGGGACTAGAGAGTTGAGTGTTTTGTGAGAAATAATCAATATGTATGTATGTATTATTATTTTGATGTCACACTTAGGAATGCTAATCAGGGTTATCTATTAGTATTCCTAAACATGACATGATGCCGGGTTACCACACTAGGGTTACCACTCTGATTCACCCCCGGCGTTGATGATTTTTGAGTAGTTGCACCGGCCTGCTGCGGCTCGCAAACGTTATCAGAGTGACTCGTGGTGAACAAGATGAGGACTGCATTGATTGTGATATTATGTGGTGTCAGCATAATTATTCATGTGCACGAACTCGCTGCTGTGTGCATGTACAGTGACACGGACGCTGTAAACTATATTAATAATTATTTTTGGTTCCCTTCATTTCTCACTCACAAATGCAGCGTCCACTGATAGATTGCTAATCACGGATTTACCTGAACAGTGGTGAGCAAAATGAGCATATGGACTCCTCTCAACAGGTACATTACACAGTGTTGTGATGTGTGCTACGCTCATCTTCTTGTTAGATGTATTCATGTGGTTCACTGGCTCCCAAGATGAAGCTTGGTGGTGGATGCATGGACAGTCACTTCCACAAACCAGCTGAATCATGGGAGGAGAGTGAAAGGTGGGTATTGATTTTCTCGGTCTCTCTCACACACACAAATTTTCTCCCCCTCTCTCACTCTCTCTAGTTGTGTCCATCTGTTCGCAAGGTGGCGGGATGTGACTAGGTTGTTAGTAGTCTATTACCTGTGTTAGCTGACACTACTAAAGTAGGTTATGATCGATATTAACAACATTATCAATCACTCATTATTGTCTCACACAGTTACCAGTCCTATGCAAGTCACTTGGTAAGCGAATTTTCAAACGGCACATTGAGTTGTTCTTAGATCCACTGTTTACTCTACTGTGAGCTTATCAAATATTCATGTATGCCTTTTTCACTCTCTGGTCATCTGTCAGTCTTCAGTTGAGAGCAGCTGGTGTTGACAGCAAATCACACAGCAGTTAGGGAGGAATATAGAAAAGAGCAGCATAACCCAATATGAGTTGGTCACTCATGAGGCTAATAACCAATAAATGTCATCTTATTATTCATAAAAATGTAATGAGATTTACTAAGTTTGTGATGTGACCTGTACTATAATTCATCCATTATTCATAAAAATGTAATGTGACTCAGCATGTATACTGTTGTGATGTCACCTGTACCACTATGTTGTGTTATCTATCATGATTTGACCAGTGTTTTCATTCTTGATCCTTGACCACTCAGGTACATATGCACTGCCTCTGGGTTTGACTTTTTAAATCTATCGAGAGTTTATTAAGCAGGAATATGCAACCTTGAATGCCACCCATGATGGGCATCATAAGTATTCTCAGAACTGTGAATACAATAACTGATATGGTGTGGTCAGGAGAACCAGTGAGAGTGATGTTGATGCTCACTCTAACCAACAGGTACATTACACAGTGTTGTGGTGTGTGCTACACTCATCTTCTTGTTAGATGTATTCATGTGGTTCACTAGCTCCCAAGATGAAGCGTGGTGGTGGATGCATGGACAGTCACTTCCACAAACCAGCTGAACCATGGGAAGGGTGGGCATTGATTTTCTCTCTCTCTCTCTCTTTCTCGCATGCGCATCACACCTCGTCGCATATTTATTTCCTTTTTCTCTACTCTAGTTGTGTTCATCTCTTAGCTGAGCTCAGCAAGATAGCGGGATGTGACGAGGCTGTGTTACCTGTGTTAGCTGACACTACTAGATACAAGCAATACAGACATCACTAAAACCTGTTTGAAACAGTACTAAAACAGGTTTGAATAGTGTATGAAAAGATCTCCACATATCCAATTGTCTCGTGCACAGATACCAGTCCTATGCAAGTCACTTGGTAAGAGAATATTCAAGCGGCACATCGAGTTGTTCTTTGATCCACTGTTTTACTCTATTGTGAGCCCATCACATATTCCTTGCGACTGTTTTATGTATGACTTCTTTTTGCACTATCCGGTCGTCTGCTAGTCCTCAGTTGAGAGCAGCTGGTGTTGACTGCTTGGGTCAGCTAACACAACAGTTAGGGAGGAATATAGTACGAGGCAGAGTAGAGCAACATAATCCAACGTGAGTACTATGTTGCCTGTTTGTGATTAATTTTAAATTAATTAGGCCGAATTGTCTGTTTTGCAGCTATGTACAGCAGTTTGATCAGTACTACAGTCCTGCCTTCTCATGAGAACTTTTTTCAATTGGATATTGATGTTCCTGAAATCATGCTGAGCCATACAGTATTACAGTTAGATGTTTCCACTCTTGGATATTATAATTATTTAAAAAAATTATAATTATTTAAAAAAATTCATTCATACAAAAAACGTTCTGTGTAGAGAAACCGAAACCAAAACATGCAGTATTCAGCATACAGTGTAGTTTACACCTTCATAGAATTATCTCCCAGCTCATTCAGAGACTCTGCATAAAATAATTATGATAATAAAACATCCAACATGTTTGCATGCATACTTTTGTGATCCTGTTCTACATTTCCTCACAATACAGACCACCAACGCAGACACAAGTATAATGCAGACCACTATTAGCAGTAACAAGCCCGTGGTAATGGCTGCTATTCCAGCTGGAGATGATACTTGATCACACACTGGTTCTGAGTTGATATATCTGATCAAGCCTGAAACAAAACAATTGTAACCACAGTGCAGTAAACATTGACAGTCACACACTTTGACAAGTCAGAGCCAAATCATCTAAAAGGGTAACAAAGCAAATTAATATTTATTTTAATTTACAATGTACTGCATAGCTAGCAAACCTGCAGACACAGATTTTAATGTAGTAACTCCCGCTTCATTAGTAACTGTGACAGTAGCAGTAATGGTTTCATTTGCTGGAACAGAGCAAATCATTGATCTAGTGTTGTTACTGGATTGATGTGTTGATGATGTAGTACATGTTATAGTAGACATAGTGATGGGAGGAGTACATACACCTTCATTTGTTGTCTAGAAAGTGGAGAAGTGTACAACTTGTATGCTTGTGCAGAATATCTCACCCATAAGATGTTGTAGTCGATGTTGGCATCACATGAGCTGTTGAGAACTTCTACAGTGACTCCAAGGACAGTGCCTAAAATGTCATCACAGTATCATCAGAGTATTAATGAATAATAATATTATTACTTGCTGTTTCTTACTGTTATCAATGGTCATGGCTTCACTAGTTGTGTTATCTCCAAGGTGATCAATACAGTACACAGTAGCAGTGATTGGTTGTGCTCCTATTTCTGATACATTAATACTTAAAGTATTACTAGGGATTGATGGGATTGGTTTGTCGGTAGACAGTCGTACTGTGTAGAATCGACAGCATTGGGGAGCAACAACAGGTGGATTCCAGAACAACTGCACTTTGTTTTGAGAGAACCTGCATGCTGAGTGTGCCCATGAGGGAATGGATGGACCTGCATTTGCAGTTAATGATCAAAATTAAGCATGATTTCTCAGCAAGCTTACTATTGGCAGATATATCTATCCTTTCCGGGACGTCTCCATCGGAGCATATAAAATTAGTCTCCTCCATGATGATATCCGAAGCTGTTGAGGTGTAGACAGAAGCATTGCCTACAGAGTCGTCTATGCTGTCGAGAATCATTGTCATGGATCCCAGTGTGCCAGTATCATTAACAGAGGCGGCATCATCAAAAAGAAAGCTGCTTCCACTGCTATTCCGCCATACCAAAAAACCATCGCTTGTTGTAGTTGTACATTGTGTTACCACCTCTGTTCCTTTGCACACAGCTCCTGGACCTTCTCGATTTTCAAGACAAATAACTACGTAGTAAGAAAAAGTAACGCATTAGTCTGTCTAGATGTGTAATACTAGTACACTTACCCGTTGCATGGGTTGTAGCCACCAAGACAAACGCAACAAGAATTGCTGCGTTAGGGTTCATTGCAGACAGACAAGGGTGGGGCTGACCCGTAATGCAAAGGTCAGAATTATGCGTGCTAGCTTTATACACGTACAGAATTCATGAAAGTGATTGTATTTATCGAAGGTTCACGCCCTAGACTAGGCGTGGCTCATGATTTTGTTCAGATGATATGACGTGGGCGAGCTCACAACTCTTTACTCTCTATTTGCTTTTACTAGAGAGTAAAGAGAAAAAAGTAGATGTGCAATGTCTGCAACGTAGTCTGATCTGTGTTCTGCAGTGTGTAGCCCTCAATGACTACCTGTAGGTCACGTGCCACTGGCTCAGGCTGCTCTTCGTGTGCAGACTACTGAATCAAGTTTATAGGAATCACTAGCTCTATTTGTGACGGAGAGAAACTCTACACCCTTAGCTTAGGTCACCACAACATGACTTATAACCGTTGTTTGTATCCAGGCTGGCAGCATGTACGCCGGTGCAACAAGGGGGTGTGGCTGTGGCTGTGCACCCCAAACTATGTGAGACTACAGTTACTGAAGTCTGAAGTAAAAAGAGAATGATGGCTTGACAGATTTGCAATTCATCTCAAAATTTCAATTTTCCGGTAGTGTTTGACATCAGTCATAATAATAACTTATTAATGCACATTATAAACTGAACTGTATCAATTCAACACCCTTGTTTAACTCATGATTTTTGACCAAACCTGGACCGGTGATAGTTTCAATATCAAGATTATCATTAATTTGCACAAAATTGGGGTTTAATGTGGTAAATTTCATAGAGTACCAACATACATCCGATAACGTTTCAATTTTTGACTGATGGACAATTATTATGTACGATACACTATTCAATATTCTATTCAGTGTTTACTCATGGTGTTATGATGTACATATAGTGCATGCAAAGGTTAGTGAAGGGCAGCTGTACATCTTTGAAACATGTCAGTGGCACATTTTTTGATCGTTCAAGGTAAGTATTTCAGCAGTAAAGATGTATTACATGCTAGTCAATGCTCAGCATTCTTTCAACTGGCATGTGGTATAAAGACTGTGACATTGGAAGTCGTTCAACCATCCACTGGACCAGTCTGTCCAGGACAAGCTGTCGTGCTGACCTGCACTGTGGCACGGACTGGTATTTTAAATGGGGACCTATTTTTGACTTGGAGTCAATTAAAACCAAATTCTTCTAAAACCACACGTGTTTATGATAAAGATGATCAGATGTCAGGTTCTCTTATGCTTGGTGACTTTATAACTACAGCTGAGTTCATGACCAGTGCTGATAGTACAATGATAGTATCTAATGCCACACTAGTGTCTGCTGCACTTTCAAATAGTGACACCAGTATTAACTGCAAGAGTCCACCCCAAGCAAATGTTCAGACAACTACAATTACTGTAGCAGGTATGATAGGCTATAAGTTAACCCATAATTTAATAAAAATATTGTAGGTGCTGGAGATATGCTAGTTGGGCTTCAAATAATAGCATCAACTTGTTCTGTATTATTGGCATGGCTACCTCCTCCTAATACTAACTGTGTCTTCAACTACACTGTCAATATCACCAACAGCTCCTGCAGTATGACTGTGTACAGTAGCAGCACTTCACTGATACTGACTGACCTGCTCACTCATGGACAGAACTACTCATTTGCTGTGGCTGTTACTGACAGTACAGGACAACATGGACCATGGAGTGATCAGCTGATGGTGACATGGGATGGTGAGTAAGAGAGTTCTATCTTAGATTGTGGTCACATTTATCCCATAACTATACAAGTTCCTGGTTTAGTCTCTAATATTAATTTGAGACGTTATCAAACTACTATTCTTGCTCAATGGAAGGTGAGCATGAGCCTATTATTAATACCAGTCTATAATTTTGTATTACAGTCACCATCATCACCAACCCATCCTCCTGTACTCTACTACACTGTTACTCACAATGTCAGTGGTAATGGCAGTGAGCTAGCATTCAACACTACTACCAGCGAAGCTAGCTTGAGTGGATTACAGCATGGAGAAACATATTTATTATCAGTTTATGCTTTGAATGTTGTTGGAAAAGGATTACCAGCAAATGCAACAATAAGTGGTTAGTACACAGGCTTGTGATATTATGCTTGATGTAGTAATCACTTACTCTCATAGCTATAGAACCTAATCATACTACAATTCAAGCTACTCTACTTTCAGTAATAACAGTTTATGAACCTATATGTAAAGGTGAGAGTGGTATCAATAGCCTTAGATTACCAATTTCATATACTTTCTGTAGAAACAGCACAAGTCATGAACCGTACACAAGATCAGTATTTTACAGAAGGTCAGCATCAATTTTTTATAGCAATTATTATGTGGTTATTAATTTTTATACAGTGACGATGATCACTGTATTATCCAGTGCAGTATTGTCTATCATTGGTACAACTCTCATCGCTAGCTTTATCTGGTGCTGTGCTGTTAACAGGATTAAGAGAAAAATCAATGCTAAAAATCAGAAAGATCTGAATAATATGAAACAGCATGTAGAGCTAACTCAGTCATCAAAAGGAGCCATTTCTACTGGAGAAAATCTGGCTTATGGACAAGTTGCAGATATGCCTATTTATGAGGACATCAATTCAAGTGACAATGAATACTGAATAATTATAGTTACTCATCTTTGTGTTCAACATTGTTATAGCCATTACAGTTTAAGTATAGTCAGTCAGCTGATCTGCTACAGAATTGTCATACACATCACAGTAATTGCTGTTTCAGTTTGTAAGCAGCATGTTAGAACATGAAGTGCATGTGCATAATTGTGGATGATCCACTGTTACTTTCACAAGCCAGTCAAACCAAAGCAGCAGTCGCCTCTTCTCTTTCCCTCTCTCTCTCTCTCATCTCATCTCTTTCTCTAGCTATTGTTACTGAACTGAGCTCAGCAAGGTGGTCAGATGTGATGATAGTCTCCTGCCTGTGTTAGCTGACACCGCACATCAAACCTGTTCGACTTACATTGTATAGTGTATAAAACGATCTCTCTTTACAATAACAAATCACTCATTACATATTACATATTACATATTACAGTCCTGTACAAGTCACTGGGCAAGATAATTTTAAAACAGCACATTTGATTTGCTTTTTTACTCTGCATGTTTTTCAACTGTATTTCATGTACAACTTCCTTCTTTTTTTTTTTTTTTTTTTTTAATAATAATTCGCATAAAGCAGGACACTAAAATAGCTATAGGTACAGCTAACTTGCATAGCACCCAGTTATACTAAGTTAATTAAGTAAACAATTACGAAAAAAAGATAATGAGTCAGTTTTCTGGGCATCAGGGGGGAGCCTGTTCCACAAAGCAATAGAGCGAGGAAAAAATGAGTTATCATAGGCACTGGAGTGAGCAAAGGGTCTCATAAACAACAAATTTTGAGTGCTTCTCAGTGATCGAGGTGGCGGCCTCACATGAATTGGAGCCTCTGGAAGACATATATAACCTTTGTAGATCTTAAAAAGAGTGATAAGTTTAAGGACTTTTCTCCTCTGCTCAAGTGACGGGATATGACAAGAGTTTAGTAAGGTATCATAATCAGCTTTCCATTGCTTGGTAGCAGCCTTTAGAGCAAATTTTTGGACATTCTCAAGCTTGTTGATGTGACTAGACTGATGAGGATCCCATACAACAGCTGCATATTCAAGACGAGGTCGAACATGTGTTAGGTAGAGCCTTAAGAAAGTATTAGCATCAGCAAAATTATAAAGAGTCCGATACAGAAAACCGATTTGACGTCTGGCCTTCATACAAACATCGTTTACTTGCAACGACCAGGTAAGAGTGGAAGTAATCCAGACACCAAGGTATTTGTAAGAGTCGACCTGCTCTAACGGGGAGTTGTTGAGAACAACGGAGCAGATGGAAGCGCTGGAGTACGTTTTCTGGAGATACTTTACCGCATCTCCCCTATCCTCTTTTTGTTGCTATCACAATTTGAACTGTTGCTTTTTCTTTATCATTGAACAATATTGTAGATTTAAATGATGTATGCAGATTTGATCAGTAACTTATAAATCAACAGTTTTTCGCAGAAGGTTGATCTGCAATTTCCGTATTATAATAATAATATAATATAATCATTTCCGAATCATTTGCTATTTTTATGCAGTATCAGTTGTTGTATTATCCAGTGCAGTATTGTCTATCATTGGTATAACCCTCATCACTAGTCTTGTCTGGTGCTGTAGTGTTGTCAAGAAGAAAGAATAAGATCGGCTTACCCGACAAGAACCATCAACATCACTAAAGGAGAATATTTCTTTAGAAGAGAATACACAAGTCACAGTTGAGTCAATTACTATGAAATACTATTAATAATTATTGTGTTGCTATCTATTGAACATTTGAATGCTACCTTAATTAATAATCTCTAAGTATATCATTTCAATAATTAAGACAAATGCTACCCACATGCTGGGAGCGATGAATCAGTGGTTTACTCTTTCAGTTCCCATGTTTTCTGTCTAATGACACAGTGTTGTGTTCATATCTTGTACCTAGACACACAGCACCTTGTCCTACATGATGTAAACAGCAAGGCATGTATCAACCTTCAATGATCTGTCTCATGCTCAGATACCAGTCCTGGGGCTGCTTGGTCACTGAGAAGAAGCAGCATATAATGCTGTTCTTTGATCCTCTAATGTGAAAACACCAACCCCTTCCGCCAAAAAGTTAGTTGTGTATCTCTTATCCAGTAATCAAGAGCTGCTGGTGCTGCAGCTTGCACAGGAATATAGTGCAAGGCAAGAATAGCTTTTTTCGTGTGGGTTTTCAGACTAATTAGTGCAAGTAGTGCGCACCCATCATGAGCTTACGATTGTGGTTCTATGTTTGGCCCAAGACTGTATAGTTGTCTTTAGTTGTTTAAACTTTCCGATATTTATCTCAACTGCAGTGCATTCACTCCTGAATACAAAGTGGATCACAGAGTGAAACCACCCCTTTGTAAACAATACGAGTTTTATGAATTCGTTATAATACAGGAAGCAAAAACAGTGCGGTTTAAAAATCAAAATAATTTTAGCTAATCACAAAGCAAAAAAACACAATTCTGAAGACTGAGAATTATATATGCCTTGTTTGTTTGTCTATGTGGGTCTGCATCACTGCAGATGACTCAGTCAGCCCCTTGACTAGTGTCCAGTTTCATGTGTCGAAACAGGTGCATCATGATGATGGCATGAGGTTATTACTTGCTGATGACCACTGTGTAGATCATTTTTTGATGATTTACAACTCTAGTGCTCTTCTCGTCCCAGGGGAGTACATGCACTCACATTTATGTGCTCCTCTTTGCCGCTGGTGGCACATATGATAGTCGTATCACCGGCAGCTACTACACATCGTTTTTGTGTAGTTTATTCCTCTCTCTCTCTCTCTCTCTCTCTCTCTCTCTCTCTCTCTCTCTCTAAAATGCGCTCACACATTTAGTTGTCTTCAGCTGTTAGCTGAACTCAACAAAATTGTGTGATGCGGTTGTTGAAAGTGTGTTAACCCGCATCCAATCACCTCATACAGATTCCAATACTGTGCAAGTCATTGGGTAAGAAAATTGTAAATGACACTCAGCTGTTCTTTGCCGGATCCACTGCTTTGCTCTATTGTCCCACTACATACTTTAGCAATGTATCTCTTATCCAGTCATCTTCCAGTGAATCCAGTTCCTCAGTTGAAAGCATCTGGTGTTGATTGCTCATGCACACAACAGTTATGGAGGAATATAGTGCGAGGCAGAGTTGAATAACATAATCCAACATGCAATGTGCTATCTATTTCAATTTTAGTTTAACAGATGAACTTATGTTGACCAAATCTGGGTCAAATTGTCAGCACTGCAGTACTGAGAACATAATGGAAGTTTTCCAGATTGTTGACTCTTGTATGGATATGTATCCAAAATTGTAAAAGTCGAATGATGAGATTTTCTGTTCAAGTTAAGCAGTGAATTATTTAGCAGACTACATGGTAACTAGTGAATCCAGTAGTCAAAGAATGAGAAACACCAGTATTAATTTTGCTACCATTAAAATGTTTAGTGGGTGCTATCTACGATAGTGCAAAGAGTAGTGCATGATGATGAAAAATTATAATTTCCTGTATAGAATAACTACATCAAAACTTTCTTTAATTTAACTTACAGTGTAATTTGTCATATACATTATAATTACTATAATCAAACACAATTTTAAATTCATTGATCTCATTCGCAAGAACAATTCACCTTTGGAGTGTATGACTGTAAAATTATGATAAAAACATCCCAAAAATTTAATTATTTTTTTTGCATACCTTGTTCTATTTCTAACAGTACATATATAAATCAGGAGTACGATGATGACAAATAGAAGAAGTACCAGAATAAGTACTATCACTGAGCCAAAGATAATGATGGTGAAAGCTGTTAGTGATAGTTGACCAGGCACAGCTGGTTCTCCAGATGGTGATGGTATGACACAACTTTGCATGTTAAACTCTGTACAAAAATCAATGGTAAGCAACAGTAACAATGAGTACTGTTACTGTTTACTTTGACAATTCTCGGCAAGAGCATCTAAGGAATAGTAAGACAATTTTTAGTACACATAGCTTACTGCATAGGTAGCAAACCTGCAGAATTAAATTTTGTTGCCGTAACTCCTGCTTCGTTAGTGATGGTGACAATAGCATCAATGGTCTCAGTTGATGGAACAGAGCAAATCATTGATCTAGTGTTGTCACTGGATTGATGTGTTGATGATGTAGTACATGTTATAGTAGACATAGTGATGGGAGGAGTACATACACCTTCGTTCGTTGTCTAGAAAGTGGAGAAGTGTAACAACTTGCATGCTTGTGCACAATATCTCACCCATGAGATGTTGTAGGTGGTGTTGGCATCACATGAGCTGCTGAGAGCTTCTATAGTGACTCCAAGGACAGAGCCTATGCATGTCATCACAGTATCATTAAAAATAATTATTATTGCTGCTGTTTCTTACTGTTATCAATGGTCATGACTTGACTGGTAGTGTTATCTCCAAGGTGATCAATGCAGTACACAGTAGCAGTGACTGGTTGTACTCCTATTAATACATTAATACTTGAAGTATTAACGGAGATTAATTGGATTGATTCGTTGGTAGACAGTTGTACAGTGTAGTATTGGCAACATTCAGGAGCAACAACAGGTGGATTCCAGGACAACTGCACACTGCCTTGAGAGAACCTGCATGCTGAGTATGCCCATGAGGGACTAGATGGACCTGCATTTGCGATTAATGATCAAAATTAAGCATGATTTCTCAGTAAGCTTACTATTGGCAGATATATCAATCGTATCTTCGTCTTCTCCATCGGAGCATGTAAAAGTAGTCTCCTCCATGATGATATCCGAAGCTGTTGAGGTGTAGACGAAAGCAGTGCCTACAGGGTCTTTGCTGTCGAGAATCATTGTCATGGATCCCAGTGTACCAGTATCACCAACAGTGGCGATATCCAAAAAAGTAAAGCTCATTCCACTGCCATTCCGCCATAACAAAAAACCACCGTTTGTTGTAGTTGTACATTGTGTTTTCACCTCTGTTCCTTTGCACACGGCTGCTGAACCTCCTCGAATTTCAAGATGAGTAACTGCGTAGCAAGGAAAAGTAACGATATGTCTGTCTAGGTGTGTAACACTAGACTATTAGTACACTTACCCGTTGCATAGGCTGTAGCCACCAAGACAAACGCAACAAGAATTGCTTTAGCAATGGCGGCCATTGCATTGACTAGGGTGGGGTTGACCAGCAATGCTAACGAATCAAAGGTCAGTTTAGGCGTGGGTCATGATTTTGTTCAGATGACGTGGGCGAGCTGACGACCGACAATGTTTTTACTTATTCTTCATAAAAAACTATGTGAGACTACAGTAACTAAAGACCGAAGTAAAAAAGGAATGATGGCTTGACAGATGTGTAATTCATCTCAAAATTTCAATTTGTCAGTAGTGTTTGGCATCAATCATAATAATTTATTAATGTACATTATGAAACTGCATATTCAACACCCTTGTCCACTTCATGATTTTTGACCAAAGCTGGACTGGTGATAGTTTCACTATCAAAATCATTAATTTGGTGTTTAAAAAGTGCTGAATTTCAAGGAGTACGCATAATTAAATCTGGGTACGAGGCTAAGTACCAACATACATCCTGTATCGTTGCAATTTTTGACCTATGGACAATTATTTTGTATGATACAATGAGTGGGTTGAATGTCCACTATTTTCAATAAGCCATTCAGTGTTTACTCATGGTGTTATGATGTACATATAGTGCATGCAAATTCCAAAGGTTAGTGAAGGCCAGCTGTACATCTTTGAAACATGTCAGTGCCACATTTTCTGATTATACAAGGTAAGTAATTCATCAGTAAAGATGTATTTCATGCTAGTCAATGCACAGCATTTTTTCAACTGGCATATGGTATAAAGACTGTGACATTGGAAGTCATTCAGCCATCCACTGGACCAGTCTGTCCAGGACAAGCTGTCATGCTGACCTGCACTGTGACACGGACTGGTACTTTAGATGGGAATCTAGTTTTGACTTGGAGTCAATTCAAACCAAATTCTTCTACAAGCACACGTGTCTATGATAAGGGTGATCAGATGCCAGGCCCTCACATGCTTGGTGACTTTATAACTACTGCTGAGTTCATGACCAGCGCTGATAGTATAATGATAGTGTCTAATGCCACAATCGCTTCTGCTGTACTTTCGAACAGTGACACCAATATTAGCTGCAAGAGTCCACCCCAAGCAAATGTTCAAACAACAACGATTACTGTAGCAGGTATGACGACTTCAAGTTAACCCGTGATTTTAATAAAACTATTATAGGTACTGGAGATATGCCATTTGGGGTTCAAATAATAATATCAGCTTGTTCAGTATCACTAACATGGCTACCTCCTCCTAATACCAGCTGTGTCTTCAACTACACTGTCAATATCACCAACAGCTCCTGCAGTATGACTGTGTACAGTAGCAGCACTTCACTGATACTGACTGACCTGCTCACTCGTGGACAGAACTACTCATTTGCTGTGGCTGTTACTGACAGTACAGGACAACATGGACCGTGGAGTGATCAGCTGATGGTGACTTGGGATGGTGAGTAAGAAAATTCTATCTTAGATTGTGGTCACATTTATCCCATAACTATACAAGTTCCTGGTTTAGTCTCTAATATTAATTTGAGACGTTATCAAACTACTATTCTTGCTCAATGGAAGGTGAGCATGAGCCTAAATTTTTAATTTCTCCATTAATTATTGTATTATACAGCCACCATCATCACCAACCCATCCTCCTGTACTCTACTACTTTGTTACTCACAATGTCAGTGGTAATGGCAGTGAGCTAGCATTCAACACTACTACCAATGAAGCTAGCTTGAGTAGAGCACAATATGGAGAAACATATTTGATATCAGTTTATGCTTTGAATGTTGTTGGAAATGGATTACCAGCAAATGCAACAATAAGTGGTAGGTTGTGATAATATTATGCGTGATGTAGTATTCACTTACTCTGTAGCTATAGAACCTGATCATACTACAGTTCAAGGTACTCTACTTTCAGTAATAACAGTTTATGAACCTAGTTGTAAAGGTGACAATGGATACAATAGTCTAAGATTACTAACACGTATACTTTGTATAGAAACAACACAGGTCATGAACTGTACACAAGAGCAGTTTATCACAGAAGGTCAGCATTAATTTTTTAAATAAAATAATAATTATAGAAATTATTATGACTGTGGTTATTTTTATACAGTGACAATGCTCACTGTATTATCCAGTGCAGTATTGTCTATCATTGGTACAACCCTCATCGCTAGTCTTGTCTGGTGCTGTGCTGTTAGCAAGATCAAGAGAAAAATCAATGCTAAAAATCAGAAAGATCTGAATAATATGAAACAGCATGTAGAGCTAACTCAGTCATCATCAAAAGGAGCCATTTCTACAGGAGAAAATCTGGCTTATGGACAAGTTGCAGATATGCCTATTTATGAGGACATTAATTTAAGTGACAATGAATACTGAATAATTGTAGTTACTCGTCTTTGTGTTCAACATTGTTATAGCCATTACAGTTAAAGTATAGTCAGTCAGCCGATCTGCTACAGAATTGTAATACACAGCACTGCAGTTTGTAAGCATAATAATTGTTAGATTTTGTTTTGCATGAAGTGTGCATAATGGTGGATGATGCACTCTGTTACCTTCATAAGCCAGCCAAACCAAAGCAGCAGTCGCCTCCTCTCTTTCCCTCTCTCTCTCATCTCATCTCTTGTTCTAGGCTTCTAGCTATTATTAATAATCATGAGCTGAGCTCAGCAAGGTGATGGAATATGATGATAGTCTCTTGCCTGTGTTAGCTGACACCACACATCACTATACAAACCTGTTTGACTTACAGTGTTTTAAAACGATCCCTCTTTAGAATAATAAATCACTCATTTTGTCTCACGTTACATATTCCAGTCCTGTACAAGTCACTGGGGGAAAGACATTTGATTCATTGTTTTACTCTATTGTGAGTGCATGTTTTCAACCGTATTTCATGTACAACTTCTTTCTCCGCCGCATCTCCCTATCCTCTTTTTTTTGTTGCTACCACAATTTGACCAATATTGCACTGTTGTTCTTTCCGTTTACCATTGAACAGATGATATATGCAGATCAGTTTGATCAGTAACTTATAAATCAACAGTTTTTCACAGAAGGTCGATCTGTAATTTCCCTAATATAACAAGAAATTAAAAAGATTTCTATCGAAATCAAAAGGATGTAGGGTTGTGAAGTCTACCACTGGTCCACAATGTAAACTAACAAGGAACAAGCATGGAATGGTAACACAATTGACTTGCTAACAGACCATAGATCCCTACATCAGTGGCTGGTGTGGTTGACCTACTTGTTGACTGCTGACACCTGACGTGCATTCAGCTTGTGTACAGCCACTGATGTAGGGATCTATGGTCTGTTAGCAAGTCAATTGTGTTACCATTCCATGCTTGTTCCTTGTTAGTTTACATTGTGGACCAGTGGTAGACTCACAACCCTACATCCTTTTGATTTCGATAGAAATCTTTTTAATTTCTTGTTTGTGTCCTTTTTTCTTTTCAGTGAAGTGCAGTTCAATATCATGCACGTATTGGTTTATTTTTCCTGTTGTTGATGGCTTTTAAACTTGTAGCTAAGAATAATTGTTATGCTGTACATATCAGCTCGCCTACGCATGCATGCAATTGCATTCGAGCCCCGCCCACACTTGTTTGTAGACCTATACGGCGGTTAAAATTATCTGGCAAGCGCAGAATGGTGATCTTACATGGGCTTACAGTTCTTCGAAGACTCCAGACACATATATGTTCTCCGTGATCCATACTGACGACGGCTATACTCGCGTTAGTGCTCGGTCACGTGCTCTAGCTACAGCTTGGTCACGTGCGTATTGCGCAATCACACTAATGGCGTCTAACACTTAGCTGTCAATGGATCGCGATCGAGAATTCACGGAATGTATATCGCCGTTTCGCTAAATACAAGGTTCAAAAGGCACCTGCCAGGAGAATTTCACGACTGTTCGTGGGTGTTTTAGTCTCGGCACTGCTCGCGTAAAGGCGCTAGGCGAGTTGAAGAAAGAAAGAAGAAAGAAAGAACGAAAGAAGTAAGAAGAAAACGAAGATGACGAAACTCGATTTTCACCGTTTCTAGGTTCGTCACTTAAGTAACAGTGTAGAGCACTCTCCTTGCTACTGTAAGATGGGGCAACGCCAGAGAGCAGATCTAAGTGTCTTTGGACGTATAAAATTCATCACCAGGCGAAATATCAGCGTTTGAACGCTAATACATTATATGTAGCCGCCATCTTGTTTTTTCGTTCAACCCTACATAGGGAGGCACTACCGTGCCTCCCTAATAATTTTGATATTAATTTTTTAATACAGTGACAATGATCACTGTATTATCCAGTGCAGTGTTATATATCATTGGTACAACCCTCATCACTAGCCTCATTTGGTATTATGGTGTTGTCAAGAAGAAAGAATAAGATCAGCTTACCCGACAAGAATTATCAACGTCACGGATAAAGGAGAATAATTATTTCTTTAGTAGAGAATACAGCTTATTGGCAAGTAATAACTAAGTATATTATTTCAATAAGACAAATGCTACCCACATGCTGGAGTGGGAGTGATGAATCAGTGGTTAACTCTTTCAGTTCCCATGTTTTCTGTCTAATGACACAGTGTTGTGTTCATATCTTGTACCTAGACACACAGCACCTTGTCCTACGTGATGTAAACAGCAATGCATGTATCAACCTTCAACGATCTGTCTCCAGGCTCATGCTTAGATACCAGTCCTGTGGCTGGTCACTGACAAGAAGCAGCATATAATGCTGTTCTTTGATCCTCTATTGTGAGAACACCATGCAACCCTTTCCACCAGAAAGTTTGTTGTGTATCTCTTATCCAGTTATCAAGCGCTCCTGCATGGTGCTGCAGCTTGCACAGGAATATAGTGCAAGGCAAGAATAGCTTTATTAGTTAAGGTTTTCAGACAAATTTAGAGTAGTGCACACCCATCATGAGCTTACGATTGTGGTTCTATGTTTGGCCTATAAGACTGTATAAACATCACAAGTCGCTAGTATGTTGAATTGTCTAAACTTTCTGATATTTTATCACAGTTGTTCAACTGCAGTGCACCCACTCCCTAGTACAAAGTGGATCAGAGTGAAACCACCTCTTTGTAAACAATACGTATTTTGTGTGAATTCGTTATAATACAGGAAGCAAAAACAGTGCGGTTTACAAATCAAAATAATTTTAGCTAATCACAAAAGCAAAAAAACACAATTCTGAAGACTGAGAATCATATATGCCTTGTTTGTTTGTCTATGTGGGTCTGCATCACTGCAGATGACTCAGCTAGCCCCTGACTAGTGTCCAGGTTCATGAGTCGAAACAGGTGCATCATGATGATGGCATGAGGTTACTTGCTGATGACCACTGGGTAGATCATTTTTGATGATTTACCACTCTAGTGCTCTTTTCATCCCAGGGGAATACATGCACTCACATCTATGTGCTTCTCTTTGCCGCCGGTGGCACATAGTCCGCGTAGGGTCACTGGCAGCTATCATACATTTTTTGTGTAGTTTATTCCTCTCTCTCTAAAATCGCTCACACATTTAGTTGTCTTCAGCTGTTAGCCGAGCTCAGCAAAATTGTGATGAGGTTGTTAAAGTGTGTTAACCCGCATCCAATCTCCTCATGCAGACGTGCAGGTCATTTGGTAAGAGAATTGTAAATGACACTGAGCTAGCTGTTCTTTGTCGGATCCACTGCTTTACTCTATTGCCCCGGCCCACTACATACTTTAGCAATGTATTTATCATTGCCGCTAGGCAATGATATGTAGGGAGGACTGCGAATTAAGATGGCTGCTAGTAGCCTGCTACTCATGTGAAAACGAGTTATCACGCATAATTATCTGTACTGGCTTATATCCAACTGATCTCTGACTTAGAGGCTAAAGGTTTCAAAGTAAACAATTCAACCATTGAAATTGGCTCTTTGGGACATTATACATCCGGTGCCACCAAAGCCATCTCTGGTCTCATGCCTACACTTTCCACCGCCCGGCCGAGTGAAACTCATGCTTGCAAAATTGGGGAAGGTATCCATTGCCTGTTCGTATCATATATTCAATGCCAGAGACTCAACGGTGTGGACAGAGAATAGACCTTTATATATTACTTAGTCTATTTTATTTAAGAGTTTACTTATTTATTTTTGTTTTGTTTTGCCTTGCCAAGCTCCATTATTCAGATGGTAACCTTGTGTCCTAGGCTAGATTAGCTCATTTCTCATTCATTAATTTTATCACTGGTATTGTATTGTGCATTCTTGATGAATGGTATTTCTCTCTCTTATACATTTATCTCTTATTCTCGTCCTCAGTTGAGAGTACGGTTTACCTGGTGTTGATTGCTCATGCACACATCAGTTATGGAGGAATATAGCACGAGGCAGAGTCGAACAACACAATCCAACACATGCAATGTGTTATTTTTTTCAATTTTAGTTTAACAGATTAACTTATGTTGACCAAATCTGGGCCAAATTGTCAGCACTGCAGTTCTGAGAACAATATTTGGAAATTTTCCAGATGATTGACTCTTGCATGGAAACTACATGGTAACTAGTGAATCCAGTAGTCAAAGAATGAGAAACACCAGTATTTGCTACCATTAAATTGTTAGTGGGTGCTATCTACGATAGTGCAAAGAGTAGTGCATGATGATGAAAAAATTTGATTTCCTGTATAGAATAACTACATCAAAACTTTCTTTAATTTAACTTACAGTGTAATTTGTCATACACATTATAATTATTATAATCAAACACAATTTTAAATTAATTAATCTTATTCGCAAGAACAATTCACCTTTCCTTTTGTTAGTCTCTAGTTAGCATTGATTAAATATCTGTAAAATTATGATAAAAACATCCAAAATTGTTTTTGCATACCTTTTTTCGTTTCTTTTAAGAATACATGTATAAATCAAAATTACGATCATGACAAATAGAAGAAGTACCAGAAGAAGTACTATCACTGAGGCAACAATGATAGCTGTTATTGTAGTTTGTGGTAGTTGACCAGGCACTGGTTCTCCAGTTGGTGATGGTATGTCACAACTTAACTCTATAACAAAAGTAATGGTAAGCAAACGGTAACAATGAGTACTGTTACGGTTTACTTTGACAAATCTGGGCAATAGCATCTAAAGGAATAATAAGACAAATCTTTTAGTATACATAGCTTACTGCATAGCTAACAAACCTGCAGAATTAGATTTTGTTGTAGTAACTCCTGCTTCGTTAGTGATTGTGACAATAGCATTGATGGTCTCGTTTGATGGAGCAGAGCAAATCATTGATCTAGTGTTGTTACTGGATTGATATGTTGATGATGTAGTAGGGATGCCACCAACTAAAATCGTGAGGGACACAGTTAGTTATACACAAGCAAACGTAAATCAACCAAGTGGTATTCTAAACCCTAAACCCTAAACCTTGTTGATGACAAAATAGAAAGTCGTCAACTATTACATTTTTGGATAGCTCTCGACCTGCTCTTTCCAATGATAGTACATGTTATAGTCGACATAGTGATAGGAGGAGTGCATACACCTTCATTCGTTGTCTAGAAAGTGGAGAAGTGTAACAACTTGCATGCTTGTGCAGAATATCTCACCCATGAGATGTTGTAGGTGGTGTTGGTATCACATGAGCCGTAGAGAACTTTTATAGTGATTCCAAGGGCAGTGCCTATGCATGTCATCACAATATCTAATAATTATAACTTGCTGTTTCTTACTGCTATCAATGGTCATTACTTGACTGGTTGTGTTATCTCCAAGATGATCAATGCAGTACACAGTAGCATTGACTGGTTGTGCTCCCATTGGTACATTAATACTTAATGTATCACTGAAGAATGACTCGTTGGTAGACAGCTGTACTGAGTACTGTTGACAGCATTCAGGAGCAACAACAGGTGGATTCCAGGACAACTGCACACTGCCATGAGAGAACCTGCATGCTGAGTATGCCCATGAGGGACTGGAAGGACCTACATTTGAGGACGGATAATAAGTAAGCTTGTTTCTCAGTAAGCTTACTATTGGCAGATATATCGATCCTTTCTGAGTCTTCTCCATCGGAGCATGTAAAATTAGTCTCCTCCATGATGATATCCGAAGCTGTTGAGGTGTAGACGAAAGTATTGCCTACAGGGTCTTTGCTGTCAAGAACCATTGTCATGGATCCCAGTGTACCAGTATCATTAACAGAGGCGGTGTTAAAAAAAGTAAAGCTGCTATTAGTGGCATTCCGCCATAACAAAAAACCATCGCTTGTTGTAGTTGTACATAGTGTTGCTGCAACTGTTCCTTTGCACACGGCTGCTAAACCTTTCCGATTTTCAAGATGAATAACTTTGTAGCAAGAAATAATAATGCATTAGTCTGTCTAGGTGAGTAATACTATAGACTATTTAGTACGCTTACCCGTTGCATAGGTTGTAGCCACCAAGGCAAACGCAACAAGAATTGCTTTATCAGTTGCGTTCATTGCCGACATACAAGGGTGGGGCTGACCAACAAAGGTCAGTGCGTTGGATTCAGCTAGCTTTGTACGAACAAAATTCATGACAGTGATTTTATTTATTGAAGGCTCACGCCCTAGACTAGGCGTGGCTCATGAATTTGTTGTGATGACGTGTGAACTCATGACCGACAACGTACTTATTCGTCATACAAAACTATAAACAGAAGTAAAAAAGAGAATGATAGCTTGACAGATATGCAATACATCTCAAACTTTCGATTTGTCAGTAGTGTTTGGGAATGGCATTAGTCATAATTGGGGCGAGCCTGACTCGGCGAGCCCCACATTGATTGGCACAATGGCGTAAAAATTTGCTAGTGGAAAATGTGGCGGCTACATACATGTAAAGAAAATTAAAATGATTTCTATCGAAATCAAAAGGATGTAGGGTTGTGAAATCTACCACTGGTCAACAATGTAAACTAACAAGGAACAAGCATGGAATGGTAACACGATCAGTGACTTGCTAACAGACCATAGATCCCTACATCAGTGGCTGTACATAAGATCAATATTTTGTCACAAGCTGAATGCACGTTAGGTGTCAGTCAACAGCAACTAGCTGAACTAGCTATAACCAACCACAGCAGCCACTGATGTAGGGATCTATGGTCTGTTAGCAAGTCACTGATCGTGTTACCATTCCATGCTTGTTCCTTGTTAGTTTACATTGTGGACCAGTGGTAGATTTCACAACCCTACATCCTTTTGATTTCGATAGAAATTTTTTAATTTTCTTGTCAATATTTGGCTGTACATAAGATCAATATTTTGTCACAGTCAAGTTGAATTCGATTCAATGCTCTTTGGTGTCAGTCAACGGCAACTAGCTGAATTTGCTATAGACAGCCACTGATGTAGGGATCTATGGTCTGTTAGCAAGTCAATCGTGTTACCATTCCATGCTTGTTCCTTGTTAGTTTACATTGTGAACCAGTGGGAGATTTCACCTTTTGATTTCGATAGAAATCTTTTTAATTTCTTGTTTGTGTCCTTTTTACTTTTTAGTGAAGTGCAGTTTAAATATCATGCACGTACTGAGCCATCTTTGTTTCCACCATTGATTAGTTTTCCTGTTGCTGACGGCTTTTCTTTATTATTAACAATTTAAAACTTGTAGCTAAAAATAATTATTGTGCTGTACATATCAGCTCGCCTACGCATACATGCATGCATTAAGTGCATACGAGCCCCGCCCACACTAGTTTGTAGATCTGTACGGAGGTTATAATCTGGCAAGCGCAGAATGGTGATCCTATACGATCAGACGATCTTACCGTTCTTTGAAGACTTCTTTGAAGACTGTTCTCCGTGATCCGTACGGCGCGGAGATACTCAAGGTAGTGCTTGGTCACGTGCGCTAACCACTGCTTGGTCACGTGCGTATTGGCGTCTAATACTTAGCTGACAATGGATCACGATCGAGAACTCGCGGAATGTATATCGCCGTTTCGCTAAAAACAAAGTTTAAAAGGCACCTGCCAGGAGAATTTCACGACTGTTCGTGGGTGTTTTGGTCTCGGCACTGCTCGCGTAAAGGCGCTAGGCGCGCTAAAGAAGAAAGAAAGAAAGAAGAAAACGAAGATGACGAAACTTGATTTTCACCGTTTCCTGGTTCGTCACTTTAATAACAGTGTAGAGCACTCTCCTTGCTACTGTAAGATGAGGCAACGCCAGATAGCAGATCTAAGTGTCCTTGAACGTATAAATTCACGGGCCACCTGGCGAAATATCAGCATTTGAACGCTAATACTTTGTATGTAGCCGCCATCTTGTTTTCCGTTCAACCCTACATTGGGAGGCACTACCGTGCCTCCCTAATAGTAGAGGCCCTGACTAAGATTTGTATGCGTTTAATTTAGGAGAGGATAACTCAAGTGTTTTAGGATAATTTGACCCCAAGGAATAAAATGTGATATGTGCCAAGTTGTCTATCAGCTGCAAAATACCCGAAAATGACCACACCCTTTTAGTCAATAGTTGCTCTATCTTCCTAACCATTAATTTTTAGTAACATACTTCAGGCAACTGTTCTAAGGTAATAGCTAATGACCCTAAGAAATGTATTGGGATGTGTGCCAAAACCAATATTCACTGCAAAATAATTAATGGCTACACCTTTTTCAGACTTAAAAGTGCATTTCATCTCTATTCTAAAGAATTAAAATATTTTAGGATTCTGATGGTTTGAAACAGTACAAGTACAGGGTATTACCAACAAAAAGACACGATTTATTAACTTGAGGAGTCACTTAGGCAGTATTTAGCATTACAAGAATATGTTCACAAAAAGATAAGGATTTTGCAAGATTCATTTACATTTGCAGTATTTGCAACATTTGATTCCAGCTACCATGCAGCGACATCCATTCTTGTGGGCACATTAGCCACATGTACAAGGATCAGGAAGGCCTTTAGGCTTGGAGATGGAACAATTAAATTTTCTTTCTTAACAAAACTGAAACCATACGACTCAGCGTTCATTTCTAAACTGGCATCTTTAAGTGGGGCTAGTATCCATAGCTGTTGATGATAATATGCCCTTTTTATAATGCATTCATGCATTGGCTGATGTGCAGGGAGTATTTTCAAAGTCCATTTTGAGGGAATTGCTATTAAAAGCAGCAAGACGCAAGTGATCAATTGTTTCCAAGTCTGTTGTTGGCTTGAGACACCTTACTAGAAAATTTTATGCCATCTGTATCATACTCTCTGTTAACTCTGAGTTGTTAAAGTTCTGTATCAATGTTAAATTGTTGTGGATAGCTTTCATTGCTGCACGCTTCGTAGAAATCTTGCTAGTTGTATCACATCCAGTCAGAGCCGGCATGGAGTGCTGGGGGATAACCTGATTAGAATATCCTGTATATGATACATCATATCCTATCATCTGCTTCCTCATATGTCACATGATATCTGCACAGCACTGGGGGACAAGCTTGCAAGGTGTCTCCCTGCACAGGCAATTTTCTCAAAGTCCATTCCCTCAAAATGGACTTTGAGAAAATTTCCAGAACATCAGCCAATGCATGAACGCATATTCAAAGTGCACATTATCATCAACAGCTAGACCTATATGGACACAAGCCCCACTTAAATCAAGATGCCAGTTTAGAAATGAACGCTGAGTCGTATGGTTTCAGTTTTGTGAAGAAAGAAAATATTAATTTTTCCATCTCCAAGCCTAAAGACCTTCCTGATCCATGTGGCTAATGTGCCCACAAGAATGGATATGTCGCTGCAGGGTAGCTGGAATCAAGTGTTGCAAATACTGCAAATGTAAATGAATCTTGCAAAATCCCTATCACTGGAATAACTTCACTTGATTTTAGTGATGATTGTTGTATCCGATATAGATAATAGTATAATACAGTACAAAACTGGTTGCCTTAATAATGCACAAAGACCAGCACAAGGCTAGATTATTGTTCGACCATACTGCATTATCTATGGTTCAACACGGCATCATGGTGCAGAACCGTGCAGACGAACCGATTTTCTTGTAAAACACGTACGATTATATAGTATGAATTGTGTTACAAATACAGAACAGAAATTGATTTTGTCTTCTACTGTATTACATCATAATGTGGTTCTAACATGTCCCACTCGATAGATCTATAGAGGCCTGAGTAACTAGTTTGTACTCTCGCTCATTTTCGAATGTTACTCTACTCTCAAAATCATGCAGTTCCTACTCTTTTTCTCTCTATACATCACTGGAGATCTGTATTCCAGCACACTAACAGATTTGTGGCCAGCAGAGACTGCCTACAATGTAACAGCCGTCATTATTGTGGTAAAGGTGCATTGATTATAAATTCTCATTGATCTTTATAGCGACTATAAGCAGTTGTTTCAAGGACTGGCTAAAAATTGGAGCTATATATGAAAGGTTCTATGAATTGCATCACATTTTATATGCGAGCATCAACTGCTAGATTTGCTAGTAATCAAAGGGGTCGGTTTGTGCCCCACTGCTGTCTTATGTTTGTTGCTGATCTGAATGTACTCACAGGAGAGATGTTGCTGAAGTCAGTGAAGGGATGATAGAGAAGCTGTGGTATTATATGCAGTAGAGTGCCAGAGACCACACATATCTCAACTAACAACGTACAGTTGACCTTGTGTAGGTCTCTTCTGAGTATGCATGGTCAATTACACTTGACAATTTCCTCTATTCATAGGGTGGTGGGCGTTATCAGGAAGGACTGCCACAGGTTGCGATAGAGGGTTGCATAAATGCTGCTGTGAATAAAGAATAAGGCGAGCTCTATCTGGAGTACACTATATGGCTAGTGGCTTGCTGTTGCTTACTTTCCTCGCTGCTTCCTACGTACCTCTCCAAGTGCCTTGACTACTCTCACAGTACAGTGCTCAGTGTTCCATGAACACTGCTGGTAAGGTCACTGGCTGCGTCCTTTATTAGTTGCTTCTTAAAATTTGGGTCTCTCTTTCTCTCCGAGTCGCACCACAACCATACCATAGATTATTGTCATGCTTCCCAGCCTCATGTCTTTTGTCTTACTGTAGTCATGCTGCCCAGAGTGAATTGGGGTGGGGCCGTGCATGGGCAGGAAAATGTTCTATCCACAAATAATGTTCTGAGCATTCTATGTTTTATTAGCATGTCATTGTTGATTATATTATTTTTCTCTTCTGCGTACAATTTTATGTTCATTGTTCACTTGCGCGTCCTATTACCGTTTTCTATACCCATGAATCACCCCTCAAGATACGCTCAGTAAGGTCTGGACCCCATAAGACGAAGTCTTGCTTTTATTGCTTCTTCCCGTGTTATTTTCATCTGCCTATTCATTCCTTTCTGCTCCCCTCACTGATAGGCCGAGCAACCATTCAAGCAGATCACAGAGTAGTTTAATGCAGTGTTGAGTTACTTCATCTTCCTCACTATACTGTCTGTGTGCTACGGCAACTTATCGGCTACCTAATAACTATGAAATGAACCGCTTTAAGGTGACAGCAACATGTCGCTAGATATAGTTGATAATCACATAACCATTCTTTCTCCCTCAGGACACTCTAACATGCATCTAGGAAGCACATACTACTGGACTATCTTGCTTCGTCTTCAACTGCCGCTACTTGTGCTAAACTGTACCGGAGCAGAATATTCTGTTTAGCTCAACTAGGCCGACAGCGAGAAGCCGAATCAGGTGAGAAAGAAATGGACTGTTTTAATTTCAAGTTTCTCTTTCTCTGTAGAGTTCTATAACTAATCAAGAACCCTGCTTTGAGTGATGAGAAGAAAGGTATGGTTGCACGCAGATAGATGCTGGAGCAGAATTACTGTATTTTGTAGACACAAACACAGAAGTTGTGACGGTCAGAGAGAAGATGAAGCGTGTCTTGTCAACCGTACTCCATTGGAGTAAGTAATAAGAAGAGAGATGTAATGATGTGATGTTGCCGGTTATTGCGGTAGGAGTGCTGCTCAGATAGACGAAGAGGAGGAGGTCGTTAGCTCTTACACTAGTCAAGTACGTGTCTCGCTCAATCCGAACTGCTGAGAATGGACGCCATATTTTGGTGAGATGTGAATACTCTGTGTGGTGGCTCTCATTTTGTATACAGGCTCACAAAAAGATTGGATTCAGGAAACAGCTGGTTTGTGGGAAGGTGTATGTTGCAGTCCTGAACGCAAGCAATTATCTCTACTCACATTGTAGCAACTGCCTCAAACGCTGTAGTCTATTGAGACCGTGAGACCAATATATCTCATTCTCCTAGAATTCTCACTCACTCAATAGGTGCCCAATATTGCTGTGAAGAGTGCTGATTTGAAGCATGGACAAACTACCACTGGCTAGAGTGTCGTGTCTCCACCTGGAGAAAGTGAGTGCGATGGATTTTCACCATCTTCTCTCCAATGTCTTATTAGGTTAACTACCTAATGTGGGTTGGTCCTAGAATGCTGTAGTCAGCTCCGCGAGATGAGTTCTTGTCAATTTTCTTGCAATTTTACTTGCCTCTAATGACGTACCGTGAAGAGCTGAGTTGAATCACACCTATGGTACAACTCATACAATTGTTATTTACTTCTTTTTGCACTCATTTTAAAGGACCTCAATTGGGCAAGCAGACCAGTCAGGTTTTTCTAAAAATAATTTACCGACTTCTTTTGCAGATGCAATGTTTGCTACGAGTAAGCTTCACCTCTGCATTCTCCTAACTCTCTCCTCTCTCTCTCTCTCTCTCTCTCTCTCTCTCTCTCTCTCTCTCTCTCTCTCTCTCTCTCCCTCTCTCTCTCACTCACTGGATTTTCTCATACCCACTAAAGAGACTAAATTCAGGGGCTATGCACAGCTATGCTTGCCCATAGTGCAAAGGAGTTCTTCCTCGTCCATCAAACAAAGATGACTTGAATTCAACGTGCATCGAATGTGGAGAGACTTCAAAACTTCATGACAAGTCAATGGTTTGCGTGTTTGATCCGTTACTAGTGTAGAACTAATGATTGTTTTGCAGAAAGAGAGAAGAGTAGATTTGCTGTTCATTGATATAAGACGCAAGCGTTTGTTCAACAAACCTTCATTTTCACTTTCTTGTTCTGTTTGCAGTTGATGGAGATGAGCGCAGAGAGACTGTACAGCGAAGGACTACACGAATATAACAAGAAATTGTTGTCCACACGAGATGCAATCGGACAGTACTATGCTACCAACAGTGAGTTTTGCGAGCTTGTATATTTGCTGTTTTCTCAGAGATTATGCACAAGGTTGTGAAGTATTGTTTGATGAGCTATGACACTGTCATCCATTTTCACAACTTGCGAACCATCGAGGCTGCGACGGAGTTATTCAAAATTGCTCAGATGCATGACATGTGCGTAAATAATTGTATTAAAAATTATACTGTCCTATTGCTGGCATTGCAGGAAATGCTACAGATACTCTTATTTCACCGCTACTCTTATTACTGAGCTCCAACTTGGGTCTAACCACGCCCAGGTGATCGAATTGCAGTTCATCATCGCCCTAGCTAAAGAGCGCATCCAACGCTGAAACAGCAGCCGCCAATCACATACATTATTAAGTCCCACAACCTCCCACAGTATAACCACTCTCTTGTGTATAAACCGAACAATTTATATTAATAAATTCCTAACAAGTTGTTTTTGTGTTGTTGGTTCAAATAAAGACAGTACTAATAGAAAAAATAATTATGTTTAAAAATAATTATGCTTCTGTTTCGAACAAAGCGTTGTCATTGTTCAGTCATTCCAGTAATCTCACCACTGGCATGTTTCTGGAGGAAAACGATAAAGAGTGAGAGAAACATCAGTTTGAACATGTTACCATATTGATCTAACTAACAGAACACTTGGCAATGAAAATGCTATGTTCAGCCTAAACGAAACAAAAAAAGACTAAATAACATTGAGTGTATGTGTGTGCAGTGGATACATTAATAATCCTGTTCTCGACTCTAGTCTGTAGTCCAAACCATTTGAACTCACATTCTACTAGCTAGTTTACGTGTGAGTGTGTCCCAGTTGGTCTTAAATGGTCCTCTTCCTGTTTTTCGAGATCTCACTTTAGTAGGGTCCTCTTCCTGTTTTTCGAGATCTCACTTTAGTAGGGTCCCATTCTGCTCTGCAATCCACACACGTCTCTCTCAATAGGATACACACAGTGTGTGCAGTGTTTTGTCTGCACTATAGCCACAAACACATAACTGGCGCATGCCCTAACGTCCACTACATCGTTAACTATATCAATATCTACCACTTCACGAATAGCTAGCTGCTCCTGTGACAACCAATGCACATAAAAAAAAGAAAATGAAGCATTACTATGCTTGTGATGCGCATATGCACATTTCTAGTAGTCCTTATCAAGGATAGTGGTGGTGGTGATATGGAACCCATCTCCCATGTAGCCTGGGTTCTGTATAAAGCATAGTACATACGTACATGCATTCACATTAATGGTGTCTGAGCAGAGTGAGTGAAAACGTGTCTCTATAGTCTACTAGTCTTGCTAGTCTACTGGTCTTGCTACTCTACTCTGGTCGATGTACTTGACTGCATCTTGCAACTAGAAGGTCAATTAGTTGCAAACAGTGCAGTCTAGTCGATTAAACCTTCAGTAGCTTGTATGTAATTGACTGCGTTTTGCTACTAGAATCACTGTTTGTGTCAATTTGATGCAACCAGTCTAGTCTAGTCGATCAAACCTTCTTCAGTAGTATGTATTTGATTGCTGCACATTTTGATGCAACTATTATGTACTTTAGTCGATCAAACCTGCAGTAGTATGTAATTGACTGGCTGTACAGTGCAAGATGCAGTCTACTGAAGAAGGTTTGATCGACTAGAGTAGACCAGTAGCGCTAAATTCACAAACTGATCTGTACAGTGTTTCTAGTTGCAAGATGCATTCAAATACATCCTACTGAAGAAGGTTTGATCGACCAGAGTAGACCAGTAGCACTAAATTCACAAAACTGATCTCTACAGTGATTCTAGTTGCAAGATGCATTCAAATACATGCTACTGAAGAAGGTTTGATCGACCAGAGTACACTAGTAGCGTTAAATTCACAAAACTGATCTGTACAGTGATTCTAGTTGCAAGATGCAGTCAATTACATACTACTGAAGAGGGTTTGATAGACTAGAGTACAGTGGTTGCATCAATCAGTTTGTGAATTTAGCGCTACTGGTCTACTCTGGTCGATCAAACCTTCTTCGAGTCAGTAGCATGATTTTTGACTGCATCTTGTCACTGTACAGATCAGTTTTGTGAATTTAGCGCTACTGGTCTACTCTGGTCGGTCAAACCTTCTTCAGTAGGATGTATTTGAATGCATCTTGCAACTAGAATCACTGTACAGATCAGTTTTGTGAATTTAGTGGTACTGGAGTACTCTGGTCAATCAAACCTTCTTCAGTAGGATGTATTTGAATGCATCTTGCAACTAGAATCACTATGGGTCAATTTGATACAACCAGTCTATTGTAGTTGATCTAACCACTGTTTCTGTCAGGTTATCCTGCATACCTACTTATTACAGTAGATGAATGCTGGCCAGTTTGATTGCAACTACAATAGATAATTAAACAATCTAAACTATATTATTTTTCACTTGAATCGCTCTCGCTGATTACTGATGAGAGTTGTTCAAAGTCAGAATTAACTGTAAGACTATAGTCATGCAATCTTTGGTACTTGTTCTGATATAATTTGGAATAACAAATACAGAATACCACACAATACAAGTTCATCTGTCTCAAACACAAGAAGAGAAAAATATTTAATTCCAAGGTGATTCCTGTAAAAATTAAACACAATAGTCGATTAAGACAAGACAAACATCATAAAATAACATTTCTTACTTTCAAGCTAGAACTTGTAGTTAGATATATTGCCATTCATCATGCCGTTTAATCGCTGCAAAAAAAGCTGGAGTGAATAATCAAGTGTCAACAACAAGAATGAACGAAACAGCATAGCTGTGGTCCTGCGACAGCCTCAAGACAGTATGCAGTTGAAAGCCATGGTTTTATGAGCATAATAGAGAAACAAACGAGGAAAACAACATGCAGCGATCACAATTAACAACAGCAATTGGAAACAAAGATGTTACCGGTCGTCAGCAGGCTGCTCAAAGCCATCTTGAGATTGTTTGAATCTCTAGCTACCTGGACAACCCCAATGATAGTAAGTAGGTGAAGTAATTTAGCTGCTATGCGAGAGACAGTGCAGGATAGACCTAGCTATGACCTTACATTGTACCACTGAGCAGTGTACATACAACAGAGCTTCACACGTAGTGACGGCACCTGCCTCGCCCTGGAGCAGGGGGGAGTCTCCCGAGAGGTACAGTAGCTAGAGGTCAATGGCCATTTAATAGTGCACTCCAGATAGAGCTCGCCTTTAGCATTTCCTTAGCATTAGCATAGAGCTCGCCTTTAGCATTCATAGTAGCATTTCCTGCCCTATCAGTATCTTGGAGCTGGGCGGACGTATGGAAAGCGGTTTGTAACAAAAATCATGGCACTGTGTAATGCTTAGAAAGGCACTATGCTATGTAAGCTTACATCGGCCCCATGTAACTCGGTACCCGGACCGTAAGCCCACACTCTCAACTCGGTACCGGTACGGTTACCAGGTTGTAGGTGCGCGCGTGCTTTGAACCTTTAGGCGTGGTAAGTTATTACACGTTCACGCCCACAAGAAGAAGGGCATGCATACAAGGAGGCTGGCTTGGCTGTGAACGTGAGCTCAGCACCTGATGATGATGTGAGTCTACGATTGCTAGCTAAGGCATTATTATGAAAATTATATCGAGCTACTATACCTTCCTCTTAGCTTGTAATTAACAGTAAGGGAGGATCGAACAGCACACCATGCTTACTGCAAGGATCTAAACAACATGTTGAGGTACGGTGAAGTAATTATCTCTTGCTAATAATTAATTCCTCATTCTTTCAGAATCAGTTTATATATTGTATGAGATTGTGAACATAATTATAATAGCCTAGCTAGCATTTGGATTATGGTAGAGCCTTTCTCAATGACTGACATTGACTGTACGTACAACTAGCTACCAGGTGACAGGACTATAGCTAAAATAGCCCCCTTCTTTGAAGGTCATCATGCCAAATTGGTTTTTCTTGTCTTGTCTGACCTTTTTCTAAACACAGACATTTCATGGTGTCTATGCATGCTTTGCAGTGCTAATTATATTTTTTTGCATTCCATGTTGTCTGTTTATTCATAGATAAGTTGCACATAATATTAGTCTGTCATCACAGGGCTACTGGTCTTTCTGCATCTGTTGTCACTTTTGTTCTATGGCTGGCTTGCAGATTTGACATCAGGACATCAGGTTTGTGATCAGCATTACTTAATTGTATTAGACAATGTATTGTTTTGTTTGAAGTGCTTATTTATGTTTACAGATGTAACTAAAGAAAGGTGTTCAGGCAGTAGCTACTAGTTTAGTAGTGAACTGAAGTGTAACAACTACACTACATGTACAAATATTACTATTCTTTGTATAGCATTTTATTGTTACAACAAAACAGTCTTGTGTAGATTGTAATAGATTCTTCCTATCTTTTCAGCACTAAAAACTGGTAAACTTTTTTTATTACATTTGTACAGAATTGATAACATCCTGTATTTAAAACACATTCCATGATGTGACTAGTGAGTGTAATATTTCCTAACCTCCAATACCTGTGTAGAACACTGTACAACGTAACATGACTTTTATGTGAGAAAAGAGCGCAAATTTTAAAACTGAATAGAAGGAGTGACAGTATAGAAAAAGAAACAAACACAATCATTATTGTTAAATTGTTGATGAGCAAAGTGAACAAAGTACATAATTACAAAATGTCCATTGACCAACAATCGGTTGACGACAGCACAGTCAAGAATTCGTTAGCGAATTCCAAGTATGTAGAGTAGTTCGTTGAAATTTCGAGTGTGCTATCGCAAGTATGAGCAATGGGAACACGAGCTAAACCAGACACTCCATTGAAGATAACTGTAATCGGGGAGAGTGACAGTACTGAACTACCAGTAACGAATCTGAGAAATGCACGTGTGTTATCAATAGAGAAATTTCCTATCATGCCACGCAAATATCCATATACTCTCTCCTGATTAGGATTGAGAAAAAGTGGTTCTTCTAATAGTTCTAGTACATGCTCCGGTGTTCCTGATAAGCATTTATATACCGAACGAAGTTCCTTAATGGATATTGAATTCCAAAAACTTTTTTCCTTGTGAGAAATTCCTGATGCGATAAGAATATGTGCACTCACAGGCTTTGTTACAAATTCAAAGCGGGAAACTTGTAGCAGTTGAGTACGCAAAGTGGCGGGAGTTGGCACCTCTCTTGATCCATACCTACTTAATAAGTCAATTAATCTATTCGTAATGTGACTTGAAAACTTGATTTCAGTGAGACAGGATTTGATAAGTTCACATTCTACTATACTAAGACTCGCTATAAAAGCGTCAATCAGCATCTCATCAGGTATTTGTACATCGTGTCCTAAGATCATTGATGCAAGACTAGGGAATGCAATGCGTATCGGTAAGAAGCCTTCAAGAAGATATCCTTGAGACAATATATTACCTAATAATACAAAATCTTGTGTGTTGGTCTGTGCATGCACAGCTGGGGTGAGAAGAGTACTGCCATCGAACAGTTTTGCGTAGGCTTCTTCCCAAAAGCCCGAGAGCATATCTCTACACACGCCGCCACAGTCAACAGCTTGTTCCCCCACATAAGAGATCATCAAAGGAGAATATTTCAACAGATCTTTTTTAAACAAGTCTAAGACGTCACGAAAAATACAAGAGCGATGAATACTGAAGAGTCCGCTGCCAGAGTCCTTTGAAATAGAATTGACAAATTCTTTGCGAATTGTAGAGACTGTATTAATGGAAAATGTAGGTTATAAACTTCAGTAGAGGTTATTGAAAGGTTATACACCTCAACCTCGGTAGAGGTGTATAATATTATATTAGGAATTTGGACACTGAGGGTGAAGCCCAAGGTGTCAAAATTTTCATAACAAGGTTTATGTAAAGGATATTACACCCAAGCGAGGGCAATATCCAGTATACATGCACCTAGCCCAAGGGTGTGGTGCGTGTATACCGGTTTAACGCATGCTAAGCTAGCTAGCAAGGAATCTGTGCTCTCTTGTTTGTGGCTCAGAAAGGTAACTTTTTAGCCAACTTCTGTCTTTCAAAGTGTTCCAGTTTGTCTATAAGATGCCTGGGGTTGCCTGTGTAGACGTGCCAGTCGCTTCTTTGCTATTCGTTGCATGGGCACTAAAACGCTAGCATCCTTGGACGGCTAAACGCTAGCTTGTTGCTAACCGAAGCGCCAGCTCCGTGATTGCTAGAAAAGCACTGTATTGTAATGCTAGTACTACCACACCAATGTGTCAATGTGTTGATTACTAGCTCAGGGCATGTATCAAACATCAAAGGAATATATCTGCCCTCGGGGCATTGTATAGGGTATATCGCCCCGCGGTTTCTTTGAAGTATGGCTTCAGTGGGAGATAAAACTGGTGACTTACCAAAGATCGTATTATTTTACGAACAATATATTTCACGAATTAGAATCAAACAGTGATTTCTTGAAAACTATTTTCGCAAATTGGAAATACCGTAAATCGGGAAATTTTCGTTGTTTAAATATTTTTGTGGGTAGGCTCAACCACGAAAATAAAACCCGAAATTTTTTTACAACGAAAATTTTTATACACGTGTATGCCGAGTTCCGAGTTGTATGCTGGAAGTTTGTGCTCTAAAGCTTGGCTACAGCTGAATTACATTCTGTCTGGAGTTACTTTTAGCCAGCAACGGTGAGTAGCCTACTACTTTGCTGTCACAAACATCTCTATGGCCATCATCAGCACCTGAGCGTCTTGGTCTGGCGAACAAATGGGCGTTTTCATTCATCCAGTTGGCGCCTACACTCTTGTATACACAGTAACCACGAATACAAGCATCGTTACATAGCTGTCAGCAGCAACAGTCGTGCAGTCTTGCTAGTAGCCTCATACCCAGGCTCTAAAATAATATAGAGCCTGGTGGCTACTGTTAGTGCATGCGTGTAATTAGTGGCAAGAAACTACGTGGGCAGGGTGCGATCTTATTGAAAGGGGTGTCCTCAGTAGCACTAAATACCGTACGAAGCAGAAATGCTGGCTTCAGAGCTATTGTAGACTGTAGCACAGAGCGCGCTCGATGTTGTAGAATGTCTGCTGTATCAAGAGAACTCGTATAACGCGTAGCAAGTGGTGATGACGTAACTACAAGTGCGCGGACGTAGCAAACATGTTCGATTTTGCCGGAATGTCGGCAAAAATGCAATCCAATTAAAACAGTGGATACCAGGCTCTTTCGTGAGCAGGAGAAAGAGCCTGGGTATGAGGCTATCTTGCTAGAAGCTGTGTACAAACACACATGCGTTGATAAATTTTCGTGGTAAAATATTTTACCACGAAAATTTATCATAGATATCAATCGTCGACCGGCTATGGCCAATAGTTAATTGTACTACAAATTTTGCGGCACGCGCTCACCATCATGGCGGCTAATGAAGACAGTTTCTAGGTACATAATTCTCCGCTGTGCCTAGGCGCAGGCTGCTGAAGCTGGCTGAATTGAGTCCACTGGACATCAGGCTAAAGCCCGGAACATCGATTTTAGCGAAGAAGGTCGTATCTTTCGAGTAATGGTTGCTTATTGACTCGTCAGTGACAGATCTGGCGGGTATTCTAGAAACCAGGCTTTATTTTCAGAAAAACGATGCTTGGGTGGGTAAAGCATGAGAAGGTAAGTGTGTCTGTAGTATTTATTCTCGTCTGTCTTGTGCCGTCGTCGCACAAAGTGTACCTAACGCTCGCCAGCCGGGGTTGTCTGTCCCGCTGTTGCTGTTTATGCTACAGCACTCAGACTTGGAATATTAAGAGAGGACAGCTAGGTGATTGTGCAACGCACATAAGAACCATGTAACTGAAAGTATTGTAGATAAAGATAGGGTAGCTGAAATAATAATTAACTACTTCCCGTTTCCGCTAAAGCGCCACCTTAAAGCAGTGCATCAAAAATTTTTGTGCCATTTAAATTTCGCAAATGTATGCCAATTTGCGACATCTGTGAAAATAATATGATCTACAGTATGTGGATACAAAATAGCGCTGTTGTATCAGCAAGCTGCTCAACTCATAGCTTCGCCTCCAGGCCACACCCTTCAGTTAGTGGTCTGGTAATGACTGTCTGCGCTTGTGTATTCTACGTATACTTCACAGTAAAATCTAACGTATACACCACGCCCATAAAAATATACAAACCGCGTATACGTGTACTAACAAAGAATATGAAATTAGTGCATGTCTACTCTGCTTTCTACGTAGTGTCTGGCCTTTCAACGCGAGAGATGGGGTATTGTACTGCTTGTGCAAAGGACATCTTTGTACCTAGGCTCATGGACAAGCTAACACAATCGATTGCATTTGAATGGAAATATACGGTGAGTATTCGGTGGTACCCAAATTCCCAGGAAAACCTGGGAAAATTAGCACATGCGCAGACAGTCAATACCAGGCCAGTAACTGAAGGGTGTGGTTACTTAAATATGGCACTGCTATCGTGTGCCATAATTATTTACCCAAAAAATTTTCTAAATTGTTCAACACTAAAAATTAAAAACTCACATTTCTCCAGCAGCTTTTTTGGTAACAATTCATCATCACTAACCTCAATAACCTGTAAATATAAGAAAGTCAGTGATTGACAGTTACTGTTAGTATTGGTTTCTTTGATACAATGAAGTATCTGATTTACAAGCACTGCGCCATCAAGCTTTTATAGGCTTGATGTTGGTGTCACTAGCCCCAGGCTAGGTCTTTACAAATCGGATATTACCCAAGCAGAGGTGTAATAACAGATTTCTTTCCCATTGAAGCCAAACTCATCGTGCGTGTACACAGTCAGTCCAGAAAATTAATGGACGCTTCTAGCTATTTTTAGCATTTTCACACGTACGTAGCCAGAACTGCCCAGAATGCTGACAAAACTTGGTCTCACGGGCAAGACATTCTGGGATAGGAACATCTGGTCACTAACACCAGGTTTCTGTGGCACAACGGAATGTAAACAAACGAAACGTCACACTTTGAAATTACATGTCTATTCAACATCACCAGTCTAGCTAATGTAACTATGCAAGCATGTAGCTTGCTACTAGGCTTTTTAGCAAGCAAAGAGTTTTCCAAGAGCAACACCAACCTGGTTGACTATGTTAATGATGTTCAAGAGAATAATCGCGTGGCCATGAAACACGTAGAATACACTTCCAGCAGCATCAATAACAATGAGTAGCAAGAATTGGCAGTCACTGATAAGAATTTCCATGACAAAATATGCAGCTATGAAGCTGTTGTCAGCTTTATGCACAATCATGCCTCGTAGTCACGTGAAAACCCACACAAACGATTACTTATGTGGATTGACAAATAGCAGAGCCTAATACAGAGCAATGCAGAAAGCAATTACCATTGGGGAATATGGCGGTTGAACACCTTTCCCTATGCTCCTCGTATATCTTTTAAAAAGCAACAAGAATTCTTCACTGTAATGCTGGAATTTTACTTATCGGTCTTCAACATAGGTGTAAAAATCAGGGATAATACATATTACATGGATTGGCATCAGATCCGTATACGTATAGGTTAACCCATGGGTTCTGAGGCGGTACGTGATATAACTGAGGCTGGTTAATTCGCCCGAAGGCGGTATAATTAATCGCCGAGGAACCCATGGGTTAACCATTTTGTAGCACAGGAATACGAGTGTTTACAGTAACTGTAGAGCATAGAACAGCATACTTTGATAGCCTAAGCTCATCCTGGTGATCGATCGTCGTGATTGCGCGCACGGATAGCAACGAGTAAGCCCCAGGATGCCACTCGCTTGAACCATCAAAGAACACAGTGAATAAACAGTAAGCGGGCAACAAGTAGCTTGCCAACACGTAGAATTAGCTTCTGACAGTCCGTTGTTGAAGCTTGTTGCCAGGAAAAACGCTGGAAGACGAAATACAGAAATGTGCTAGTGCACGGGCGAATACGGGCGTGCGTTGCATTTATCATTGGGTTACACCCCTCTCATGCAGCCGCACTAGTGTTGGTTGATTTTAGCGGTATAAAAAAATCACATAGTCGTGGCTCTGGAGTTCGGCTTCACCACTCGGTGAAGTCTCCTCCCCGCACTTTATACTGAAGTGCGCGGGAGGAATTTCTCCCTGTCTGTAACTTGTCAGGGCAGAAGTGAGAGTGTTTGTACCTCCCTTTTGCCAGGCACTTCCTGGAGAATATATAAATTCCCCAGGAAGTCCGCTCACGACTTCCTGGGGAATATATATATTTTCCAGGAAGTGACCCAGTGGTATGGCGTGCCTTTGATCTTCAAGGGTCCTGGGCTATTCCGTAAATTAACCGAAAATGGATATGCCGTCCATGTTATGTGTTATCAGTTGAACAGCTGCTTGAATTCTTGTCAAACAGTACAAATTTTTGTTTTGTAACAAGCTAGGTGAACCTTCTACACTTGTTTAGCCGATGAATATGCTGCTAAGTGTCATCTCTTGCTTCTCTTAACTTTTTTCTGGTTAGATTTTAACAATGCTTGGGAAAGCAGCCTACAAATACCGTTGCTGCAAGGACAGAGAGGTCGGGCAAAGTTTGTGTTGTTATTTTGTCGTAGTGACGTGTTCCAAGAGTTTCTTTAATTGCTACATGGCTGAAGTCAGCATGATTAGTTCTGTTTCTTTAACAACAAAATAAGCAAGTAAACAGAAATCCTGCCTTAGGTTGGTAAACAACGTCCAGTGTTGTGTCGTTATTTACAAGCAATGGCTTTATAAAATCCTACGATTGTTAGTTTATATGAAAGTACGGTGTTATGTTTAGTGCTTTAACGTAGTGTTGTGACTTGAAAATATCCCAAGGCGTTGCTAGTGAGTGTTCTATCAAGTAGCGTCACAGCCTACTAGTGGCTAACTGTAGCATATAGAGCGCCAATTCCAAAACAAGTATAAACTACAGGTATTTGGCTATTCAGTGAAAAAAAAATTTTTTCTTAACTCCCAAGAATTCTCTGATTTCAGCTTAAACACTTTTGCCACTGAAAAACTCCAGTTTTTTGCTTATTTCTGGTTGTTACAACACTATGCACAGGAGATAAGCTCCCAAACTTGCTGTCATGAAACTTCAACTATCCTATGAGCTAGCTGCAAAGTCTGTGCTCTTAACTCAAAGCAATACTCCATTCCCAGCTTAAACAGTTTTGCCACTAGCCATGATTCACCACCTGTCATATATGAGCCGGTAGTTTCGTTTACAGATAATGAAATAAGCTTCAAACTTTCTCAGATGCTAGCCAGTGATAGATGAACATAATTATTCTGCAAGTCGCAGCACTATAACTATAATAGTTACCATTTTACAACTAAAAACATTTTCAATGAGCACAAACCACAAAAGTGGCCTCTCTAAGCTGGAAGCACTGTAGCACGGGCAGGAAAGTTCTAGCATGGGCTGGGAAGTTCTAGCACGGAGGGCGGGGACTGACTTTGGCTCAACCTCGAGAGAAAAGTCACCCAGGCACGAACCAGTAAAAGCACTGTTTGCTCATGCCATATGAGAATTATTTCATTTGGGATGTTGGTCTTGACGCTGATACAGCACTTGGCTTCGCCTCGTGCTGTATCACCATCTCGACCACACCCCTCACGCTATATATAATTCCTATATGGCACTCGCAACGGTGTTTAACTAGTTAGTATTTAGAACTAAAAGTACAGGTTGTACTACAACTTGCACTCTAGTCACAGTACTTTAAATCAAAGAGCTTGCACATAGCGATGTGAGCAATAACCTGTTGTTTCATTTCGTTTCTTGTTTTACCGACTCCCTAAGGATGCATGCTTGCTCCCTTGGTGAAGCCAAATTGTGTCCCTACTGCTGCCAAGAGTATATAATAGAAGAGAGAGTATCGCACTCCAATATACCCCGTCAGGGACACTCTCGGGAAAGTAACGTGACTAGCACGCGAGCAGATGACGTTTATCCAGTCAATTATTAATTATCGTGACGTCAACATTTTCCAGCTTGTTTCGATCGCAACAGCACTTGAAAGTCGAAGCTACCATTCTCACTGACAACTAGTCGAGTACATGATGTCGATCCTGCAGGCGGATGCCAGTGCCATACTTTGGAGTCGACCAGAACATCACAGCCTTTGGTCACCGTGCGTCCTAAACGAAAACTCAGCCACTCGCCATATTCTTTCTCTCCGGCAATGGTCAAGGCAGAAATAACAGAAGACACAGAGGCTGTTCGCTTTGCCTGTGGAGCGGAGTTGCTTGCTGCTAGTTCTGCTGCTCACTTCATCATGTGGTGCTAGGCGGCGCGATGGCTGTGACGTAGGCACAATTGTCACTGCCATGCAAATGTCAGATTACGCCAATATGCTCGCGTGCTGGTCACGTTACTTTCCCGAGAGTGTCCCTGACGGGGTATATTAGAGTGCGATACTCTCTCTTCTATTATATACTCTTGCTGCTGCACAGTGTGTGTGAATTGTGTTGTGTACTCACCTTTGAAACATCTGCTGTTGGAAACAATACTTCAACCACATCTTGTTGAGACTCCTCAACAAATACAGCAGTTGGGAACACAAAGCCACTTTGTTCCAGAGATACATCGGTGATTTCCAAGAGCTTTTTGGGGTGAGTTGTATACAAAGAAAAGCAATCCAGATTTCCTACTGCTAGTGCATACTCATACAATACCTATTTAATGAAGAGTGAATTGTTGAACTACACTAACATAGCACTTACTCGAACAGGGTCTATACTTGAAAAACAATACGTATGGTCAAGTGTTGGCAGTTTAAATGCGATTTTGACGGAGGAGCAATCTCCTTCACTTTCACTGTTGCTATACTTATCCCTCAGCATAGCTCGGTAGTGCTTAACTCTCTGAGGAAAAAATAATTTTAAAAGTACTAAAGGTGCTGATGCCTTGGTGGAATTGCATGTCTGCATGAAACTGCTCTGACAACAGCCATGCACAATAAATCTTTGAAAAGCCTTTCTATGAACCTGCCACACTGCTCCAACGAGGCACAATGATACAATTCATGAAAATAATAACGTTAAAGACTCACGTTCTGCCTCTGTTCTATTTGCCTGGCCATGTTCACCTACAAAATGTAATCAAAACATAATATGACATGCATTAAAGTAGATCAGATGGCTAAAGTACTAAAGTAGTGCCCTTACAAAGCTCCCTTACATTTATTCAAACCAAAAAATTCTTGAGTATAATCTCATCATGAATATTATGGTTCTAATGTTTCCCTTATTCAAACTACAAAATTCAAGTCTTTTGGCCATTGGGGTCCAATGAAATTTCTGATGAAATCACTGTATTTCCACCGTATACTTAGTTGTTTTATATTAACACCCACACTTATTATTAAATCGGTGAAATCACTCTGAAATCAGTGAAATCTGATACGCTAAATCAACCCGTGACAGACACCTCGCTTTGTACACAGTGTTTCTATGTGGGTATTCTGAGTTTAAAACGGAACAAATAAAACACCTTTGCCTGATCAATCCTCAGTGATTCTGCAAATTCGATCTCCTGCTCACTTCTGATTCTTCGACATTCTTCGATAACCTGCAATGAAAAACACACACACATTACCTAAATAATTTTGAAGTACAAATGTACGTATAATCCTGTTATGCATAACTATCTAGAAGTGAATCTGCAGTGTAAGCGCTTCCACGAAGCCACCGAGATTGCTTTTTGACAACGAAAATCAAGATCTCAACGTATTGCAGATCTTTGTTGTTTTAGTGTTTCTCTAGATTCAACACATCTATAGGAATGATCAGGCGAGCTCAAAGATGCCTTTGGCGAAGCTGACATACGTTTCTAACGTGGTAAACCAAAATCACCGCCCACACAAATTGTTCGTCTTTTTTTTCTTTTTCTTTTAGCAAGCATAGCGCTGTCCTGAGTGAAACAACGACTACCAAACCTGCACATATACACTTGCATATACCTGGGTTAGTGCACTTGCCTGCTAGATAAGCATTTGGGCAAAAGCGAGTATTCAAGGTGAAACTTTGATTCTGAGACTGCCGGTGACACCATTAATTATATGAGGGAGTGGTCAAGAGGTGTCTTGCTCATCATGTCAGCCATGCCCAACCACTCACAAGTTGCGACGAGGCTCACATGTGTACTGCTTCTGTGCAGATCTACAGATTCTACTCTTTGTAGTTGGGTTTATGTACGCTTAGCTAGCTAACTGGCTAACTTGTAGCTAGGCTGAGCTAGCTCTGCAACGTGCATAACTGCTAAATTGTAATCCTGAATTCAGAGAATCAGCGGTATAGAGCACAAAAGGAACTGAACTGTTAGGATACAGTTAAAAGCCTCGTGTCATCTTGATAGTAATGAAAATTAACAGAAATAAGTAAGGTAAAAAAGTTTTACAAAAAGTGTAGGAATGACGCTTGCAAAAGCAAAGAAACAAGATGTTTAATACTTGGAAAAGTAAAGCAAGTATCCCTACATTAGCGGCTTAACCAGGAAAATGGTCCTAGGACTGTTATACAATTTCCAAGAGCAATCAATGTTGAACTATCACAATAGTCACAAGTAGTGCAGCCCAGTCTCAGTTGTAAGATGATAAAGTGTGTAGGCATTATTTTTTACGTGCAATTAAGCCGCTAATGTAGGAATACTTGCTTTACTTTTCCAAGTATTAAACATGCATCTTGTTCACTTTTGCAAGCGTCATCCCATTCCTTTTTCAAGTATTGTTCCTTTACTTTTGCAAGCGTCATCCCACATTTTTTCGTTGTTGTTTTTGTAAAACTTTTTACTTTACTTGTATAATGGCATGCAGGGGTCTAAGGTCTTCTGGAATCACTGGAATAACAGTCTGAGCATTTTGAAAATTCTTTAAAGTGTATAATCTGAAATCTATACTCACAGATGTAGAGGCACTCACTGGGGTCGCAGATGGAGCTCTTGATAGCTAAATAATTGATGATGAATTATTCACACACAGACATACTCGATTCAACTCACAGGTGTCTGGGAAGGATTATGAAATCGGAAAAGAGTTTCAGAAAGAGTGGGACAAAGAGGCTGCATGTGGTAAGAAAGGGATTAAATAGTTCACAGCTAGCACTAGCATTAATTGGCAGGGTAAGCACACTATACTTAAAATTAATGCTTACTTCAGAAGCAGAAGCACCAGAAGAAGCACCAGCTGACTCACCCTGTTCACCTCCCTGTACATGTATAATATCAGACAGTACCAGTGTTAGCAATCTGGGTTTCTGATTAGCGACAATAACATGTTACAGAGTGATTAGAAACTGGATTGTTCTCCACTAAGTTAGTCTACCCAAACTCTCGCAAGCAAATTGGGGGGGGGGTGACCACAAAGTACCCTTAGTACCCTACCAGGCCTAATTTTCGCCGTTTCGTCTGTTGCGAAGAATTCTGCAAGGGGACGAGGCAAAGTGCTATATCACACTATTCATGAATGAATCACATGTACAGTGTATTTTATAGTGTAGCCATTTTGGATTCTGTTGCTGTATGCTTTCAAGTAGTGGCAAACATAGCAGAATAATCAATGCAATTATGCAAGCTGCACAACAATGCTTCTTATTGGCCAGACATTTTTCAGAGCACACTACAATCCAGATGGTTACATGCTATTAAATAACTTGTAGCCTCTCATTTGAGTTCGAACCTACTATAGCAGTTTACAAATGCAGTACAAAATGGGACACGAACTTGAGTTTGATAAGAGCTGGTTGGTGCTGGTGGGACACGAACTGGAGAGGAGCTGACACTCACTGCTGGTGCTAGGGTCTGGTATGAGGCATTCGATGGTGGAGTCTAAAGATAATAGAGACAAATCATAGGTTCACAGACACTCAAATTAACCCACAGGTGTTTGGGAGGCAGCAAAGTGAGAGAGAGTCTCTGAAAGAGTTGGGCAGAGAGTCTGAGAGAGATAAATTGCGCAAGAAATTAAAGGTAACAATGCTACCTTTAAAACAATGCTTACTCGAGAATCAGAAGAACCAGAATGCTCACCAACCACAGGTACATTTTCCTAAAAAAGTTTTATAGACATAATAATTGTTTAATTAGTAGTGATGATTTAGCAATTTGAGTTCCATAGATAATTTATGTATTTACAACTAAATTAGTGTTACTTGTTCAAAATGAGGTCCACAAAATGGCTAAAATAGTCAAACAAGTGCTTGTTGGACAAATTGACCAGTACAGTCAAACCAAAACAGTTTTCACCCAGTGTGAATATCATTAAATTTTCTTCTGTGGCTGACTGGCTGGGCGGGTAGTTTACATTGTGTAAACTGTACCAAAACCACAAGCTTTGACATTGACAACCTTGGGAACAGTGGTAGGATGTTTCAGCAAAAAGTTTTTATAGCCTCCTGGCTCAGGGTGTGACAAGCTCTATGCATGCTGCTGTATTACTGCTGAGAGTATATTGGTAGACTGCTGAGATTCTATGTGTTAGCTGAGTGACTGCTGAGACTCTTTGTGAGCAGGCTGTACCATGTTAGACTAATGCACCAGCTCCTGACTATCAGTACTTGTTTGAACGTGTGAGAGTACAATGTAAGAGAGAATCGAACTCAGCCAGTTGCAGAACCACTGTTTATGGAACTGCAAACAACAAACAGACCATTGCATGGAATCTACGATCTGTTTGTTGTTCATGCATGAGTCTGAACAGTGGTGAGTTCTGTGCTCCACATACTCAAAAGTAATGCTGGTCAGAAGCTAGTGCATTGGCACAGCCTGCTTAAAAAAAGAGCCTCTCGGCATAACACATAATAGACTTTCAGCAGTAATGCAGCAGCACAGAGCTGTCAGCCTGTCACACACCTGAGCCAGTTGAGACAATTGTAGGTGGGTAGTTTTACATAGTGTAAACTGTACCAAAACCACAAGTTCTACCCTGTCTGACTCTGTTTGCTTCTCTGCAAACCACTATATTGCTGTTGCCAGACAAATGTCCAACTGGTCTTATAATACATATCACTGAAATAGAAATTATAAATGGTAAAACGCACCTCATTAGGACAGATGTACAGCACCGACCCCTTTCTTTTCTGGGCATCATCAATAATGTCATTGCCGTTGCGGTGCTGATTGGTAGCAGCTACAAGACGATGACCAACACACTCAAGAATAGTGAATTTCTCAGATACATTGAGATGACCAGTTTCCCTTACAATAGCTTCTCTCATATCTGATTCTGACAAATTGCGACTAAGATTGACCCTAACCAAGTGTTTTTGTTCAATTAGCTTTCTTCTCCAAGCACCCCGGGGTATACACTTTGTGTCAGCCTTCACAACAAACACGCTTACTTGAACTGCTTTGATTCTAGTAGTAGCCTTCTTTCGTTTCTGTTGTTCATGGGAAAATACGCAATCTTCGAGTGGATCAAAGGCCCTTTTTGGTGGGAAGTTCTGCTTAGTTCTCGATGGGAACAAAGCAGAAATTGCTTTAGCACTAGCTCCAGACTTTAATTTACCAGCCAATTCGGTAGCCTTTTTGGTGACCTGGTTAAAGAAAAATTAACAACAATGACTCTATGTACACGATTACAGTGTTCTCACTAGGGTTTCTTAGTAGTGGTTAACACAATTTTTACTAAGATTTCAGTAATTTCGCCTGAATAAGGGCAACAATACCAGCTGTTACAGTATTATTTGACCTCCAAACCACAGTAGATGTTAATGATATTCACATTCAGTGAAAACAAACTTGTAAGCTGACTATTAATTTTGGTTTGCACCACTTGGTCTTCAAATTCTAGCAAGAACACTGCACAAATATACATAAATATGCCACCAACAAAAGCCTTGGAAGCAATAATTACCCCTGCATTTACGAACATGTACATACCTCACTGTTGTGACTTAAACATGTAACACGAGAAACGGTCAATCTTGTGCCGTCGGTGATTTCAGCTTTGTCTCTAACATCCACGAAAGTCATGAATTTTGTACACCAACGCTGCAGCACATACACCGGCTTTGACCTAGCAGTTTGGTCGGCCACTCTTTCGCCGATTGGCAAAATGCTGATATCTTTGTTTAGCATCCCGATCTCCCTCTCCACTGCAATGAATGCAGTCTGCTGTGTCACACTGAGGCTCCTCCTGGACCCATCCAGTTCAAATAGAATATCGAAATTATGATCCATCGTACCAGAGACTGAGAGTATGCAATTTTTCTGAACACGTGGTACAGTGACAGCGATCCTCGAAACTTTGTTGTGTCTTTTGTCCTGCGTTATTAACTTTTAAGGGAGAGCCCCCTAGTTTCGGACGTTTCCTAATTCCGGACACTTCACTTCTTGGCGTAACGTAGCTCAACTATTTTTACAACACAGTTAAAGCTACTATAGTAGTATTGTTTCACTGAGTTATATTCAGTATAGCTGTCGCTGCTGTCACATTGCTAGTTGCCACAGTGCTTGTGAGCTATTCAGCCTATAGAGCGACTTATAACCTATGACTTTAATGGTGGAATACGTCTGTCGACTTTTGGCGCGAATTTCAAATTTGAACACAAATTTCCTTTTCTCACGTGATGGCTGACGAAATAAGAAAGACGAGAAAACAGTAGAAGCAGCAGTGAAACAGTTAGATACAGGCAAGAGCTACAGAGTTACAGGAAACCAGTTCGACATAGCAAAGAGCACGTTGCGTGATCACGCTACCGGGAAGGTTTCTAGAGTAGGAGCCGGAAGGCCTACTGTCTTGTCCAGTGAGGAAGAGAAGGCAATAGTAAGATCATGCCAAGAATTAGCACACAATGGGCTTCCACTGGAAGTTTTCTTGGCTTTCTCAACAGCCACGCTTCTAAAAATGGGCGTGTCCGAAATTAGACACCCTCCCCCGAAATTGTGGTATCCCAAAAAGGAAAGAAAAAACCTTTAGACTTTTAGTGTTCTGTCCGAAACGAGAGTCATAAGTTCTAGACTATTTTTCCGAGAAGAAAGATACCCAAGGAAAGTATAACACACAACCGCTAAACTTTGACGACACGTACCACGCGGAGAAATATAAAAGTATTGAAAGGTGTCCGGAATTAGGGGTCCCTCCCTTAATCTAACTGCTTCTTCACGTGATCGATCGCGACTGTCATTCTCATCTCACGTGATAGTACTATGGCGGAGGCAGATTCAGAGGTCTGGGGCTGGAGGAGCTTTTTTGACCAAATTACACAATTCTTAGAGGAATTGGAACATCAATCCGGAAACGCCAATGAACGTTACACTCAGTATGCATTGGAACGACTGGAAGTTTGTATAAAGAACGTGCGTGATCTTCAGAACCACTTGGCTCATAGTTATGAAGATGAGCATGATGAAGAAGTCTGCGCCATCATTGAACAGTACACCACTCAACTAGCAGAACTGCTCCATTGTGTGGAAGTACTGTATGACATGTGGTCAGAGTATAGTGATGAATTGCTTACTCCACGTGCTTCTCAACTCACTTATCGCACTGAAACCGAATATACTGGCTGTAGGGGCCGTCCTCGACTGTGTATAACTCAAAGTCAGTTAGAATATATGACGTCTCTTGCATTCACATGGTCTGAAATTGCTAATATCCTTGGTGTCTCTCGTATGACTCTGTATCGACGGAGAGTAGAGTATGGAATGCTAGACGATCCTTCTGAATTACTCACTGATGAACAATTACAAGCTAGATTGAGGCTAATGAGACAAGAGTACCCACAATTTGGTGAAACAATGGCTATGGGTCATCTTCGCTCACTTGGATTCCGTGTTTCGAGGGAGCGAGTGAGGAATGCTGTTCGTGTTACAGATCCAATCAATCGTGCATTAAGATGGAGAGGTATACTTACAGCAAGGAGGCCATATTCAGTCCCTAGGCCGAATTCCTTGTGGCATATAGGTAACCATAAGCATAATTAATAGCAGCATTTAGTTTTTAATTATGTGTGTACGGTAGGCAAAATTTATGGCATCACTGAGCAGATGTGTCATGCTCAGACTAAATTTCAAAATCAAGGACAATTTTGATATGTACAGTAAAAGCTATGTTAGTACTTTTATGAACTCAAGGGTGAGTTCTAGACAACTTTGCTAAGATGTTGAGTGCCCCAGAGAATGCCCAGAGCGCAAGCAACATTTGTTGCTCGCAACAAGTTGCGTAGCCTTAATGCACACTAGCAACAAACACTCACAACAGCAAGATTTTCCAATAACCAGTCATTGTCCTCTAGCTACACACACACACACACACAATGTTCTCTCGTGAAGGTGTGGTTGCCTATATAGATACCTTCAGTGTGAATTCTCACCTCCTTATTTGCGCAGCAGCCTAGGTATTGGTAGGCATAATAGTCTCACATAACCAGTTGTGCGTGTGACGTCACGAACCACGCACACGTGATGCAGACGCCAGACGGCCATTTTGAGTGTCAACTGCAAGAAGCAACATGCTTTGCTCTCGTTTGTAAGCTGCATCGCTAAATGAAAAGTAGACAGCAACTTTGCTTAGTGCTAGGACTATGTCGACAATGAAGACAGAAGTGCGCCAGAGCAAAAAGCAGCAACTTTCTCCAAACAGACTTTCCAGAGACCGCCTTCACTCATACAGTATGAAAAGACACGAAAAGTACTTCTTTCCTGACACTCAAAATGGCATCGTAGCAACGGTTACTAACACGAAAAATGTTCGTCAAAGTTGTACGTGCAAAACCTCTATGCTATATACACGTGAAAGTTAAACCCCTTGGCGGTTAAAGGAATCCTCCACAATGGTGCTTATACATACATGGTATTTGCCCACACTAATCGTGCCACAAGTAATCCAGGTTAAAGTTTCCATCGTTTCTTGCATTTTCAGCTCATGGCTCTCTGAGCTTTAACCGCCAAGGGCCGTAACTTTCACGATAGCAGGCATGCCTACTCGGGCTGCCGCGTGGCAATTAATGAGGTGAGAGTTCACACTGAAGGTACATGCATGGCTTAACTGTGCCCCATCACCTTAATCATTCAGTCTAGCCATTAACCCTCTTTTTGCTAAAAAATTAATGGGCGGGGTCACGAGAGCAAAGGCAAAAGATGGTCTAGCACAACACACACACAGGTTCGGCTTTACGATCCCCTCTGTTCGGTCTATCAAGGAAACTTGATTTCTTGCAAGTTTACTAGACCCTCTTTTTGCCTTCGTTCTCGTGACCCCGCCTATTAATTCTTAGGTTAGTGGCTAGACTACTTAATCATATAATCTGAACTAATACAACCACCTACCTGTTCAGTTTAGTGAGGATCTACTGTATTGATAAATCTGTACGCAAACATTATGTTATTCTCTACGCAGATGGGCATCACAAGCTAATAAGATGGCGCCTTGTTACACATGGAGGCATTGATGGATATAGCCGGCTAATTACCTTTCTTCATTGCTCGAGCAACAACAAGGCATCCACAGTGTACAATCTCTTCTTGAAAGCTGTTGAGCGGTTTGGTTTGCCTTCCCGTGTTCGGTCAGATCAAGGAAAAGAAAATATTATGGTTGCACACCATATGATAGAGCACAGAGGAATTAATCGGGGAAGTATGATAGTTGGAAGCTCTGTGCATAATCAAAGAATCGAGCGTCTCTGGCGCGATATGCATCGATGTGTTACTCAACTATATTACCGGCTTTTTTATTTTCTTGAGTACCGGGGGCTGCTTGATCCCGTAAATGAATATCACCTGTTCGCTTTACACTATGTTTTTCTTCCACGATTAAACAGGTCGCTTGAGGGGTTTGTGCAAAGTTGGAATAGCCATTCACTTCGCACGGAACATGGCCATTCTCCAAACCAATTGTTCACAGTAGGAGCATTGCTGTCGAATTCTTTTAACGACCAGTCTATTGATGAAAGTTCTTATGGTATTGATGAAGCTGGTTTGACTTCCTCTGATGGGGCAATAGCTTTTCCAGAAAACAGAATTACTCTTACTACACAAGAAGAAGATTGCCTCAGGACATCAGTAAATCCTTTGGCTGACAGTGACAACTATGGGATTGAAATCTATGAGCAAACATTAGAATTTCTGAGAACAATCATTGTGGTGGCAAATGTAGATAGTTAGTTTATTTTTACTATTCTGTACATTGTGGAAAATAGTATGTATGACACTGTTGTTGTTTTTGTATAACTGTCAATACATAATTAATTTTTTACAAGTACATGATGTATCACAGAATAGAATTACAAAACTGCATCATTATCACATTGCCACCAGCTCCTGTTGATGGAGTGTAGCAGAAGACTACGGATTGCCTGGAGGTGTCGACTTGCATAGTTAGTAATAATCTAAATGACATTGATGGTTGTGATTATCAATTTAAGTTGTTATGTATTCTGAATTTTTGAATTTGACAAGATGAGCGGATAGTCACAAGTAACACTCATGAGTTACTAGACTGGAACTCTACGGTCACCTTAGAATGCATGCTGTCTGCCACACTAGACCACTTTCACACATCAGGTCTACTAAAATGCTATGTTCTTTACTGGACTGGATGTCTAGGATCACCTTAGAATGCTGTTCCATACAATTTCAGCAACACTAAGCCACTTTCACACATCAGGTCTACTAAAATGCTATGTTCTTTACTGGACTGGATGTCTAGGATCACCTTAGAATGCTGTTCCATACAATTTCAGCAACACTAAGCCACTTTCACACATCAGGTCTACTAAAATGCTATGTTCTTACTGGACTGGATGTCTAGGATCACCTTAGAATGCTGTTCCATACAATTTCAGCAACACTAAGCCACTTTCACACATCAGGTCTACTAAAATGCTATGTTCTTACTGGACTGGATGTCTAGGATCACCTTAGAATGCTGTTCCATACAATTTCAACAACACTAAGCCACTTTCACACATCAGGTCTACTAAAATGCTATGTTCTTACTGGACTGGATGTCTAGGATCACCTTAGAATGCTGTTCCATACAATTTCAACAACACTAAGCCACTTTCACACATCAGGTCTACTAAAATGCTATGTTCTTACTGGACTGGATGTCTAGGATCACCTTAGAATGCTGTTCCATACAATTTCAGCAACACTAAGCCACTTTCACACATCAGGTCTACTAAAATGCTATGTTCTTTACTGGACTGGATGTCTAGGATCACCTTAGAATGCTGTTCCATACAATTTCAGCAACACTAAGCCACTTTCACACATCAGGTCTACTAAAATGCTATGTTCTTACTGGACTGGATGTCTAGGATCACCTTAGAATGCTGTTCCATACAATTTCAGCAACACTAAGCCACTTTCACACATCAGGTCTACTAAAATGCTATGTTCTTACTGGACTGGATGTCTAGGATCACCTTAGAATGCTGTTCCATACAATTTCAACAACACTAAGCCACTTTCACACATCAGGTCTACTAAAATGCTATGTTCTTACTGGACTGGATGTCTAGGATCACCTTAGAATGCTGTTCCATACAATTTCAGCAACACTAAGCCACTTTCACACATCAGGTCTACTAAAATGCTATGTTCTTACTGGACTGGATGTCTAGGATCACCTTAGAATGCTGTTCCATACAATTTCAACAACACTAAGCCACTTTCACACATCAGGTCTACTAAAATGCTATGTTCTTACTGGACTGGATGTCTAGGATCACCTTAGAATGCTGTTCCATACAATTTCAGCAACACTAAGCCACTTTCACACATCAGGTCTACTAAAATGCTATGTTCTTTACTGGACTGGATGTCTAGGATCACCTTAGAATGCTGTTCCATACAATTTCAGCAACACTAAGCCACTTTCACACATCAGGTCTACTAAAATGCTATGTTCTTACTGGACTGGATGTCTAGGATCACCTTAGAATGCTGTTCCATACAATTTCAACAACACTAAGCCACTTTCACACATCAGGTCTACTAAAATGCTATGTTGTTTACTGGACTGGATGTCTAGGATCACCTTAGAATGCTGTTCCATACAATTTCAGCAACACTAAGCCACTTTCACACATCAGGTCTACTAAAATGCTATGTTCTTTACTGGACTGGATGTCTAGGATCACCTTAGAATGCTGTTCCATACAATTTCAGCAACACTAAGCCACTTTCACACATCAGGTCTACTAAAATGCTATGTTCTTTACTGGACTGGATGTCTAGGATCACCTTAGAATGCTGTTCCATACAATTTCAGCAACACTAAGCCACTTTCACACATCAGGTCTACTAAAATGCTATGTTCTTACTGGACTGGATGTCTAGGATCACCTTAGAATGCTGTTCCATACAATTTCAGCAACACTAAGCCACTTTCACACATCAGGTCTACTAAAATGCTATGTTCTTACTGGACTGGATGTCTAGGATCACCTTAGAATGCTGTTCCATACAATTTCAGCAACACTAAGCCACTTTCACACATCAGGTCTACTAAAATGCTATGTTCTTACTGGACTGGATGTCTAGGATCACCTTAGAATGCTGTTCCATACAATTTCAGCAACACTAAGCCACTTTCACACATCAGGTCTACTAAAATGCTATGTTCTTTACTGGACTGGATGTCTAGGATCACCTTAGAATGCTGTTCCATACAATTTCAGCAACACTAAGCCACTTTCACACATCAGGTCTACTAAAATGCTATGTTCTTACTGGACTGGATGTCTAGGATCACCTTAGAATGCTGTTCCATACAATTTCAGCAACACTAAGCCACTTTCACACATCAGGTCTACTAAAATGCTATGTTCTTACTGGACTGGATGTTTACGATCACTGCTTATGGTACTGTATAGCTAGTATTATCAAACACCAACAAAACAACACATTTTTAAATCGTAATAATGTTTATCTTTTGAAGTTAATGAGCAACTACGGCAACTTAATAGTTCATTGGTACCCAGAACCCGGACCCAAAATAAAGTCACTGCAGCTGTTCTCATATGAGCAGAGTTCTTCTTTATAGGTTCCTGTGTATTGCAAACATAAGGCTGAGAGAGAGGGAGGGAGGGAGGGAGGGATGGAGAGAAAGAAAGAGGCTCAGGGAGCTTAGCTGAAGTAAGAGATAATTACTTCACCGTAGCTCAACATGTTGTTTAGATCATTGCAGTATGGTGTGCTGTTCCAGTGTAATAGTGAATCGTGTATCCCGGATACACAATTCACTAGTGAATTCTGTATCCTCCCAGGGAATTTGTATCCCATTGCGCGCCCTGCTAAATCAAAGCGAGAGTGATGATGATGCCGTGCAATGAGCTCTAGCAATAGAGGGAACCTGTAGAGGTATAACAGAAAGCAGAAACGTATGATGAGCCCCTGTAAAACCCATTGTCAATGTGTTACTCAGTGGTGACCTTTAGATTAATTTGGGGGAGAGGTCTAGACTGCAGTTTGTGCGAGTTTGTGGCTGACGTGCTTGGCGTAGAGCCCGACATGGATAGCTCTTATTCAATAGATACACATAGGTTTCTGTACTTCTCTTCTTCAGACATCTTTTCAAGTTCAGTTTAATTTAAGCCGTATGTAGTTTAGCACACGCGAGGTGCCACTGATGCAGCCACACCCATCATGCCATCATGCAGCGTTGCAATTTAGGATCGCATCGATTAGGCCGAGAAGTCCATGCGCTCCTGATCGTACAGAATATAGTCCGGAGACAACAGATTATTTGATGTGCAAATCATTATTTTGCTTTGAACAATGATCATTGATGTGTGATCAACGCGGCGATGAAGAGTTTATTCAAGAACAGGGATACCCATTTTCACTAACGGGATACTAGTTTGGAATACAAAAATGACCATGTGAAATGTGTATGGGGATACACGATTCAATAGGGAATTATGTACTGGGATACAACGATCACTAGTGAACTTTGTATGGGGATACATTGAATAGGGGATACACAATTCCCCATGACACCGGCTCCCTTACAAGTAAGCTATATAAGATATGAAACCGTGGGTACATAATCATGCCCTCGCAATCACAAAGCAAGACACGGTTTTTATGGTAGACTTACATCAGAGTTATCATCATCAGGTGCTGAGCTCACGTTCATAGCCAAGCCAGCCATAAGATTCCTCCTAGTAATAGTAGTATGCGGATATGCATGCCCTTCTTCTTGTGGGCGTGTACGTCTAATAACTTACCACGCCTATTAGCGCGCGCGCGGCTCAGTCAGACAGTCACGTCCTGAACCGGTTGGGTCCGGGTACCAAGTTGAGTGTGCGGGCTTACATGGGGCCTATGGAAGCTTACGTAGTGCCTTTCTAAGCATTACACAGTGCCATGATTTTTGTTACAAACGGCTTTCCATACTGACGACAACTATTTCACTTCCTGCCGTATTCTGGAGCTATTTCCTGCCCTATTTTGGAGCGGGATGACAACCCTATATCCAGGTTGCTGAAAAGATATGGGAGTGTCTATTATGACAATCTGTTTGACCTTATTGGTATAGGACTGAGTAGTGTATAATATTAAATTACACAGTGTTGTAACAAGTGTAGTCATGACAGTCACTGTTGAGCCTTTGGTATAGAACAGCGAGTGAAATTCACCTGACCTTGTAACCTCTCTATTTATTGACTATCTAGTTGTGTCCATCTGTTAGTTGAGCTCAGCAAGGTGGCAGGATGTGACGAGGCTGGTAGTAGTCTGTTACTAGTGTTAGTTGACACTACTAGATACAGACATCACTATACAATAGTTCAGAATTACTATGAATTTTAAACAAAATACTATCACATTATTGTGTTGCTGTCTATTGAACATTTGAATGCTACCTTAATAATAACTAAGTATATATTTCAAAGACAAATGCTACCCACATGCAGGGAGTTATAAATCAGTGGTTTACTCTTTCAGTTCCCATGTTCTCTGTCTAATGACACAGTGTTGTGTTCATATCTTGTGCCTAGACACACAGCACCTTGTCCTACATGATGTAAACAGCAATGCATGTATCAACCTTCAATGATCTGTCTCAAGAAACAGCATAATATAATACTCCTCTATTGTGAGAACACCAACCCCTTCCACCAGTTGTGTATCTTATCCAGTTATCAAGAGACTATATAAACATCACGAGTTGCCAGTACGTTGAGTTGTCCAAACTTTCTCACAGTTTGTTCAACTGCAGTGGGCCCACTCTTGAGTACAAAGTGAAACCACCCCCAGGCCTTTATAAACAATACGAACTTTATGTGAATTCGTTATAGTCTACAGGAAGTAAATACAGGTCTGAACTCCAACCTATAGGTCACAGCGAGTAATCCATTCTTACAGTGAGTACACCATAGATCTCACTACAGTAGAGCCTCTCTAAGGCAGAAACCATCAGGACCAACAAAATTATAGAGAGGGTGTCCTCTGGTCAGGGGTTTATTATACGTTATGTGGGTTATATTTGGGATTCAGTAAGTGTCCATTATAGAGGGATGAGGGGTTCCACTGTACCAATACGCAGTGCCGTAACTAGGAATTTATAATTTGAGGGGACAAAACTGGCAAGTGAAGTGAACCAGACATCATTAATATTTATGAGATATCATTATAGAGATTAGCCCAGACTATAGCAGTATTGCCATACTATAAATCAGATAAGTAGCAAGATAACTATGTGCTATAATAATTATACTGCTGTGTCTGTGGTAGGGCACTATTGAAACTTGGGGACATAAACTTTAGTTTAGGGACTGTACCCTCAGCCCCCCCTGTCTGGATATTTAAATCAATAACCAGTCCAGATTGGAACAGCATGTATTGTGCCAACTCATACAGCAGTTGAGCATGAATACAGTATGGCAAAGAAAACAACACAATCAATCACAGTGTTCTGTGCAGGCTGCTATAAAAACTTTTCTTTTGCATCATGGTGTTGCCCACATAGCTATGATTAAAAACTACTGATATTTCTCTCAAGGATTGGAATTGAATCTGATTACACAACAACACTTTAACCTTAACACAGTAATATTATTAATAGAGATCATGCAGTGTTAGTATACAAGCCAAACTCCCAAATATTGTACACCTGTAGAAACAAATCTTATTATACATTCTTATATCTAACATTATACCTTATTTGCATGAACAATCACTCAGTCTCTGGATGCATTACTCTTAGATTCTACTTTCTTGGGCAGTTTTATTGACAGCCTTCAAACTGTATAAATACATACATTCTGTAATAGAAAATTCAACATGAGGTTATGTACTTGACTGTGAATGATTCTTTCAGCGGGTGTCTGATCCGATTCCGCACAATATAAACTGTGAGTACAATGCCGACAACAGTTAATAGTAGTAGGAATACAAGCAAGCCCATGATAATAACTACCACATCAGGTGGTGGAGGCGTTGGTACTGGTGGAGATAGTGTGCACAATCCTACATGGTTATAAAATGATGTCTAATGACATGTGGTTCACATACTTCGATAAACCTGAGCCAGCACATCTAGAAGGACAAAGATTCAACAGTATTTAAAACCAATAATCATAGTAATAATACTATCAGACCTGAAGAGGCAGATTTTGATGAAGTATATCCCACTGCATTTACTATAGTGATATTCACAGTAATAGTTTCAGTTGCTGGTACTGAACATAGAGTGTTCATGCTCATTTGTTGAGTTGATGATGTAATGCATGTTATAATAACATTGGTGACTGGAGGGATACACACATCTTGACTGGACGTATTTGTAGTCTAGAAGAGAGAAAGCATTTAAGCTCTTGAAGAGCAGAAGGCGCTTTAAAACAACACATTACAAAGACAACACACAACACAGTGAATTTGTTTGAACTAGAGCAGGGTTCCAGCAAATTTGATCAGATGTAAAGTAGTGTGATATGGGCATGCCAGGGGGGGCTATGCTTATCAAGATAATTGTAATGATATTCACAACTGACTTTGTGCATTCAGCAAGGGTTCTGATTAGCCTTTAGGGGCAAGAAATAAACTTAGTAACTACTACATGACATACACTATAGGTAAAGGAGAAAAAGATATACCATCATGTAACAAGCAAAGCAAAGAATAGTCATAGAGCAGCTGTTGAATTATGTACAGGCATTTTCTACAGCAAGCATTGCCTATGAATATTTGAAACACTTGCTCACATCGCACTCATGCACACAACCACTGCATCAGTCTTGAAGTCAAGGTGCTCATACAGTTTATAGGCTAAACACATGTAGAACTTTAAATTTGAAATAACACGGCAATCTCATTTTTAACCACCACATTGATAGTGCAAAATAATATGACTGATGAACTCACCCATGAGATCTGGTAGATAGCGTCACCATCACACACACTGTTATTAGTAGAAGACCGAGGTTCTATTGTGATGCGTTCTATCTCAGTGTCTGATTGTGATAATAATAATCATAATAATATTATCACTGCTTACTAGGATTTATAGTCAAAACTCCACTCTTTGTTGCTATTTCTCTACTGCCACCAACACAGTATACAGTACCATTGATAGCTTCATCTTCGATTGGCACGGTAACACTTGACTTAGTAATGTTAGATACTGATCCATTAGATAGTTGTACAGTGTAGTTGTTGCAACATTCAGGAGCAACAACAGGAGGATTCCAGGACAACCGTACACTGCCCTGAGAGAATCTACATGCTGAGAGTGGCCATGAGGGACTGGATGAACCTATACATGACAATAAACACCATGTAAACCAGAGGAAAATGATGAATCATTTTCAACCAGAATAATTATGTCAGGCGATTATGTATGAATTTTTATAAATCAAGAGCTCGGCCTTCCAAGAAGCGTACAACTGTAGAACATCTCAACATAAATGGGCTCACTATTGCAAGCCAGCTGATACTACAGTATGTTTATGTACAGCTAGTACAAAACCATATGCCAAGCAGCGAATATAATTATTTTGCAATACAGTTCAACCTCTCTGAACAATAGCACTGTACAAGCTAGTGAATCTCATTATAATTATCTCATTTGTAAGCTGAGACATGTCTATCAAAATTTTAGAGCTGTTAGGATACATGACGTGCACTGTATGTGCATTGCCATTGCACTATTGAAGTTGTATGTCTTCTTGGAATAGTAACCTCTTGCCCATACATACTTTTCACAGTTATGTTAATGCTTTGTGGTGGTCCTCCATCAGAGCACAGGATGGTTGTGTCTTGGGTCATATTCTTTGAGGCTGTTGAAGTGTAAACCACAGCATTGGATACATGCTCGATACTGATGAGAGTCATTATCGTTGATCCCAGTATACCAGTGGTACCAATAATGACAGAATTAGAATCTCCAAATGCAAACCCTGCTCCACTTGCATTTCGCCAGGTGAGAAACCCGTCCGGAGTTGTTGTTGTGCATGTAATATTAGTGGGCGCCATCGCCACTCTACAAACTGCTACACCTTCATTAGCTTGATTGAGAAATACTAATAACAAAGAATTAAGGTAAGGCAGGGTAACTTTGAACATGGGATAACTTGGGAAAAATTCAAATTTGGACCTCGTACTTCCCAACAGTCGCTGCTGTGGCAACTTTGTACAATGATCCAGTTAGAAGGTAGATGAGTGTCCTTTCTAACCTGTATATATAAACGTTTCTCTCTCTTCTTTGCAATGTTTTTAGACGAGGGATACAGACCTAGCAGCAAAATCGCGCTAACTAATTTCTAAATCCTCTATAATTAATAATTATCCAATTTTATCTGCGAAACTGCACTAAAAGCTTTAAACACACGTTTGCAGTGGTGCCAGAGGCGACTAGAATCCACCTTCTACTGTTTACTTTCCTTTTTTATTGCACACACAGCCAGGAAGAGACAGTGTTCCAACTTCCAAGTTACCCCACCCACTAATTTTCCAGTCCACTTCATAATCGAGCTTCAGTTGCAAAGCAGACAAAAGGTAGCTCCAGGATTCCTTGTGCTCACGATTGACTATAAGTGTACCTATTGTGTGAGCATAATTTCAGAAGTCCAGCGATTTTCTTCTTCAAGGCAGGTACGCGAACATAAATTTTAATAAATTTTCTTCTAAGTTATCCCGTCCTACCTTACATGTACGTATACTGTAACGTTATTCTGTACGTTTTTAAACTTGTTCACCTGTTGGTGTCACTACTTGAGTCCACAAGGCTAATAGGTGTATACGGCGAGACAAAGTTTCAAGAAACATCCTGCTCTCGACTCGTGATATAGTGGTGGCGCCTAGGGACTCCAGAAGCAGAAAATACGAATATAAGTGCTTCTTGAGATCTTTTCAGTTTCGCCTGCCGTACGCGTTGGATCGCCAATGGTATGGTAAGATCACGTGAATTTATTTGCTCTATGACGTCAACTTCCGCAGTAAAAAATGGGCTGAAAACGACTTTCTGGTGAGTGTGGAAAAACGCTTGTTGGCCGAGATTTTAAGAGGCGAAGCACACAGCTATCCATCAAATCCAAGTACCAATGGTCTCTAGTGTTAGTAAATAGACCAAGAGAAGGTTATCCGTGCAAGACTGGTGAACTAGAGTACGTCAACCGCCGTGTGGTCTCGATATCGTCCAGTGTCATTTCCCAAAGTATTCACAACTATCTCGTGTGGGAAGTGTGGGACAAGCTGTTATTGGAATATGTGGTAGGTGCATGTGTGACAGTTTAGTACAGCAAATATAATGCTGGTATCGTTATCCCAAAATGATATTCGGACGCATTCTGTATGAGTAATTGGCTTGATGTATACGATTGTATATAATATTGCTGTTTAAACTCACTCAGATGCAGTCAAAATTCAGTTGTGAGTTAACCTTTGGTCACTGTTCATGCTTACCTGCTTTGATTTATGAAGAATAGCCCTTTTGCCTGAGAGATTGTACCTCATTATCGTCCGACATGTCCGATATACTTTGTATCATACTGTACACGCCAGTTACTCTTGGTAATGGTTTTGCTCACATGGTATACCTGCAGTGCTTTCAAATGCATATGGTATGTTTTATGTTGCCAAATCTACTGTGACAAATGCAGTCTTAGCTCACATGTACTGTGTCTATGCAGCACTTTGTGGCTATGTTTTGTTTATGATTATATATTTTCTTTCAACCAGGTTGAATTTTGGTATTATTATCTTTACACTGCTACAGATGATCAACATGTGTCTGCTGTGATTTAAAGCTAAAGACACGCCATGCATGTGTTTGACTCTGGTTATCGCCGTCGTCATTCCATTGCTTTGAAGCTGATGCAGATGTGTTTGACACGGGACCACAGCACCATCTCAAAACAGCTCTGTCCTTTCTATTTCAGGAAAACTATAATAATTCATTAAAGAATCATTTTAGGCTTACTATACAGGGGTGTGGCTGTATTATAATCCCTCGGGAATGTGCTGGTTGCTGTCATGCAAAGCAGAATGCACAGGACAACTTCAAATTTGGTTTTATTACAGTTCAAGCCATGTTCTAGTGGTATGAAGAAGTTCAATCTCGTTCGATTATCCCAAAATGCTTTTCGGACGCCTTTTTACAGCACAGTTCTAGGCCTCTGGTCCAACAATAAAAATCCCTGGCTCCACGTTTGTGGCTTAAGCGCAAAGGATATGCACCTGTTAGTATGTAGAGGAAAAAGATAGCCGTGTATTTTAAGCAAACTGGAAATATAGACATCTGAATTTATAATGAGCTCATCTGAATTTATAATGAGCTCTCAATTGTTGCAAATAAAATTGTATGCGTTTGATTTACTTCCGGTCCATTGGCGATTCGACTGAAATCAGCTCCAATCAAGCCGGGGTATGTACGATACGACCAGGTCACGTGCGTTACGTAATTACAGTATGCGAAATTCGCAACAAAAACCGCACTTTGCAGCTTCTTCACTGAATTTATAGTCCTATGAAGACGTTTTCTGTGCTGGCAATCCTTGCTCGAGCGGCTAATCTATGGCTTTCTAAAGCTACGTGTACTTGTAAGAGCAATTTAAGCACTTTAAGTTTTGAGCATGTGAATAGCAGATATCCAGCGGGAGATTGCATCAATATCTTTCTGGAGTAACTCATAGTCTAAAGGAGTATGAATTGGCCTATATAGAGCCATGTCATCTGCAAAAAGGATTGCTGAGGCCTTCTCCAGGATTACAGAGGAAATACCATCAACATAGATAACAAATAATAATGGGCCTAAGACCGAGCCCTGGGGAACCCCAGATACAACTGGAAGAGAAGAAGACTCCTCTCCACTGACACGGACCTTCTGCTCTCTCTCAAGGTAACTAGTAATCCAACTTAGCAGATACTCATTGATACCCAACTTCTCAAGTTTTTGTAATAATGGGCGATGTGGCACAGAGTCAAAGGCCTTGTGCAAATCAAAAAAGACAGCAAAAAACCTCAGTATTGGAATTCAAGTGCAGGTGCCAATCATGGACAACAGACAACAAAGCAGCTGTGGTTGATTTCCCAGGGAGGAACCCCCATTGATTACTACCTAACAAGTTATTCTCATAAATATAATCCATGAGAATAGAAGAAATGTGACGCTCAAGAAGTTTAGAGCAAATTGAAAGGAGAGAGACAGGACGAGAATTAGACAGGTCAGCTTTACCTTTGGGGATGGGCACTATAGCAGAATGTTTCCACGCTGAAGGAACAATACCAGATCTAATAGAAAGATTGAAGAGCTCTGTGATGACAGGAGCAATGGTGAAAGCTGTACTCTTTAGCATGCAGCCAGAAATACCATCGGGACCACTAGCTTTGGATATATCAATCGACAAAAGCAGTTCTAATACCTCATCTTCAGAGCATAGCAATTCGTCAGGACATTCAGAGGAAGGTAGATTCAGTAAATTGTGACAGCTAAGAGGCGGACAAGAACAATTAAAGTAGGATTGAAAAAAGAAGTTTAAAGCATTAGCTTTATCCACGGGAGTAGTTGCAACATTACCATCAGGAAGATTGAGATTGGGAATTGAAATGGTGTCGGAATTTAAATTCTTTACAGCTTTCCAAAAATCGGAAGTAGAAGCACCAGTAAGGTTGTGACACTTCGAGTAAGCCTTTGAAAGAGAAGTACTGTTAGAGCGTTTAAGCTTTTTATACAAGCAATTTCTCCTTCTCATGGCCTGCACAATATCTTTACCAAGCCAGGGAGCACAACGATTCTCACGAATTGAACCTTTAGCAACATAACATGTAGGAAGTGAGAATGAAATACATTAATTGCGTCATTAACATCAGAACAGTCCGCCAGCTCAGTAACCCAGTTAACTTTCTCGAGGAGACAGCAAGCTTTATCAAAGTCAGCATGCCTATACCTCCATACCTGCCTGCTACCAGTAGCATATTTCCTAGCTGACACTTTCCATTTGACCACAACACAGGAGACTATCCGGACAGGACAAAAAGACTAAATCAATAGTGGAAGACCCATAGCAACCAAAATGAGTTGGATGATTGACAATCTGAGTTAAAGAAAAAACAGAGGAGAAAGACTTCAGTTTATTCAGTCGACACGCCAAGCAGAAATTTATTATTTTGGTGACGTCACGAGTAAACACAAAATGGAGCGTTTGAGGTGTGTCTGGTTGCTAGTGAAGAACGTTCTTTTGTACGTTATCCCGACGATAGAGGACTTAAAAACATAACCAGAACGGTCCAGGGAGAACTTTAGTTTATTTCTATGGTTATCTTGACTTCAGTTGGCTGTTGTGTTTGCCGTCTTCCGTCGTTTATTGTACCACACTTGAAAATGGCGTCGTGGAGGAACAGAATTCTCGGGAAGCTAACGCCTCGTACATGCAGTGGAACAACTTATATTCAAGGTATGTTTTACATTGAATATTGCTTAATGTGTTTTACCGGTTATGAGCGTGTATCTGTTGCGAGAAAAAAATTCCTGACGGTGACAAACGTGACGACTGAGTTTTATAATACATATATAATACTCGAGAAAACGTGATCTATAAAATTATTATGACACACAAAGCACTTGTAGTTAGAAAGAACTGGTCATACTACCCATGTACTTGTTCTATATCACTCTCATAATGTGTTTCATTGTCTGATTGATCAGAATCGATCACTGCTCCACTCAGTCGTTCCGCCAAATGACCGGAAGTCCAATCAAACCAATACAAATTTATCTTCCACCGCGTAGCGTTTTCAAGTGGAAATATTTCCTTACACAGTACTACAAAACAGCGCACAACTTTTACATAATTCATTGTAAACTATTTGTTAGCTTTTTTCAAGACTACATTCAGCTATGTCGTCTCTTTGCATTTCCCAAGTATTGTACGCACAACATATAAAATACTTGCTAGAATTCGTGTTTTCTGTTTGCAGCATTTGCCGTCAGAACTTGTTTGCAGACACTGCTATTATTCTGTTGTTTCAGCTGACAAAACTAATGATGTAGACACAGCTTTTTACTAAATATAGACTTGTTCCCGCGCGCGACTAGAGAGTTGTACTCGTGTTTGTATCTGAGCTTGCGTGAACTATTTCCAACGAGGGAAGCAGCCACACAACTTGGCACAAGGTATATTTGTGGTTTTATAGCACAAACATCTACTTCATTATGTCATCAATCATTATTGTGAATATAATATCAACACAGTATGGCATCCAGACAGCAATTATCCTTCACAGAAGAAGAGGAGCCGGAAGGCCAGTTGTGTGCTCTATGCCGACACCATCACAGCCACATCAGTAAAGTGAGTACATGGAAGAGAACGCAGGATAAAGAATTTCTTGCTGATAATGGAGTCAATGAAGATGATTTTGTGTGTCGACCATGTCGTGATGACGTCCGTAGGTTAGTGAGATCCCAAGGTCCTACTCAGGTACCTAGATGGGAGAAAAAGAAGAAAGAAGTTAGGTGCTGTGTGAAGGGTTGTGAAGAAATGTGCTTTGCACATTACAATTCAAAAGATATACAAGTAGTTTTTGAAGCAACGAATCTCGAAACAAAGGGAGATACAATCCCTTTTCCCACGCCACTTTGTACCCGCCACTATTATACTGTATATAATCCACAACGTGCTCACTTGGCAAACTGTCCCGTTTGTGGGATTTGTCTCAAGCATGTTCAATCAAGGCCATGTCCAAATGCAGAACGCATTACAGAGCACCTTAGAGACACAGCTGGTTTCGAAATCAGCTTACAACCAGAGCAGAAGGTATGTTATCAGGAGCGCATAATGAGAGAGCGACGTAATAGAGTAGGAGCGTGAAGCGCCCACGCATTTGATTAAAAATTGGAACTCCATGATGGGACGTGTTACTAAGAATAAAACACTCATTGCGTTGTACTGTACAAGCGTACGTACGTACGATCGAGCGGGTACGCCGAGTAGTAAAGCAGCTAGCCACGTGTTCTCTGATGGCGTCTGCTAGGCGCTTGGCCAACAATCGAGGCGATCGCCTGGGAGTGATCGCGAGCGGCACTAGTCTATGAACTAGCGTTCTTCGAGGAGTACTCACTTCGGCTTCCATCTTGTGTACGAACGCGTGTACGTGTATAACGAGATTGTTCTATTCTTAGTAACACGTCCCATCATGTCTGGAGTTCCAATTTTTAATCAAATGCGTGGGCGCTTCACGCTCCTACTCTATTACGTCGCTCTCTCATTATGCGCTCCTGATGTTACTCTTGCTATAAATCATAACTAATTATTTTGCAAGAGCAAGAACTAACTAGTAGGCTGACCTTCAGCAGCTACTAGAAGAGATCAAGGAAAATAGCACAGGTCAACCTAGTACAGTACAACAAGCCCGATCAATGGCAATGGATTACACTGCCATTTATGTCGGTGAGATATTGCTACAAAAAAGGGCAATCCTCTTACCCATGGTTTACGATTTTTTCTGGAAAAGCTAGATGAACTGGTGGCTTCAAATGGCATACCTGATGTGACAGAAGAGCAGACAAGAATCAAACCGCTGTGGATATTAAGTCGTTTAACTGTGGCTTTACAACATCATCTAGCATACGCATGCAAAGTCCGCAAATAACTATGGCACAATTCTGTACCACCCAAACACAGACTTTATCCTATTACTACAGGTATCACTTTCAGAGGTTCGCCAATACAAAAAAACCAGTCAAACCAGCTGCAACTATACAGGTACCACCCCATAAACTAATTTCAGATGCTGCGTTAGATGATTTGAATGATCATGTTTTAGAGCAATGTCAGAAATATTTGAGCAGAGAGGAAGCTTTTGTTGATGAATACAGCACACTCGATATTGAAAAAGAAATTGACCAATTAAATTCCACATTGTGGAAGGCTGTGAACCGTCATGCTTACTATAGGTCAGCTTCAGAAAGAAATGGAAGGCAAGCAACTAGTTCTAGACAAAAACATGACAAAAGCCTAAGAAACTACTTTCTATTATGCTCTCTTATGTTCTGTGCTAACAATCAATGTTCAATGCCACTGCATATACTGGTAGCCGACTAATTAGTTGAAAGTCAAGGGGGGACCGCTTTTTTGATCAAGGCACTGAACAAATTGGGTGTGTGTTCATATGAGGACACACTTCACAGATTTATACAGAGTAAGGTCGACACTCGTGACGACAAGCACCCCTGTAACGGTTATTTCAATTCTGACACATTTACCATTGTTTCAGTAGCACGATTTCATAATGACTAATTAGATATTAGATATATACGGCATGGGGGTCATGGGCGTTATTTAGAATCATTCCCCAATCATTGCTGTGTATTTTGGACCTAGATTCCGTGTTCTTCTCGTCGGTCTTACGGAGGGAATCGTTTGTCCTATGACTACCATACTTTGGGAAACAAGAAAGTAGTAAGTGGGACACCGATAAAGAGGGAAAGTTTTATCTAGAGGCTAGTCTGTTGCATCTGCAGTATCCATTCCGCTGATTTCATGCCTGAAATCACGCTGTTTTCAGTTGTGAATCGCTATTCACGTCTTCAGATGCATGGATATACACCGCAAAGGTTTGCTAACAATGTTACTTGATGCATTAGACGCGAGAAAACAACCGAGGCCGGGAAGCACGGACGGATTAGACCGGCCGTGACTGCGAGTTGCGTCTGCCGTCTGTTCTCAACTTTAGCTGCTTTCTAGCACTTAGTACTTCAAACAACATTGTTAGCAAACCTTTGCAGTGTATATCCATGCATCTGAAGACGTGAATAGCGATTCACAACTGAAAACAGCGTGATTTCAGGCATGAAATGAATGGATACTGCAGATGCAACAGACTAGCCTCTAGATAAAACTTTCCCTCTTTATCGGTGTCCCACTTACTACTTTCTTGTTTCCCAAAGTATGGTAGTTATAGGACAAACGATTCCCTCCGTAAGACCGACGAGAAGAACACGGAATCTAGGTCCAAAATACACAGCAGTGATTGGGGAATGATTCTAAATAACGCCCATGACCCCCAGGCCGTATATATCTAATATCTAATTAGTCATTATGAAATCGTGCTGTTGATAACAGACTTTTTACATAGCTTTGCCAGGGTGTTCAAAGGTTCTGAGAATAGCAGTTGGCATGAAACTACAGTACAGGTTGTGCAACCTATGCCTTAATTCTTTAAATCCTGTACAATGTCAAAGTCAATGCACACCACACAGTGAATCTTCAGTTCTAGATATTTCTCTGGAACACATTAATTAATTTGTTTATAGAAATCAATTATACATTTACGATGTATTTTATGTGAGGAAAACATTTGCAGACAAGCTTTTAAACGTATGCAACATTTATTATACTACGACATACTGAATTTAGAGTTGTTCCAGCGCGTTTCAAATGTACCAGCAAACCAGACATGTCGCCCTACCTAGACGCCATTTCGCTATACAAAGATAAACATACCCCAAATCACACGCGTATTCCTCGGACATGTACACAAAACACACACAGACGCTTCAACTAACCTTAGTAAACAAGTTTTTCAAACGTACACG
>OZ024785.1:6777559-7046085 GCA_964017065.1 Haliclona indistincta
GCATAATAGTATGTTGGTACATACACATTGTTATTCCCAATCAGATTCTTACCAACAGTGTCACATGTACAACCGATGTATCCTTCAGAACAGCGACAGGTATTGTTGTCAACACAACCTCCATTTTGACAAGGTGGGTTACACACAACTGTTACACAGTAAAATAAAATACATTCATGAAAGAAAGAAAGCTTGCCTGGAGCTGACAGTTCAACAAGTTCTTCAAAGTCCTCGCTTCCTGTGAGTGTGGTCATACCTAGTTCTACTCTCCCAGTTGCTGCTATGTCATAGAGACAAAAATTGTCATTTTTGCATAATTTTTTGGCTTTTTCTTCGAGTTCTAGACTTGTAAATACTGCTCCAAACAATAGAGTATAAAGTGGACGATAGAATGTAGCCCAGTTTTGGTCATCATTATAAAAGAAAAGGCTGTCATCTTCATCACTTATAATCCCTGGAAAATTTGTAGTAATAAATTATTGTATAATGTCGTAGGCATTAGAGCTGTTCTCACATGTCATTCCAAACTGTTCATGAATATCCTGTAGATTAGAATCCAGAGGTAGACTTTTGTTTTCTCCTCTAGGTATTAAGTCATCTGATTTGTCTCCATTGTAGTTACCCATCAAGCCTCGTGTCTTATTCCGATAACTAGACGGCAAGCTAACAATCATTACTGATATTATTCCATTCTCTTCTTGCACTTTAAGAAATGCTCCACAGAAAAATGTGGCAGTTATTGTTCTGTTACCGAGATCACAAGTGCTGAGAATATGGTACCAGTTGACGAAATGTTGAAAGTACTGTTAGTAGTGGTCTCTATCATTCTGCCTTGTAGAGTGAATGAGTCATCCATTGTCTCAATGAGCACAAACTCTCCATATCCATTGAAAGTGTATTTGTGGACATCAAGTGTCACCAGATGAGGGTCACCATACACACAAGCTATATAAGTTTTTATAGCCATACTTAATTAAGTAAAACATGCATCTGCACATTTCTCACCAGGAGGTGGTGGATTGTAGCGGGATCCATCATCTGATGGCCGAAACTTGTAGTAAGTATCACGGCAGTTAGAAAAATCTCCTTTACAGCACCACAAAAATGGAAGCACATCTTCAAAGAAATGATCTTTTGTGTTTATTCCAGGTGAAACACGGTCAACAGTACCACCTCCAGGAGGGCCAACAATGATATCTCCTTGGTTGTCATAACAGCATTGATTTCCATATCCTTTTGTTAGTCTGAAATAAAGTATAATAAAGATATAATCAAAGTCAAATATTTTACTTACTCAAATCCACCACTCTGGCGAAAGCACCTAAATGTGTTAGGATGAAAAAAATTTCTCTGCCAATCATTAAAACTATTAAGCGGCCAAATTTGTGAATCCTTGAGATCAGTATCAAACCTGAGTTCGAGGCTTGTGCTCGATTAAGAGTTGGAGGGCATGGATAGTGCATAGACACAAGATCGAGTATTTCATCTCCTATTCCGGAACGCTGAGTTTTAACCCAATCTTGGCATTTGTTGTTCTTTAGTGAGACAACTTCATCAACAACTGACTTTTCAACTATTAAATACACTTCTCCAATCCATTCTCCAATTCTAACTAATGGTTGCGAAAGGTTTCTTACTTGAATAGTATTGTTGATGACGATCTTTGAGGGGTCAGCGGGGGTGATGTGTTGCGTTTTTCTTGTGTTCAAGGAGAGTGTTCGGCTACTTCTGCTGGTCATCGTTTAGCACAAGGATGGGTGTATGCTAGCAGCACTAAATTAGCCAGCTCCTCTACTTCGTTGGACGTAGCGAGTGGTGAAACGAAAATACAGAGATTCTACCGATCTTAGGGAAATTCGTACACGTGTCTATTATTGTTTGTTGTCGCCTTCAGGAAGGACGCTGGAGCTAGCGGTTTGCTGTGTCTTCTACACATGCAAAGTGGCTGTAGTTTGCTGTGGCAGACACCGTCTTAGCTGCGTTGGTTTTGCTGGCAATAGCGTACGAATATACATGTTGACCGAATATAGATAATTTACTCTAGCTGGATTTCGCGGCTATGTTGCCCACCAAAATTACGTCATAGGAAAATAAATTCACGTGACTCTAACATTTGGCGAGAAGACTGCACTCTAGAGTTCTGTCTTCAATTTCCATGTTACAATGTACGTGTCAGCCGTTACGTGTTATACTTTCTCTTAGTGTTTGGGACATTAACAACCTTCAGAACAGTTGTCCTTTTTACATACACACCTTCCTGTCACACAACTAGTCTTACACTTATACCGTGTTTACACTCGCATAACTAAACCATGCCAGGCCAGCACAGTTCGAAAACCGTGCTGAGAATGCGTGCTGGCTCGCGTTTACACTGCGAGTTCTGCAACCGTGCTAGAACTATTCACGAGGGGGCGGGGATTACGCAATCCAATCACGTGGTAGTATGCGTTTTAGGCGGTTAGTAGCGATCGATTTGCGAATGGCGACCAACCCGTACCTTTGTGGAGTGCTTGCTGCAACAGCGTTGCTGTCTCCTAGCTCTTCTCAGAGCTCATTGACAGGGAGACTGGCAGCTTCTCGAAGGAGACTGAATGAACTCAGGCGGCGGAGGTCTCGCAGGAGAGTTGTATTGGTGCTGCTTACAGCGATAGCAGTTGCAGCCAGTTTTGCTCCTGCTCCACGTACCTTGTGGACTGTTCCAAGGTAAGCTGTACCTCAATAATAGGAATTTTAACGATATTCCGAGCCTTTAAATACCGGCTTGTAGTGTTGCTTACATGAGCTTGTTTTGTGGCTTGTCTTGTATACAAGCAGCATCTTGTATTATCTCAGCATGCATGAGCTTGAATAACTCAGTGTGACTACATAAATATTATTATGCAATTACCTGCACAACATACAGGTCTATGTACTTTTGGAATCACATTGTATTGGTGACGTTCACACAAGAAAATTGGATTGAAAACTTTAGGATGAATCGAGAAACATTCGATTATCTATGCACACAATTGAGGCCATGGATCCAACGTAAAAGCACACGGCTCCGAGAACCCATAAGTGTTGAACACCGATTAGCAATAACTCTTTGGTGCCTGTCCACGTGTGCGGAATACCGTACCATCGGACATCTTTTTGGCGTGGCAAGGTGCACTGTATGTGTAATCGTACATGATACTTGTGCTGCCATTGTTACTGTATTGCTCGACCAATACATTAAATTCCCAAACGGTGAAGATTTAGAAAAAACAGTTAAAGGATTTGAGGAAAAATGAAACATGGTACAATGTGCAGGTGCGATAGACGGCAGTCACATTCCTGTTCGACCACCTGCTTTAAATCACACGGATTTTTACAACCGTAAAGGTTGGTATTCTATGATATTGCAGGCAGTGGTAGATCATGAATACCTTTTCAGGGATATTAATGTTGGCTGGCCTGGAAGCGTTCATGATGCTAGAGTCTTTGCGAACTCTTCGCTATACCAAAAAGCTCAAGATAAGGAAATTTTGAACTCATGCAGCCGTGTGATATTGGGCAAAACTGTCTTCCCTTTTCTTGTGGGAGATTCTGCATACCCATTGAGTTCTTGGCTTATGAAACCATTTCCCTATGCTACTACTCTGACGGACAACCAAAAAAATTTCAACTATAGGTTATCTCATGCTCGGATTGTGTCAGAAAATGCGTTTGGACGATTGAAGGCTAGATGGAGAAGGCTGATGAAGCAAAACGATATGGAAGCTCACCATGTTCCAAATGTTGTTGTTGCATGTTGCATATTGCACAATGTGTGTGAAATTCACGCCGGCAATCATTTCGTTGATTCATGGCTTGAAAGTGATGCTTCCACCACATGCAGCCAAATGCAGCCTACTTCAACTACAACCAGCCAGAACACTACAACCGAATCAGCAGAAATTAGGGATGCACTTGTCCAGTACTTGAGCGCACACTAAACAATACTATACACATGTCTAGATCAGTATGTGTAGCGATACATTGTATTACAAGAAATAAAAAGATTTCTAACGAAATCAAAAGGATGTAGGGATGGTAGATTAGCAATGAAGAAATCTGTCACTGGGCCCCAATGTAAACAAACAAGGAACTACCCTGGAATGGTAAGACGATTGACTTGCTAACAGACCATAGATCCCTACATCAGTGGCTGCACATAAGGATTGGATCTAGAGTAATGGGGTTTAACTTAGATTAAGCTAATTTTAAGCATTAATCAACTTGTTCCAGTCAAATTCTGCAGTAAGTGTATAAGTATAGCCAGCTGGGCTACCAACCTGTATATTTTACTAGACCAAGCTATATTTTACTAGCCCTGGGCTAGCTGGCTAGTGCTAATTTGAAGCCCTAACAGCACTAATAATTGGATCAATAACAGCATCATAGGTAACATTAGTTCACTCTAGATCCAATCCTTATGTGCAGCCACTGATGTAGGGATCTATGGTCTGTTAGCAAGTCAATCGTCTTACCATTCCAGGGTAGTTCCTTGTTTGTTTACATTGGGGCCCAGTGACAGATTTCTTCATTGCTAATCTACCATCCCTACATCCTTTTGATTTCGTTAGAAATCTTTTTATTTCTTGTTTGTATCCATTTTTCTTAATTTTATTCATAAAAATTTATAATAATCGTCGAAAATTTTAATAAAAAGTTTCTTAATAATACTTTATTTTGAACATGTTTCGTATAGCTATTGGTTGAACAATGTCATTGGTATCATCATCACCTACAAAAAATAATAAAAATGTGAAAAAAATTAATAGTAATTGTTAAGCACAAAAAGTAGCCTACCTTTGGTTGATCTTCGACAATATACAGAGACTGTCTTGGTTTCCCCAAATATGGCATTAGAAATATTAACCAGCCACAATGGATACTCAGCCACTCTACCAACGACAAGGTGCAGTCTCACAGAGTGGAAAAAAATTGAGTGTTTGGGTAGACCTCGCACATACATTCTGTGGGGGAGAAAATGCAAAGTAAACACAGAGTACGTCCATACAGTAAACCTTCACTTATCCAGTTTTCACATATCAGGAGTACTTGTGTTTATGCAATTTTTTTTTGTCATCAACACTATTACCACATGTGCTAAGCTCACAATTGTATGGGCATAATACTACCATGTTAGGTCTGGGGTACTTGCAGACAGTAAAATTGAAATTGACCACATGTATGTATAGTAGACTGCCTTATGTAAACACACTTAGTAGGTGATCATAGGTTGCCATTACCAACATCAAGTATACCACCACATGTCAGAAGTATTGAGATTAATAAAGAATTGATTACTAACATCTGCGTCATTGCTACATAATACCTCAGTAGACTCAACACTGTGTCAATACCATACATGTGTTGGTAGACAAGAGGTCAAGTGACTACGATGTATCAGAGCAAGAGCAGAGTTATTATCTCAAAATCAGTAAAGATTACAACACCTGCGGACATGTGATTTCACTCAACGCTAGTATCAGCAGACACCATGACCACACGGCAATAGTGCTCTGTATTAAAGCACATAAAATGACTAAGCTCATTGTATTACAGCAGTCACAACACCACATGGGCAATAGCGCTCTATTTAGAGCACATAACTTGTCTAAGGCAAGCACACACTATGATGACAGATTACACAGTGATCTATTAATTTTAGACATGACTAAAGCCATTGTATTGCATCAATCGAAGCACACAAACAATGTTCTTACTTTCATGTCCAGTGATTAAACAGATAATGTTCTAAGAACAACGTCATAATGCCCAGGGAGATATCTCAAATACATTGCCCTTTGTGTTATGTCATCAGGCAAGGTTCTATCAACAGAATGTGGACTAAACCTGTACCAATTTTGATCTTGTGTACTGTAGGTAAAAATGCACGTGTTGATGAGATGAGATAAGGTTATTATCTCAATGTCAGAGCCCCAAGTTTCATTTTGATTCATTTTAGTGTGCTCTATGTACTCTTGTACACTTGAGTAACCTGCAAACAGATCATACTGGTGAGCATACAACAGATGGGAGATTGCTACCATATGATCTAATATAGCTTGGCGTACTGCCATGTGCTGAGCTTGTGAACCAGTGATCACATATGAAAAGGAACGGAACATACAGTTCCCGTCACCAACTATGTCTTTAGTATGGTTGTGATCAGGTGGAGTAAGAGGTACATTAGCACCACCACCTCTATGTCTGGATGGTGGATGATGGTGTTCTAGACCAAGAGTAGCGCAAGCAGTTTTTTGCCATTCTAAGTCTACAGGATAGTAGTAGTACGGCCATCTTTGTGTACGTACTGGATCAAATGACCCTGTAATTGAGCAATCATCATTTTGTGCACTAGCAGTAGTGTGAAGTTGCTTGTTAGGAGCACTACTATTACAAGCTCTTTTAGCTGGTTTAGTAGTTTGAACGTGGGCAGTGCTAGTTCGTTTTCGATGAATGCCCAGGGTGCTAACAGGTATTGTTTGTTGCTTGGTAGTGGTTTGTGAGCATTTTATTTTCTTGCTGGGAACAACCACAGTATCTACTTGGTCAGTATCAGGTTTTCCAACAAGCTTACGTTTAGAAGCCTGTTGAACAGGAATGGTGTACAGAGGAAGATCAGGTCTATACTTTTTACGTAGACGATTATACTCCTCTAAAGATCGATTGCTGACTATAATGGACTTTGGATCAAATGAGAGGAGATGCAAGCCCGTGAGTGATCTTACTCTAGACAAAGCAACATAAGCCATTGCAGCACAAAAAACTTTATCCGACAGATCAATAATGGCATGGTCCAGGGACAATCCCTGTGACTTGTGTATAGTAACAGCATATGCCAATATCAATGGAAATTGTTCTCGACGAACATAGTAGTTTTTCATAACAACGAATCTGCTCTTGACCCTTTCAACCTGATATGGGCTGGTCAAGTGATCAAATTGTACAGTTACAAATTGTTTAGTTATTGCAGTAACTGTACCCAATGAACCATTGACTAGACCTTTCTTTGTGTCAACGTTACGGCGTAACATAACACGTGCTCCAATAGCTAACACTAGAACACTTTGCAGTCCTCCTGTCATGTTACAATCATGGTTTAATTTATGGAGCTGTTTGTCAGCAGTTTTTGTCCACTTAAGTTTACTGACAGTTTCGTCAACATCATCAGTACATTCTAGTTCGAATGATTTACCAGGAAGAGATTTGAGCATTTTATTGTTTAGCTCGTCACATTGCTTGCGTGTAGGAAAAAATGTTACTACCATTATTCCTTGTTCTTGCAACTCAGCAATTTTCTCAGTCAATGAGCAAGTAAACACTCTTGATTGGAGAGTGCTTATGGTGGAGCTTGTAACTTCACCAATTCTAATACCATTAAGCAGCGTTGCATAGTCTTTGTCACCTTTCTGACGCTCATTGATGGTTAGCTCATCGTATACAACAGTTTCTTCCCATATATTGGGAGAGGTTGCACAGCCTATTCTGTACTTGACTACAGTGTCAGGTACAGCTGAAAATACTGGTTGACCACCAACAGGCTCAAGTTGAAGCAAATCACCGAAAACAATCATATTTCGTGCTCCAAAGTAGTCGACACCTCCATATAGCTCATTCAAGCGCAGATGAATGTATGCTAGATTGAGGCTACTAACCATTGAAATTTCATCTACAATGAATAACTTCACATTGCGCAGAGCTGTTTTCATCACTTTGTGTGCAGCTTTTGGTAAGGACCAATGAACGGCTGACCTACCCCCGTGCTGGACAGGTAGCTGAAATAACCGGTGGATAGTCATGCCACCAACATTAAACGCAGCTAAACCTGTTGGTGCAGTTATGGCACATGAGCAATCAGTACTAGGCCACAGTTGAGCTACAAATGCTTTGATTGTCTCGATAAGAAATGATTTACCTGTTCCAGCGACACCTGTGACAAACATGCACAATGGAGGTAAGTCACAAGAACAATCATTTGTTTCATGTTGTTGCACGTGAATCATATGCTCTTTGACTTTGTCAAATATTCGCCTCTGATCTGCATTCAACATGTTGGTCCTATCAGAAAGACTAAGCGTGTCTTCACACTTAGTGACCATGCTTACAGCATCCTGCATTGCAGCAACTGCTTCACAGATTAGCTGTGGCTCACTATCAACCTTTTGCTCTGGACAATCAGATTGTCTGGCTTCATTGATTAGTTTAACACTACGATTACATTCAAGCATCTGCTGTAATCGAGTGTGGTGAGTCAAGCAACGGTTTTCACCAGTGTCAGGAAAATGCCGATTAAATGCTTCTTCAGCAGTCTCGTCTTCTACTAAAAGCTCACTCTCATTTCGGAAAGGCACAAAAAGCATGATTAGAGAATAGTAATAATCTTCTTTCTGATTTTCATTTCTCAAATCATATAACTTGTGATTGGGTAACACAGGTTTGCCGTGCCTTTTGAATTCAGTTTGTTTCACACCTTTGACAATAGTGTGATACCAAGTGTAATTAGCGACAATGTCGTAAAGACACATGTCCTCAAGCTTATCGGGACGATTGGGATAGTAAGTGTCTACAAGATTCGACTCAAATAAATCCTCACTATCAGGATCTGACTTTGAAAGCTCCGTCAAAGCTGCGTGACTTTTGAGTCGTCGATTTCGTTTGTGAGGCATAGATACATTTACGAACTGTATTGCTTCTGATTTTTCAGTCAAGTGGTCACCCAACAACAAGTCGGCAGCCTCATACAAACCACACTCTCGTGAGCTCAAAGCTTTCATTCCAAATTTGTAGAGCTTGCTATAAATGCTCTTACTGTCTTGGATTTCTCTCCAAATGTCTTGCATGTTGCTTCTTTCTGCTTTAGTGACATAGCCACTAACGTAATGAGCTAATGCAAGAGAAGACTCTGACACAAACTGTATGTCAATGTTAGCTTTCCACAATAACAGAATCAGAGGATTATAGTCATTCACTCTAACCTCAGACTCTGTTCGTGGAAGTTCGTAGATTTTCTTACGAGTTTTAAGAGAGTCTTCTACAGAGTGCACAATACCTGTTTCACAAGCCGGACGAGGAAAGCCAAACTTACAGTAAGTTATGAACGTACTGCCGACCTTTCGTCTGCGCTTGCAATATGCACTACACTTATGCATTTGATATCTTGTGACGAGCTCATGCAATTCAGGACTGGTTTTCTTGTCAGGAATGTGACAAGTAACCCTTTCCTGGATCCATTTCAATACAGCAGCAGAGTCATCACAACCAATAACTGGTGCATCTTTTATCCACAACAGGACGTGGTAATGAGGTGCACCTCTGGCTTGATACTCCTTCTTCCAGTAGAAGTGCTCTACTTCACCCAATATCTGACCTTTACATATGACAGTGCGAAAGAAGGCATGAAATTTCTCAGAAAATTTTCGAGAAACCGATATAGGATCTTCTGTGCAAAGTCTTCCTATATCGTAACTTGGAGAGACATTGTTTACCTTCCTGAGGTAACGAGCCATATCACTCCACTCATATTCAGCACAACTGAATGTGAGAAACAATGTTGGTGATCCCCAGTTACGCACCATGCACTTGAGATCACTCTTACGCTGCCACCAATACTGTTTGCTACCACGTACTGACTGAAGCATTGTGAAGAGGCTTGCTTCTAACCGTTCATCAGAGGCTTCAACCTTAGCTAGTAGCTGCTTAACAGACATAGCAACTCCTCGTGAGGAATGAAGGACATTGTAGACGCCGTTACCTACTTCACGTAGGGTTTTTTGATTCAGCAGATAGAATACATATGAGGCATCTTTGCGAAATCGCGAGTCTTTGTTATGCAAACGTTGTTTGACAAACTTGCTAAAGCTCAAAGTGATTTCTTTGTTGCGAGGATGATTCTCACCAAATTGCCCGTTTGGGTAAAGTACAGGAAAGCACATAACATCCAAGTCTTTCAATCTACTGTGAATAGGTGCTTCTGTAACATTAACCAACTTGTATTGGTCAATGTCAGAAACAGTTGGAATCTGATTATCTAAATACCTAATAGTATAGGACTGATAACCAGCTATATCGTCAGCAGTAGCCTTATCTAGCATCTTAGTGGTTGCATTGTTAGCCACTTCGATTACTTTTTGTGTAGTTTCATCGAGGCTGTCTGCTTCTACTGACTTATAAAGTTTGTGAATCTCTTTCAGCTTTCTTATAGCTGCTTTCACACGTTCTATATTGACCAGTGAACGCCAGACAACATTAGCTTTTGTGGGTTTACCATTCACTAGTATGTACAATTCTGGTGATGCAACACCAGACTTTGCCGATCCTTCAACATTGGACAGCGTTTCACACGTTTTATTGAATGGTAAAGGCAGAAAAAATACACTACCCTTGCAAGCTTTCAATGAGTTGTACACAGGCACTTTGCAGGTGTATGTGCCTAATCTAACTACTGTCTGAAAGCATTTAGCAAGCTGAATGAACTGTTTGCTAAGGGCATCGAGTTTATCAAGCTCAGATGGAATGGGTATGGTTTCCAAACCATTTAAAACACATCGTGGTGGCAATACATCGGCTTTGATTTTGGGTTTACAGTAGCTACACATATAGAGTGTTTCATCCTCGCCTGGAGGAGAGTGCTTCAGTATATAGTCTACTAGCTCTGACCCAATGTCCGAATCAAAATGCTTTGAGAAGTTGGCTTTTGTGACAGATTTTCTCTGAAACAAGCATTGACAGCTACAACACACGTTTTCAGCATCGTCATTCCACTCTTTCTCAAGTTGGGATATGACTAGAGAATGCTGTAACTGCAAGGTGGTTTCTAAGTTGAGCACTCTAAAAAACGAGTTGTTTATTGAGGAGCCTTCCTCGCCAACAAAATCATTAGTTGTTAGCAACTCGTCAAAGCTTTTCTTAGTTGCACAAAGTAAATGCTTGAAATCACCTTCGCCTAGGGCACGATCAATGCCAGCAAGGGATTCGTGACTTGCCTTTGCACGATATACTCGACGCATAAACGTTCTCAGTACTTTATGATGTGCTGAAGCTGCTCGTAAGATACGAAGCTCACTATTACACATACTACCAGTTTGATGACATGCCAAAGAATGACCCATCATTTGGCGTTCATTTGGGCAGTCATCGCATGATTGTAATACTTGTCGTAACTCATGCATTGGAAGAGTAAAGGCATTCTTTAGTCTAACAATTGCATTGACTTCATCATCAGTGATTGGCTTACAATCACTGGTACACGGCATTTCATCACGAGGCTGGCTGGAAGGATCAATACGATCAGGCACATCTGAATCATCATCATCCTTTACATACGATGCTTCATAGAAGTATGGATCACATGATCTTTTGCAATGAATGCCTTCACCAAAGTCATCTCTGCTTTTCATGCTCTTTGCATTGATACTTTTAGCAGATTTAATCAATTCAGCAGCATATTCCTTACGCTTCTTTAAGGCCTCATGAACCAGCCTACGAGCTGCTATTCTACATGCAACACGATAAGAGATTCTAGCCAATCGCTTTGCTATAGGCTGCTCTTTAAAAGCTTTCATAACCTCGGTTCTTGCTTTACGATTTGCTAGCAATTCTCTTATCAGTTCATTGATGTACATTTCCTTTACACTAGATTTTGGAGGAGACAAATAGTATTTGTTTTTCCTAGTGTGCGAGATGATTTCTTTGTGTTTAGCATAGTACGCCATACAAGCTTGTGTCTTAACCTTTGTGTTTTTAAGATACCAAACACGTGATGACACTTTCTTTTGATGCGAACTACTTTGGTACTTTGCCCTACGCTGTGCTTTGATTTTATCGGATTTACTGTGGTACCTGTACAAAGCAGCAACTTTCTTAGCAGTTGAATCTTTCAAATAAGTCCACTTTGATGCCAATTTCTTACGTGCAGGGTTTTTGTCATAAGTTTTCTTTGCCGCAATCTTAGACACCATTTTTTTGGGCTCTGGGTTTTTGTCATAAGCTTTCTTTGCCACAATCTTAGACACCAGTTTCTTGGGCTCTGGGTTTTTGTCATAGGCTTGCTTCGACACCAGTTTTTTGGGCTCTGGGTTTTTGTCATAAACCTTCTTTGCCGCAATCTTAGACACCAGTTTTTTGGGCTCTGGGTTTTTGTCATAAGCTTTCTTTGCCGCAATCTTAGACACCAGTTTCTTGGGCTCTGGGTTTTTGCCATAGGCTTGCTTTGACGCCAGTTTTTTGGGCTCTGGGTTTTTGTCATAAGCTTTTTTTGCTGCAATTTTTGACACCAATTTCTTAAGCAGGGGATTTTTGTCATACGCCTTCTTCGAAGCAATTTTAGATGCTGCTTTCTTAGACTCAGAATTGGTATCATATGCTTCCATTCTCTCAGCTAGTATTTTATCTCTATTCTCTCCATAACGTTGCTGATCGTATGTGTGTTTTCTACGTGTTTTACTAGGCATGATTACTATACCAGAACTAACCTTTTCAAAATCAATATTGAACTTACAACTTTCTTCAGTGACAGATCGAGACACGAGACGACGAACTCAAAAGGAAATCCAAACTTCGGTGTGTCAAAAGTAGAAATCAACAGTCGCGGTGAAATGGACGGAGTCTCACGGACAGGTAGAGCAGAGAAACACAAGAGCGGACAGCAAAAGTAGAAGCCACTCAAAGACAACATGTGCGCGCTCACGTTACATCACGTGCGTATTTTAAATGGCGTCATACACATTGCTAGCTACAGCTCGTGATCGTGAAGTCCGCTAGAATAAAACTTTCATTTCGCTAAAAACTAAGTTCAAAAGGCACATGCCAGAAGAATTTCGTGACTATTCGTGGGTGTTTAGCCCTGCACAGTATTCGTGTTAAGGCGCTAGACGAGTGGAAGAAAGAAAGAAGAAAGAAAGAAGAAAGAAAGAAGAAAACGAAGATGACAAAACTCGATTTTCACCGCTTTCAGGTTCGTCACTTTTGGCGATACGTTCGAGCATGCTGTGCTGCTGTAGAGTTGGGGCAACGCTAGAGAGCAGATATAATTCTCTTTAGCCACGTACAATTCACCAACAGGGGAAATATCAGTGTTTGAACGCTAATACATGCATTGTAGCCGCCATTTTGTTTTCTTGACCATCCCTACATAGGGAGACACTACCGTGTCTCCCTAATATTATAATAATACCGTATAGCCGGTTATTTTCGACGGTCAAATATTTCGTTAGTAAAATTTTAGATTGGATCTAATTTTCGATACTCACTCGCCGTTCGAAAATAAAATCCATGCTAAATATAATTTATTGCCCTTCCGTCCAATGGCGTCGAAATGTTGGAGAACTGTATTCTATAGTCGTTAAACCACGCCAGCCACGTTTTATGATTGTTCAATGGAACCACAGAGTCGAAGATAAGTTGCTGTACCGTGGTGTCCGCCTTTTCGCTCATCGTGCTAGTAAGACTTAGTCTCAGTGTCGCCGCACTGTCGCGTGCAGCAGTGCGCATGGCAGCCATTTCTCTAACAGAGGCGTTTGGCGTTCAGTTTTACTGCTATCGCGGCATCAAGCTACCCGCTGCTACAGTCAGATTCTGGTAAGAAGCGTTGGAAGTGGGCTCTAGCCTCGATCACTTCGCATGTGTTTGCACGAGAAAATTTTGGCTGTTCAAAATTTTGGTATGGTTCAAATTTTCGTGGATTTAATTTTCGATCAGCAGTCGGTGATCGAAAATTAAATCCATTCGAAAATAACCGGCTATACGGTATTATACTGGTATATACAATGTATGCAAACAACAGTACTTCAGCGTCAGACTATCTAGCTTAGGTCACCAGTCCACTGCTCGTACTGGCTACCATTGCTTGCTGAGTAATAGTTGCCAATGGGAGCTGGAGTGGGTGGAGCTGGTGGGTACGAGGAGAGTCGTGTTAGTACTTGTAGCATCTGAGTCAAGGTATATACATAAACAGTAAAGGTGTTGAACTGAATGTTTGTAAAAATGCACAACACACCATTTGCTCAAATTCTTGACGCTGCTGCATCTGAGTCTCCATGGCTCTCTCCTCCAGTTTCAGCCTCTTTTCCTCCAATTCGAAGTACTTAGAATCACTCTCCTCATTTGCTGCATTTAATTTCTTTATGGCAGTATCCATTGCTCTCTCGAATTGCTCCTCTTTCAGAGCCCTTTTCTTGCCGATCTGCTGCTGCTTGGTCTTCTCAGGAGCTGCGGGTTCTTCTGCCGAAGCACTGGGCCCAGTCTCCTCTGCAGCACCATTGCCTGTAGCAGTCGCTGGTGTAGCATTACTATTAGCATCATTGCCCTCAGTAGGCTCAGTGACACCAGGCTGAGCTGCATCTGTAGCTACAGTGCTGGCACTGGAGTCCACCAGAACTGCAGGCCTGGTTGCTGGTCTAGTTCCTAGTATGTCATTTAGTTCATCGTAGAACTTCATCGTCTTTCTTCCTCTTCCAGTTTTCCCATTCTTGTCCTTGATCTTTTTATACTCTGCCTTCAATTTCTTAATCTTTTCTCGACACTGGCTCCCGTTCCTCTCGTAGTCCGGCAGCATGCTTCTTGCTAGTCGCTCGTAAATTGCTTTGTTGCGCTTGCAGCCCTCTAGCTGACACTGCACGTCATCTTCGCCCCATAGCTGGATTAGCCTCCTTGTTTCTACGTCGCTCCAAGGCTGCGCCATCACTAACTTGCATCTGCTATTGTGTGCGTCAAGTTGTTGCTAAGCTAACCTAGCCTTTGCGCCTGCATGCTATCGCACGATTGGCGCCAAAACCTGGCGATCAGCTGAGTAGCAAGTGCTAGCGATGAGGAAGACGGTGACGCCCACAGCAAAGAGCCCTGTAACTAGCACGGTTAGCGTTTACACTGGCCGCTACAACCGTGCCGTGCCGTGCCAGCCCTCGTGAGTGGATGCGTGCTGGGCCGGCACGGCACGGTTTGGACGCGTTTACACTGGCGAACCGAACCGTGCTGGTCTGAACCGAACCGTGCTGGCACGGTTAAAAGTGCAAGTGTAAACGCGGTATTAGTCTTTTTGCCAAGATTGCCTTCAAAGGCAGCATTGTCTTGTAAATGCTTTTTGATTATAGCAGCATTTGGGATTTGGGCACGGCCTGGATGCTTCATGCCTCAAATAGGCTCCAAAAATTCTTTATGAATTGCATTGTACACGATGTAATAGGTACTACATGTATTGCAAAAGGGGTTGTGGGAAAGGTACAATTTCATTGAATTGTACTTACACACGTCAAACGTTCCTTGATACAGTATTAGGTACTTGTAATTTGTAATTATTGGTGAAGCATGCATCGTCACACCCATGTATGCTGCATTTGATTATTGCTTGTCTTTTTTCTCCCACCTAGGAACATGGTTTGGATCACTACCAATTCTTCAGAGGTCATCGTGACACGGGTGGCATATCGCGTCACTTGGTACTATACCCAGTTTTAAGGCTTCGTCGTGTTTGCCATGTGTGCACATTACTTGTGTGTTAGTGTTGTAATTCACTAAGTGCGCACACTTGACTGACTGACTCTCCTGGCCAATCAAAATGTCATCATTACCATCATTGGATAGACGTCGCTTGCTGCCTCTAGTGTCCATTTGGACCCTTTATGATCTACCTGTCACCATTAGAATATGATTATAGCTGTTATAATATGCAGTATTGTAAATTGTATTATCAAAGCGTGTCTAAATGGGATTGCGCAAGCGTACTTTGAAGCGCTCATAGTTCAGTGAGTGCAAGCTGGAACAACTCGAAGTTTGTATTATGTTGAGCTTGGTGTGTGTACATTTGCTGAGATGCATTATAATACTGAAAGCTGGTTGCGAAAAAAATTCCTGACGCAGTCTATGGAAGCATACGAATTCGGTGTCGTGCTTGGTTTAGCTCCGATACAGAGGCTGGTTTAAAGCGTAAGGCTACAGGGATTAGTGTATTGATAAAGCAGATGATGAAGATACTTTGTTGCAAAAATAAAAGCAAAAGCACCAAGATGACAATAGATATGAACTGTTTAGTTTGCTTATGAATAATTCAAACATCCTTGAATAGACTCTGCAGGGTAGCGCGGCATGATAATAAATTTGTACGTATACGTGTTGTATTGGACTTCCGGTTATTTGGCGTGTCGACTGTATTATGCCACGCGGTACATGTAGGGATCCCGGGATCCCCATTATACCGTGAGGATGGGGATGGGGGTCCCCATTCTACCGGTAGAGTAGGGATCCGGGGTCCCCGTGATTGTACCATCGTTGCGTGTATCTATGACGACTGCAACTGGAGTGACACGACCTCCAGGGTCACCGTAGGGTACGTCACTGTCTAAATCGTGATTGAGAAGAGAATGAGGCCGCCCGGCCCATTTTAGTAATGGACTCTCGCTCAAACTCGTGATCATATGACATCCTGTCCGACCACGTCCACGAAAATATAAAAGGTGTCATTATTAAATTTTCAAGTACTTACCGCATGAAATCATCATGATTGTTGAATATTTCATCTCGTATGGAATTTTTGGTGTGTTGTGCGCGCCAGAAGTTGCAGTTGGCATAAAGACCGTTGCATTGGAAGTCATTGCTCAACCAGCATCCACTGGACCAGTCTGTCCAGGACAAGAGATCATACTGACCTGCAATGTAACACAGACAGGTACTGTTCAGGAATTGTACTTGAATTGGCAGCTACAATCAGTCCAGTCGTTGTACGATATTATCAATCCACAATCAGGACCTCAAACACTTGGTGACTTTGTGACTACTGCTGTGTTCATGATCGCCACTGACAAGAGAATGATAATCTCTAATGCCACATTGCAATCAGCTGTACTTTCAAACAATAACAGTGTGGTTAGTTGCAAGAGCCCTCCTCAAGATAATGTTCAGACAGTTACCATCACTGTAACAGGTATACAATTTCTGCCTTTTACGATGAAATTAATATTATTACTGATGTAGGTGGTATGCCATTTGGACTTCAAATCACAGCACCAGCATCACTGACATGGCTACCTCCTCCTAATACTAACTGTGTCTTCAACTACACTGTCAATATCACCAACAGCTCCTGCAGTATGACTGTGTACAGTAGCAGCACTTCACTGATACTGACTGACCTATTCACTCGTGGACAGAACTACTCATTTGCTGTGGCTGTTACTGACAGTACAGGAGAACATGGACCATGGAGTGATCAGCTGATGGTGACTTGGGATGGTAAGATAATACTATTATACAATTTCAATTGTTTTCACCTTTATAATTTTTTTTAATTATGAAAGTTCCAATAATAGTTACTAATGTTAGTTGGAGGCTTAATCAAACAAATATTATTGTTGATTGGGAGGTAAGCAATATCTGTAATGATCTTTATGATAAATAATTATTTTATTATTACAGCCACCATCATCACCAACCCATCCTCCTGTACTCCACTACACTGTTACTCACAATGTCAGTGGTAATGGCAGTGAGCTAGCATTCATCACTACTACCAATGAAGCTATTCTGCCAAATGAAGCTAGTTATGGAGAAACATACTATATCTCAGTATGTGCAGTTAATGATGTTGGAAAAGGAAAAGTTGAATATTACACGATTTCATTCGAAAATGGTTTTAAAATTCATGTTTGCAGTTTGCACAAAATTTTTTTATTTACAGGAATCACTACGACTATCAGTGGGCTGTCTACAACAATCAGTACAATGTCAGGTAGGTTTAGACTGTGTGGTTGTAATAAACTTATTTTCGTGAAGTAGTCAGTTCTTCAGTATCCGTTGAACCATCAAAACAAGCACAAGATACAGATTCTATCACAATTTTCATCATTGCCGGCTCTGTAGGTGCAGGCCTATTGATCCTTGTCGTGCTTATTGTACCCATCCTAGCACTCATTTGTTTAAAAGGTATATAGTTTACTAATCAGCTATTGTTTCACCATTAATGCTGAATGTAGGAAAACGCCACCTGCAACGCAAAAGGTAAATTTTATTCTGTATTTGGACATAACTTTCCTACTCTTCATTGCAACAAGTCATGCAGAACAAACAGTAAGCATTTTGAATCACTAGTCACTAAGGTATAAAACACTACTTCAGGATTTGGTATTTGGAAATGAACTTTACGCCTCAGTACCTATGCAAAATAATGTTACAGTTAGTCATATTTATTTATTTGTGGTTGTAACATTTCAGCTATCTGCAGGTGCAAAAAACCATCGAATCCACTAAGGCTGGTGTCTGTGACCTTTCTTCTAATCAGGTCATATAAATTAGTCTGCATGCACTGTTAAAGTAGTCATAATAATAATGTCTACTTTCAGGCTCTACTTGGTGAGCAGCCATGCTGTTTCCAAGATAATAAGTCATTACCGAAAGAGCTGGTTTATGCTCAAATAGGAGCTCGTCCACTAAATGCACCAATAGCTCCCCCCGACCTTGACAAAGTAGTTTATGCTACTGTGCATTCAACTTACACGTAGTAAACTGTAGTACAAAACACTAAGTTGTAATAATAACAATGATTGTAAATACACCACATTGTGATTTAAGGCAGATATAGTTTTCATTCTTTCAAAAAATGGCATTCTTTACCTGGATTAGAATTGCATGTGCACTGTTCATGTGCATGATAGAAGTTGCAGTTGGCATAAAGACCGTTGCATTGGAAATCATTGCTCAACCAGCATCCACTGGACCAGTCTGTCCAGGACAAGAGATCATACTGACCTGCAATGTAACACAGGCAGGTACTGTTCAGGAATTGTACTTGAATTGGCAGCTACAATCAGTCCAGTCGTTGTACGATATTATCAATCCACAATCAGGACCTCAAACACTTGGTGACTTTATCACTACTGCTGTGTTCATGATCGCCACTGACAAGAGAATGATAATCTCTAATGCCACATTGCAATCAGCTGTACTTTCAAACAATAACAGTGTGGTTAGTTGCAAGAGCCCTCCTCAAGATAATGTTCAGACAGTTACAATCACTGTAGCAGGTATACAATTTCTGCCTTTTACGATGAAATTAATATTATTATTACTGATGTACGTAGGTGGTATGCCATTTGGACTCCAAATCGCAGTACCAGCATCACTAACTTGGCTACCTCCTCCTAATACTAACTGTGTCTTCAACTACACTGTCAATATCACCAACAGCTCCTGCAGTATGACTGTGTACAGTAGCAGCACTTCACTGATACTGACTGACCTGTTCACTCGTGGACAGAACTACTCATTTGCTGTGGCTGTTACTGACAGTACAGGACAACATGGACCATGGAGTGATCAGCTGATGGTGACTTGGGATGGTGAGTACTAGAACTAGTGCATACTGACTAATCTTTGTGGATAGTTCCAGGTTTAGTTTCTAATATCAGTTGGAGGCACCTTAATCAAACCATTATCATTATTTTTTGGGACGTAAGTTCACTTTATGCATTGTGTATCCAGATCATTAGCGATACACAGCCACCATCATCACCAACCCATCCTCCTGTACTCTACTACACTGTTACTCACAATGTCAGTGGTAATGGCAGTGAGCTAGCATTCAACACTACTACCAATGAAGCTATTCTGAATGGAGCAAGATACGGAGAAACATTCTATATTTCAGTATGTGTAATCAACGCTATCGGCAAAGGAAAAATTACTACTAGTACTACATTCACTATTGGTAGGCCCGTTATCTTGTTTATAAATTAATTTATTACATTCTGAATAGAATCTAGTCACTGTATTTCAACAGCTGTTTTCACAAAAACAGTTGTGATTAATATTTCAACAAGTGAACCACACGACCAGAATGAGATAGGTAAAGTTAATCATGATTATTCAGTTACTTTGTACTTTATGTGCAGGTATAACATCTATTAGCAATTGCACAAGGCAGTTTTCCAATGAAAGTCTGTTTTACATACTCAATGTACACTTTTTTAATAATTACACCATCTGCAGTATCAGTTGCTGTATTATCCAGTGCAGTATTGTCTATCATTGGTACAACCCTCATCACTAGTCTTGTCTGGTGCTGTGCTGTTATTGAGATGAGGAAGAAAAGAAATGTTAACATTGACCCAAATGCTATGTCTGCTCAACAAGTAACAAATTTGCAAGAGAAAATTTCTCTACAAGAAAATGTAGCTTATGGACAAGTTGGAAATAGAATCAGAAAGTAACATTAAAATAAAGTGTTGAGTGCTAAATAAACAGTGATTCAAGTTGCAGTTCTAATTTATGTTTGTGAATGTATCTGTTATTTTCAATTTGATATAGAAGACCTTGTAAATACAATAACACAGTCGATGATCCACAAACACATGCAGTCACGTACTTCATATGTCAGTAGAGATGTACTGTGAAGGCACATACAGTGGTTTTGAATGTGTGATGTGTATTGACTGAAAAAAATCATTCAATAGCTTCTGTGATTGCAGCCCTCTGACGTTGCCTCTCTATGTGTTTTTAGTTTAATTTGCATTCAAGTGTTGTCTTTCATAATTAACTTTACCGTACAGTATATAATAGTGTTGCTACAAGACTATTATAGAGTTGCCTCTTCCACAGCAACAATTTCAGCTAGTTCTTCAGCAAATGAGCCAACTGAGATTGGTACTATCTGGTTGTGCACTTATTCCTTATAGTGTACTTAGTATCCACACGAACAGGGGCTGTGCATGGGTTGAATATCAGGCTGCATGATCAATCTACTGCTAATTATTACCTCCTATACTCTAAGTATCACTGAGCTGTAAAAATAACAAATAAAAACAACCCGTAAGTATTCCCAAAATATTTTATGCACCCATGCACTCAACAGTTAAACAGTGATTGCATGTTTGTCAAACTTATTTTTGTGAAGTGAAAGTATCTAGAACCATCAAAGCAAGCACAGGATACTGGTTCAGCAATAGTTTACATCATTGCAAGCTCTCTAGTAGCAACAGTTCTGTTCATCCTTCTCTTGGTTATTGTACCCATCCTTCTTGCATTCATCTGTTCAAAAGGTATTGTTATGATTACTTGTTCATTCAATAGTCGATTGATGTTACAAATAGGTCTTCAGAACAGCTGCAGGCACGGTGTCAGCAAAATTGTCATTGCACTAATATTATGCAAAGTGAGTGTTTGAGAACTATTATGCTGTACTGATATTTCATTAGACACTGCCAATTTTCAGGATCAACTTTATGATCTGCCATGGTGTCAACAAGATCGAAGATCATCCATATGCACAAGTATAATATGAAGCACACCAGGTCCCACCTAGTACGCCGAAATAGCAATACATACAGGCAATTTCATTAGAAGAGAATATGACAATACTAATAGCCTACAGAATAAACTCATGAGTACTGCCAGTCTTCAAAAAGACAATAAGTTTTACTTTCACAATTGGCTGCTTTGCTATTATGTGGATGTGGTAACTGCATGAATACGTAATAATTTTGCAAACTAAGTAAAGGTGGAATTATCAAACAAAGTTTAAACCATCAAAGCAGGGACCAAAGTTTAGCTAATTCTGCCTATGTACAATAATTATTGTCTTCTCAAAACAGACTTTAGAATGTGAACCATAACAGCCTGAGCATAGTAGATTACAAATTTAAGCTTCCCTTACTAATTCCGCCTCCTAGCTAAAATTATCAACCCACTTACAATATTCAATTTTGACACCTTTGTGAGGGTAAAATTCTCTACAAGAAAGTGTAGCATAACAAAATAGAGAAGTCGGAAAAATAGAATCAGAAAGTAGTTGTGGTGCTAGACTATATAGTTTTAAAATAAAGTGTTGAATGCTGAAGCACGCAGTGTCTAATAACAGTGAATCAGCAAAATGTCAGTGCCAATTTTACTTCCCAGTTTATTCAGAAAAGCAAATCAACAAAGACTTTCTGGTTTTACATGTGCAGTTCATGACTGTATATCAATTGTATACAAGTTTCTCTTGTTGGAAATGTATTAGGTATGATACTGATAAATCATATCATACTGTTATCGCTGATTGGAAGGAATGTTAAACAGTGGAACCTCTCTATAACGGACAAGTTGGGCAACTGCTTTTTGTCCCTTGTATGGAGGTTCAATCTTTATTGTTTTGTATTTTTATGTACATCAGCAAATTAAATTGTCCCTTATAAATAATTAGGTGTCCGCTATTGTGAGTGTCCATTAAGAGAGGTTCCACTGTATTACCAATGAAGCTGTTCTGAATGTAGCAAGACATGGAGAAACATACTATTATTTCAGTATGTGTCTATTGATGAAGAAAATATAGCTGCAACTAAATTAATCATTCACAGACACAAATTAAGTTATATCAACTGTATTTGAACTGTTTACAACAGGTACTTTTAACTTATTCTTGTGAAGTAGTCAGTTCTACTGATCTTTCAGTATCAGTGAAACCACCAAAAAGAGAGTACAGGACCGATTCAGTGATTCTACAACAATTGCTGCACTCTAGTAGCAACAGTTCTGTTGATTTCTGTCTTGTTTACTGTACCCATCCTTATAGCAGTCATTTGCTCAAAAGGTATTGTTATGATTTCATGTTCTTTTATTAATAGTTGACTGATGTTGCAAACAGAAAGCTGCAAACATCCTAAAAGGTAAAGACTTGTTATGTTAATTTAAAGTGTGTGTTTGATCATTATAGTCATGCAAAGCAAAATTAACCAAGTATTGGATGATTAACCAAATGTTGTAATAATACTTTATCAGGTAAAAAGCATTTACTGGGAACACTGAGCTGACTGAGGTTACTCCATGTATGTAAGTGATAATGATGATGTTGGTTTGCTTCAGGATCAACTGGCTGACCAACCATGGTGCTTACAAGGTAAAAGGTTATCATCACCAGAGTATGCACAAGTAGATGGAGCTCATCTACTGAATGTGTCAATAACAATGATGGTACTACCTGAAGAAAACATTCCTCTGCATGACAATAGAGCATATGGAAATAAACACATAATGTAAAAGAGTTCTGCCCAACACATCACAAATATTATCGTTGCTTATAGCTAGCTATTAGAGTTTTTTGTGATTTAATGGAAGTGTAAAAGTCTAATTTGAAAGTGTTTCAGTAAACAGCAAATGCTTTAGTTACTCTGCATGATGGTCATAGTTAGGTTATTTCAACAAAATATTGAATTTGTTCAAAATTTCTGTTCATAATTAACGTCACATTATTATGTCATTTCGAAACAGACAATACAGCCTTTAGTAAACAAACTATTACAACCTGGATATAATTATGAGACCAGCAGTGTGCTATTGATTATACTATGAATGTTGGGCTACTCTTACTAAGTCAACCTCTGATGAATACTTATTATCACATGAATGAATAATTCAATCCAGTGCTGTATTGTCACCATCAGGAGCATAATGAGACTGTGAGCATGATCACTCTCATTATACGCTTCTGTCACCACTGATACAACCATGCAACTCAAGATTTGTACTATAATTTGTCTTCCCAAATTTTCACACCATTTCAAGGGACGATATTCGGAAATAGAACAAGAAAATAACACTGTAGTGCTATAAAACTAACTTGTTTGGCTTTAGCAGTATTGGAAAGGCTCTCAAAAATATCTGTTTTGTGATACAAATTTGATTCGGGTAAAGGGCCTCAAAATGTTTGTTTGGTAAAAACTGCGTTGTACTAAATCATGACAAGATCCTCTGGTTTGGAATTACACTTGGTATGAATCATTTTCAAGTAGCTATGTTTATCAATGTACAGTATTCTTAGAACAAGCATCTGCTATGAAGACTCTGACATTGGAAGTCATTCAACCATCCACTGGACCAGTCTGTCCAGGACAATATTAAGAGATCATACTGACCTGCACTGTAGTACAGACAGGTGCTGTTCAAAAAGTGTTCTTGAACTGGAAACAGGAAGCAGCTAATATTACAACTTTGTCCCTCAATAATCCACCAGGACCTCAAATACTTGGTGACTTTATCACTGCTGTGTTCATGATCACCACTGATAGTACAGCTATTACTACATTAAGCTCCGCTAATCGTATAAATCATAACAATACACTCACCTACAGAAGTCCTCCACAAAAAAGAATCGAAAAATACAATCACAGCAGCTGGTAAAAATTACTTACATGTATATTACTATTTATTACCCATACTTTCTATCTACTCATCAATGTTTCTATTATTCTTCTTTACAGGTGCCAATAGTATCCTTCTTCAAATCACAGCACCAGCATCACTGACATGGCTACCTCCTCCTAATACTAACTGTGTCTTCAACTACACTGTCAATATCACCAACTGCTCCTGCAGTATGACTGTGTACAGTAGCAGCACTTCACTGATACTGACTGACCTGCTCACTCTCAGACAGAACTACTCATTTGCTGTGGCTGTTACTGACAGTACAGGACAACATGGACCATGGAGCGATCAGCTGATGGTGACATGGGATGGTAAGATATTTGTGAATGACATTTGATGACTTTTCATATTAATTCCAAGATCAATTTTTAACATCAGTTGTATTGGATTATTTAATCACACAACTACGATATGTGACTGGGAAGTACAAGATCTCACAAATTTTTGCACATGGTAATAAATTTTCATCAGCCACCATCATCACAACCCATCCTCCTGTACTCTACTACACTGTTACTCACAATGTCAGTGGTAATGGCAGTGAGCTAGCATTTAACACTAATACCAATGAACCTATTCTGAATGAAGCAAGACATGGAGGAACATACTATATTTCTTTTTTTTTTGGTGTTAACATAATTGGTAATGGAAAATTAACATCATATTCACAAACAATGAGAAAGCACTTTATTATGTAATCATTACATTTCACAATACCTATAGATTCTGCTCATACAACAACTGTGGAAACAGCTACTGTTTCACCAAACTATTTATCATTATGGAGCCAGATGCTTTAGTAGAGAACATGTACTAAGCTTGTTGACCACTAGTATTGGCTCTTATACATTCTGCATGACCATAGATTATGTCTAGAGAATATTCTTGGCCAGAATTATGCACAATGCATTCATATTAACATTCTAAGGTTTTATGGTCTTTACTGACGAACATGAAAATTAATTTTTATAAAAATCTGCATGTCACATAAAGAAGTAGATCATTTCTATGGTTGTTTTAGACAAATTCTTGTTGGTTAGTGGTGCAAATTCTCTTACTAAAAATGATAAAGTGAATGATTCGACTTACAGTTGTGACAGTTTGATGATGACAATCCATTTTCTGACAAGAAACACTTACAACAATTAACCAGTAAAAGTGTAACAAAGAGCAGCATTCAGCCCATGATGATATGTAGCTGCTATTCCAGCCGGTTGTAGTTGCTGGTTGTACTGAAGGTGTACTACCACTGCTCGGCACTAATAACACAACTATGGAACCATCAGTTAATAGAAAATTAGAGGTTCACGTACTTTGACTGCAAATCTGAGTGAGGAAATCTAAATCAAATATCACAGGACTTTCATATGTGCACTTGCTGTCAATATTTGTGAGTTTAGTTTATAGAGGTGGTATGAACAATGCAGAACGGAAAAGGGGTTAAAACACTGAGCGCTCGAAACGTAACAGCACATTTAAAGTACATGTACAGGCATAACATGTGTGCAGAACTGAGCAGTGACCTAAAAGTCTCATAAAAAATTTAGGTACTCGAGATAACATACCAATCATGTTAAAATAGCATTTGGAGATGCTTTTATATTCGATTTGTGGAGCCAGATGCATTCTCAAGTTTAGCAGAGAAGGTATACTAAGCTAGCTGGCCACTGAGCACAGGCTCTTTTACAAGCTGCATGACCATAGATTTTGTCCAGAGAATATCCTTAGTCAAACATATGCGGAAGTGAAATGCACATTGTCAGTATACTGAGTAAATTATTATTAGGGAGACACGGTAGTGTCTCCCTATGTAGGGTTGAACGAGAAAACAAGATGGCGGCTACATACATGTATTAGCGTTCAAACGCTGATATTTCGCCTGGTGATGAATTTTATACGTCCAAAGACACTTAAATCTGCTATCTGGCGTTGCCCCATCTTACAGTAGCAAGGAGATCGCTCGAGATTGTTACTAAAGTGACGAACCTGGAAACAGTGAAAATCTAGTTTCGTCATCTTCGTTTTCTTCTTTCTTTCAAGTTTCTTTCTTCTTTCTTACTTCCACTCGCCTAGCGCCTTTACGCTAGCAGTGCCGAGACCAAAACACCCACGAAAAGTCGTGAAATTCTCCTGGCATGTGCCTTTTGAACTTAGTTTTTAGCGAAACGGCGATATAAATTCCGCGATTTCTCGATCGTCAGCTAAGTGTTAGACGCCATTAATAATTATAGTGATTGCGCAATACGCAGGTGACCAAGCTGTGGTTAGCGCACGTGACCAAGCACAAGCTTGAGTATCGCCACGCCGTATAGATCACGGAGAACACATATTTGTCTGGAGTCTTCGAAGAACGGTAAGCTAGCAAGCGCAGAATCACCATTCTGCCTTGCCAAATAATTATAACTGCCGTAAACAAGTGTGGGCGGGGCTCGTATGCACTGTATTCATGCATGCGTAGGCGAGCTGATATCTACAGCATAAGAATTATTTAGCTACAAGTTTAAAATTGTCAATAATAAAGAAAAGCCATCAACAACAGGAAAACCAAACCAATGGTGAAAGCAAAGATTGCACAGTGATATTGAACTGCACTTCACTGAAAAAGAAAAAGGACACAAACAAGAAAATTAAAAAGATTTCTATCGAAATCAAAAGGATGTAGGGTTGTGAAATCTACCACTGGTCAACAATGTAAACTAACAAGGAACAAGCATGGAATGGTAGCACGATTGACTTGCTAACAGACCATAGATCCCTACATCAGTGGCTGTACATAAGCTGTCACAAGCTGAATGCACGTCAGGTGTCAGTCAACAGCAACTAGCTGAAATAGCTATAGTCAACTACAGCAGCCACTGATGTAGGGATCTATGGTCTGTTAGCAAGTCAATCGTGTTACCATTCCATGCTTGTTCTTTGATAGTTTACATTGTTAACCAGTGGTAGATTTCACAACCCTACATCCTTTTGATTTCGATAGAAATCTTTTTAATTTTAATTATGTTGAATGACAGATAATGTCTTGATGCAGCTATACTGAGGCATAAGTATGCAAGAAACTAGTTACTGAGTCAGAGAACTTATACTCAGCAAGATATTAGATTAGTACACAAAGGATGTTTTGTTCCTCCAGTGAACCAAATCTCAGTCTTGAGCATTTCTGAGTGATGACTACACACGATTAATGGTGCACAATAAAAAATTATTTAGTCTTGCAAAGATAGCACTCTGGTGGTAACCATGCTCTCTATTGTGCTCATCGAGTTAAAACATTCTTCAGCATTGGACACACAATAGTTATTCAAGAATTACATACGTGACACTAACCCTACTTTCTCAGGTCTACGGTTTATGATGCATGTAAGCACATGCAAAACTTAAACACTTTTGGGTTTTTTCTGCTTGGACAAAGGGTAATTTCTTGACATAGTCTATGGTCATACATGTCTATGTTATACTACTGTTTCACATGAGTCATTACCATCTGCAGTATCAGTTGCTGTGTTATCCAGTGCAGTATTGTCTATCATTGGTACAACCCTCATCACTATAGTCTTGTCTGGTGCTGTGCTGTTAGCAAGATGAGGAAAAAAGAGACAAGAATACTGACCCATGCACAGTACCCACCCAACAGGAATCAATGATGACACCCTTTCAAGGGAACATTTCTTTGCAAGACAATGTAGCTTATGGACAAGTTGGAAGTAGAATCAGAGAGTAAATTGTAGTATTATCAGCTAGTTTATGGTAGTCTATAGCACCAGGAGCCCATAACGAGAAGGAGCGTCTAACGCTCAATGGGCCTGTATTAGGGACGGCCAAGAAAACAAAATGGCGGCTACATACATGTATAGCGTTCAAACGCTGATGTTTCACCTGGTGATGAATTTTATACGTCCAAAGACACTTAGATCTGCTTTCTGGCATTGCCCCATCTAATAACAGCAAGGAGATTGCTCGAAATGGTCACTAAAGTGACGAATCTGGAAACGGTGAAAATCGAGTTTCGTCATCTTCGTTTTCTTCTTCTTTCTTTCTTTCTTCAGCGCGCCTAGCGTCCTAACGCAAGTTATGTGCTGCACCAAACACCCACGAATAGTCATGAAATTCTTCTGGCATGTGCCTTTTGAACTTAGTTTTTAGCGAAGTGATAATAATATTTCTGCTGATTTCACGAACACGAGCTATAGCCAGCAATGAATATGACGCCATTTAAAATACGCACGTGATGTAACGTGAGCGCGCACATGGTGTCGTTGAGTGGCTTCCGTTTTTCGAAATATTGCTGCTCTTTTCCATTTTGAATTCATCCATTTCATCCGCCTTACGAAGACTACAGCAGTCGATTCTACTTTTCTTTGGCCTCATCGAAGTCTCATTTGTGTTCATCGATCGTCTCCCGTCTCACAGTCACTGAAGAGTATTTGTAAGTTCAATAAAAAAAGGTTAGTATATACGTAGTGACTATTTTTACGGTACCGTAAAAATAATTCACCTGCTATTCTTACGGCATTCTTATTATACGTGCGCGCGTGTACAGAATTACTATAAAGGCTTGTTTGTAGCATTCACCGGTCAGCAGTTTCCGGTGGCTCAGTGGTTAGGTGTGGTGGCTTGTAATGCAGACGATCGGGGTTCGATTCTCTCTGCAGTCATGTTTTTTTTTCGTTTTTTTTAAGAACTTAAGTTTTTTTTAGCTAGTTACGACACTCTCGACGACCCTTGTGAGGGCCAGAGGCCCTGTTTAGAAACTGCTGACCGGTGAATGCCCCTCCCGACGATCCGTAGCTAGGGCCGAAGGCCCTGTTAGGACGCCCCTCCCGACGATCCATAGCTAGGGCCGAAGGCCCTGTTAGGACGCCCCTCCCGACGATCCTTAGGCTTGACAAGGGCCGAAGGCCCGGTTTAGGACACCCTTCCAACTTTGCACAGTTAGGAGAAGGTTTTTTTTAGGGTTTAGGGTTGAGGGTTTAGTAATGCCGTAAAAATAGCCACTGCCTAGTATATATATATATAAACCATAATGATATTCATACCCCATACATTTTGATTTAGACAGCAGGTTGTATATTTCGTATATGCACCTGCTGACAGGTGTATATACAGCTGAGAGGTGTATATACGAACATATACACCTCTGGACAAGAATATGAGCGAACATCAAGTTGCAAATTGTTTTATTTTCTGCTTTTAGAGGCACGAAGCACCGGACTTACTAAAGGACCGATATGCAGTGCCACGGTGGTCTCTAGCTCTCGTCTAGTCGTCTGCAGTACGACGTAGAAGCACACGCTGACCTGGCAACGCTCGGTCGGTTCCTACGTCTAGACAATCACCACAAACGGTTCCTACGTCTAGACAATCACCACAAACCTTAGATCGTTCCTCTCAGTACTAGCACACCTCGAGCAAGACAACTGAAATCGACATTCGCGTCTTCGAGCAAGCCTTACACTAGCGATAGGTGGCTTCAACAAAATTAAGGCATCTAAACTAAAACTACTGCTACCTGAAACGCTAACTAAAGGAGTACAACGCCTGTAGACACCACAGCAGAGAGATGGAAGCGGATCCCTAGTTGCTCCAAATCGCCACCATATTTTCATGCTGAGCATGTGCTGACCTACTGCGCATGCTCAGTAAATAAAACAAAATGGCGGACGACTAGTAGCGCACGAATCTCAGTACGAATTATATCTCATATAGCATGATTCATCGGCCTATATACTGTATATAAACCTGCAAGTCGGCCAATTTGAAACATATCGCCCTCGGGCCTGCGGCCCTCGGGCGATATCTTTCCAATTGGCCTCCTTGCAGGTTTATATAATGTATATAGACCTCTGAATCATGCTATATCATATACATATATTTTTGTAATCATGCCTAGTAGAGCACGTACAAAGCGCACACACAACAAGCAACAATATGGAGAGAATAGAGATAAAATACTGGCTGATAGAAAGGAAGCATATGGTGTCAATTCTGAGTCTAAGAAAATGGCTTCTAAGATTGCTTCGAAGCAGGGATATGACAAGAACCCTGAGCGTAAAAAGATGACGTCAAGGGTTGCTGCAAAGCAGGCGTATGACAAGAACCCTGAGCGTAAAAAGATGACGTCAAGGGTTGCTGCAAAACAGGCGTATGACAAGAACCCAGAGCGTAAAAAGTTGGCTTCAAAGCAGGCTTATGACAAGAACCCTGCGGCAATAAAAGTAAAGTCAAAAATTGCATATGCAAAACACTTGACTGCCAGGAAGGTTGCTGCTTTGTCCAGGTACCATAGTAAATCAGATAAAATCAAAGCACAACGTAGGGCAAAGTACCAAAATAGTTCGCATCAGAAGAAAGTGTCTTCACGTGTTTGGTATCTCAAGAACACGAAGGTTAAGACACAAGCTTGTATGGCGTACTATGCTAAACACAAAGAAACCATTTCCCACACTAGGAGAAACAAATACTATTTGTCTCCTCCAAAATCTAGTGTAAAGGAAATGTACATCAATGAAGTAATGAGAGAATTGCTAGCAAATCGTAAAGCAAGAATCGAGGTTTTGAAAGCTTTTAAAGAGCAGCCTATAGCAAAGCGATTGGCTACTAAAATCTCTTATCGGGTTGCATGTAGAATAGCAGCTCGTAGGCTGGTTCATGAGGCCTTGAAGAAGCGTAAGGAGTATGCTTCTGAATTGATTAAATCTTCTAAAAGTATCAATGCAAAGAGTATCAAAAGCAGAGATGACTTTGCTGAAGGCATTCATCGCAAAAGATCATGTGATCCATACTTCTATGAAGCATCGTATGTAAAGGATGATGATGATTCAGATGTGCCTGATCGTATTGATCCTTCCAGCCAGCCTCGTGATGAAATGCCGTGTACCAGTGATTGTAAGCCAATCACTGATGATGAAGTCAATGCAATTGTTAGACTAAAGAATGCCTTTACTCTTCCAATGCATGAGTTACGACAAGCATTACAATCATGTGATGACTGCCCAAATGAACGCCAAATGATGGGTCATTCTTTGGCATGTCATCAAACTGGTAGTATGTGTAATAGTGAGCTTCGTATTTTACGAGCAGCTTCAGCACATCATAAAGTACTGAGAACGTTTATGCGTCGAGTATATCATGCAAAGGCAAGTCACGAATCCCTTGTTGGCATTGATCGTGCCCTAGGCGAAGGTAATTTCAAGCATTTACTTTCTGCAACTGGGAAGAGCTTTGACGAGTTGTTAACAACTAATAATTTTGTTGGTGAGGAAGGCTCCTCAATAAACAACTCGTTTTATAGAGTGCTCAACTTAGAAACCACCTTGCAGTTACAGCATGCTCTAGTCATATCCCAACTTGAGAAAGAGTGGAATGACGATGCTGAAAACGTGTGTTGTAGCTGTCAATGTTTGTTTCAGAGAAAATCTGTCACAAAAGCCAACTTCTCAAAACATTTTGATTCGGACATTGGGTCAGAGCTAGTAGACTATATACTGAAGCACACTCCTCCAGGCGAGGATGAAACACTCTATATGTGTAGCTACTGTAAACCCAAAATCAAAGCCGATGTATTGCCACCGCGATGTGTTTTAAATGGTTTGGAAACTGTACCCATTCCATCTGAGCTTGATAAACTCGATGCCCTTAGCAAACAGTTCATTCAGCTTGCTAAATGCTTTCAGACAGTAGTTAGACTAGGCACGTACACCTGCAAAGTGCCTGTGTACAACTCATTGAAAGCCTGCAAGGGTAGTGTGTTTTTTCTGCCTTTACCATTCAATAAAACGTGTGAAACGCTGTCCAATGTTGAAGGATCGGCAAAGTCTGGTGTTGCATCACCAGAATTGTACATACTAGTGAATGGTAAACCCACAAAAGCTAATGTTGTCTGGCGTTCACTGGTCAATATAGAACGTGTGAAAGCAGCTATAAGAAAGCTGAAAGAGATTCACAAACTTTATAAATCAGTAGAAGCAGACAGCCTCGATGAAACTACACAAAAAGTAATCGAAGTGGCTAACAATGCAACCACTAAGATGCTAGATAAGGCTACTGCTGACAATATAGCTGCTTATCAGTCCTATACTATTAGGTATTTAGATAATCAGATTCCAACTGTTTCTGACATAAGGCCTTTTCACACTGGAGTCGGTTATGATGCGCATTGGCACCTTTCGAGTACCGTTCACTATCGATGCGAATTGAATGCGCATCGGGAGCGTTCACACTGCACTCAGGAAACACTATTAGAACGCCTAATAGGTCACGTGCCGGCTCACGTGTTGCAGTAGCTGTACCCGCCATACTGCTTCCACAGCAGCTCTTGTGCGCAGGAAACACTGCCAGAGGACGAATACACGAGCGTCGAGGACAGAGAGACCGTCGATCGTCTTCCCAGCAGCCATTTTCGAAAACGCGTAATCATTCATTATTCATGACTTCCGGTATCGCCCACGCGATTCGGTTCGATTCGCATTGAATCCACATAGCAAGGTAGATTGACTCGATGCGCATTCGATGCGCATTCATTCAATGCGCATCGGACGAAGTACAGTGTGAACGCGCCCAATTCGCATTCGATGCGCATTGAATTCGGTTAAATTTGCCAGTGTGAATAGGCCTATAGACCAATACAAGTTGGTTAATGTTACAGAAGCACCTATTCACAGTAGATTGAAAGACTTGGATGTTATGTGCTTTCCTGTACTCTACCCAAACGGGCAATTTGGTGAGAATCATCCTCGCAACAAAGAAATCACTTTGAGCTTTAGCGAGTTTGTCAAACAACGTTTGCATAACAAAGACTCGCGATTTCGCAAAGATGCCTCATATGTATTTTATCTGCTGAATCAAAAAACCCTACGTGAAGTAGGTAACGGCGTCTACAATGTCCTTCATTCCTCACGAGGAGTTGCTATGTCTGTTAAGCAGCTACTAGCTAAGGTTGAAGCCTCTGATGAACGGTTAGAAGCAAGCCTCTTCACAATGCTTCAGTCAGTACGCGGTAGCAAACAGTATTGGTGGCAGCGTAAGAGTGATCTCAAGTGCATGGTGCGTAACTGGGGATCACCAACATTGTTTCTCACATTCAGTTGTGCTGAATATGAGTGGAGTGACATGGCTCGTTACCTCAGGAAGGTAAACAATGTCTCTCCAAGTTACGATATGGGAAGACTTTGCACAGAAGATCCTATATCGGTTTCTCGAAAATTTTCTGAGAAATTTCATTCCTTCTTCCGCATTGTCATTTGTAAAGGTCAGATATTGGGTGAAGTAGAGCACTTCTACTGGAAGAAGGAGTATCAAGCCAGAGGTGCACCTCATTACCACGTCCTGTTGTGGATAAAAGACGCACCTGTTATTGGCTGTGATGACTCTGCTGTTGTATTGAAATGGATCCAGGAAAGGGTTACTTGTCACATTCCTGACAAGAAAACCAGTCCTGAATTGCATGAGCTCGTCACAAGATATCAAATGCATAAGTGTAGTGCATATTGCAAGCGCAGACGAAAGGTCGGCAGTACGTTCATAACTTACTGTAAGTTTGGCTTTCCTCGTCCGGCTGGTGAAACAGGTATTGTGCACTCTGTAGAAGACTCTCTTAAAACTCGTAAGAAAATCTACGAACTTCCACGAACAGAGTCAGAGGTTAGAGTGAATGACTATAATCCTCTGATTCTGTTATTGTGGAAAGCTAACATTGACATACAGTTTGTGTCAGAGTCTTCTCTTGCATTAGCTCATTACGTTAGTGGGTATGTCACTAAAGCAGAAAGAAGCAACATGCAAGACATTTGGAGAGAAATCCAAGACAGTAAGAGCATTTATAGCAAGCTCTACAAATTTGGAATGAAAGCTTTGAGCTCACGAGAGTGTGGTTTGTATGAGGCTGCCGACTTGTTGTTAGGTGACCACTTGACTGAAAAATCGGAAGCGATACAGTTTGTAAATGTATCTATGCCTCACAAACGAAATCGACGACTCAAAAGTCACGCAGCTTTGACGGAGCTTTCAAAATCAGATCCTGATAGTGAGGATTTATTTGAGTCGAATCTTGTAGACACATACTATCCCGATCGTCCTGATAAGCTTGAGGACGTGTGTCTTTATGACATTGTCGCTAATTACAGTTGGTATCACACTATTGTCAAAGGCGTGAAACAAACTGAATTCAAAAGGCGCGGTAAACCTGTGTTACCCAATCACAAGTTATTTGATTTGAGAAATGAAAATCAGAAAGAAGATTATTACTATTCTCTAATCATGCTTTTTGTGCCTTTCCGAAATGAGAGTGAGCTTTTACTAGAAGACGAAACTGCTGAAGAAGCATTTAATCGTCATTTTCCTGACACTGGTGAAAACCGTTGCTTGACTCACCACACTCGATTACAGCAGATGCTTGAATGTAATCGTAGTGTTAAACTAATCAATGAAGCCAGGCAATCTGATTGTCCAGAGCAAAAGGTTGATAGTGAGCCACAGCTAATCTGTGAAGCAGTTGCTGCAATGCAGGATGCTGTAAGCATGGTCACTAAGTGTGAAGACACGCTTAGTCTTTCCGATAGGACCAACATGTTGAATGCAGATCAGAGGCGAATATTTGACAAAGTCAAAGAGCATATGATTCACATGCAACAACATGAAACAAATGATTGTTCTTGTGACTTACCTCCATTGTGCATGTTTGTCACAGGTGTCGCTGGAACAGGTAAATCATTTCTTATCGAGACAATCAAAGCATTTGTAGCTCAACTGTGGCCTAGTACTGATTGCTCATGTGCCATAACTGCACCAACAGGTTTAGCTGCGTTTAATGTTGGTGGCATGACTATCCACCGGTTATTTCAGCTACCCGTCCAGCATGGGGGTAGGTCAGCCGTTCATTGGTCTTTACCAAAATCTGCTCACAAAGTGATGAAAACAGCTCAGCGTAATGTGAAATTATTCATTGTAGATGAAATTTCAATGGTTAGTAGCCTCAATCTAGCTTACATTCATCTACGCTTGAATGAGCTATATGGAGGTGTTGACTACTTTGGAGCACGAAATATGATTGTTTTTGGTGATTTGCTTCAACTTGAGCCTGTTGGGGGTCAACCAGTATTTTCAGCTGTACCTGACACTGTAGTCAAGTACAGAATAGGCTGTGCAACCTCTCCCAATATATGGGAAGAAACTATTGTATACGATGAGCTAACCATCAATGAGCGCCAGAAAGGTGATAAAGACTATGCAATGCTGCTTAATGGTATTAGAATTGGCGAAGTTACAAGCTCCACCATTAGCACTCTCCAATCAAGAGTGTTTACTTGCTCATTGACTGAGAAAATTGCTGAGTTGCAAGAACAAGGAATAATGGTAGTAACGTTTTTTCCTACACGCAAGCAATGTGACGAGCTAAACAATAAAATGCTCAAATCTCTTTCGGGTAAATCATTCGAACTAGAATGTACTGATGATGTTGACGAAACTGTCAGTAAACTTAAGTGGACAAAAACTGCTAACAAACAACTCCATAAATTAAACCATGATTGCAACATGACTGGAGGACTGCAAAGTATTCTAGTGTTAGCTATTGGAGCACGTGTTATGTTACGCCGTAACATTGACACAAAGAAAGGTCTAGTCAATGGTTCATTGGGTACAGTTACTGCAATAACTAAACAATTTGTAACTGTACAATTTGATCACCTGACCAGCCCATATCAGGTTGAAAGGGTCAAGAGCAGATTCGTTGTTATGAAAAACTACTATGTTCGTCGAGAACAATTTCCGTTGATTTTGGCATATGCTGTTACTATACACAAGTCACAGGGATTGTCCCTGGACCATGCCATTATTGATCTGTCGGATAAAGTTTTTTGTGCTGCAATGGCTTATGTTGCTTTGTCTAGAGTAAGATCACTCACGGCCTTGCATCTCCTCTCATTTGATCCAAAGTCCATTATAGTCAGCAATCAATCTTTAGAGGAGTATAATCGTCTACGTAAAATGTATAGACCTGATCTTCCTCTGTACACCATTCCTGTTCAACAGGCTTCTAAACGTAAGCTTGTTGGAAAACCTGATACTGACCAAGTAGATACTGTGGTTGTTCCCAACAAGAAAATAAAATGCTCACAAACCACTACCAAGCAACAAAGAGCACCTGTTAGCACCCAAGGCACTAAGCGTAAACGAACTAGCACTGTGCCTGTTCAAACTACTAATCCAGCCAAAAGAGCTTGTAATAGTAGTGCTTGTAACAAGCAACTTCACACTACTGCTAGTACACAAAATGATGATTGCTTAATTGCAGGGTCATTTGATCCAGCACGTACACAAAGATGGCCGTACAACTACTATCCTGTAGACTTAGATTGGCAACAAAACGCTTGCGCTACTCTTGGTCTAGAACACCATCATCCACCACCCAGACATAGAGGTGGTGGTGCTAGTGTACCTCTCACTCCACCTGATCACAACCATACTAAAGACATAGTTGGTGATGGGAATTGTATGTTCCGTTCCTTTTCATATGTGATCACTGGTTCACAAGCTCAGCACATGGCAGTACGCCAAGCTATATTAGATCATATGGTAGCAATCTCCCATCTGTTGTATGCTCACCAGTATGATTTGTTTGCAGGTTACTCAAGTGTACAACAGTACATAGAGCGTACTAAAATGAATCAAAATAAGACTTGGGGCTCTGACATTGAGATAATAACCTTATCAACACTTGCATTTTTACCTACAGTACACAAGATCAAAATTGGTACAGGTTTAGTCCACATTCTGTTGATAGAACCTTGCCCGATGACATAACACAAAGAGCAATGTATTTGAGATATCTCCCTGGGCATTATGATGTTGTCCTTAGAACATTATCTCCAACTGTATAGTCATGTTCTACATTACCATGTAAAGTGAAATGTATTGAGCTCTATACAGAGTGACAGATGAGCATGCTAAAATTTTCTGTTCTCCATCAATCATGCATTTGAATTGGTCGACCACTGGTGGTTCACCCCTATAGAGCACCATAGTATGTGGAGTTATTGGGGTGACATGTTCGCTGTGAGGTGTTAATACCGGGTATCAGTATTGATAAATGACCAGTGCTCCTCTGCACCTTGTCCTCCAACCAATGATCAGCTGAGCTTGAGTGTGTTCATAAAAAAGAGGTTGTCATGTTCCCAGTATGCATGTGCATAATTGTGTGCACATGAATGTACACACTCGCCCAGTGGACACCATTCAATTAAATTTTTGAGAGCCAATTAATCCTTGTCATCAAAATGGGAAGTATAGTGTTGTCTGTATGCTTCGCCATCTGTGCACATGATTATTACATTATTGTCTCTTACAGATGGGTCAATCGCACTAGTATATGTGCGTGGTCTTTATAAGACCAAATAATTTTTCCACTCTGTGAGACTGCACCTTGTCGTTGGTAGAGTGGCTAAGTATCCATTGTGGCTGCTGGTTTAAAATTCCTAACGTCACATTTGGAGAAACTGAGACAGTCTCATAGTTTTTCCAAAGATGAACTAAAGGTACTAGAATAACTACAATTTGCAATTGATTGACTGACTTAATTTTTTGTTGCAGGTGATGATACTAATGACGTGACATTGATTGATCAACACTATATTAACTTAATATTAGACCATACCACGTGACTTTCGACCAATCAGATCGCTCAAAAAGTGTGCATTAAATAGCTTAATGCACACTTTTATTAATGCACCTCGCGGATTAAGTTCTTAATGCACACTTTTATTAGTGCACCTCGCGGATTAAGTTCTTAATGCACACTTTTATTAACGCGCACTTGAACAAAATAGCAAGCACTCGGTCGGAAAGTCACTTGGCATGGTCTAAATATTACTTAATTTTTATGATAATTTTTTAATAAAAATAATTTTGATCATTAAAGTGGTGGTCGCTTTAGTTATTGCACCTCGATCTCTCTAATTGAAGATATGTGTTTTGTGGCTGTTTTCTCGATTGTAGGCTGATTGAGCGAGAAATCGACGCGCTTCAAACGCAAAAAATTAAAATGAACACTCCACTCTTGCCCACAACCGTACATAACATTTTTGCACAATGCATTCTCCAACGGTTTTCTTGTATACTGTACGGATGCTGATTTGTCACATTAGTAGGCTAGCACAGCGTCGATCTTACCTTCCTCGATATCAGAACAGTATACTTACTATTTTAACGGACAGGAAAAACTGTACCTCACGTGACTGAAGACCGCTCCCCGGCCTGCTCTAGGCCCTCGTCCATGCAAGGATCGACCAAGCCCAACAGTATACGCTTGATCATAAGCCCTACTATTAATAATTCTGATACACTACCAGCGTCCAACTCTGCATGAAGACTCAATGATGAAATTCTTAATTTGAATGACTGAACTTAATTGGCGGATCATGAATGAAAGTGATTGACTCGGTTGCAATGAATCCTAGTCAATGGACTTGGAATATATATGACAAAGTCAGTTAATGAAATTGATTAACTTGATGAGGATATAATATCAGGGAGCAAGATCTCCAGTCCATATACCATCATATACAGACTATTTCCAGTTGAAACTTATCATAACCTATCAATCATAAACATAATTAGAAAGTTGATGTACAAACACATACTCACTGGTGGAATCTTGTTAAAATTTCTCTGCAGTCTTCGCCTTCTCTTTCGTCGAAGACGCTACAAGGCAGAATTTGAAAGCTAAACCCATGCATGGCCCAGCTTACTACCTCATTCATAATTACAATAATTTTTGTATCAATTTTGTAAAAATTATTTTGTACTGGTATGCATGTTTATTTAGCCAGGAATTGGTTGTACATGTGGCCAAAATTATTGGTTGGTATGCATAAGGCATGCCAATACTGCCATACATTACATTGTAGCACTCTGCGTGGGCGTATCAAAGGCGCCGCCCGTTCTATATTTTCCATAATGTAAACGCCGTTCGCAATATGGAAAATATAGCACGGCCAGGGAAAATATAGCACGGTCAGGGAAAATATAGCACGGCCAGGGGGTTAAAGATAGGGTGGGCGGAGACTGACCTTGGCTCGACCTCGAGAATAAGTCGCCCTGGCACAAAGATTCAGTGACAGCGGCAAGCTGTCGTGCTACAAACCAGTAAAAGCACCGTATGCTCATGCAATACGGGAATTATTGCGCTCGGGGTGTCGGTCTCGACGCTGATACAGCACTCGGCTTCGCCTCGTGCTGTATCACCGTCTCGACCACACCCCTCGCGCAATAATTCCCGTATTGCACTCGCAACGGTGCTTTAACTAGTTATGATGTATGCTGCATGCATGTATGGGTATACACATACCTGTGGTAAGATCTGACCAAGCTGTTCAGTACCTTGTACCAGTGCTGGTGCTGGAGCTTGGCCTTGTACTGGACCTTGACCCTGTACTGGAGCTTGACCCTGTACTGGACCTTGTACTGGAGCTTGACCCTGTACTGGACCTTGTACTGGAGCTTGACCCTGTACTAGACCTTGTACTGGAGCTTGACCCTGTACTGGAGCTCGGCCCTGTACTGGAGCTTGGCCCTGACCCTGAGCCCTCTGAATAGGTTGCTGACCCTGAGGCCTCTGAACAGGTAGCTGACCCTGAGGTCGCTGAGCGGGTGGCTGACCCTGAGGTCGCTGAGCGGGTGGCTGACCCTGAGGCCTCTGAGCGGGTAGCTGACCCTGAGGTCGCTGAAAAGGTTGCTGACCCTGAGCGGGTAGCTGACCCTGAAGTCGCAAATTAGGTTGCTGACCCTTAGGTCGCTGAGCAGGTGGCTGACAATGAGGCCTCTGAGCGGGTGGCTGACCCTGAGGCCACTGAGCAGGTAGAAGCCGCTGAGTAGATTGCTGACCCTGAGGTCGCTGAGCAGGTGCCTGACTCTGTAACTGAGATGGTACTGATACTTGTAGGTGTTGGCCCTGTAGCTGCTGAGCTGGTGGCTGACTCGGCTGTAGATGTTGAGCAAGTGGTCGACCAGGCTGTATAAGCACTTGGCCCTGTAGCTGTTGCCGAGCAGGTGGTAGGCTTGGTAGCTGTTGCCCAGCAGGTTGTAGGCCCTGTTGCTGTTGACCCTGAACAGGCAGAAAAATGTTACTTATAAAATAATGTTCAAAACCATTCAAACCACATGACCAGAAAATTACAATCTATAATTTTGGCATTGTGCCAGACCAAGGCATCAAGTTTCTCCTAATTATAACAGCCTAGTTACATGGATCACAATTGAGTTAGCCCATCAAACAGGCATAAAGAACTTCAAATTAATACTCGTACAACATATCCACTCCATCGACCACGCATGCATTCCTTTTTCTTAGCTTCCTAACAGTCCGCTTGCTAAGCTTACATACGCTGCAATGCGCCTACACATTTCACGCACATCTTCCTAAACGTCTTACTTTGCTAAAAACAACTACAAGTATCAAAACCTACACTAATAATATCAAAGCCAAATCAATTATTAGTACACTCATTATAATTATTGTCACGTAGAGTAAATAATTTTAAGGCACTTCAATGCCTGTCTCAGTAGCTTGCAGATAGAGCTGAGCAATAGTATCAATATATGCTATGATCACAATATTAAATTACTATCACTATCACAATAGCACAAATCAAATTAATCTGTCACCACAAGCACATGGTCTTTATTACGCATGCCCAGTACTAAAAATGTGGTACATATTTAAGTTGCAACTCTAGACTATAATTTACTAGTAGACAGTTCAGTTTTGATAGCGCTATGGCTTCTACTTCTGAGTCACTGCCCAACATGGCCACAATGCCCAAAACAAACCTGTTGGGGGGGGGCTTGGGGCTACCAGTGATGTCTGGAAGCATTTGATTTCTAGCTAGCTTTACTTGAATTCCCCAATGGAAATACTGAGCTATCACAATACCAGACTTATAGTGATATTTAAAACTATTGATTGTGATAGTGATCATAGGACTATTGCCGCTCTACTTGCAGATTATACATGTACAAGTAATAAAAACATTTTAACATAAATGAAAGAGATTTAGGGTTGGTACATGTATCGAAAAAGTATGGAAACAAGATTGTGAAAGGTAAGTAAACAAGATTTGAAATAAAAAGGATTGTAACAATAGCAGTGTAATGCTACCTCCCTATTAAATTAACCACAACCATCAAAAGCAGTTAATTTAGGGAGGTAGCATTACACTGCTATTGTTACAATCCTTTTTATTTCAAATCTTGTTTACTTACCTTTCACAATCTTGTTTCCATACTTTTTCGATACATGTACCAACCCTAAATCTCTTTCATTTATGTTAAAATGTTTTTATTACTTGTTTCTTTTCTTTTTTTTATTAATAACATAGTTGGCAATTATATGCCAATATATACAGTGTAAAGAGCTATTCCACTGACTGCACTGTGCAGGCTGCACTCGATCGGCTCTGCACTGCATGCAACATTAGCTAGCTAAGCTTAAGTTAGCATTCTTACAAGCCTGAATAGACAAACCCATTTGCTCGTTGTCTGCTGTGAACATTGCTACAGCTAGTGGCAGCAGCACTCGCGTTCCAAGCAATTTGTACTAAGGTGCGCTTGTATTAGAATAATTACATGCACGGGCGTGCGCGAGTAGGCGTAACCTAGTAACGGAGTTCATAGAATGGAGTCTGTTATGGACCAAAAATCGCTGTTTTCCTGGATATACTCGCTTTTGGTAGTATTTTAGGCTTAAATAGATACCAGGTGCACTGCTCACAAAGACTAGCGTAGTTTCTGTGTAGCTTTTGTCTTGAATAGCTCACTCGCCACGGGCCTAGGCTTGCTGGAGAAGAAGAAGAAAGAAGATGAACAAACGGCTGATCACGTGAACTCTGGTTTACCACCTTAGACTTCGTTTCTGCTGTTACTAAAGGTCTCTTTGGCATCGAAAAAATCGTCTAAGACGCCTCAGACGGTTAGAATCGCTTGAAACGCCCGTGCGGCGAAGATATGAGCGTGCCGTAATTTTGCCTCCTGACGAGAAGCCATATTGCTTTTTTGTCTACCAACATGTTTTCTTGACGGACTTAATGACTCACTGCAAGCGCTTACCCATCAGCATGAACACCAGGTGATTAAAATACCATGAAATTGTACGAGATAAGAGAAATAGGCGATTAACTCGTTTTCAGTCTGGTGTATCCGCCATCTTGTTTTCGTGTCAACCCTAAATATGCCACTACTACCGTGTGGCATAATACCTACTAGCTTATTCTGAATAAACAGGCACATGGGTCTCAGTAGAGTCCTAACAGAAAAGCTCACTCTAAATTAACGTACATACCGTATAGCGGGAAATTTTCACGGGAAAATTTTCGCGAACGCGCGAGATAGAGCATTTCACGAATAATATTTTCGCGAATCAGCGCTATTGCCCTATCTGTGTCAACAAAAAACAAGACATTCGCGGATAATATTTTCGCGAATAGCCAGCAATTCGCGAAAATTTTCTCCCGCGAAAATTTCCCGCTATATACTGTGTGAGTTCTATTTAATGCCATCTGTATCCATAACACGCCTACATTGAGTGTGATTAATGAGCTGAATGGTGTCATTTCAATGAATATTAATGAGATATTTCAAACATTTCACACTCGTGCGCCTCTTCTTTCTACAAACCCTAGTTACGCCACTGCTTTAAGTGCTGATCATTTGACTGTACAAGTTCTCATAAATATTGTCCTGGTAACTTACAAGAGGAATTTCCTCATCTTCACTTGAGAAATGATCAAAGCTCCCTATAAAAATTATTTAAAAATATGAACTCCCTGTAGTTAGCATTACAATACCACCATAATTATTGTAAACAAATGACGCAAGTGAACAGAGAGAAAATGTGTGCAGGGTGCATGGCCAGTTGTATGACGTTTAATGTATTATTACACAACCTCTAACATTGCCATTAATAATAAAAGTACATTTTTCATGCATATAAACTTCAACAATTAAGGCACCTAGGTTTTAGTTAAGTTTTTGAACAAGTGGGATGTTCTAAATAATGCCTACTTTGGACGAGGTATGTCCGCGCGAACACGTGCTACAGCGGTTTTCACGCTTCTTGCAAAATTCAATTCGTAAACCGTGAACCGAACATTATCAGCAAATAATGTATGGTTCACGCTTCACGGTTTACGAATCGAATTTTGCAAGAAGCGTGAAAACCGCTGTAATAGCCCCTGTTTCCAATCCCAGGAGGGTAATATAGTATCTCTGGCTTGACCAGCTAGTATTCTTCAGGATCGGTCAAGAAACAGCGCACCAAGCATGCCTATCTATATTCAGTATTTAGGCTTCAAATGGGCCAACCGCCTTATGACTAATGCTGCAATATTTAGCACCAACATGATACAGCTCACCGTCGTTGATTTGATCTTCGGCGGCCTCCGCAGCCTCTACCTGAAGTCGTCTCTCTGCCCTGGTCACCCTCTTTGTTCTTTTTGCCACTGTATCAATAGATCATACCATAATTTTACAGTAATTCTAAAACAACTCACTTTGTCACTTGCAAGCTACGGTTACGACACGTGTGAATATGGTCTTCTTCACAAGCTTCAATGCCACGACGACACGACGACACTTGTGTGGACTAACAACACGTGCACGTGTCAATATGGTCTTCTTCACAAGCTTCAATGCCACGACGACACGACGCCGACTATTAACAACACGTGCGTGTGTGGACAAATTATTATAGGCTGTGTCTATTGACACCAATTCGTTGGTGTCAATAACGGCCACCAAAACGCTATTGACACCAACCTAAATCCTAAACCCAAAACCCTAAAAAAACCTTCTCCTAACTGTGCAAAGTGGGGAGGGTCATCCTAACCCGGGCCTTCGGCCCTTGGTAAGCCTAAGGATCGTCGGGAGGGTCGTCCTAACCCGGGCCTTCGGCCCTTGGTAAGCCTAAGGATCGTCGGGAGGGTTGTCCTAACCCGGGCCTTCGGCCCTTGGTAAGCCTAAGGATCGTCGGGAGGGTCGTTCTAAACAGGGCCTCTGGCCCTCACTAAGGATCTTCGAGCTAAAAACATAGCAGCTAATAAAAACTGAAGTTTTCTGCAAAAAAAAAAACAAAAAAAAATGCTTTTATCGAGAATCGAACCCTGAACGATTGCATTACTAGCCACCGTGCTATACCGCTGAGCCACTGGAACCTGCTGGCCAACGAATGCTACAAATAAGCATTTATAGTTGATACCGAAGGTTTAGGTTGGTGTCAATAGCATTTTGGTGGCCGTTATTGACACCAACGAATTGGTGTCAATAGACACAATTATGCCACGCGGTAGCAGTGGCATATTTAGGGTTGGGCGGAAAATAAGATGGCGGCTACACTTAGGCTAAACGCAATAATTCACGTATATCTCGGCTGTTGACGACATCAGGGGTATTTTACCTACCTAGGGGCTATCCTAAGAGGTAAGCGCTTTCAATGAGTCTTCTGATAAAGACCATAAGGCCAGTTGCTGTGGACATGACAAGATGGCGTCTCGCCTGGAGGCACTAAGTACGGCACTGCCATATCTTCGCCGTACGGGCGTTTCAAGCTAATCAAACGTTCTGAAGCTCTTTGCACGATTTGTGCGATTACAAAGAGACCTTCAGAAGCAAACGAAACCAGGTCTAAGGTGGTAAACCAGAGTTCACGTGGTCACCCGTTTGTTCATCTTCTTCTTTCTTTCTTTCTTTCTTTCTTCCTATTCTTCAGCGAGTCTAGCACAGTAGTGAGGGAACCAAACGCAACTAAACCTACACAGAAGCAACGCTACCTATGACCATCAGTGCACCTGATATCTGTTTAGGCTTAAAACATTGGGAGAAGCGAGTAATTCCAGAAAAACAGCGATTTTTGGTCCATAACAGACTCCATTCCATGCTTCTACTTGAACTCCGTTACTAGGTTACGCCTACTCGCGCACGCCCGTGTATGTAATAATTCTAACAAAAGCGCACCTTAGTACAAATGGCTTGGAACGCGAGTGCTGCTTCCACTAGCAGTGTTCACTGCAGACAACGAGCAAATCTTAACTGATTTGCCTGTCAGGCTTGGTAAGAAAGCTAGCTTAAGCTAAGCTAATGTTGCATGGTCCGTGTTGCATGTAGTGCAGAGCCGACTGCAAGTGTAGTCACTCCGCGCATACAGTACTGTTCTCTTTGCAGTAACACTGTATTAACATAAGTGCCAACTAAGCCATTAATAAATAAAAAGAAAAGAAACAAGTAATAAAAACATTTTAACCAAAATGCAAGAGATTTAGGGTTGTTACATTTATCAAAAAAGTATGGAAACAAGTTGAGGATTGTAACAATAGCAGTATAATTCTACCTCCCTAAATTAACTGCTTTCGATAGTTGTGGTTAATTTAATAGGGAGGTAGAATTATACTGCTATTGTTACAATCCTCAACTTGTTTCCATACTTTTTTGATAAATGTAACAACCCTAAATCTCTTGCATTTTGGTTAAAATGTTTTTATTACTTGTCATTATTATATCAGTCTCCGATTATGTCCGTACAATTACCAACCTTCGAACACGTGCGTCGAAGATCTCTAGTCTAGTCAGGCGTGGCCCGACCCATCGCGCCTACGGATGACGCGATGGGCCGGGCTGACGCCTGACTAGGTGATCTCGAGATTGCAAGAACATAATGGGAAATGCAGAAATGCACCGTGCTCTTGAAGATCGATGGTTATGGTCAGGAGTATTCTACCCTTGATATGATGCACTACTCTGCTCTTATCAAAATAATCATGCCAGAATACAATCAGCACATCCGAATTTTTAATTATGGCTATGCACCAAGACACAGAAAAAGTACCTCAGACACATTTATTGACTTGCTTTACTGGTTTGCAGAGAAAGCACAAAAGTTTAACAAAAGAAAAAAATTATGACTCAAATGCATTATGAAAATAACAATTGTGTTTTTGCTCATTATACATAATTATGTAGGTAGACTATAAGGATGATGAATGAGAACCTGACGGCAAACAACATGCATAGATCAATGTAAGATGCTTAAAACAGCTGTCACAGCTTTGCCCATGCCACCAGTTGTAGGAGCATATGTACTTTGTCAAGTTTATGGATTGATTTTTTGTCCTAGAAAGAAGAAAGGATAATGATCTAAATAGATTGTACAATGTCTATAATCGGCATGGTTTCATGAAACAGGCAGGCCCATTGAATCTTAATGTACAATATTGCTAGTAGGGTCGCTATAGACAATATTATTATGACTCTGCATAGCATTGTTTACAGAGCACATTCACTCTAAACCACAGATTTATGAGATGATAGAATGTAACAGCCTTGAAACAAATGGCACACTGAATGCTACAAACAAATGCATCGATGGTATACTATCTTATAGGAACCATTACAGGTCTTTTAAGCTACAACATTGTCTTCGCTCCCAGTTGCATAATAATTTATTGTGCCAAAAGTGATTCCCGTGAAGTGACTACAAACAGCTAATTTTGTTCAACAGTGCATGCATGCGATTAACTACTACACTACTATTATACTGCAGGCATTGGTTGACACGTACAAACAACCCTAAGAAACTCTCGTAAGTGAACTATAATAATAGGTAATAGGTTACATAAGTCTTGACTTAAAATAATCTTCTAGGTAATAATACTAATGATTTTGATGAACCAATAGCTTCTTAGCGTAAATTGAAATTTTTTAAATAAAATTTATTTGCGCCTAGCCAGTGGGGCAATGCAGCTTAAGTGGTGGGATTTATTACTTCTGTGTAGTTTAAACTTTTATTATTTTACATAAAATAATAATTAAAACAATTCGTCAATAAATTTAAGAAAAAAGGACACAAACAAGAAAGAAAAAAGATTTCGTACGAAATCAAAAGGATGTAGGGATGGAGATGCAATGAAGAAATCTACCACTGGTCCACAATGTAAACTAACAAGGAACAAACATGGAATGGTAACATGATTGACTTGCTAACAGACCATAGATCCCTACATCAGTGGCTGTACACAAGATGAATATTTTGCCACAAGCTGAATTCTGGCAAATCAATGCACGTCTGCTGCCAGGTCAATGGCAAATAGCTGAACTAGCTATAGTCTGCCACAGCAGCCACTGATGTAGGGATCTATGGTCTGTTAGCAAGTCAATCATGTTACCATTCCATGTTTGTTCCTTGTTAGTTTACATTGTGGACCAGTGGTAGATTTCTTCATTGCATCTCCATCCCTACATCCTTTTGATTTCGTACGAAATCTTTTTTCTTTCTTGTAACCATCATTTCTGAACTGTACTACCAAATATGGAAGTATTGCGGCTCTGTACTCATGTAGTGTTAAACAAGCATGTGGCTAGGTGTTTACATTATGCGCTTTAATAAGAGTAGTGCCAAACCACGTGCAACCATGGAAACACAAACACACAATGACAGTGGAAAAACAAGTACTAGCGTTACGTTTCCATGGTTGCACGTGGTTTGGCACTACTCTTATTAAAGCGCATAATGTAAACACCTAGCCACAATAGCTTGTTTAACACTACATGAGTACAGAGCCGCAATACTTCCATATTTGGTAGTACAGTTCAGAAATGATGGTTATACAGGCCCATTGAGCGTTAGACGCTCCTTCTCGTTATGGGCTCCTGATAGCACCAATACAGTTTTTGACAAGGATTTAAAAATAAAGTATTAAATGCTTAAATAGTGTCTAATAAACAGTGATTCAGTGATGTGAAAGTGGTAGTTCCGTTTTGTATGGAATCAATGAGTGACAATTTTGCTTTCAATATCATTCAGAAAGGTCTTCTAATGTTTAACAGTGACAGTAAAATAATTGTAAGGTTAAACATAACTCCCGGAAGTCATTGATCATTATTAACAATATTTTGTAAAAGTAACTAAGCAAAGAATGGAACTTGCACCATCCAGGCAAGCAATTATGAACAAGTTTCTGGAGCAGTTACTGTTGCTTGGAATTGTACTAGGTATGAATCATTCATTGTCAATGTGTTTTATCAATGTACAGTATTCTTAGAACAAGCATATGGTATGAAGTCTGTATCATTGGAAGTCACTCAACCATCCACTGGACCAGTCTGTCCAGGACAAGAGGTCATACTGACCTGCACTGTAACACGGACAGGTACTGTTCAGCTATTGTATTTGATATGGAACTTGCAAGAATCAATCTCTGGTGTATCATATGGTATCAATGATCCAACACCGGGACCTCAAACACTTGGTGACTTTATCACTACTGCTGTATTCATTATCAGCACTGACAGTGCTGTGATAATATCTAATGCTACATTAAATTCAGCAAGGCTTTCAAACAATAACAATACACTTGCCTGCGATAGTCCTCCAAATAATGATGAGACAGTTACCATCACTGTAGCAGGTAATCATAAGTAATTGTCATACTCTGCAGTACATTACTATACTGGTGTAGGTGCCAATAGCATACCATTTGGACTCCAAATCACAGCACCAGCATCACTGACATGGCTACCTCCTCCTAATACTAACTGTGTCTTCAACTACACTGTCAATATTACCAACAGCTCCTGCAGTATGACTGTGTACAGTAGCAGCACTTCACTGATACTGACTGACCTGCTCACTCGTGGACAGAAATGCTCATTTGCTGTGGCTGTTACTGACAGTAGAGGACAACATGGACCATGGAGTGATCAGCTGATGGTGACTTGGGAAGGTAAACTAATAATCATGCGTTCTGTGTATTAATAACCATTTAAAGTCCCTGGAGTAGTTTCCAACATCAGCAGTCAGTGGCATAACAAAACAGCTATAATTAAATTCGAAGTAAGCAATAATTGGTTGTGTTAGTAAATTAATTATGATTTACAACAGCCACCATCATCACCAACCCATCCTCCTGTACTCTACTACACTGTTACTCACAATGTCAGTGGTAATGGCAGTGAGCTAGCATTCAACACTACTACCAATGAAGCTATTCTGAATGGAGCTAGATATGAAGTAACATACTTCATTTCAATACTTGTTGTCAATGAAATTGGCAAAGGAAAATCAAAAAATATGACATTTACATTCAATAAAACAATCCAAAATGGTAAAAAAATTGTAAATTTCACATTAAAACATATTCTTCTCTCAGACATCAATGAAGCTACTGGTACATCAACAGCTGCAGTCATTGAGATGTTCACAACAATTGGTAAAGGTTTTAATCTTGTATGTGCATGAACTTAATCTTGCATGTGAATAGTAGAAGATCTTTCAGTATCTAGAACCATCAAAGCAAGCACAGGATACTGGTTCTACAACAATTTACATCATTGCTGGCTCTTTAGGAGCAACAGTTCTGTTGATCCTTCTCTCAGTTATTGTACCCATTCTTCTTGCACTCATTTGTTCAAAAGGTAATGTTATGATTGCTTGAATTGTTCATTCAATAGTCGATTGATGTTGTATATAGGTCTTCAGAAAGGCTGCAAACAACCCAAATGGTATTTATTGTTATGATTTAATGTTTTTAATCAGTATATTTTCTCATTACATCAACTACTACATGTAAGTCATGCAAAGCAAAACGTAAGTGAGCGCTAGATACATTATGACAGCACGTTGAATTACATGTAATACTTCATCAGATACAAACAGTTACAGTGGACACTACCGCGATTGAGCTGACAGAGGTTAATCAATGCATGAATAACAATTATTATGATGTTGATTTACTTTTAGGAACAAACTTATGATCAGCCATGGTGTCAGCAAAATCAAAGATCACCTTCACCAGAGTATGCACAAGTAGATGAAGCAATTTTTCCAATGGCACCAATAGCAACAATGGTACTATCTGAAGGGAACATTCCTCTGCGTGACAATATAGCATACGGATTAACTGGAAATAAACACATAAAGTAAAAGAGTGCTGCCAACACATCAGAAACTTCAGAAGGACTTAGAGTGACAACTTAATATTGTTTATGCACATAGTCATTTGTTATTAGAGTTCTGTTACTCAAAAGAAGAAGTGTCAAAAGTCTAATTTAAAGTTTTAAAGTGCTTAGTAAATAGAAAGTACTTTAGTTACGTTTGCGTTATAATCTATTCATGATGCGCATAAAACTGAATATGTAAAGTTGTTTCAGAAATAGTCCATTAAGGTCATTCCATTGAATTTGTTCAGAGTTTAATTGATCCCGTTCATATAGTTAACGTCAAAGTTGTCTAAAAACAGATACGAGTATAATAGATTAAAACCTGCATGGATATGTATAATGCATGACCAGCATAGTATGAGTGTTGCTTTTCATAGGGCAACTGTTTACTAAAACATCCTCTGCTTATTATCACAGATCAGTATTGTCCTCCCAACTATATTAATGTTCACACTTTAAGGGACAATTTTGCAAGAAATAACAATTCGGAAATAAACCAGAAAGTAACGTAGTGCTGTAACACTAAAATACTTTCAACTTATTTGCGTATCAGAAAAAGCTTTCAGTTAAAATAGTGTCTGATAAACACAAAATATCTTTGCTAAACTATTACGGTATTGGAACCTCAAATTTTCCTTTGGCAATTGCACCATGCAGGATCATGAGCAAGTCGGAGAAAATCCTCTGGTTTGGAATTACACTTGGATTGAGTCATTTTCAAGTAGCTATGTTTATCAATGTACAGTATTCTTAAAACATGCACTTAGTACGAAGACTATAACTTTGGAAGTCATTAATAGTACCTTTAGCATAAAAACACTTTAGTTTACATTACTTTACTTTAGTCTATTCAAGAAGTGCATATGGTACGTGACTGCATGAATACATGATTGTTTAGAGTATTCTAAACCAAGCAGTAATTTGTGAAGGTCATCCAATGTTATACTAATGTTGCTCATGCATAATAAATTTGTATCGATTGTCCTTATAACTTTGAGCTGTTTACAACAATAGTACAGGTACTTTTAGTTATTATAAACTTAGTCTTGTGAAGTAGTCAGTTCCACTGATCTTTCATTATCAGTTGAACCAGAGGCTTATGGCCTTGGGGAAACCATCAAAAGGAGTACATTATTCTGGTTCTACAACAATCTACATCATGATTGCCCTGAGTGCTAGCACTCAGTTTTGTTGATCCTGCTCTTGGTTATTGTGCACTTTCTTGGCTTAAAAGGTAAAGTTGTGATTACATGTTCTTTTAATAGTTGATTGATGTTGCAAATACAAAACTACAAACATCCTAAAAGGTACTGGAAAAAAACTGTTTTGATAATGTCTCATTTTCATATTTTGATAATAAATTATTATTTAAAAAAGTGTATTAAATTTTCCTCATGCAGAGCAAAGTATATTATTTTGATACATTGTGATAATACTTTATCAGGTACATGCATTTACTGGAAACAACACCAATATTGAGCTGACTAAAGTTAGGCGGCGTTTACACTACAACGATCACTCCAAAAACGGGGAAATGTATCCGTATTCAGCTGCAGCGTTTTGGCTGTTTACATGACACCATTTTGAATGGAATGTGGGTGTGATGTTTTAAAACATTCCCCTGTGTGATAAGGATTAACTGGAAATAAATGCATAAAGAAAAAGAATTCTGCCCAACACATGAAACACTTCCAAGTTATTATCGATTATAGTTTATACAAGTACATGCAGTTATTCTGTGATTTAACGGAAGTGCAAAAGTCTAATTTGAAAGTGTCTAGTAAAATTAATAGTAAATGCTGCATGATAGTCGTACTAAAGTTGTAACAGAAAATTGAATTTGTGCAAAATAATAAATTTAATTCATTATTATTAACGTCAAATTATTTTGTCTTCTGCAGTATGCTGCTATGAATGTTAGGCAACACTTTACTACTGAAGTCAGCCTTGTCACCATCAGGAGCGCATAATGAGAGTGTGCACGCTCAATATCATTGTGCGCTCCTGTTACAGACATTGAAACAACTGTTTTTACACCATTTCAAGGGACTACAACTATTCGGAAATAGAACCAGAAAGTAACATTAACACTAAATGCATGTACTTTCAACTTGTTTGGCTTTAACAGGCTCTCAAAAATTAGTAATCTGAGAAATAAACACCACAAAAAAATAGTATTCTTAGAACAAGCATATAGTACCAAGACTGTATCATTGGAAGTCATTCAACCATCCACTGGACCAGTCTGCCCAGGACAAGAGATCATACTGACCTGCACTGTAGCACAGATAGGTGTTGTTCATGAATTATAATAATTTGCAATGGAACTCGCAAGAATCAACGTTTACTGTGCTTTATGATTTTAGTAACCAACAATCAGGACCACAAAAACTTGATGACTTTATCACTACTGCTGTGTTCATGATCAGTACTGACAGTGCTGTGATAATCTCCAATGCTACATTAAAATCAGCTAATTTTTCAAACATTAGCAATACACTTACCTGCGATAGTCCTCCACAAGATAATGATATGACGGTTACTATTACTAAAGCAGGTAATCATAAAATAATTGCTCTATAGTACATTAGTTATTGGTATAGGTGCCAATAGCATACCATTTGGGCTCCAAATCACAGCACCAGCATCACTGACATGGCTACCTCCTCCTAATACTAACTGTGTCTTCAACTACACTGTCAATATCACCAACAGCTCCTGCAGCATGACTGTGTACAGTAGCAGCACTTCACTGATACTGACTGACCTGCTCACTCGTGGACAGAACTACTCATTTGCTGTGGCTGTTACTGACAGTACAGGACAACATGGACCATGGAGTGATCAGCTGATGGTGACATGGGATGGTAAGAGTACCATATAACTACTGCGTCTTTGCATCTAATCTTTGTGTGGATAGTCCCAGGGTTAGTTTCTAATATCAGTTGGAGGTTTAATCAAACAGCTATTATTGTCAAATGGGAGGTAAGAACCTATCTCTGTGATCATTGCAACAACATTTCTCTATGGTAGCCACCATCATCACCAACTCATCCTCCTGTGCTCTACTACACTGTTACTCACAATGTCAGTGGTAATGGCAGTGAGCTACCATTCAACACTACTACCAATGAAGCTATTCTGAATGGAGCAAAATATGAAGAGACACACTTTATTTTAATTAGTGCTATCAATTCTGTTGGAAAAGGACCAATAACAACTTTTACATTTGCCATTACTGCTTTTTGCGCAGAGTCTGATTACTATGAGACTACTACAGTTACTGTTGTAGCTAGTCCTTCAGCAAATGAACCTGGTGAGATGGATACAGTAAATGATGTTGGTTTTGACTATTCTGTGCATATATACAGATATGACATCAACACCAATCAATATTTCCACAGAACAGTGTTTTACTGAATGTCAGTCTGCATATCTACATGTATGTTATACTACTGTTTCACATGAGTCATTACCATCTGCAGTATCAGTTGCTGTATTATCCAGTGCAGTATTGTCTATCATTAGTGCAACCTTCATCACTAGTCTTGTCTGGTGGTGTGCTGTTAGCAAGATGAGGAAAAAAAGAGATGTTGATATTGACCCACACACAGTACACACCCAACAGGAAACAGTGCTAACACCTTTTCAAGGGAACATTTCTCTGCATGAAAATGTAGCTTATGGACAAATTGGAAGTAGAATCAGAAAGTAACACTGTAGTGTTATCAGCCAGTTTATGATAGTCTTTAGCACAGTTAAAGGTTTAATAAAGATTTTAAAACAAAGTGTTAAATGCTAAAAGAGTGTCTAATAAACAGTGATTCAGTGATGTGAAAGTGGTAGTTCCGTTTCGTATCGAACCAATGAGTGACAATTTACTTTCAATATCATTCAATAAGTTCTTCTAAATTTTTACAGTGACAGTCAAAAAATTTTATTAAAGTTAAACACCAGCACATCAACCATCAATAATTATTTTGTAACAACAACTATGAGAATTGCATCATCCAGTCAAGAAATTATGACCAAGTTAAAGGAGCAGTTCATCTGGTTCGGAATTGCACTAGGTATGAATCATTCATTATCACTGTTGTGTTTATCAATGTACAGTCTTTTTAGAACAAGCATATGGTATGAAGACTCTAACATTGGAGGTCAATCAACCATCTACTGGACCAGTCTGTCCAGGACAAGAGGTCATACTGACCTGCACTGTACAACGGGTAGATGCTGTATCTGACACAATTTTGACTTGGCAATTGAAAAATGCTTCAACAAATATAATTGTTCGATATAATAGCAATAATAATACCATTGACACCTCAAATACTTGGTGATTTTATCACTACTGCTGTGTTCATCACCACTAATACCAACAGCACAGCATTGATCTCTAATATGACACTAGCATCTGCAGCATTTTCGAACAATAACAATACACTATCTTGCATCAGTCCTCCGGATCATATTCAGACAACTAATTTAGTTATTGCAGGTACATACACATGTTATTAAAGCTAATATCTGTAAATTCTTCCCTTTTATAATAAAACAGGAACAAAGAATATGTCATTCGGACTCCAAATCACAGCACCAGCATCATTAAAATGGCTACCTCCTCCTAATACTAACTGTGTCTTCAACTACACTGTCAATATCACCAACAGCTCCTGCAGTATGACTGTGTACAGTAGCAGCACTTCACTGATACTGACTGACCTGCTCACTCGTGGACAGAACTACTCATTTGCTGTGGCTGTTACTGACAGTACATGACAACATGGACCATGGAGTGATCAGCTGAGAACAGTTTGGGAAGGTAAGCTAGTTAATCATGCATGCTATGTGTTAATAACCATTAAAGTCCCTGGAGTAGTATCTGGCATCAGCAGTCAGTGGCATAACAAAACAGCTATAATTAAATGGGAAGTAAGTGATACATAATTGGTCGAATTATTATTGATTATATTTTTACAGCCGTGTACATCACCAACCCAACCTCCTGTACTCTACTACACTGTTACTCACAATGTCAGTGGTAATGACAGTGAGCTAGCATTCAAAACTACTACCAATGAAGCTATTCTGAATGGAGCAAGATATGAAGAAACTTACTTCATTTCAATACTTGTTGTCAATGAAATTGGCAAAGGAAAATCAAAAAATATGACATTTAAATTCAATAAAACAATCCAAAATGGTAAAATAAATTGTAAATTTCACATAAAACATGTATTTTTCTCTCAGACATCAATGAAGCGACATCAACAGCTGCAGTCATTGAGATGTTCACAACAATCAGTAAAGGTTTAATCTTGTATGTGCATGAACTTAATCTTGCTTGTCAATAGTAGAAGATCTTTCAGTATCCATGGAACCATCAAAGCAAGCACAGGATGCTGGTTCTACAACAATTTACATCATTGCTGGCTCTTTAGGAGCAACAGTTCTGTTGATCCTTCTCTTGGTTATTGTACCCATCCTTCTTGCACTCATTTGTTCAAAAGGTAATGTTATGATTGCTTGAATTGTTCATTCAATAGTCGATTGATGTTGTATATAGGTCTTCAGAAAGGCTGCAAACAACCCAAATGGTATTTATTTAATGTTTTTAATCAGTATATTTTCTCATTGCACCAACTACTACATGTACATGTTAGTCATGCAAAGCAAAACGTAAGTAAGCGCTAGATACATTATGACAGCACGTTGAATTACATGTAATACTTCATCAGATACAAACAGTTACAGTGGACACTACCACGATTGAGCTGACTGAGGTTAATCAATGCATGAATAACAATTATTATGATGTTGATTTACTTTTAGGAACAAATTTATGATCAGCCATGGTGTCAGCAAAATCAAAGATCACCTTCACCAGAGTATGCACAAGTAGATGAAGCAATTTTTCCAATGGCACCAATAGCAACAATGGTACTATCTGAAGGGAACATTCCTCTGCGTGACAATATAGCATTCAAATGAGCTAGCATTCAAAACTACTACCAATGAAGCTATTCTGAATGGAGCAAGATATGAAGAAACTTACTTCATTTCAATACTTGTTGTCAATGAAATTGGCAAAGGAAAATCAAAAAATATGACATTTAAATTCAATAAAACAATCCAAAATGGTAAAATAAATTGTAAATTTCACATAAAACATGTATTTTTCTCTCAGACATCAATGAAGCGACATCAACAGCTGCAGTCATTGAGATGTTCACAACAATCAGTAAAGGTTTAATCTTGTATGTGCATGAACTTAATCTTGCTTGTCAATAGTAGAAGATCTTTCAGTATCCATGGAACCATCAAAGCAAGCACAGGATGCTGGTTCTACAACAATTTACATCATTGCTGGCTCTTTAGGAGCAACAGTTCTGTTGATCCTTCTCTTGGTTATTGTACCCATCCTTCTTGCACTCATTTGTTCAAAAGGTAATGTTATGATTGCTTGAATTGTTCATTCAATAGTCGATTGATGTTGTATATAGGTCTTCAGAAAGGCTGCAAACAACCCAAATGGTATTTATTTAATGTTTTTAATCAGTATATTTTCTCATTGCACCAACTACTACATGTACATGTTAGTCATGCAAAGCAAAACGTAAGTAAGCGCTAGATACATTATGACAGCACGTTGAATTACATGTAATACTTCATCAGATACAAACAGTTACAGTGGACACTACCACGATTGAGCTGACTGAGGTTAATCAATGCATGAATAACAATTATTATGATGTTGATTTACTTTTAGGAACAAATTTATGATCAGCCATGGTGTCAGCAAAATCAAAGATCACCTTCACCAGAGTATGCACAAGTAGATGAAGCAATTTTTCCAATGGCACCAATAGCAACAATGGTACTATCTGAAGGGAACATTCCTCTGCGTGACAATATAGCATACGGATTAACTGGCAATAAACACATGGCACCAATAGAAACAACGGTACTATCTGAAGGAAACATTCCTCTGGGTGACAATATAGCATACGGATTAACTGGAAATAAACACATGGCACCAATAGAAACAATGGTACTATCTGAAGGGAACATTCCTCTGCGTGACAATATAGCATACGGATTAACTGGAAATAAACACATGGCACCAATAGAAACAACGGTACTATCCGAAGGAAACATTCCTCTGGGTGACAATATAGCATACGGATTAACTGGAAATAAACAAATAAAGTAAAAGAGTGCTGCCCGCCACATCAGAAACTTCAGAAGGACTTAGAGTGACAACTTAATATTGTTTATGCACATAGTCATTTGTTATTAGAGTTCTATTACTCAAAAGAAGAAGAGTAAAATGTCTAATTTAAAGTTTAAAAGTGCTTAGTAAACAGAAAGTACTTTAGTTATGTTTGCATGATAGTCTATTCATGATGCGTATAAAAACTGAATATGTAAAGTTGATACAGAAATAGTCTATAGAGTCATTCCATTGAATTTGTTCAGAGTTTAATTGATCCCATTCATAATTATAGTTAACGTATAAGTTGTTTCTTCTCAAAACAGATACGAGTAATAGATTACAACCTGCATAGATAGGTGTGCATGACCAGCATAGTATGAGTGTTGCTTTTCATAGGGCAACTGATTATTAAGACATCCTCTGGCAATTATCACAGATCAGTATTGTCCTAACTATTAGGGAGGCACGGTAGTGACTCCCTATGTAGGGTTGAACGAGAAAAAAAGATGGCGGCTACATACAATGTATTAGCGTTCAAACGCTGATATTTCACCTGGTGATGAATTTTATACGTCCATAAACACTTAGATCTGCTCTCTGGCGTTGCCCCATCTTACAGCAGCAAGGAGATGGCTCGAAATTGTTACTAAAGTGACGAACCTGGAAACGGTGAAAATCGAGTATCGTCATCTTCGTTTTCTTTCTTTCTTTCCACTCGCCTAGCACCTTTACACGAGCAGTGCCGAGACCAAAACACCCACGAACAGTCGTGAAATTCTCCTGGCATGTGCCTTTTGAACTTTGTTTTTAGCGAAACGGCGATATACATTCAGCGAGTTCTCGATCGTGATCCATTGTCAGCTAAGTGTTAGACGCCATTAGTGTGATTGCGCAATACGCACGTGACCAAGCAGTGGCTAGCGCACGTGACCGAGCACTAGCTTGAGTATAGCCGCGCCGTATGGAACACGGAGAACACATATTTGCCTGGAGTCGTCGAAGAACTGTAAGCTCGTGTAGAATCAACATTCTGCGCTCGCCAGATCATTATAACCGCCGCATGGTCTACAAACAAGTGTGGGCGGGGCTCGAATGCATGCCTAGCCTGCATGCATGCACTATGCGTACTGCGTAGGCGACCTGATATACAGCATAACAATTATTTTTTAGCTACAAGTTTAAAATTGTTAATAAAGAAAAGCCATCAATATCAGGAAAACTAAACCAATGGTTGAAACAAAGACGGCACAGTACATGCATGATATTGAACTGCACATCACTGAATAAGAAAAAAGGACACAAACAAGAAAATAAAAAGATTTCTATCGAAATCAAGAGGATGTAGGGTTGTGAAATCTACCACTGGTCCACAATGTAAACTAACAAGGAACAAGCATGGAATGGTAACACGATTGACTTGCTAACAGACCATAGATCCCTACATCAGTGGCTGTACATAAGAATGCACGTCAGGTGTCAATCAACAGCAACTAACAGAACTAGCTATAGTCAGCCAAAGCAGCCACTGATGTAGGGATCTATGGTCTGTTAGCAAGTCAATCGTGTTACCATTCCATGCTTGTTCCTTGTTAGTTTACATTGTGGACCAGTGGTAGATTTCACAACCCTACATCCTCTTGATTTCGATAGAAATCTTTTTATTTTCTTGTATTCAATGTTCACACTTCAAGGGACTATTTTTGCAAGAAATAACATGTAATTCAGAAATAAACCAGAAAGTAACATTGTAGTGCTGTAACACTAATATACTTTCAACTTATTTGGTTTTAACAGTATCAGAAAAAACTTTCAAAAGTAATCTGTTAAATTTGTGTCTAATAAAAATTAATGTTTTAGCTGAACTATAATTTTTTAGGCAAAAATTTGAGGGCCTCAAATTTTCCTTTGGTATTGCACCACAATCATGAGCAAGTTGGAGAAGATCCTCTGGTTTGGAATTACTCTTGGTATGAGTCATTTTCATGTAGCTATGTTTATCAATGTACAGTATTCTTAGAACAGGCACTTAGTACAAAGACTGTAACATTGGAAGTCATTCAACCATCCACTGGACCAGTCTGTCCAGGACAAGAGATCATACTGACCTGCACTGTAGTACAGACAGGTGCTGTAACAGAGACACTATTGCAATGGCGGAATGGCTCAACCACTGTACTCTATGATAGTGCTAATCAGCAATCAGGACCTATCTCACTTGATAGCTTCATCACTACTGCTGTGTTCATGATCACCACTAACAGTGCTGTGATAGTCTCTAATGCTACACTAACCTCAGCTACACTTTCAAACAATAATAGTATGATTTCTTGTCTCAGTCCTCCTCAAGATAATATTCAGATAGCTACCATCATTGTTGCAGGTATGCTACTGAGTATTATGTATGTGTATGATGATAATTATCATAAACAGGTGCCAATAAGATGCCACTTGATCTCCAAATCACAGCACCAGCATCACTGACATGGCTACCTCCTCCTAATACTAACTGTGTCTTCAACTACACTGTCAATATCACCAACAGCTCCTGCAGTATGACTGTGTACAGTAGCAGCACTTCACTGATACTGACTGACCTGCTCACTCGTGGAGTGAACTTCTCACTTGCTGTGGCTGTTACTGACAGTACAGGACAACATGGACCATGGAGTGATCAGCTGATGGTGACATGGGATGGTGAGTACCAGAACTAGTGCACACTGACTAATCTTTGTGTGGATAGTTCCAGGTTTAGTTTCTAATATCAGTTGGAGGCAGCTTAATCAAACCATTATCATTATTTATTGAGACGTAAGTACTCTTAAGCTTTATGTTAAAAATATTATTGACTGTTACAGGCACCATCATCACCAACCCATCCTCCTGTACTCTACTACACTGTTACTCACAATGTCAGTGGTAATGGCAGTGAACTAGCATTCAACACTACTACCAATGAAGCTATTCTGAATGGAACAAGATATGAATTAACATACTTCATTTCTATACTTGTTGTCAATGATATTGGCAAAGGAAAGTTATCAGCTATCACATTCAGAAATGGTGATTCTCTATAAAAGTACTTTAAACATAAATCATAATGGTATGTAGCTATAGATCCTGCTCACACTACTACAAGTGATGTCATCTCTATAACAGCTTTTGAAGCTACTCTTTCAGCAAGCGAACAAAACAACCCGGGTATGTGGTAATACATTCTAGAATACATTATGCTACTTGATTGTCATAGGTATGACACCATTCATCAACTGCACATTAGGACAGTTCACTACTGAAGGTCAGGTTGTTGACTTGATTCAATACATGTCTCAGTTTTTTCTCCCACCACCTCCAGTATCAGATGCTGTATTATCCAGTGCAGTATTGTCCATCATTGGTGCAACCCTCATCACTAGTCTTGTCTGGTCCTGTGCTGTTATTAAGATGAGGAAGAAGAGAGATGTTGATATGGTGTCTACTCAACAAGAATCAATGTCACGGTTGACACCTTTTCAAGGGAATATTTCTTTGCAAGACAATGTAGCTTACGGACAAGTTGGAAGTAGAATCAGAAAGTAACACTGTAGTATCACATCATAAATCACGTTCAGTCTGTATGGCTTTCCACATCAGTAAACATTGTAGACTAGTGTCAAATACAGTGATTCATTGATGTGAATAAAACTTGCAATTCTAAGTGAATGAACCAATGGGTGCTAATTTTACTTTCAGTTCAATTAGAAAATTTGTAAAGATGGTCAATTTATGTCATGGTTATTGTATAACTAATATTGAAGCATGAACAAGCTACAGGAGCAGTTACTCTGGTTTGGATTTACACTAGGTATGAATTCTTTATCATTGTTATATTTTATCGGTGCACAGCATTCTTGAAACAGGTATTTGGTATGAAGACTGTAACATTGGAAGGATCCACTGGATCAGTCTGCCCAGGACAAGAGGTCATACTGACCTACACTGTAGCAACACCAAGTGCTGTTCAAGAAATGACCTTGAATTGGAACTTGCAAGAACATTCTGTGGCGTATGATATCAACAGTCCACAATCAGGACCACAAACACTTGGTGACTTTATCACTACTGCTGTGTTCATGATCACCACTGATAGCACAGTGATAATATCTAATGCTACATTAAAATCAGCACGGCTTTCAAACCATATTAATATGGTTGTTTGTGATAGTCCTCCTCAAGATAATGATCAAACAGCTACCATCACTATAGCAGGTACTCATAAGTAATTATCATACTCTACAGTACATTACTATACTGGTATAGGTGCCAATAGTATGCCATTTGGACTCCAAATCACAGCACCAGCATCACTGACATGGCTACCTCCTCCTAATACTAACTGTGTCTTCAACTACACTGTCAATATCACCAACAGCTCCAGTAGTATGACTGTGTACGGTAGCAGCACTTCGCTGATACTGACTGACCTGCTCACTCGTGGACAGAACTACTCATTTGCTGTGGCTGTTACTGACAGTACAGGACAACATGGACCATGGAGTGATCAGCTGAGAACAGTTTGGGAAGGTAAGCTAGTTAATCATGCATGCTATGTGTTAATAACCATTAAAAAGTCCCTGGAGTAGTATCTAACATCAGCAGTCAGTGGCATAACAAAACAGCTATAATTAAATGGGAAGTAAGCGATAAATAATTGGTCTAGTTATTATTGATTACAATTTTTCAGCCGCCTGCATCACCAACTCATCCTCCTGTACTCTACTACACTGTTAATCACAATGTCAGTGGTAATGGCAGTGAGCTAGCATTCAACTCTACTACCAATGAAGCTATTCTGAATGGAGCAAGATATGAAGTAACTTACTTCATTTCAATACTTGTTGTCAATGAAATTGGCAAAGGAAAATCAAAAAATATGACGTTTACATTCAATAAAACAATCCAAAATGGTAAAAAAAATTTTGTAATTTCACATTAAAACATATATTCTTCTCTCAGACATCAGTGAAGCTACATCAACAGCTGCAGTCATTGAGATGTTCACAACAATCAGAAAAGGTTTAATCTTGCATGTGCATGAACTTAATCTAGCATGTGAGTAGAAGATCTTTCAGTATCTGTGGAACCATCACAACAAGCACAGGATACTAGTTCTACAACAATTTACATCATTTCTGGGTCTCTAGGAGCAACAGTTCTGTTGATCCTTCTCTTGGTTATTGTACCCATCCTTCTTGCACTCATTTGCTCAAAAGGTAATGTTATGATTACTTGTTCATTCAATAGTCGATTGATGTTGCAAATAGGTCTTCAGAAAGGCTGCAAACAACCCAAATGGTATTTTTATTATGATTTAATGTTTTTAATCAGCATATTCTCTCATTACACCAACTACTACATGTACATGTTAGTCATGCAAAGCAAAACGTAAGTGAGCGCTAGATACATTATGACAGCACATTGAATTACATGTAATACTTCATTAGATACAAACAGTTACCGTGGACACCACCAAGATTGAGCTGACTGAGGTTACTCAATGCATGAATAATAATTATTATGATGTTGATTTACTTTTAGGAACAAATTTATGATCAGCCATGGTGTCAGCAAAATCAAAGATCACCTCCACCAGAGTATGCACAAGTAGATGAAGCAATCTTTCCAATGGCACCAATAGAAACAACAGTACTATCTGAAGGGAACATTCCTCTGCGTGACAATGTAGCATACGGATTAACTGGAAATAAACACATAAATTAGAAGAGTGCTGCTCAACACATCAGAAACTTCAGAAGGACTTAGAGTAACAGCTTAATATTGTTTATGGTCATAGTAATTTGTTATTAGAGTTCTGTTACTCAAAAGTAGTGTAAAAGTCTAATTTTAAAGTTTGAAAGTGCTTAGTAAACAGAAAACACTTTAGTTACGTTTGCATGATAGTCTATTTAAGATGTGCATAAAAACTGAATATGTGATGTTGTTACAGAAAATAGGTCATTACATTGGATTTGATTAAAGTTTAATTAATCCCGTTCATATAGTTAACGTCAAAGATGTCTCTTCTCTAAACAGATAAGTGTAATAGAGCCTTTACAATAACAACCTGCATCAGTGGATAGGTATAAAGTAAATAAAAAGATTTCTATCGAAATCAAAAGGATGTAGGGTTGTGAAATCTACCACTGGTCCACAATGTAAACTAACAAGGAACAAGCATGGAATGGTAACACGATTGACTTGCTAACAGACCATAGATCCCTACATCAGTGGCTGCTTTGGCTGACTAGCTAGTTCTGCTAGTTGCCGTTGATTGACACCTGACGTGCATTCTTATGTACAGCCACTGATGTAGGGATCTATGGTCTGTTAGCAAGTCAATCGTGTTACCATTCCATGCTTGTTCCTTGTTAGTTTACATTGTGGACCAGTGGTAGATTTCACAACCCTACATCCTTTTGATTTCGATAGAAATCTTTTTATTTACTTGTTTGTGCAGCGTGTTTGTGTCCTTTTTTCTTATTCAGTGATGTGCAGTTCAATATCATGCATGTACTGAGCCGTCTTTGTTTCCACCATTGGTTTAGTTTTCCTGTTATTGATGGCTTTTCTTTATTAACAATTTAAACTTGTAGCTAAAAAATAATTGTTATGCTGTAAGCCAGGTCGCCTACGCATAGTGCATGCATGCAGGCTAGGCGCTAGGCATGCATTCGAGCCCCGCCCACACTTGTTTGTAGACCATGCGGCGGTTATAATGATCTGGTGAGCGCAGAATGTTGATTCTACACGAGCTTACAGTTCTTCGACGACTCCAGACAAATATGTGTTCTCCGTGTTCCACACGGCGCGGCTATACTCAAGCTAGTGCTCGGTCACGTGCGCTAGCCACTGCTTGGTCACGTGCGTATTGCGCAATCACACTAATGGCGTCTAACACTTAGCTGACAATGGATCACGATCGAGAACTCGCGGAATGTATAGTCGCCGTTTCGCTAAAAACTAAGTTCAAAAGGCACATGCCAAGAGAATTTCACGACTGTTCGTGGGTGTTTTGGTCTCGGCACTGCTCGTGTAAAGGTGCTAGGCGAGTGGAAAGAAAGAAAGAAAGAAAACGAAGATGACGAAACTCGATTTTCACCGTTTCCAGGTTCGTCACTTTAGTAACAATTTCGAGCCATCTCCTTGCTACTGTAAGATGGGGCAACGCCAGAAAGCAGATCTAAGTGTTTATGGACGTATAAAATTCATCACCAGGTGAAATATCAGCGTTTGAACGCTAATACATTGTATGTATCCGCCATCTTGTTTTCTCGTTCAACCCTACATAGGGAGTCACTACCGTGCCTCCCTAATTATGTGCATGACCAGCATAGTATGAGTGTTGCTTTATATAGGGGAACTCTTTACTAAGACATCCTCTGCTTATTATCACAGATCAGTATTGTCCTCCCAACTATATTTAATAAAGACTATTTTTGCAAGAAATACATGTAACAATTCGGAAATAAAAAAGAAAGTAACATTGTAGTGCTGTAACACTAAAATACTTTCGACTTATTTGAGTATCAGAAAAAACTTTCAAAAGTAATCTGTTAAATTGGTGTCTAATAAACACAAAAATTAATGTTTTAGCTGAACTATAATTTGGGGACCTCAAATTTTCCTTTCGTATTACATTACACCACAATCATGAGCAAGTTGGAGAAGATCCTCTGGTTTGGAATTACACTTGGTATGTGTCATTTTCATGTAGCTATGTTTATCAATGTACAGTATTCTTAGAACAGGCATATAGTACCAAGACTGTATCATTGGAAGTCATTCAACCATCCACTGGACCAGTCTGTCCAGGACAAGAGATCATACTGACCTGCACTGTAGCACGGACAGGTGCTGTAACTGAGACACTATTGCGATGGCGGAATGGCTCAACCACTGTACTCTATGATAGTGCTAATCAGCAATCAGGACCTATCTCACTTGATAGCTTCATCACTACTGCTGTGTTCATGATCACTACTAACAGTGCTGTGATAGTCTCTAATGCTACACTAACCCACAAACAGTACCCACCCAACAGGAAACAGTGCTAACACCTTTTCAAGGGAATATTTCTTTGCAAGACAATGTAGCTTATGGACAAGTTGGAAGTACAATCAAAAAGTAACATTGTAGTGTTACAACATAAATCACGTCCAGCCTGTATGGCTTTCCCACATCAGTAAACATTGTAGTGTTAAATGCAGTGATTCATTGATGTGAATAAACTTGCAATTCTAAGTGAATGAACCAATGGGTGCTAATTTTACTTTCAGTTCCATTAGAAAATTATAAAGACTGTCAAATTTATGTCATGGTTATTGTCTATCTAATATTGAAGCATGAACAAGTTACTGGAGCAGTTTCTCTGGTTTGGAATTGTGCTAGGTATGAATCATTTGTTATCACTGTTATTATTTATCAATGCACAGCATTCCTGAAACAGGTATTTGGTATGAAGACTGTTACATTGGAAGTCACTCAACCAGCATCCACTGGACCAGTCTGTCCAGGACAAGAGATCATACTGACCTGTAATGTAACACAGACAGGTACTGTTCAGGACTTGAACTTGAATTGGAAGCTACAATCACTCACTAGTACAGACCATTCATTGTATGATATCAACAATCCACAATCAGGACCTCAAACACTTGGTGACTTTATCACTACTGCTGTGTTCATGATCACTACTGAGAAGGGAGTGATAGTCTCTAATGCCACATTAAAATCAGCTGCAGTACTTTCAAACAATAACAGTGTTGTTACCTGCAAGAGCCCTCCTCAAGATAATGTTCAAACAGTTACCATCACTATAGCAGGTAGGAAAAATTGTGCCACACTACAGTATCACGACAAAATATTACCACTGATTTAGGTGGTATGCCATTTGGGCTCCAAATCACAGCATCGGCATCCCTAACATGGCTACCTCCTCCTAATACTAACTGTGTCTTCAACTACACTGTCAATATCACCAACAGCTCCTGCAGTATGACTGTGTACAGTAGCAGCACTTCACTGATACTGACTGACCTGCTCACTCGTGGACAGAACTACTCATTTGCTGTGGCTGTTACTGACAGTACAGGACAACATGGACCATGGAGTGATCAGCTGATGGTGACTTGGGATGGTAAGATAATAGATAATACTATTCATCAATTTCAATTGTTTTCACCTTTATACAATTATTAAAGTTCCAAAATTAGTTACTAATACTAGTTGGAGGCTCAATCAATCAAATATCATTGTTGATTGGGAGGTAAGCAACATCTGCAATGATAAAAAATTTATTATTGTTATTACAGCCACCATCATCACCAATCCATCCTCCTGTACTCTACTACACTGTTACTCACAATGTCAGTGGTAATGGCAGTGAACTAGCATTCAACACTACTACCAATGAAGCTTTTTTAAATGGACCAAGATATGAAGAGACACACTCTATTTTAATTTGTGCTATCAATTCTGTTGGAAAAGGACCAATAACAGTTTCTACATTCTTCATTAGTAAGACAAAAATCACTAAGATTTCCATAACTGCTTTTTGCACAGAGTCTAATTACTATGAGACTACTACAGTTGTCTCTTCCATTACATCAATTGTAGCTAGTCCTTCAGCAAATAAACCAGGTGAGATGGATACAGTAAATGATGTTAGTTTTGACTATTCTGTGCATATACACAGATATGACATCAACACCAATCAACTCTTGCACAGAACAGTGTTTTACTGAATGTCAGCCTATACATGTCTGTTATACTACTGTTTCCCATGAGTCTTTTAATACTACTTGTAGTATCAGTTGCTGTATTATCCAGTGCAGTATTGTCTATCATTGGTACAACCCTCATCACTAGTCTTGTCTGGTGCTGTGTTGTTATTAAGATGATGAAGAAAAATGATGTTAATGCTGACTCGCACGCAATTTCCAGCCAACAAGAAACAATATTGACATTTCAAGGGAACATTTCTTTGCAAGAAAATGTAGCTTATGGACAAGTTGGAAGTAGAATCAGAAAGTAACATTGTAAAACTTTCTTACAGTACATATCACTAAATTTAAACAAAATTAAGTGTAGAATCCTGAAACAGTGTCTAATAAACTGCAAGAGTGCATATAAACAGTGATTCAGTGGTGTCAAAGTGGTAGTTCCAGACTGTATGGAACCAATTTTGCTTTCAATTTCATTCAAAAAGCCTTCACTCATTGATTTTGTGATAAGCATTTGCGTCATCAACACACGTCAGGTAAGTTTCCTATTAACCATAGAAATCCTAGTCTGCATGCACAATCAATTTATTTTGCACAGAAACCAAACCAGCTAGTCAATCCTCTTCTCCAGCTAGGGAAACATAGGGATTATGAACAAGTTTCTCTGGTTTGTAATCATACTAGGTATGAACTGTTCATCACTGTTGTGTCTTATTATTAAAATAGTATTTTTAGAACAAGCATCTGCTATGAAGACTGTATCATTGGAAGTCATTCAACCATCCACTGGACCAGTCTGTCCAGGACAAGAGGTCATACTGACCTGTACTGTAGCACGTCAAAGTGTTGGTCAAGTAATTTTGATTTGGAGACAAGATGAAGCTATTTCTCCTGTGTACTATGATAGTTTCGCTCCATCTCAATCAGGGCCTCACAGACTTGGTGACTTTAACACGACTGCAGCATTTATCAATAACTCTGTAGTAATTTCTAATGCTACATTAAAATCTGCTGCTCTCTCAAACAGCAACATTGCTATTTTATGTGAAAGCCCTCCTCAAGCAAATGTACAAACTGCAGTGATAATAGTGGCAGGTAATAAATTGACTTTTTTACACTCGTTACAGGATCACATGTAGGTGCAGAAAGCACACCATTTGGACTCCATATCACAGCACCAGCATCACTGACATGGCTACCTCCTCCTAATACTAACTGTGTCTTCAACTACACTGTCAATATCACCAACAGCTCCTGCAGTATGACTGTGTACAGTAGCAGCACTTCACTGATACTGACTGACCTGCTCACTCGTGGACAGAACTACTCATTTGCTGTGGCAGTTACTGACAGTACAGGACAACATGGACCATGGAGTGATCAGCTGATGGTGACATGGGATGGTGAGTACCAGAACTAGTGCATACTGACTAATCTTTGTGTGGATAGTTCCAGGTTTAGTTTCTAATATCAGTTGGAGGCACCTTAATCAAACCATTATCATTATTAATTGGGACGTAAGTTTACTTTATGCTTTGTGTATCCAGATCATTAATGATTATACTACAGTCACCATCATCACCAACTCATCCTCCTGTACTCTACTACACTGTTACTCACAATGTCAGTGGTAATGGCAGTGAGCTAGCATTCAACACTACTACCAATGAAGCTATTCTGAATGGAGCAAGATATGGAGAAATGTACTTTATTTCGGTTCGTGGTGTCAACTCAATCGGCAAAGGAAAATCAACAATTATCACATTCACAAACGGTGATTCTCAATGAAAAAGCACTTCTTCGTCATAATTACATTATCATAATAGATATAGATCCTGCTCACACCACAACAGTTAATGTCGTCTCAAAAACAGCTGTTGAAGCTACTCTTTCAGCGAGCGAACCAAAGAACCTGGGTATGTGGCTTACATGCAGATTATGTGTGGTACTTGTTTGTCATAGGTATGACACCATTCATCAACTGCACATTAGGACAGTTCACTACTGAAGGTCAGGTTGTTGACTTGATTCAATACAATATGTGTGAAGTCTTTCATTACCTCCTGCAGTATCAGTTGCTGTATTATCCAGTGCAGTATTGTCTATCATTGGTACAACCCTCATCACTAGTCTTGTCTGGTGCTGTGCTGTTAGTAAGATCAGGAACAAAAGAAATGTTGATATTGACCCACACGCAGTACCCACCCAACAGGAAACAGTGCTAGCACCTTTTCAAGGGAATATTTCTCTGCAAGACAATGTAGCTTATGGACAAGTTGGAAGTAGAATCAGAAAGTAACATTGTAGTGTTACAACATAAATCACGTTCAGCCTGAATGGCTTTCCTGTATCACTAGTGTAAAATACAGTGATTCATTGATGTGAATAAGAGTTGCAATTCTAACTGAATGAACCAATGGGTGCTAATTTACTTTCAGTTTCATTTAAATTTTTTTTAAAGACAGTCAGGTATAATTTACGCTATTGTTATTAATACTGAAACATGACCAAGTTACTGGAGCAGTTTCTCTGGTTTGGAATTATACTAGGTATGAGTCATTTGTTACCATTGTTATTATTTTATCAATGCATAGCATTCTTGAAACAGCCATTTGGTATAAAGACTGTAACATTGGAAGTCATTCAACCAGCATCCACTACTGGACCAGTCTGTCCAGGACAAGAGATCATACTGACCTGCACTGTAGTACAGACAGGTACTGTTCTGGACTTGACCTTGAGTTGGAAGCTAGAATCACTCACTAGTACAGACCATTCATTGTATGATATTAACAATCCACAATCAGGACCTCAAACACTTGGTGACTTCATCACTACTGCTGTGTTCATGATCACTACTGAGAAGGGAGTGATAGTCTCTAATGCCACATTAAAATCAACTGCAGTACTTTCAAACAATAACAGTGTGGTCACCTGCAAGAGTCCTCCTCAAGATAATGTTCAGACAGTTACCATCACTATAGCAGGTAGGAAAAAATTGTGCCAGACTATCACGACAAAATATTACTACTGCCTGTAGGTGGTATGCCATTTGGACTCCAAATAACAGCACCAGCATCACTGACATGGCTACCTCCTCCTAATACTGACTGTGTCTTCAACTACACTGTCAATATCACCAACAGCTCCTGCAGTATGACTGTGTACAGTAGCAGCACTTCACTGATACTGACTGACCTGCTCACTCGTGGACAGAATTACTCATTTGCTGTGGCTGTTACTGACAGTACAGGACAACATGGACCATGGAGTGATCAGCTGATGGTGACTTGGGATGGTAAGATAATAGATAATACTATTACACAATTTCATTTGTTTTCACCTTTATAATAATTGTGAAAGTTCCAAAATTGGTTACTAATGTCAGTTGGAGGTTTAATCAATCAAATATTATTGTTGATTGGGAGGTAAGCAATATCTGCAATGGTCTTTATGATAAACTAATTCACTATTATTACAGCCACCACCATCACCAACCCATCCTCCTGTACTCTACTACACTGTTACTCACAATGTCAGTGGTAATGGCAGTGAGCTAGCATTCAACACTACTACCAATGAAGCTATTCTGAATGGAACAAGACATAGAGAGTCACATTTTATTTTAATTCGTGCTGTTAATTCTGTTGGAAAAGGACCTGTAACAGCTGCTTTTATATGCTTCATTGGTATAACAATACATGTACGCTGTAGTTTACTAATTTTTGAATACTGGGTTTCTTATTTGCATAGAGCCTAGTTACTACACCACTACTACAGTTGTTTCTCAGTCTCCAACATCAATTGTAGCTAGTTCTTCAGCAAATGAACCAGGTGAGATGTATACAGTAAATTATGTTAGTTTGTCCTCCTTGGTAGCATAATAGTGAATTCCCTATTATTCACTCATCATCTTTGAAATTCTATTATTATCTTTGACTATAACATAATTATGCTATTTGAGTTTCTTTTAGTGAATAATAATTGTTACTCTTGTACTTAATCACTACGTACATGCAGATATGACATCAACTCCTTCAATCAACATTTGCACAGAGAAGTGTTTTATTGAAAGTTAGCCTGCATGTTTAACATTCTATTGGTTCACAAAGTGACTTCTACACTGCAGTATCAGTTGCTGTATTATCCAGTGCAGTATTGTCTATCATTGGTACAACCCTCATCACTAGTCTTGTCTGGTGCTGTGCTTTCAGCAAGATGAGAAAGAAAAGAGATAAAAATATTGACCCATGCACAGTACCCACCCAACAGGAAACAGTGCTAACACCTTTGCAAGGGAATATTTCTCTGCAAGAAAATGTAGCTTATGGACAAGTTGGAAGTAGAATCATAAAGTAACATTGTAGACTGGTAATGGAGTAAACAAGACTTTTCAAATAGAGTGTTGAATACTGAAATCAACATGTAATTCAGTGATGAAAGTTCAGTTTGTCTTTTCCACATGTATCAGTAACTTGTAAGCTTTTTCATTGCTGTTTTGGTAACAGTCTAACTCTTTAAAAGAGTGCAATTATACAGCAGACAATTTCAATTGTGTAAATTATTACGATATCTAATGTACATGTCTGATAATACTATAGGTGCAGATGTCTCTATTATGACTAAACTATGAGATTGTATATGTCAACTAACAACGGCAAAGCATATAAGTTAAAAATGCAATTGTCATGACTATGACAACAGCTATCACATCATCCGATGAAAGCAGTGTAATATAGTAGATCAGTATTTGCGATGATTTATCTGCTTTGTTCAACTCTAAAAATAAAAATAAATACATTATGAAGAACTATGCAGAAAATAATAATTGCTAACATACCTTGACAAGCTTGAGCCAGAACCACTAAAGAGAGTGTGAAAAGTAAAAATTCACAAGTGACTATTATCATTGCTAACCTGCAGAAGCTGATTGTGATGCGCTAACTCCGGCAGCATTAGTGATGGTGACAGTAGCATTAATGGTTTCAATGGCTGGGGCAGAACAGATCATTGTTTGCGTATTACTGGTCTGGTTAGTTGATGATGTAGTGCATGTTACAGTTGACTTGGTTATTGGAGGTGTACATATTTCTTTGTATAAACTTTTAGATTCCAATAATACCTGCACATTATACAAACAAGACAAACCCAACATACTGGTGAAGTAGTGGGTCATAGGTCACGTGCTAAGGTATATTGATCATGCTGAAAGACAGTTGATAAATGGAAAGCAAGTTGATGTTACCATAATGGGATAGTTGAAAAATTCGTAAAGAATTTACTACCTGACTCACTGGTGATATCTTGTATGTTGCATTGGCATCGCATGAGCAGTCAAGAGGTTCTATTGTGACTCGTTCAATGGAAATTTCTATAAAACAATCAAATTTGATTACTCACCCATGACAAAATTATCATTGCCGATCGGCAATGATATTTAGGGATGACCTAGAATTAAGATGGCGGCTACTCATGTGTGAAAATGAGTTTTCGCACATAACTTATAAATCAGTCTACATGTCATTAGTGGAACAGGTACTGAGCAATAGGTTAGGATTACTTCTTACTGGTATCAATGGTCATCTCTTGTGTCTGTGTAACTATATCTCCACCATGATCTACACAGTGCACAGTAGCAGTGATTGCTTCATCTTGCTCAATCGGCACGGTAACACTAGTTTCAGTGATGAATAGTGGTGATCCAGTCGGCAGCTGTACTTTGTAATATTTACAGCATTCAGGAGCAACAGAAGGAGCATTCCAGGACAACCGTACACTGGTCTGGGAGAAGCTGCATGCTGAGTGTGCCCATGAGGGACTGGATGGACCTATAGTGTATCACCAGTCTAGCTTAATACTATACATTACACAGGCATGCTCCTCACTCTTAATGTAGATATCAATACTTTCTGATTCTTCACCATCAGAGCACTGGATAGTTTTATTCTCTAGTATGTTGTTCTCTGTCGCTATTGACGTGTAGACAACAGCATTGGATACCGGATCAACACTGTTGAGGGTCATTATTGTTGATCCCAGTGCTTTATTGGTACCAACAGATGTGGTTTTATCAGATGCAAAGCTCATTCCTTGATCATTTCTCCACGAGAGAAATCACTGTTACTGAAATCACTGTTACTACACTGTTACTCACAATGTCAGTGGTAATGGCAGTGAGCTAGCATTCAACACTACTACCAATGAAGCTATTCTAAATGGAGCAAGATACAGAGACACATACTTCATTTCAATATGTAGTGTCAATTCTGTTGGAAAAAGTTCAACAAAAACATTGTTATTATCCATTTGTAAGACAATTAAATTTACTATAACTACCTTTACGAATAAAATGCAGATATTATAGAATCTAGTTACTATGAGACTACTACAGTTGTCTCTTCCACAACAACAATTGTAGCTAGTCCTTCAGCAACTGAACCAGGTGAGATAAATGATGATACAGATATGACATCAACACCAATCAACATTTGCACGGAGCAGTGTTTTACTGAATGTCAGTCTGCATATCATTACCACCTGCAGTATCAGTTGCTGTATTATCCAGTGCAGTATTATCTATCATTGGTACAACCCTCATCACTAGTCTTGTCTGGTGCTGTGCTGTTAGCAAGATTAGGAACAAAAGAAATGTTGATATTGACCCACACGCAGTACCCACCCAACAGGGATCAGTGCTAACACCTTTTCAAGGGAACATTTCTTTGCAAGACAATGTAGCTTATGGACAAGTTGGAAGTAGAATCAGAAAGTAACACTGTAGTGTTATCAGCTAGTTTATGGTAGTCTATAGTACAGTTAAATGTATAAATAAGGATATTAAATAAAGTGTTAAAATACTAAAAATAGTGTTGAGTAGTGAGCTTTATTGCCGCAACATATGAAACAATGATTCAATAGAACGTTTTGATCCGAGGATCATCATCAGTAAAGCTCACTATTCAACACGATAATGTCCAGTCGACGCAGCAACGATCTCTATCAAATTACTAAAAATAGTGTCTAATAAACAGTGATTCCTTGCTGTAAAAGTGGTATTTCCGTTTCGTATCGAACCAATGAGTGACAATTTACTTTCAATATCATTCAGTAAGGTCTTCTAAATTTTTACAGTGACAGTCAAAAAATTTGTTGAAGTTAAACACAAGCACATCAACCATCAATAATTATTTTGTAAAAACAACTATGAGAATTGCATCATCCAGTCAAGAAATTATGAACAAGCTAAAGGAGCAGTTCATCTGGTTTGGAATTGCACTAGGTATGAATCATTCATTATCACTGTTGTGTTTATCAATGTACAGTCTTTTTAGAACAAGCATATGGTATGAAGACTCTAACATTGGAAGTTAATCAACCATCTACTGGACCAGTCTGTCCAGGACAAGAGGTCATACTGACCTGCACTGTACAACGGGTAGATGCTGTATCTGACACAATTTTGACTTGGCAATTGAAAAATGCTTCAACAAATATAATTGTTCGATATAACAGCAATAATATACCATTGACACCTCAAATACTTGGAGATTTTATCACTACTGCTGTGTTCATCACCACTACTACCAGCAGCACAGCATTGATCTCTAATATCACACTAGCATCTGCAGCATTTTCGAACAATAACAGTTCACTATCTTGCATCAGTCCTCCAGATCATATTCAGACAACTAATTTAGTTATTGCAGGTACATACACATGTTATTAAAGCTAACTGTAAATTCTTCCTTTTTATAATGATACAGGAACAAAGGATATGTCATTCGGACTCCAAATCACAGCACAAGCATCATTAACATGGCTACCTCCTCCTAATACTAACTGTGTCTTCAACTACACTGTCAATATCACCAACAGCTCCTGCAGTATGACTGTGTACAGTAGCAGCACTTCACTGATACTGACTGACCTGCTCACTCGTGGACAGAACTACTCATTTGCTGTGGCTGTTACTGACAGTACAGGACAACATGGACAATGGAGTGATCAGCTGATGGTGACTTGGGATGGTGAGTACCAGAACTAGTGCATACTGACTAATCTTTGTGTGGATAGTTCCAGGTTTAGTTTCTAATATCAGTTGGAGGCAGCTTAATCAAACCATTATCATTATTAATTGGGACGTAAGTTCACTTTATGCATTGTGTATCCAGATCATTAATGATTATACTACAGCCACCATCATCACCAACCCATCCTCCTGTACTCTACTACACTGTTACTCACAATGTCAGTGATAATGGCAGTGAGCTAGCATTCAACACTACTACCAATGAAGCTATTCTGAATGGAGCAAGATATGGAGAAACATACTTTATTTCAGTTCGTGGTGTCAACTCAATCGGCAAAGGAGAATCAACATTTATCACATTCACAAACGGTGATTCTCAATGAAAATGCACTTCTTTGTCATAATCACAATAAATTATCACAATAGATATAGATCCTGCTCACACCACAACAGTTAATGTCATCTCAAAAACAGCTGTGAAAGCTACTCTTTCAGCATGTGAACCAAAGAACCTGGGTATGTGGGTTACATGTAGATTATGTGTGGTACTTGTTTGTCATAGGTATGACACCATTCATCAACTGCACATTAGGACAGTTCACTACTGAAGGTCGGTTCATTGATTTGATTCAATGCATTATGTGTGAAGTCTTTTATTACCACCTGCAGTATCAGTTGCTGTATTATCCAGTGCAGTATTGTCTATCATTGGTACAATCCTCATCACTAGTCTTGTCTGGTGCTGTGCTGTTAGTAAAATGAGGAAGAAGAGAGATGTTGATATTGTGTCTACTCAACAAGAATCAATGTCACAGTTGACACCTTTTCAAGGGAATATTTCTCTTCAAGACAATGTAGCTTATGGACAAGTTGGAAGTAGAATCAGAAAGTAACATTAATTGTAGTGTTACAACATAAATCAATTCAGCCTGTATGGCTTTCTAGTATCAGTAAACAGTATAGCGTCAAATACAGTGATTCATTTATGCGAATAAACTTACAATTCTAAGTGAATGAACCAATGGGTGTTAATTTACTTTCAATTTCATTTAAAATTTTGTAAAGACGGTAAAATATATAGTTTACGTCATTGTTATTACTAATCTAATACTGAAACATGACCAAGTTACTGGAGCAGTTTCTCTGGTTTGGAATCACACTAGGTATGTATCATCACTCATTGTCGTTATTGGTACATTTTATTTATCTACAGTATTCTTGAAACTGGTTCTTAGTATGAAGACTGTATCATTGGAAGTCATTCAACCATCCACTGGACCAGTCTGTCCAGGACAAGAGGTCATACTGACCTGCACTGTAACACAGAGTAGTACTGGTCAACTATTCACTTTGATATGGGATGAGCCAAACATCATTTATCATAGTGACCAACCCTTACTCCTTCACTCATTTGATGATTTTACTACAACTGCTGTGTTGATAACCACCAACACTAGCTCTTCAATAGTCTCCAATGCTACACTAGCATCTGCAGTACTATCAAACAATAACAGCATGCTATCCTGCTACAGTCCTCCACAAGGCCAAGCTCAGGCAGCTACTATCATTATAGCAGGTACATTGGTCTGTGCATGCTGCATCACACGAACGTTTTCATTATATAGGTGCAGAAAGCATACCATTACTCCAAATCACAGCACCAGCATCACTGACATGGCTACCTCCTCCTAATACTAACTGTGTCTTCAACTACACTGTCAATATCACCAACAGCTCCTGCAGTATGACTGTGTACAGTAGCAACACTTCACTGATACTGACTGACCTGCTCACTCGTGGACAGAACTACTCATTTGTTGTGGCTGTTACTGACAGTACAGGACAACATGGACCATGGAGTGATCAGCTGATGGTGACATGGGATGGTGAGTACCAGAACTAGTGCATACTGACTAATCTATGTGTGGATAGTTCCAGGTTTAGTTTCTAATATCAGTTGGAGGCAGCTTAATCAAACCATTATCATTATTTATTGGGATGTAAGTTCACTTTATGCATTGTGTATCCAGATCGTTAATGATTATACTACAGCCACCATCATCACCAACCCATCCTCCTGTGCTCTACTACACTGTTACTCACAATGTCAGTGGTAATGGCAGTGAGCTAGCATTCAACACTACTACCAATGAAGCTATTCTGAATGGAGCAAGATATGGAGAAACATACTTTATTTCAGTTCGTGGTGTCAACTCAATCGGCAAAGGAGAATCAACATTTATCACATTCACAAACGGTGATTCTCAATGAAAAAGCACTTCTTTACCATAATCATAATATCACAATAGATATAGATCCTGCTCACACCACAACTGTTAATGTCGTCTCAAAAACAGCTGATGAAGCTACTCTTTCAGCAAGCGAACCAAAGAACCTGGGCATGTGGCTTACATGTAGATTGTGTGTGCTACTTGTTTGTCATAGGTATGACACCATTCATCAACTGCACATTAGGACAGTTCTCTACTGAAGGTCAGTTCATTGACTTAATTCAATACATTACGTGTGAAGTCTTTTATTACCATCTGCAGTATCAGTTGCTGTATTATCTAGTGCAGTATTGTCTATCATTGGTACAACCCTCATCACTAGTCTTGTCTGGTGCTGTGTTGTTGTTAAGATGAGGAAGAAAAGAAATGTTGATATTGACCCACACACAGTACCCACCCAACAGGAAACAGTGCTAACACCTTTTCAAGGAAATATTTCTCTGCAAGACAATGTAGCTTATGGACAAGTTGGAAGTAGAATCAGAAAGTAACATTGTAGTGTTACTTCATGAATCACGTTCAGCCTGTATGGCTTTCCTGTATCAGTAAACAGTATAGTGTCAAATACAGTGATTCATTGATGTGAACAAAAGTTAGTAAACGAACCAATGGTTGCTAATTTTACTTTCAGTTTCATTAAAAAAATTTTGTAAACACATTCAAATATAATTTACGTCATTGTTACTAATAATCTAATACTGAAACATGACCAAGTTACTGGAGCAGTTTCTCTGGTTTGGAATTGTACTAGGTATGAATCATTCATTATCACTGTTATTATTTTATCAATGCACAGCATTCTTGAAACAGCCATTTGGTATGAAGACTGTAACATTGGAAGTCATTCAACCATCCACTGGACCAGTCTGTCCAGGACAAGAGGTCATACTGACCTGCACTGTAACACAGACAGGTATTGTTCAAGAATTGTACTTGAATTGGAAGCTACAATCACTCGCTAGTACAGACCATTCGTTGTATGATATTAACACTCCACAATCAGGACCTCAAACACTTGGTGACTTCATCACTACTGCTGTGTTCATGATCACCACTGACAAGAGAGTGATAGTCTCTAATGCCACATTGCAATCAGCTGTACTTTCAAACAATAACAGTGTGGTTGCCTGCTGGAGTCCTCCTCAAGATAATGTTCAGACAGTTACCATCACTATAGCAGGTATGAAAAATTGTGCCACACTATCACAACAAAATATTACTACAGTGATGTAGGTGGTGTGCCATTTGAACTCCAAATCAAAGCACCAGCATCACTGACATGGCTACCTCCTCCTAATACTAACTGTGTCTTCAACTACACTGTCAATATCACCAACAGCTCCTGCAGTATGACTGTGTACAGTAGCAGCACTTCACTGATACTGACTGACCTGCTCACTCGTGGACAGAACTACTCATTTGCTGTGGCTGTTACTGACAGTATAGGACAACATGGACCATGGAGTGATCAGCTGATGGTGACATGGGATGGTAAGATAATACTATTATCAATTGTTTTCTCCTTTATTATAAGTATGAAAGTTCCAAAATTAGTTACTAATGTTAGTTGGAGGCTTGATCAATCAAATATTATTGTTGATTGGGAGGTAAGCAATATCTGTAATGGTCTTTATGATAAACTAATCCATTATTATTACAGCCACCATCATCACCAACCCATCCTCCTGTACTCTACTACACTGTTACTCACTATGTCAGTGGTAATGGCAGTGAGCTAGCATTCAACACTACTACCAATGAAGCTATTCTGAATGGAACAAGACATGGAGAGTCACATTTTATTTTAATTCGTGCTGTTAATTCTGTTGGAAAAGGACCTGTAACAGCTGCTTTTATATGCTTCATTGGTATAACAATACATGTACACTGTAGTTGACTACTTTTTGAACACTGGGTTTCTTTTTTGCATAGAGTCTAGTTACTACACCACTACTACAGTTGTCTCTCAGTCTCCAACATCAATTGAAGCTAGTCCTTCAACAAATGAACCAGGTGAGATGGATACAGTAAATCATGTTAGTTTGTCCTCCCAGGCAGCACAATAGCTAATTCCCTATTATTCACTCATCATCTTTGAAATTCTATTATTGACAATAACATAATTTTGTTTCTTTTAGAGAATAATATTGTTACTTTCGTACTTAATCATTACGTACATGCAGATATGACATCTACACCTTCGATCAACATTGGTACAGAGAAGTGTTTTATTGAAAGTTAGCCTGCATGCATGTTTAACATACTACTGGTTCACAAAGTGACTTCTACGCTGCAGTATCAGTTGCTGTATTATCCAGTGTGGTATTGTCTATCATTGGTACAACCCTCATCACTAGTCTTGTCTGGTGCTGTGCTGTTAGCAAGATGAGAAAGAAAAGAGACAAGAATACTGATCCATGCACAGTATCCACCCAACAAGAAACAGTGCTAACACCTTTTCAAGGGAATATTTCTCTGCAAGAAAATGTAGCTTATGGACAAGTTGGAAGTAGAATCAGAAAGTAACATCATTGTAGACTGGTAATGAAGTAAACAAGACTTTTCAAATAGAGTGTTGAATACTGAAATCAACAAGTATGTCAGAGATGAAAGTTCAGTTTGTCTTTTCCACATGTATCAGTAGTTTGTATGCCTTTCATTGCTGTTTTGGTAACAGTCTAACTCTTTAAAAGAGTGCAATTATACAGCAGACAATTTCAACTGTGAAAAATTAGATATCTAATGTACATGCCTGATAATTCTATAGGTGCAGATGTCTCTAATTATGACTAAACTATGAGATTGTATATGTCAGGAGCGCATAATGAGAGAGCGACGTAATAGAGTAGGAGCGTGAAGCGCCCACGCATTTGATTAAAAATTGGAACTCCAGACATGATGGGACGTGTTACTAAGAATAGAACAATCTCGTTATACACGTACACGCGTTCGTACACAAGATGGAAGCCGAAGTGAGTAAGCTTACTCCTCGAAGAACGCTAGTTCATAGACTAGTGCCGCTCGCGATCACTCCCAGGCGATCGCCTCGATTGTTGGCCAAGCGCCTAGCAGACGCCATCAGAGAACACGTGGCTAGCTGCTTTACTACTCGGCGTACCCGCTCGATCGTACGTACGTACGCTTGTACAGTACAACGCAATGAGTGTTCTATTCTTAGTAACACGTCCCATCATGTCTGGAGTTCCAATTTTTAATCAAATGCGTGGGCGCTTCACGCTCCTACTCTATTACGTCGCTCTCTCATTATGCGCTCCTGTATATGTCGACTAACAACGGCTAAGTTAAAAATGCAATTGCATTGTCATGACTATGACAACAGCTTTCACATCATCCGATGAAAGCCGTGTAATATAGTACATCAGTATTTGCGATGATTTATCTGCTTTGTTCAACTTTAAAAAAAACGTTATGAAGAACTATGCAGATAATAATTGCTAACATCTAGCGAAAGTTGACCTCGCGTGAGGCAATCCAACAGTGTAGATCCGGTATCTAAAGAGAGAGTGAAAAGTAAAAATTCACAAGTTACTATTATCATTGCAACAAATTAACCTGCAGAAACTGAATGTGATGCGCTAACTCCAGCAGCATTAGTGATGGTGACAGTAGCATTAATGGTTTCAATGGCTGGGGCAGAACAGATCATTGTTTGCGTATTACTGGTCTGGTGAGTTGATCATGTGGTGCATGTTACAATTGACTTGGTTATTGGAGGCGTACATATTAAATTGTATTAGGGAGGCACGGTAGTGCCTCTCTAAACTTTTCTAAACTTCGTTTAAACTAAACTTTTCTAAATTAAACTAAACTTTTCTTCTAAACTTTTCTAAACTTCTAGCTAAACTTTTAGATTCCAATAATACCTGCACATATACAAACAAGACAAATGCAACATACTGATGAAGTAGTAGGTCAATATAGGTCGCGTGCTAAGATATATTGATCATGTTGAAAGCAAGTTGATGTTACCATAATGGGATAGTTAAAGAATTCTTAAAGAATTTACTACTTGACTCACTGGTGATATCTTGTAAGTTGCATTGACATCGCATGAGCTGTTTAGACGTTCTATTGTGACTCGTTCAATAGAAATGTCTATAAAACAATCAAATTTGATGACTCACCCATGACAAAATGTAGATCAGTCTACATGTCATTAGTAGAACAGGTGCTGAGCAATAGGCTATGATTACTTCTTACTGGTATCAATGGTCATCTCTTGTGTCTGTGTAACTATATCTCCACCATGATCTACACAGTGCACAGTAGCAGTGATTGCTTCATCTTGTTCAATCGGCATGGCAACACTTGTTTCAGTGATGAATAGTGATCTTGTCGACAGCTGTACTTGATCTAGCGAAAGTAATATTTACAGCATTCAGGAGCAACAGGAGGAGCATACCAGGACAACTGTACACTGCTCTGAGAGAACCTGCATGCTGAGTGTGCCCATGAGGGACTGGATGGACCTATAGTGTACGTATCACCAGTCTAGCTTATTATACATTACACAGGCATGTTCCTTACTCTTAAAGTAGATATCAATACTTTCTGATTCTTCACCATCAGAGCACTGGATGGTTTTATTCTCTAGTATGTTGTTCTCTGCGGCTATTGAGGTGTAGACAACAACATTGGATACCGGATCTACACTGTTGGATTGCCTCACGCGAGGTCAACTTTCGCTAGATTAACTCGCTTGATGATAGCAATAGATAACTGAATAGATTCTGTTGAGTGGCAAGTTGCACAATCTCTAGAATGACTGCATTAACCATCCTACACCTTAAATACCCTACCAAACACAATGACATCATGCTACGTCATACATTGTATTTTTTCTGTCTAATTGGGCGAGCCTGAGCGAGTCCACATTGATGATACACCCCCTCGGGGGACCTATCTAGGTGCGTTAGTCGCCTCAGCTCAATGTTCCCGAGAAGTGACGCGTACGCATTGACCGCGCCCCCATAATATAATCCTAGGTCTCACGTGGCGCGTCACTTTAAATAATCATGAGCCACTACATCTGTTATGCGACTGGAGCGACAAAGAGGGCTTACCGGAGACGGCAGGCAGCAACTACAACCATAGTCGGGCATAGATAATAATTTTTTACCCTCTGCTACAACAGAGCAAATACCCCCAGTATTTAGTATTGTTACTCCGCAAAACGACACAAAAGAAATTTGTCTGGAGCCAGCTTTCCGCCGCTCGAGAGCAGGATGTCTCTTGAAATTTTGTCTGGCTGTATACAACTATTAGCCTTGTGGACTCAAGTAGTGACACCAACAGGTGAACAATTTCAAACACGTACAGAATAACGTTGCAGTAACATGTAATTCTTTGTTATTAGTATTTCTCAATCGAGCTAATGAAGGTTTAGCAGTTTGTAGAGTGGCCGCGATGGCGCCCACTAATATTACATGCACAACAACAACTCCGTACGGGTTTCTGGCCTGGCGAAATTCAAATGGAGCTGGATTTGTATTTGGAGAGTCTACTTCTGTCAGTGTTGGTACCACTGGTACACTGGGATCTACAATAATGACTCTCAACAATATTGAGCATGTATCCAATGCTGTGGTTTACACTTCGACAGCCTCAGAGAATATGATCGAAGATACAACCATCCAGTGCTCTGATGGAGGACCACCACAAAGTATTGATATAACTGTCAAAAGTACGTATGATAATAGCATTGTTCAATAAAAACAATAATAGTGGAGATAATTATGTGCGATAACTCATTTTCACACATCATTCCTACATATCATTGCCAATCGGCAATGATAATTGTCAATCGGCAATGATAATTGTCAATGGGCAAGAGCTTATTATTCCCGACATACAACTGCAATGATAATGTACAGTGTATCTCATCCTAATGAATCTCAGCATTATATTGAACAATGCTAATAATGAACTTCATTAATATAATTATAATGAGATTCACTAGCTTGTACTATTGTTCAGAGAAAATTAATGAGGTTGCACTGTATTACAAAATATATTCGCTGCTTGACGTATGGTTTTGTACTAGCTGTGTCATAAACATAATGTACTTGGCTGTATAATATCCCTGTGCAACATTGAGCCCCCTTATTCTACGGTTGTACACTTCTTGGAATGACGAGCTCTTGATTTACAAAATGCATACATAATCCCTCTGACATAATGCATAAATTATAATAATTATTTAGACCTTAGACAAGATGATTTATTCTGGTTAAAATGATTCATCATTCCTCTGGTTTACATGGTTTCCAAACAATAATTATGCAGTGTTTATTGTCATGTATAGGTCCATCCAGTCCCTCATGGCCACACTCACCATGTAGGTTCTCTCAAGGCAGTGTACGGTTGTTTTGGAATCCACCTGTTGTTGCTCCTGAATGTTGCAACAACTACACTGTACAACTGTCTGCAGGATCAGTATCTAACATTACTAAGTTGAGTGTTACCGTGCCAATCAGAGATGAAGCTATCGATGGTACTGTGTACTGTGTTGGTGGCGGTGGAGAAATAGCGACAAAGAGTGGAGTTTTGACTATAAATCCTAGTAAGCAATGATAATAGATTATTATAATAATTATTATTATCACAATTAGACACTGAGATAGAACGCATCACAATAGAACCTCAGGCTTCTATTAATAACAGTGTATGTGATGGTGACGCTATCTACCAGATCTCATGGGTGAGTTCATCAGTCATATTATTTTGCACTATCAATGTGGTGGTTAAAAATGAGATTGCCGTGTTATTTCAAATTTAAAGTTCTACATGTGTTTAGCCTATAAACTGTATGAGCACCTTGACTTCAAGACTGATGCAGTGGTTGTGTGCATGAGTGCGATGTGAGCAAGTGTTTCAAATATTCATAGGCAATGCTTGCTGTAGAAAATGCCTGTACATAATTCAACAGCTGCTCTATGACTATTCTTTGCTTTGCTTGTTACATGATGGTATATCTTTTTCTCCTTTACCTATAGTGTATGTCATGTAGTAGTTACTAAGTTTATTTCTTGCCCCTAAAGGCTAATCAGAACCCTTGCTGAATGCACAAAGTCAGTTGTGAATATCATTACAATTATCTTGATAAGCATAGCCCCCCCTGGCATGCCCATATCACACTACTTTACATCTGATCAAATTTGCTGGAACCCTGCTCTAGTTCAAACAAATTCACTGTGTTGTGTGTTGTCTTTGTAATGTGTTGTTTTAAAGCGCCTTCTGCTCTTCAAGAGCTTAAATGCTTTCTCTCTTCTAGACTACAAATACGTCCAGTCAAGATGTGTGTATCCCTCCAGTCACCAATGTTATTGTAACATGCATTACATCATCAACTCAACAAATGAGCATGAACACTCTTTGTTCTGTGCCAGCAACTGAAACTATTACTGTGAATATCACTATAGTAAATGCAGCTGGATATACATCATCAAAATCTGCCTCTTCAGGTCTGATTGTATTATACTGCTTAAATACTGTTGAATCTTTGTCTTTCTAGATGTGCTGGCTCAGGTTTATCGAAGTATGTGAACCACATGTTATTAGACATCATTTTATAATCATGTAGGATTGCGGTGCACACCATCTCCACAAGTACCAACGCCTGCACCAGCTGAAGTAGTAGTTATTATCATCATGGGCTTGTTAGTAGTCCTACTAACAGTTGGCGGCATTGTACTCACAGTTTATATTGTGTGGAACAGACAACGACTGATGAAAGAAACATTCACAGTCAAGTACATAACCTCATGTTGAATTTTCTATTACTGAATGTATGTATTTATACAGTTTCAGGGCTGGCAATGAAACTGCCCAAGAAAAAGAAAGTAAAACCGATGAGTAATGCATCCAGAAACTGAGTGAATTGTTCATGCAAATAAGTTATAATGATAGATGTAAGGAATGTATAATAAGATTTATTTCTATACTGGTGTACACTACTAAAAAGAGAGTTTGCCTTGTATACTAACACTGTATGGTCTCTAATAATAATTATTATTATGTTAAAGATTAAAGGAGTGTTGCTGTGTAGTTTATAATCAGATTCAGTAAAAGGTGGTTCCAACCATTGAGAGAATTATCAGTAGTTTGTACTCATAAGTGGGCAACACCATGATACTCTACAGATCATTGAAGGTTTATACATGCATTGCTGTTTACATCATGTAGGACAAGGTGCTGTGTGTCTAGGTACAAGATTTGCAGTGGCGTAGGCTATGGTGGCCACATGGTTGATTTAGTGCAAGCCACATGTAAACTAGCCTGTTTACACCAAGCCATCTGCCAGCAATGATGTCTACACTAGATAATTAAACAGCTAAAAATTGCATCAAAATAGCAATCAAATTTGAAAAATTTTTCTGGGGCAGGACCCCAGACCCCCCACTGTTTTTTTTACATAAATTGCCTCTTCATTTCAAAAATCCTGCCTACGCCCCTGCGCTGTATAAATATATAAGTATCAAATAAATATACTGTGTACACTGATAAATATCAGTGTACACAGTATATTATAGTTAGCTGCAAAAGGCAACAGTCTGCATAGCACACTGTGATTGATTGTGTTGTTATCTTTATTCATGCTCAACTGCTGTATGAGTTGACACAACACATGCTGTTCCAATCTGGACTGGGAATGGGATGCTACAAAACCTGGACTCTGGACTATGGACTGGACCGTGGACTGGACTCTGGACTGAAACTTTCAGCTATGAAAATTAATTTAAAATAACGATATCAAATGCACAAAAATTAAGGGTGTATGGAAAAGAAGGAAACGGAAAACTGAAACGGACTGCGAAAACGAAAACGGACGACGGAAAATGGGCGTGGTCTCGCACTCAAGACCCCAAAAACTAAACCCAAGACCCTAAAATCTTCGCCGCTAACTGTGCAAAGTCGGGAGGGTATCCTAACCCGGGCCTTCGGCCCTTGGTAAGCCTAAGGATCGTCGGGAGGGTCGTCCAAACCCGGGCCTTCGGCCCTTGCTAACCGTCGAGTGCGAGACCACGCCCATTTTCCGTCGTCCGTTTCAGTTTTCCGTTTCCTTCTTTTCCATACGCCCAAAAATTAATGTCACAATAATATAATGGAAAATGTATAATAGTGAAACAGCAGTTTATAGAGCATATAGTTATTATGCCTCGGTGGGCGGAGCCACGAGGCATACAGTAATCGTGGTGTCTGTCGTTCATTCATTCACTCTGTCTGTCGCAACGATTTCTCGTAGCTCGCTGAAAACTAATTGCTGAAACAAGCAACACGGGTAGAAATCGATACTTGCTCGGATTTGAATTTTCAGAAGTTTGATTTTAAAACTTAGTGCGTAAGTTACCGCTTGAATTGCTCACGGCTGGTTCGGTTTTGTAGCGCACGCTGAAGGTTAAGCTCTGAAATTAGCAATGCAAGTAGAACACGGTATTATCTCGCTTTAGAACATTGGAAAACTTTATACGAGGCTTAGTTCGTGAGTTATGGCGCAATTTGCTCACTCGCGATCGATCATGGCTGTTGCTGGCGATCTGGAGTTCTTCAAAGGCAAAGCTATCCACAGTTGAAGCTGATAGGTTAGAATTTCACTACAGCAATTGTGTAAGCAAGCTATGGACACTATCTCGCTTGTGTGCTGTGCCCTGAACTTGAACTGAACATTATGGACACGCCCAGTTGAATTAGTGGTCAGCACTGAATGGCTTCTGATTGCATAACTATTATACTGCATTGTGATCGCTGTACAGAAAGGCATTATAGCTGCAGTTTGTTGCTGTGTATGTTTACTGTACAGGAATTGTGCTATAGTTTGCCATAGGTGGAGTTTACTGTAGCTAGTCCTAGGCCTGCTGTGTACTATGGAATTCCACCGAGGCATCAGCACCTTTGGTGCCTAGTTACATGGGTTGGAATATGATTATAATGAAACAGCAGTTATATATAGGAAAGATGATGAAATTGTTAGTCATGGTGCTAGCCGTATGCCAAATTCAAAAAGCAACAACTGGTGGTGTGAAGCATTTAGAACCAAAGCAACTTCAGACGGAACCACTATAGAACTAGGAACAAAACTTGGATCAGCTGCCCTTAGACACATCAGCTTGAGATGGTAGTGAGCCGCACTGGCTTTAGTAGGAGTCTTGATTGATCCACTTGGATCACGGAAAGGTCTTCGTTCAAGACGTCCTATGACAATGTCATGTGGAGGACCTGGTAGGCTAGTTTAAAAGCAGGATAGCCGCAATCGACAGTGGAATAAATAGGAAGCTCAGGATCATTTTCATAGTGAGCAACACTCTCATCTCCCTCAGAGTCATCACTAAATTTCAGTCTGCATACAAAAAATTAATTAATAGCATGTTGCAGCATTCGCTATACAATTACCTTTTACGTGAGGTTTCAAAATCCTGTTCATCATCACTTCCTTCAGAACTATCATAAATTAAAATAATGGTAAATAAATTCCCACATTGCTAATAATTATACTTAGAAGGTTTACCTTGAAGAGGGAGCTGGCGACTGTGGCGGTTTCTTCGTTGGGGTAAAGACCTTTGGTAAATCGCTGGTGTCATAGATCGATAGATTGGAGTCGCTATCGCTATTGTCGGAGCTCAGAATCACCTCCATAGCGGAGTAAGGAGCTGGAGCGCGTCGATCAACGTTGTTTGAGGGAATAGCCAGCTGATACACACAGTACAACCGTAGTAGTAGCCACGCGATACAGACCGACGCATGTGCATACGGCACTTTATGTGGTCCAGAGTCCAGTCCACGGTCCAGTCCATAGTCCAGAGTCCAGGTTTTGTAGCATCCCACTGGGAATTGATTTAAATATAGGAAGTAGCTATCCAGACAGGGGCCTGAGGGCGCAGTTCCTAAACTAAAGTTTTTTGCCCCCAAGTTTCAACAGTGCCCCACCACAGACACAGCAGTTTATTATAGCACACACTTATCTTCAGCTGTAAAAGCTAGTCTGACACTTATCTGACTTATAAGTTATAGCAATACTGTTATAGTCTCGATACTATTAGAGACTATAGTCATCATTAATTATGCCTCGGTGGGCGGAGCCACGAGGCATACAGTAGTTAACCCTCGGCGCATGCGCGAGGGTTACGGTACTCAGTTTGTCATTCGTTCTGTCTGTCCAACGAGCTGCAGAGACCATCGCTCACTTCTGAAACTCGGTAAAGGTATGAACAGGCTTAGCATGACAATGGCTTGCAATGTGACTCGTGGATTTTGCTAAAGTGCTTTCGTTCTCGAGTTATGGCTGGCTCACCTTGACGGCCGTCTTGGACCTCTCTGACTACAAACGCGCCCATAGTTGACTATCTAGGTACTTGTAGATTCCATCTAAACAGCAGGACAGCTCTGGGGGTGCGTAGACATCTCAAGAAAAAGCCTATCAAAGCCAAGAGCAATGGCTACCTACTCATTGTTCACGGTCACGCCCACTTGACACACCTTGTCTCGGTTGTGGTCAGCACTTTGCTGTCTTCTGGCTAGCAGTGCAGTTTCAATAGCAAGCAGGTTGGCTTTAGCTGCAAAGCTCCTTCTGCAAACCATAACTAAGGAACTAACTCTACAATGTGCAACACGCCGAGGGTTTCGTGAAATCTGTTCATTCGTCGGTTTGTCATTCTGTCCGCAGGAAGAACTCCGCGTCGGCGGAAAACTAAGCGCTGATACTTGCAATACATGTTCAACTCGGTGTTGCCTCGGAATTGAATTGATAGACTTTTGGTTCCAAAGCTTCGTTACCTTGAATGGCATTGCTGGACTCGTTCAGCATTGTGGGACTTCGCTGAAGATAAAGCTGTCTACTATAGTCTTCTTCACAGCTTGTAAGACAATTCTTTACTCAAGGTAGTACAGTGAGTGCTGAGAAATCAATCGTGCTATCGCTAAGCAGCGGCAGCTCCAGCAAGCTAGCAACCAGCGCTCACGTGCTGTGTTGATTATAGGCACGCCCAACTGAATTCCATGTGGTTAGCACTGCTAGGCTTCTGATTGCATAGTTGCAACCCACTAGCTGTATTGCAGTGCTGTATTGCAGCTTGTTGCAGCGCTCGTCTGCTTTAATTTCATGATACAGGAATTGCATTGCATAACTATTATACTGCATTGTGATTGCTGTACAGCAAGGTATAACAGCTGCAGTTTGTTGCTGTGTATGTGAAATGGTTGCATTCCTTACTGTACAGGAATTGTGCTATAGCTTGTATAATAGGTGGAGTTTACTGTAGCTAGTCCAGTGCTGTGTACAATGGAATTCCACCGAGGCATCAGCACCTTGGTGCCTAGTTTTATTAGTAAAATGATGTCTGGTTTACTTCGCTTGCCAGTTTTGTCCCCTCCCATTATAAATTCCTAGTTACGGCACTGCATATTGGTAGTGAGATCTAGTTGTACTCACTGTAAGAGTAAAACAATCGATTGCACGTTGTGGCCCACAGGTTGAAGTTCTTGTACAACAAAGTGTCTGTATGTCAGCTACAAGATATGAACACATGTCAATAACTAAAGTATTGTGGAATGTGCACCTTGGATATTGCAATGTGCAATGTGATTGTTGTTCTAAGTTCAGACCTGCTTTTGCTTCCTGTAGTATAACGTATTCACATAAAGTTCGTATATTGTTTACAAAGGAGTGGTTTCACTCTGTGATCCACTTTGTACTAGGGAGTGGGCACACTGCAGTTGAAAAAAATTACTGTGATAAATATCAGAAAGTTTAGACAACTCAACGTACTGGCAACTCGTGATGTTTATACAGTCTTAGACCAAATATAGAACCACAATCATAAGCTCATGATGGATGTGCACTACTCTGAGTCTGAAAACCCTAACTAAGAAAGCTGCATTGTATATTCTTGCCTTGCACTATAATCCTGTGCAAGCTGCAGCACCAGCAGCTCTAGATAACTGAATAAGGTATTGTAGCGCTAGCCAGAGCGTCGGGAACACGGTGCAACAATTATGACTCAGAAAATACTCTCTCATGCAACAGTCAATGCACACATATTTAAAGGTTAGGCTAGGTCATATGATGAGGTGACATGTGTATGAAAATACAGCAGTGATTGTTCTGTGAACATGACTAAGTCAGGTCTAGACTGTCCGGCGTTACACCACTCCCCCTCCTCACGAAGAGCCTGGACGATAGTAGTCTGGCGGTCGCACTGTGCGCCGAAGTTGTCCTGACCAGCTGCCTCCACGAGTGCCTGCTTCTTGATCAGCATCTTGATCTGGACTGACTGCTTCTGAAGCCGCATCAGCATCTGAAGTGGTTGCTTGGGAAGTTGGGTTGGTGTCTGGATTGGCTACTTGTGATGTCGGCTCGTCTATTGGTATGGGCACCATCAGATCATCTTCAACAGGCGGGTCTATGGTAGGTGTGCCAGCAGATGGAGGGTTCGGTTGACTTGGAGATTTCTCAGTAGGGTTTCCTGGACTCGACGTGTAACAGGGCTTCAGTCGATTGAAGTGTACGACCAAGCGTTGTCTTCGTCTCCTGTCGGTTGGTGGGGTAACCAGCTGTATTCGGTAGACCACGTCGGAGATCACTTTCAGAATTTTGTATGGTCCCTTCCAACCACTATGAAATTTCTTAGCCTTTCCAGGAGATACTGCTGGACAGTAGAGCCACACCAAATCACCAGGCTTATATCTTCCTCCTGTGACTTTACGGTCATAGTGATCTTTCTGTCGCTTCTGTGCTCCCTGTCCATTATCTCTAGCAGTCTCATACGCTCTGCTGAAGCGGCTCCTCACATTGCTTGTGTATTCAGCTGGAGATTCACCAGGCGCTCTCTCGCCACCAAACATAATATCCACCGGAAGGCGTACTTCTCGTCCAAACATCAGATAGTGTGGTGTGAACTTGACACTGTCGTGTATACTGGAACGATAAGCTAACATCAGAGGGGCAAGGTGATCATCCCATGTATCCTCTGGGCATTTTTGCATCTGAATGGTCAACAGTTGTCTAAGGGTACGATTCAGACGCTCCACTAATCCATCTGACTGAGGATGGTATGGAGTAGTTCTGGTCTTGTGAATATCCAGTAGATCACAGAGCTCAGAGAACTGCTTGGACTCGAAGTTCCTTCCCTGATCTGTATGGATTGATTCAGGAGCTCCATAACGGCAGATCCACTCATTCATGAGAGCTTGAGCCACTGTTGATGCTTCTTGATTCGGAAGACTGACAGCTTCTGACCAGCGAGTAAAGTAATCAGAGATCACCAGGACATATTTGTTTCCACGTCTGGATTTAGGCAATGGTCCAATGATGTCCAACGCTACTCTTTCCATTGGTACTCCGACCACACTTGGAACCAGAGGAGCTCTTGCTGAGGTAGAAGGGGACTTGGCTTGAGCACACCTCGCACACTTTCGACACCAATCCTCCACGTCCTTCTGCAGACCTGGCCAGTAGAAACGCTCTCGTATCTTTCTCAGGGTCTTCGTGATTCCGAGGTGTCCACCACCAATTCCTCCATGTAGAGCATGTAGAACATCATCAACCAGGACCTGTGGTACAACAAACTGAAACATTGTAACATTTCCAACATTATCTTCCCAACGCCTATACAGGACATTGTCTCTCAACTCCAAGCAGTCCCATTGAGCCCACAGAGAACGGACAATAGAACCTTTACCGCTTACTTGTACCAAAGCAGGTCTCTCACTGGAGGTCTTCATCCACTCCAAAATGATCTTCAAGTCAGGATCATTAGCTTGCTGGTGTTGAAGATCTTCGTCAGTCCAAACTGGTGCCCAATTGGAGGTATCGATAGGATCCATGCTCACTGCTGCTGTGGCGTCAGTTTCTTGAGATGGTACAATTCTGGACAAAGCATCAGCATTGGTGTGAAGTTTTCCCGGACGATGAAGTGTTTGGAAGTCAAACTCTTGTATCTGCTCCAGCCATCGAGCGACTTGTCCCTCTGGTTCTTTGAATTGTTGGAGCCACTGTAGTGCAGCATGATCTGTTCGAGCGTGGAAGGGTCTCCCTAGCAGATAAGCTCGGAAATAGCGCAGGAAGTAGACAAGGGCTAGAAGCTCTCGCCTAGTAGCACAGTAGTTTCTCTCAGACTTAGAAAGTGTCCGGCTACCATATGCAATAACCTTCTCCACGCCGCCCTGCAGTTGAGAGAGTACAGCACCAATAGCAATATTACTAGCATCAGTATCTAACACAAACATGCCGTCACGCGTAGGGAATGCCAGCACAGGAGCAGTAGTGAGTTTCTGTTTCAAGGTATCGAAGGCTGTTTGGCAAGGTTCAGTCCAGCTGAAACGAGATTCCTTCTCTTGAAGACGGTAGAGAGGTGCTGCTATTTCTGCAAACTTGGGAATAAAGCGTCGGTAATATGATGCTAGTCCAAGAAAACTCCTGAGTTCTTTTGCGTTGGTCGGAGGAGGCCAGTGGGTAATTGCTTGAATCTTGACAGGGTCAGTCTCCACACCATGCTGAGAGATAATATGACCAAGGAACGACACAGATTTGCGAAAAAATTGACGTTTCCCTGGATGGAGGTTGGTGAGCTTCTTGAAGTCTGGACAATACTTGACGTAATCGCTGAAGATGTTCATCCCAGTTACGTCCGAAGACAATCACATCGTCCAAGTAGATCAAACAGATCTCCCAGCACATGCCCGACAGTACCAGCTCCATCAATCGTTGAAAGGTGCTAGGGGCGTTGCATAGACCGAAAGGCATTACGCGGAACTGATACAGTCCATATGGTGTTGTAAAAGCGGTTTTCGGTCTGTCAGATGGTTCAACTTCCACTTGCCAATACCCACTTCTGAGATCCAGTGTAGTGAACCATTCGGCACCATGCAAAGAGTCTAGGATGTCGTCAACCCTTGGAAGCGGATAGGAGTCACGAGTAGTGACTTTGTTGAGCTTCCGATAGTCCACGCAAAACCTCAGAGAACCGTCCTTCTTCTTTACTAGCACAATGGGGGACGCCCATGGAGAAGATGACGATTCTATAACACCTTGTCATTCCATTTCCTCCAGCATCTCAGCGACTTGTTGTCTGCTATGAAAGGGAAGCCGACGAGGGGTTTGACATATGGGAGCTGCTTCACCTGTGTTGATTTGATGATAGATTTTGTCAGTACGACCAAGGTCACTTTTACCAGAGGAAAAGACAGATGAGAAATCGCTAACCAGTCCATTCAGGGCTTCTACTTGATGTTCACTCCACTCTCTGGTATCAATTCCAAGTAGAGATGCTGGAGACTGCTGAAGACCAACGTGATGGACATGTGTATCAGGAGTCGACTCTGTCATAGGTAGCTCCACATACTCGGTGTCCTGATCTGGCGAACCCAAGGGACAAAATTTAGCGAGATTGGTTCCCTTGTAAAGTGTTACTGCTGAACCAGAGAGATTTCTGGTTTTTCTGGTGGAAGGGGTCAGTGTTCTCACAATAGAGGATCAAAGAACAGCATTATATACTGCTTCTTCTCAGTGACCAGTCACAGGACTGGCATCTGAGCATGAGACAGATCATTGAAGGTTGAAACATACATTGTGTTCTGGACTAAGAGTCTCAGACGCTGTTTACATCATGTAGGACAAGGTGTTGTGTGTCTAGGTACAAGATATGAACACAACACTGTGTCATTAGACAGAGAATATGGGAACTGAAAAGAATAAACCACTGATTCATCGCATGTGGGTAGCATTGGAATGTAAGAACACTTAATGCTTTGTATTGACAGATTACTAATGATTATACAGTCACCATCATCACCAACCCATACTCCTGTACTCTACTACACTGTTACTCACAATGTCAGTGGTAATGGCAGTGAGCTACCATTCAACACTACTACCAATGAAGCTATTCTGAAAGGAGCAAGATATGAAGAAACATACTTCATTTCAATGCTTGGTGTCAACTCAATCGGCAAAGGAAAGTTATCAGCTATCACATTCAGAAATGGTGATTCTCTGTAAAAGCACCTTCCACATAAATCATACTGGTATGTAGCTATAGATCCTACTACAAGTGATGTCGTCTCAGTAACAGCTTTTGAAGCTACTCTTTCAGCAAGTGAGCAAAACAACCCGGGTATGTGGTAATACATTCTAGAACACATTATGCTACTTGTTTGTCATAGGTATGACACCATTCATCAACTGCACATTAGGACAGTTCACTACTACTGAAGGTCAGTTCATTGACTTGATACAATACACGTCTTTTATCACCCACCATCTGCAGTATCAGTTGCTGTATTATCCAGTGCAGTATTGTCTATCATTGGTACAACCTTCATCACTAGTCTTGTCTGGTGCTGTGCTGTTATTAAGATGAGGAAGAAGAGAGATGTTGATATTGACCCATATATGGTGTCTACTCAACAAGAATCAATGTCACGGTTGACACCTTTCCAAGGGAACATTTCTTTGCAAGACAATGTAGCTTATGGACAAGTTGGAAGTAATCAGAAAGTAACATAGTAGTGTTACATCATAAATCACGTTCAGCCTGTATGGCTTTCCTGTATCAGTAAACAGTTTAGTGTTAAATAAAGTGATTCATTGATGTGAATAAAACTTGCAATTCTATAAGTGAATGAACCGATGCATGGTGCTAATTTTACTTTCAGTTCCATTAGAAAATTTGTAAAGACGGTCAAATTTATGTCATGGTTGTTGTCTGTCTAATATTGAAGCATGAACAAGTTACTGGAGCAGTTAGTCTGGTTTGGATTTACACTAGGTATGAATTCTTTATCATTGTCTGATCATTGTTATATTTTATCGGTGCACAGCATTCTTGAAACAGGTATTCGGTATGAAGACTGTTTCATTGGAAGTCATTCAACCATCCACTGGACCAGTCTGTCCAGGACAAGAGATCATAATAACCTGCACTGTAGCAACACCAAGTGCTGTTCAAGAACTGACCTTGAATTGGAACTTGCAAGAATCAGTATATAGTACTGCACTGTATGATATCAACAGTCCACAATCAGGACCTCAAACACTTGGTGACTTTATCACTACTGCTGTGTTCATGATCACCACTGATAGCACAGTGATAATATCTAATGCCACATTAAAATCAGCAAGGCTTTCAAACCATAATAATATGGTTGTTTGTCAAAGTCCTCCTCAAGATAATGATCAAACAGCTACCATCACTATAGCAGGTACTCATAAGTAATTATCATACTCTACAGTACCTTACTAAACCGGTATAGGTGCCAATAGCATGCCAATTGGACTCCAAATCACACCATCAGCATCACTAACATGGCTACCTCCTCCTAACACTAACTGTGTCTTCAACTACACTGTCAATATCACCAACAGCTCCTGCAGTATGGCTGTGTACAGTAGCAGCACTTCACTGATACTGACTGACATGCTCACTCGTGGACAGAACTACTCATTTGCTGTGGCTGTTACTGACAGTACAGGACAACATGGACCATGGAGTGATCAGCTGATGGTGACTTGGGATGGTGAGTGTAATACAATTTCAATTGTTTCACCTTTATAATAATTGTGAAAGTTCCAAAATTGGTTACTAATGTCAGTTGGAGGCTTAATCAATCAAATATTATTGTTGACAGGGAGGTAAGCAATATCTGCGATGGTCTTTATGATAAACTAATTCATTATTATTACAGCCACCATCATCACCAACCCATCCTCCTGTACTCTACTACACTGTTACTCACAATGTCAGTGGTAATGGCAGTGAGCTAGCATTCAACACTACTACCAATGAAGCTATTCTGAAAGAAGCAAGACATGGAGAGTCACATTTAATTTTAATTTGTGCTGTTAATTCTGTTGGAAAAGGACCAATGACAGCTACTTTTATATGCATTACTGGTAAGACATGTACACTGTAGTTGACTAATTTTTGAATAATTATGGGTTTCTTCTTTGCATAGAGTCTAGTTATTACACCACTACTACAGTTGCCTCTCAGTCTCCAACATCAATTATAGCTAGTCCTTCAGCAAATGAACCAGGTGAGACGGATACAGTAAATGTGTTAGTTTTGACTATACTGTGCATATATACAGATATGACATCAACACCAATCAATATTTCCACAGAGCAGTGTTTTACTGAATGTCAGCCTATACATGTCTATGTTATACTACTGTTTCACATGAGTCATTACCACCAGCAGTATCAGTTGCTGTATTATCCAGTGCAGTATTGTCTATCATTGGTACAACCCTCATCACTAGTCTTGTCTGGTGCTGTGCTGTTAGCAAGATGAGGAAAAAAAGAGATCCTGATATCGACCCATGCACAGTACCCACCCAACAGGAATCAGTGCTAACACCTTTTCAAGGGAACATTTCTTTGCAAGAAAATGTAGCTTATGGACAAGTTGGAAGTAGAATCAGAAAGTAACACAGTAGTGTTATCAGCTAGTTTATGGTAGTCTATAGCACAGTTAAAGGTCTAATAAGGATTTTAAAATAAACTGTTAAAGGCTAAAAGAGTGTCTAATAAACAATGATTCAGTGATGTGAAAGTGGTAATTTCGTATGGAACCAATGAGTGACAATATACTTTCAATATCATTCAGTAAGGTCTTCTAAATTTTTAAAGTGACAGTCAAAAATTTTTATTAAGGTTAAACACCAGCACATCAACCATCAATTTGTAAAAACAACTATGCGAATTGCATCATCCAGTCAAGAAATTATGAACAAGCTAAAGGAGCAGTTCATCTGGTTTGGAATTGCACTAGGTACATGTATGAATCATTCATTATCACTGTTGTGTTTATCAATGTACAGTCTTTTTAGAACAAGCATATGGTATGAAGACTCTAACAGTCAAAGTTATTCAACCATCCACTGGACCAGTCTGTCCAGGACAAGAGATAATACTGACCTGCACTGTACAACGGGTGGATGCTGTAACTGACACAATTTTGACTTGGCAATTGAAAAATGCTTCAACAAATTTAATTGTTCGATACAATAGCAATAATATACCATTGACACCTCAAATACTTGGTGATTTTATCACTACAGCTGTGTTCTTCACCACTACTACCAGCAGCACAGCATTGATCTCTAATATCACACTAGCATCTGCATCATTTTCGAACAATAACAGTACACTGTCTTGCATCAGTCCTCCAGATTATATTCAGACAACTAATTTAGTTGTTGCAGGTACATATACATGTTATTAAAGCTACATTCTTCCCTTTTATAATAATACAGGAACAAAGAATATGTCATTCGGACTCCGAGTCACAGCACCAGCATCACTGACATGGCTACCTCCTCCTAATACTAACTGTGTCTTCAACTACACTGTCAATATCACCAACAGCTCCAGCAGTATGACCATGTACAGTAGCAGCACTTCACTGATACTGACTGACCTGCTCACTCGTGGACAGAACTACTCATTTGCTGTGGCTGTTACTGACAGTACAGGACAACATGGACCATGGAGTGATCAGCTGATGGTGACATGGGATAGTGAGTACCAGAACTAGTGCACACTGACTAATCTTTGTGTGGATAGTTCCAGATTTAGTTTCTAATATCAGTTGGAGGCAGCTTAATCAAACCATTATCATTATTAATTGGGATTTAAGTTTACTTTATGCATTGTGTATCCAGATCATTAATGAATTTACAGCCACCATCATCACCAACCCATCCTCCTGTACTCTACTACACTGTTACTCACAATGTCAGTGGTAATGGCAGTGAGCTAGCATTCAACACTACTACCAATGAAGCTATTCTGAATGGAGCAAGATATGGAGAAACATACTTTATTTCAGTATGTGGTGTCAACTCAATCGGCAAAGGAGAATCAACATTTATCACATTCACACATGGTGATTCTCAATGAAAAATCACTTCTTTGTCATAATCACAATATCACAATAGATATAGATCCTGCTCCGGTTAATGTCATCTCAAAACAGCTTTTGAAGCTACTCTTTCAGCAAGCGAACCAAAGAACCTGGGTATGTGGCTTACATGTAGATTATATGTGCTACTTGTTTGTAATAGATATGACACCATCCATCAACTGCACATTAGGACAATTCTTTACTGAAGGTCAGTTTATTGACTTAATTCAATGCATTATGTGTGAAGTCTTTCATTACCACCTGCAGTATCAGTTGCTGTATTATCCAGTACAATATTGTCTATCATTGGTACAACCCTCATCACTAGTCTTGTCTGGTGCTGTGCTGTTAGCAAGATGAGGAACAAAAAAAATGTTGATATTGACCCACAAACAGTACCCACCCAACAGGAAACAGTGCTAGCACCTTTTCAAGAGAAAATTTCTCTGCAAGAAAATGTAGCTTATGGACAAGTTGGAAATAGAATCAGAAAGTAACTCTGTAGTGTTACAAAATAAATCACGTTCAGCCTGTATGGCTTTACCACATCAGTAAACAATAATAGCGTTAAGTACAGTGATGAATAAAACTTGTGAATGAACCAATGGGTGCTAATTTTACTTTCAGTTCCATTAGAAAAAGTGTAAAGAAGGTCAAATATATATCTCATGGTTGTTGTCTATGTAATATTGAAGCATGAACACGTTACTGGAGCAGTTACTCTGGTTTGGAATTACACTAGGTATGAATTCTTTTATCATTGTTATATTTTATCGGTGCACAGCATTCTTGAAACAGGTATTTGGTATGAAGATTGTAACATTGGAAGTCGTTCAACCATCCACTGGACCAGTCTGTCCAGGACAAGAGATCATACTGACCTGCACTGTAGTACAGACAGCAAGTGATGTTCCAGAATTGACCTTGAATTGGAACTTGCAAGAATCAGTGGCTGCTCCTGTACTGTATGATATCAACAGTCCACAATCAGGACCTCTTCCACTTGGTGACTTTATCACTACTGCTGTGTTCATGACCACCACTAATAGCAAAGTCATAATATCTAATGCCACATTAAAATCAGTATGGCTTTCAAACCATAATAATATGGTTGTTTGTGATAGTCCTCCTCAAGATAATGATCAAACAGCTACCATCACTATAGCAGGTACTCATAAGTAATTATCATACTCTAGAGTACATTACTATACTGGTATAGGTGCGCATAGCATTCCATATGGGCTCCAAATCACAGCACCAGCATCACTGACATGGCTACCTCCTCCTAATACTAACTGTGTCTTCAACTACACTGTCAATATCACCAACAGCTCCTGCAGTATGACTGTGTACAGTAGCAGCACTTCACTGATACTGACTGACCTGCTCACTCGTGGACAGTACTACTCATTTGCTGTGGCTGTTACTGACAGAACAGGACAACATGGACCATGGAGTGATCAGCTGATGGTGACTTGGGATGGTGAGTACCAGAACTAGTGCATACTGACTAATCTTTGTGTGGATAGTTCCAGGTTTAGTTTCTAATATCAGTTGGAGGTTTAATCAAACAGCTATTATTGTCAAATGGGAGGTAAGAATCTATCTCTGTGGTCATTGGAAATAATATTTACCCATTATAGCCACCATCATCACCAACCCATCCTCCTGTACTCTACTACACTGTTACTCACAATGTCAGTGGTAATGGCAGTGAGCTAGCATTCAACACTACTACCAATGAAGCTATTCTGAATGGAGCAAGATATGAAGAGACACACTTTATTTTAATTTGTGCTATCAATCCTGTTGGAAAGGGACTAATAACAGTTTCTACATTCTTCATTAGTAAGACAAAAATCACTAAGATTTGCCATTACTGCATTTTGCGCAGAGTCTAGTTACTATGAGACTACTACAATTGTCTCTTCCATTACATCAATTGTAGCTAGTCCTTCAGCAAATGAACCAGGTGAGACGGATAATAACCAGTAAATGATGTTAGTTTTGACTATTCGGTACATATTATACAGATATGACATCAACACCAATCAATATTTCCACAGAACAGTGTTTTACTGAATGTCAGCCTATACATGTCTATGTTATACTGTTTCTCATGAGTCATTACCACCTGTAGTATCAGTTGCTGTATTGTCCAGTGCAGTATTCTCTATCATTGGTGCAACCCTCATCACTAGTCTTGTCTGGTGCTGTGCTGTTATTAAGATGAGGAAAAAAAGAGATCCTGATATCGACCCATGCACAGTACCCACCCAACAGGAAACAGTGCTAACACCTTTTCAAGGGAATATTTCTTTGCAAGAAAATGTAGCTTATGGACAAGTTGGAAGTAGAATCAGAAAGTAACATTGTAGTGTTATCAGCTAGTTTATGGTAGTCTATAGCACCAATAGAGTTTTTGACAAGGATTTAAAAGTAAAGTGTTAAATGCTTAAATAGTGTCTAATAAACAGTGATTCAGTGATGTGAAAGTGGTAGTTCCGTTTCGTATCGAACCAATGAGTGACAATTTTGCTTTCAATATCATTCAGTAAGGTCTTCTAAATTTTTAAAGTGACAGTCAAAAAAATTGTTAAGGATAAACACCAGCACATCAAACATCAATTTTGTAAAACAACTGTGCGAGTTGCATCATCCAGGCAAGAAATTATGAACAAGTTAAAGAAGCAGTTCATCTGGTTCGGAATTGCACTAGGTATGAATCATTGATTAACACTGTTGTGTTTATCATTGTACAGTATTCTTAGAACAAGCATATGGTATGAAGACTCTAACTGTCGAAGTCATTCAACCATCCACTGGACCAGTCTGTCCAGGACAAGAGATCATACTGACCTGCAATGTAACACAGACAGGTGTTGTAACTGAGACACTATTGCGATGGAGGAATGGCTCAACCACTGTACTCTATGATAGTGCTAATCAGCAATCAGGACCTATATCACTTGATAGCTTCATCACTACTGCTGTGTTCATGATCTCCACTAACAGTGCATTGATAGTCTCTAATGCTACATTAACATCAGCTACACTGTCCAACAATAATACTATGATTTCTTGTCTCAGTCCTCCTCAATATAATATTCAGACAGCTACCATCATTGTTGCAGGTATGTTACTGAGTACGTTATGTGTGTTATGATATTATCATAAACTGCAGGTGCAGATAGTATGCCACTTGACCTCCAAATCACAGCACCAGCATCACTGACATGGCTACCTCCTCCTAATACTAACTGTGTCTTCTACTACACTGTCAATATCACCAACAGCTCCTGCAGTATGACTGTGTACAGTAGCAGCACTTCACTGATACTGACTGACCTGGTCACTCGTGGACAGAACTACTCATTTGCTGTAGTTGTTACTGACAGTACAGGACAACATGGAGCATGGAGTGACCAGCTGAGAACAGTTTGGGAAGGTAAGCTAGTTAATCATGCATTCTATGCATTAATAACCATTAAAAGTCCCTGGAGTAGTTTCCAACATCAGCAGTCAGTGGAATAACAAAACAGCTATAATTAAATGGGAAGTAAGTGATACATAATTGGTCGAATTATTATTGATTATATTTTTACAGCCACCATCATCACAAACTCATCCTCCTGTACTCTACTACACTGTTACTCACAATGTCAGTGATAATGGCAGTGAGCTAGCATTCAACACTACTACCAATGAAGCTAGTTTGAGTGGTGCACAATATGGAGAAACTTACTTCATTTCAATACTTGTTGTCAATGATATTGGCAAAGGAAAATCAAAAAATATGACATTTACTTTCAATAAAACAATCCTAAATGGTAAAATAAATTGTAAATTTCACATAAAAACGTGTGTATTTTCTCTCAGACATCAAAGAAGCTACATCAACAGCTGCAGTCATTGAGATGTTCACAACAATCGGTAAAGGCTTAATCTTGCATGTGCATGAACTTAATCTTACATGTGAATATAGTAGAAGATCCTTCAGTATCTGTGGAACCATCTCAACAAGCACAGGATACTGGTTCTACAACAGTTTATATCATTGCTGGCTCTTTAGGAGCAACAGTTCTGTTCATCATTCTCTTGGTTATTGTACCAATTCTAGCATTCATTTGCTCAAAAGGTATAATTTAGTAATTATTAATCTTTTAACATTAAACTACATCTAGGAAAACACCTGCAAAGCAATAGGTAATAAATTTGTTGTAGACCATTTTAATATGATTCAATTTTTCTTACCTGCACCATCATGATTCAGTCATGTGAAGCAAAACGTAAGCATAATAATTATTTTTATTATATTATTGTTAAGATAAATTTTTTTTATTGAATTGTTCACTGCTTACGTTAGGAACTAGTATTTGCAAATGAACTTTACTCCTCAGTACCATTGCAGAATCCTGTTAGTTATTAGTTGTTTATGTATATTATGCTTGTATACAATTTTGCTATAATAACACTTCAGGTACAAAAGGATGTTGAAAGTACCAGTGAACGTGTTTGTGACTTTGCTACAAATCAGGTGATTATGCAGGTTGCACTTGTCAATGTTGTTACTTTCAGCTTCAGCAGCCATACTGTTCCAGGTCATCATCAAAAGAGTTGGTGTATGCTCAAATAGGAATCCGTCCACTAAATGCACCTATTGCCCCCCCCGACATTGGCAAAGTGGTTTATGCTACTGTTCATTCAACCAATTCACAGTGAACATGCACAATTTCAAAATTTTATTTGTGGTAGTACTAGTAGTAATAGTGGTAGTATTGAAAACGCTTTTACATTATATTTTGAAAGGTAGATTGCAGCTGCTTTGTTTTCTTGTGAAGGATTCGTTTTCATCCTGCAAATAGCTTTACATGGCATACTGTATTTGTCTAAGGGCTGCATATGTATTGAAAATTGTTGTTGGTATGAAGACTGTAACTTAGTCGTTCAACTATCCACTGGACCAATCTGTCCAGGAATAGAGGTCATACTGACCTGCACTGTAGCAACACCAAGTGCTGTTCCAGAAGGAACTGACCTTAAATTGGAACTTGCAAGAATCAGTGGCTAGTTCTGTGCTGTATGATATCAACAGTCCACAATCAGGACCTCAAACACTTGGTGACTTTATCACTACTTTTGTGTTCATGATCACCACTGATAGCTCAGTTATAAAATCTAATGCTACATTAAAATCAGCAAGGCTTTCAAACCATAATAATATGGTTGTTTGTGATAGTCCTCCTCAAGATAATGATCAAACAGCTACCATCACTATAGCAGGTACTGATAAGTAATTATCATACTCAACAGTACCTTACTTTACTGGCCAATAGCATGCCATTTGCAATTGGACTCCAAATCACAGCACCAGCATCACTGACATGGCTACCTCCTCCTAATACTAACTGTGTCTTCAACTACACTGTCAATATCACCAACAGCTCCTGCAGTATGACTGTGTACAGTAGCAGCACTTCACTGATACTGACTGACCTGCTCACTTGTGAACAGAACTACTCATTTGCTGTGGTTGTTACTGACAGTACAGGACAACATGGAGCATGGAGTGACCAGCTGAGAACAGTTTGGGAAGGTAAGCTAGTTAATCATGCATTCTATGTGTTAATAACCACATTAAAAGTTCCTGAAGTAGTTTCCAACATAAGCAGTCAGTGGAATAACAAAACAGCTATAATTAAATGGGAAGTAAGCGATACGTAATTGGTCAAGTTATCATTTATAGCCACCATCATCACCAACTCATCCTCCTGTACTCTACTACACTGTTACTCACAATTTCAGTAGTAATGTGAGCGAGCTAGCGTTCAACACTACTACCAATGAAGCTATTCAGACAGGAGCAAAATATGAAGAAACTTACTTCATTTCATTACTTGTTGTTATCAAAACTTGAAAATGAGACGTTATCAAAACAATTTTTTGCCAGTACCTTTTAGGATGTTGTAGTTTTGTATTTGCAACATCAATCAACTATTAAAAGAACATGAAATCACAACTTTACCTTTTAAGCAAATGATTGTTAGAAGGTGTACAATAACCAAGAGCAGGATCAACAAAACTGAGTGCTAGCAATCAGGGCAATGATGTAGATTGCAGAATCCTGTACTCCTTTGATGGGCCCACCAAGGCCATAAGCCCTTGGTTCATTAACTGATACTGAAAGATCAATGCAACTGACTACTTCACAAGAATAAGTTTATAATAACTAAAAGTACCTGTACTGGTTGTTGTAAACAGCTCATAGTTATAAGGACAATCGATACAACTTTTTTGTGCATGAGCAAAGTTAGTTAAACATTGGATGACCTTTACAATTACTGCTTAGTTTAGACCAATCTAAGCAATCATGTGTTTATGCAGTCACGTACTATATGCACTTCTTGAATAGACTAAAGTAAACTGAGTGTTTTTATGCTAAAAGTACTATAATTAATGACTTTCAATGTTACAGTTTTTGTACTAAATGCCTGTTTTAAGAATGATAAACAAATTTAAATTCTACTAATTGTGAATTCTACTAAATTTAAATTTAACTAAATTCTACTTATAACTGGCGTCATGTCATAGGATACTACTCATTCTTTGTCAGTTTTCCTTTTTTGATACTGTTAAAACCAAATAAGTTGAAAGTATTTTATGAGTATTTCTTGCAAAAACAGTCCCTTAAAGTGTGAACATTGAATATAGTTGGGAGGACAATACTTATCTGTGAGCAGATGATGTCTTAGCAAAGAGTTGCCCTATGAAAAGCAACACTCATACTATGCCGGTCATGCACATATACCTATCCATGCAGGTTGTTATTATAAAGGTTCATATTATCTGCATGTTTTTGAGAAGAGACAACTTTGACGTTACGGTACCTATATGAACGGGATCAATTGAACTTTGAACAAATTCAATGGATTGATATAGCTTTCTGTTTAGTTGACATATTTTGGACTATTTCTGTAACAACATCTCATATTCAGTTTTAATCTGCATCTTAAATAGATTATCATGCAAACATAACTAAAGTGTTTTCTGTTTACTAAGCAATATTAAACTCTACTCTATAAGTCTTTCTGAAGTTTCTGATGTGTTGAGCAGCACTCTTGACTTTGACTCTTTTATTTTAAGTGTTTATTTCCAGTTAATCCGTATGCTATATTGTCACGCAGAGGAATGTTCCCTTCAGATAGTACCATTGTTGCTATTGGTGCCATTGGAAAGATTGTTCTATCTACTTGTTCATACTCTGGTGAAGTTGATCTTTGATGTTGGTGACACCATGGCTGATCATAAAGTTGGTCCTAAAAGTAAATCAACATCATAATATTAATGCATTAATTAACATTGATTAACCTCTGTCAGCTCAATCTTGGTGGTGTCCACTGTAACTGTTTGTATCTGATCATGAAGTATTGCACGTAATACAATGTGCTGTCATAATGTATCTAGTGCTCACTTCGTTTTGATTTGCATGACTTACATGTACATGTAGTAGTTGGTATAATGTGAAAATACACAGATTTAAAAAAAAACATTTAAATCATAATAATAAGTACCTTTTGGGTTGTTTGCAGCTTTTTTGAAGACCTATATGTGACATCAATCGACTATTGAATGAACAAGTAATTATAACTTTACCTTTTGAGCATACGAGTGCAAAAAGGATGGGTACAATAACCAAGAGAAGGATCAACAGAACTGTTGCTACTAGAGACCCAGCAATGATGTAAACTGTTGTAGAACCAGCATCCGTTGGTTCTTTTGATGGTTCCATTGATACTGAAACATCTGCTGTTCACATGCAAGATTAAGTTCATTCACATGCAAGATTAAGCCTTTACCGATTGTTGTGAACATCTCAATGACTGCAGCTGTTGATGTAGCTTCATTGATGTCTGAGAGAAAATACACACGTTTTTTATGTAAAATTTACAATTTATTTTACCATTTAGGATTGTTTTATTGAAAGTAAATGTCATATTTTTTGATTTTCCTTTGCCAATATCATTGACAACAAGTATTGAAATGAAGTAAGTTTCTCCATATTGTGCACCACTCAAACTAGCTTCATTGGTAGTAGTGTTGAATGCTAGCTCACTGCTATTACCACTGACATTGTGAGTAACAGTGTAGTAGAGTACAGGAGGATGAGTTGGTGATGATGGTGGCTGTAAAAATATAATCAATAATAATTTGACCAATTATGTATCACTTACTTCCCATTTAATTATAGCTGTTTTGTTATTCCACTGACTGCTGATGTTGGAAACTACTCCAGGGACTTTAATGGTTATTAACGCATAGAATGCATGATTAACTGGCTTACCTTCCCAAACTGTTCTCAGCTGGTCACTCCATGCTCCATGTTGTCCTGTACTGTCAGTAACAACCACAGCAAATGAGTAGTTCTGTCCACGAGTGAGCAGGTCAGTCAGTATCAGTGAAGTGCTGCTACTGTACACAGTCATACTGCAGGAGCTGTTGGTGATATTGACAGTGTAGTAGAAGACACAGTTAGTATTAGGAGGAGGTAGCCATGTCAGTGATGCTGGTGCTGTGATTTGGAGATCAAGTGGCATACTATCTGCACCTGTTTATGATAATACCATCATACACATAATAATTATACTCAGTAGTATACCTGCAACAATGATGGTAGCTGTCTGAATATTATATTGAGGAGGACTGAGACAAGAAATCATAGTATTTGTGTTGGACAGTGTAGCTGATGTTAATGTAGCATTAGAGACTATCACAGCACTGTTAGTGGTGATCATGAACACAGCAGTAGTGATGAAGCTATCAAGTGAGATAGGTCCTGATTGCTGATTAGCACTATCATAGAGTACAGTGGTTGAGCCATTCCTCCATTGCAATAGTGTCTCAGTTACAGCACCTGCCTGTACTACAGTACATGTCAGTATGACCTCTTGTCCTGGACAGACTGGTCCAGTGGGTGGTTGAATGACTTCAAATGATACAGTCTTCATACCAAATGCCTGTTTTAAGAATACTGTACATTGATAAACATAGCTACATGAAAATGAGTCGTCATACCAAGTGTAATTCCAAACCAGAGGATCTTCTCCAACTTGCTCATGATTGTGGTGCAATTACCAAAGGAAAATTTGAGGTCCCAAAATTTTTACATACTGAAATACTGTTCAACAAAAATATTTTGTGTTTATTACACACTATTTTTAACTAAAAGCTTTTCTGATACTGTTAAAACCAAATAAGTTGAAGCTATTTGAGTGTTACCGCACTACAATGTTACTTTCATGTTTATTTCCGAATTGTTACATGTACATGTATTTATTGCAAAAATTAGTCCTTTAAAGTGTGAACATAGAATATAGTTGGGAGGACAATACTGATCTGTGATAATAAGCAGAGGATGTAGAGTTACCTATAAAAACAACACTCCGATACTATGCTGGTCATGCACATATACCTATCCACTGATGCAGGTTGGTATTATAAAGGTTCTATTGCACTTATCTGTTTTGAGAAGAGACATCTTTGCCGTCAACTATATGAACGGGATTAATTAAACTTTAATCAAATTCAATGGAATGACCTTAACAGACTGTTTCTGTAACAACATCACATATTCAGTTTTTGAATGCATCTTGACTAGACTATCATGCAAACGTGACTGAAGTACTTTCTGTTTACTATGCACTTTCAAACCTTAAATTAGACTTTTTACACTTCTTTTGAGTAATAGAACTTTAATAACAAATGACTATGAGCATAAACAATATTAAGTCTATCCTTCTGATGTGTTGAGCAGCACTCTTTTATTTATGCGTTTATTTCCAGTTAATCCGTATGCTATATTGTCACGCAGAGGAATGTTCCCTTCAGATAGTACCGTTGTTGCTATTGGTGCCATTGGAAAAATTGCGCCATCTACTTGTTCATACTCTGGTGAAGGTGATCTTTGATCTTGCTGACACCATGGCTGATCATGAAGTTGGTCGTAGAAGTAAATCATTATGCAATAATTATGGAGTAACCTCAATCTTGGTGGTGTCCACTATAACTGTTTGTATCTGATCATACAACATGCTATTATTGTATTCAGTGCTCACTTATGTTTTGCTTTGCATGACTTACATGTAGTAGTTGGTGCAATGAGAAAATACTAAAACATTAACATGATAATAAATTATTTTTGGTACCATTTAATAGGTAGTTTGCAGCTTTTCTGAAGAACTATTTGTAACATCAATCGACTATTGAATGAACAAGTAATCATAACTATACCTTTTGAGCAAATGAGTGCAAGAAGGATGGGTACAATAACCAAGAGTAGGATCAACAGAACTGTTGCTCCTAAAGAGCCAGCAATGATGTAAACTGAAGTAGAACCAGCATCCGTTGGTTCTTTTGGTGGTTCCATTGATACTGAAACATCTGCCACATGCAAGGGTAAGTTTATCACATAAAGTATAAAACTTAAACCAACTTTTACTGATTGTTGTAAACATCTCAATGACAACTGTCGATGTAGCTTCATTAATTTCTGAGAGTGAATTATATGTGTCATTGTTACCAATTTTATTGAATGTAAAATTTAACGTCATATTTTTTGATTTTCCTTTGCCAATTTCATTGATAAATATTATTGATAATAAAAATTTGATATTATTATTTTAAAAAGTGTATTAAATTTGTCTCATGCAGAGCAAAGTATATAATTATTTTGATACATTGTGATAATAGTTTATCAGGTACATGCATTTACTGGAAACAACACCAATATTGAGCTGACTAAAGTTTGGCGGCGTTTACACTACAACGATCACTCCAGAAACGGGGAAATGTATCCGTATTCAGCTGCAGCGTTTTGGCTGTTTACATGACACCATTTTGAATGAAATGTGGGTGTGACATTTTAAAACATTCCTCTGTGTGATAAGGATTAACTGGAAATAAATGCATAAAGAAAAAGAATTCTGCCTAACACATAAAACACTTCCAAGTTGTTATCGTTTTTAGTTTATACATGCACATGCAGTTATTCTGTGATTTAACAGAAGTGCAAATGGAAAGTGTCTCTGTAAAATTAATAGTAAATGCTGCATGATAGTCGTATTAAGGTTGTTTAAACAGAAAATTGAATTTGTCCAAAATATAATTGATCCTATTCATGATTATTAACGTCTCATTATTTTGTCTTCTGCAGTATGCTGCTGTGATTGCTAAGTAATACTGAAGTCAGCCTCTACAATCTAGTGCTGTATTGTCACCATCAGGAGCGCATAATGAGAGTGTGCACGCTCAATATCAATGTGCGCTCCTGTTACAGACATTGACACAACTGTTTTTACACTATTTCAAGGGACTATAAATAGAACCAGAAAATAAAATTAACACTAAATACTTTCAACTTGTTTGGCTTTAACAGGCTCTCAAAAATTAATAATCTGAGAAATAAACACCACAAAAAATTTTGTTGAACAAATTTGATTTAGGTAAAGGGGCTCAAATTTTAGTTTGGTAAAACTGCATCATATTAAAATCATGAGCAAGTTGGAGAAGATCCTCTGGTTTGGAATTACACTTGGCATGTGTCATTTTCATGTAGCTATGTTTATCAATGTACAGTATTCTTAAAACAGGCACTTAGTATGAAGACTGTATCATTGGAAGTCACTCAACCAGCATCCACTGGATCAGTCTGTCCAGGACAAGAGATCATACTGACCTGCACAGTGACACGACAAAGCGTTGGTCAAGTAATTTTGATTTGGAGACAAGATGAAGCTATTTCTCCTGTGTACTATGATAGCTTCGCTCCATCTCAATCAGGGCCTCACAGACTTGGTGACTTTAACACGACTGCAGCATTTATCAATAACTCTGTACTAATTTCTAATGCTACATTAAAATCTGCTGCTCTCTCAAACAGCAACATTGCTATTTCATGTGAAAGTCCTCCTCAAGATAATGTACAAACAATAGTGGCAGGTAATAAATTGACTTTTCTTACACTCATTACAGGATCGCATGTAGGTGCAGAAAGCATACCATTTGGGCTCCAAATCACAGCACCAGCATCACTAACATGGCTACCTCCTCCTAATACTAACTGTGTCTTCAAATACACTGTCAATATCACCAACAGCTCCTGCAGTATGACTGTGTACAGTAGCAGCACTTCACTGATACTGACTGACCTGCTCACTCGTGGACAGAACTACTCATTTGCTGTGGCTGTTACTGACAGTACGGGACAACATGGACCATGGAGTGATCAGCTGATGGTGACATGGGATGGTGAGTACCAGAACTAGTGCATACTGACTAATCTTTGTGTGGATAGTTCCAGGTTTAGTTTCTAATGTCAGTTGGAGGCACCTTAATCAAACCACTATCATTATTTATTGGGATGTAAGTTCACTTTATGCATTGTGTATCCAGATCATTAATGATTATACAGTCACCATCATCACCAACCTATCCTCCTGTACTCTACTACACTGTTACTCACAATGTCAGTGGTAATGGCAGTGAGCTAGCATTCAACACTACTACCAATGAAGCTATTCTGAATGGAGCAAGATATGGAGAAATGTATTTTATTTCAGTTCATGGTGTCAACTTAATCGGCAAAGGAAAATCAGCAATTATCGCATTCAAAAATGGTGATTCTCAATGAAAAGTACTTCTTCGTCATAATCACAATACTTGCAATAGATTTAGATCCTGCTCACACCACAACAGTTAATGTCATCTCAAAAACAGCTGATGAAGCTACTCTTTCAGCGAGCGAACCAAAGAGCCTGGGTATGTGGCTTTCATGTAGATTACGTGTGGTACTAGTTTGTCATAGGTATGACACCATTCATCAACTGCACATTAGGACAGTTCACTACTGAAGGTCAGGTTATTGACTTGATTCAATGCATTATGTGTGAAGTATTTTATTACGACCTGCAGTATCAGCTGCTGTATTATCCAGTGCAGTATTGTCTATCATTGGTACAACCCTCATCACTAGTCTTGTCTGGTGCTGTGCTGTTAGTAAAATGAGGAAGAAGAGAAATGTTGATATGGTGTCTACTCAACAAGGGATGACACCTTTTCAAGGGAATATTTCTCTTCAAGACAATGTAGCTTATGGACAAGTTGGAAGTAGAATCAGAAAGTAACATTAATTGTAGTGTTACAACATAAATCAATTCAGCCTGTATGGCTTTCTAGTATCAGTAAACAGTATAGCGTCAAATACAGTGATTCATTTATGTGAATAAACTTACAATTCAAAGTGAATAAACCAATGGGTGCTAATTTACTTTCAATTTCATTTAAAATTTTGTAAAGACGGTAAAATATAGTTTACGCCATTGTAATAATCTAATACTGAAACATGACCAAGTTACTGGAGCAGTTTCTCTGGTTTGGAATCACACTAGGTATGAATCATCACTCATTGTCGTTGTTGGTACATTTTATTTATCTACAGTATTCTTGAAACTGGTTCTTAGTATAAAGACTGTAACATTGGAAGTCATTTAACCATCCACTGGACCAGTCTGTCCAGGACAAGAGGTCATACTGACCTGCACTGTAACACAGACAGGTACTGTTCAGGAATTATATTTGCAATGGAACTCGCAAGAATCAACGTCTACTGTGCTTTATGATTTTAGTAACCAATTGCAACAATCAGGACCACGAAAACTTGATGACTTCATCACTACTGCTGTGATCATGATCAGCACTGACAGCGCTGTGATAATATCTAATGCTACATTAAAATCAGCTAAGTTTTCAAACAATAACAATACACTTACCTGTGATAGTCCTTGTCAAGATAATGATCAAACAGCTACCATCACTATAGCAGGTACTCATAAGTAATTATCATACTCTACAGTACATTACTATACTGGTATAGGTGCCAATAGCATGCCAATTGGGCTCAAAATCACAGCACCAGCATCACTGACATGGCTACCTCCTCCTAATACTAACTGTGTCTTCAACTACACTGTCAATATCACCAACAGCTCCTGCAGTATGACTGTGCACTTCAGCACTTCACTGATACTGACTGACCTGCTCACTCGTGGACAGAACTACTCATTTGCTGTGGCTGTTACTGACAGTACAGGACAACATGGACCATGGAGTGATCAGCTGATGGTGACTTGGGATGGTGAGTATAACAACTTTTGATGAACAATGATGTATCGTTATCATTAGTTCCAACTAATATCAGTATGACTCTATAACAAATAGTAAGAGTCATCTGTACTCACGTATTAGCACTCCTCCATGCTCTCTCAGGCAGTAACATAGGAGCGCTAATAATCCGATATCGCACCATCCCTTTGTGGATTGATTTCCCGTATATTTTCTGCGCATTATTGTGTCATCCTCCTTCACACACATTATTAAAAATGTGTGGAGTATGAATATCATTATTACAACTACATGTACAGTGTACAATAACATGTTAGGCTCTAGTGTACAATTCTTGTTTCTTGTGTTTGATCTTTGTAAATGTTCTGCTCTGTCTCCTTCCTACTACCTGACTGCATTATCTATTGATACTCTCAAATGATTATAATGTACTTTGACTAGTACTGCTCACTCAGCATGCTCTAGTCACTGCTATCCACTCATATACAAGTGCATCCTGTTCAATAATGAGTTTACTCCTTCCTTTACATCTTGTAGCTAAACATTCCTACATGCTGTAAATGAGTCACATCATTGTTGTAAACTTACATGTTGTTGCATCATCCTCTCATTCAAAGATCTTCTGCAGCAGTTTTCTAGTCACATGTCTTGGTCAACGTCATACTTCCGTTTTTGACTTGCTATGCAAGAACTTTGAAAACCATTGTATAACCACCATTTTACAGCGCTTTGCAGTCAGGTTGTCAGAAGCAAGCAGACAGAGTCTAGCTTGTGGTCTTGATACAGTATACACAATGTACCACAAACAGGCACCCACGCATTGTGAATATCATTATTGCCGAGCGCCTTAGCGCGAGGCATTTGATCGCGTAGTACAGTTTCGAAATTGTATGTTTGTATGTATATATATGTTCTGCGCAAACCGTGGATCGGGACCATCCATGGATTGTCTTGCGCAAAGCGTGGATCGGCGACATCCATGCTTTGACCAGACAAACCTTGGATCGCTTGCGCAAAGCGTGGATGATGCTTGCGCAAAGCGTGGATGTGGGACAGACTGTGGATCGCTTCTCTACCAGTATTGTGTACAGCATCAAAGCTAGGCACATGATCTGAAGGAGGCTACATGATGCTGAGACAAAGCTCAGGCACATGGAGAGCAAGGCGGTGTGATCTGTGCTGAGACAAAGCTAGACATGAGAGCAAGCCGGTGTGATCTGTGCTGAGACAAAGTTAGACATGAGAGCAAGGCGGTGTGATCTGTGCTGAGACAAAGCTAGACATGATGAGAGCAAGGCGGTGTGAGCCGGTGTGATCTGTGCTGAGACAAAGTTAGACATGAGAGCAAGGCGGTGTGATCTGTGCTGAGACAAAGCTAGGCTCATCATGAGAGCAAGGCAGTGTGATCTGTGCTGAGAAACATGAGAGCAAGGGTTAGGCAGTGTGATGCTGAAACAAAGCTAGTGACCGGCGTGTATGAGAGCAATTACAATGCTGAAAGTTAGCTAGCCATGACAATGTATGGATACCGTCACATTTTAGTCAACCATCACTATCTTAAGTATGTGTGATCACTAGCTGACGGTACTATCCTATTATTACTTTTTCTTCAGGATCTCAAGCTTTCCACTATATTTTAGTCGCCACTTCTATTTTAACCAAGACTGTGAAAGTCCTCCTCAATTGATGTTACTACATTTCTAAAGCTGAATTATAGACAAATTACTTCTGGAGTCATGTTTTAACCCTTGTACATTCCATCATGTATCCCCTCAAGCTTCTCTACTTACCAGAGTAGTTGTACTTTTCGTGTTTTTTTTTTTACCTTTATCTGTACAGTCTGTCAGTCATCATTCTCATAACTACGTACACCACTATTACTTCTGTTCTCTGATAATGCAACTGTAAAGCAAGTTAATGATGAATGGAATGTTGTACACAGAACACTGCCACTGGGCATGAATATTGTTTATTCTCAAGCTGGCAGGGTGGCTAGCATGGGAAAGGTATCAGTCTTTATTCTTTAATAGTACTGAAAGCATGCACTGTAGCAGATGTTCAAGAGTCTTCATTTCCTTCTTTTCCACAAAGTAGTCTCCTTTGCTATTGGTCAGTAACGACTTTGCTGCCATCTGTGCTGCTGGATGTGACTAGTGTCACTGTTGCACGGCACTGATTCTGATGCTACCATTGCCACTGCACGTTAGTACTAGTCTTACAAAAGCCTGATTGGCGTGTGGCGATCTGTGCGCTTGCGCTTCAGTGGCGGCGACGAGGTGCAATCCATGGATTGACTGCGCAAACCGTGGATGGGCGGCCTATCCACGGTTTGCGCAAGACAATCCATGGATGGTCCCGATCCCCGGTTTGCGCAGAACATATATATATATATATGTCACGTTTTGGAACCCGCGGGGTCTCGGGGTCTACTTGACGTTCTTTCATAAACACTACGTTCTTTAATAACCATCCATTAAAATGGACGACAGCGATTTGCCCAGAGACAGCGATTCGTCAGACTCACTCGTCAGCACTACCGCCGATGCTTTAGCAAGATCCAGGGCTTTGGCACGGGAGAGAAAGCGCAGGTGTAGAAGAGTTAATTATAGGTAATATGCCTATTGGTCTCATCACTGCGCGAGGCAAATTCATGCTGTAAGTATACCTAGTAAGCAATACTGTGCTCTGTATCAAATCCACAAGTTAGATTCTGTCTGCTTGCTTACAGTGTAACTGCAAAGCGCTGTACATGCAGTGACAAGCAGCAATGACAATATGTCTCTCATTCAGTCATTAATTTCTGAGACCCATGGACACTAAATACACACTGTTTGACCAATACTAAAATAAACTTTCTCGGGGTTCAAACTTCAAAAACAATTGTATGTAAAAATGAGATATTTCAAAAAGCAGTGCTCACATAAAATATTTACATACAGCAGACATACAGTAAGAATTAAAGTTTCTTTTTCACAAACCAAAATTTATAATACATTAATAATATTAATTTTTATAACTGCAATAAAAATTAATTTTACTTATGAGCGATTAGCTAATACTTAAGCTTCTCCTCTCTTTGGGCGGAGTATTAAGGTAGGACAGGCCCCAAAGGTGTGAAAATCTTTATTTTTCACAAAATTCTTTGTAACTTATATAGTTCACCATCGATTCAGATCAAAATGAGCTTGAGATCTAGCTGAAGCCGCATTGCAAAACAGTTGCGTTGGGATTTCAGCGCACTAAAACAAAAGTTTGTAGAACGACAGCTGGTTCAGCCAGCAATACAGTTACAGCTGCGGCTTCTGCTGAAAACTTAGCTTTACCTATCGACTTCGTGTTGGCCAAGTCTGAGACGGCATGAGTATTACACTCGAGACTTATGTAGCAGCTAAGAAACAGTGAGCGCGGTTGTCTTCGTTTCACGGGCCTTTAAACAGGCTAGATAGCGCGCTGTTTGCTGGGAGACGATCACTGCTGATAGCCATCCCCCCACGTACAAGATCGTACATAGTCCAGCGCCATGGACTCTACAAGTCCTGTAGCAGCTATGATAACAAGCCACAGCTGTGGTTGGACAGCTAGCTCCTCCCACCCTCTGGAATGCAATTACAGTACAATGAATAGATAAACAGTATGTTTCATATCCTTCTAAACCAGCTCTTATGATACAGAAGCCTAACCCAAGGCTAGCTTTAGCTCAAAGAAGTCTCCAGAAGCCTTGAATTGTGTGCACAAGTGATTTGTGTGGTCAAATCATACCCATTATTAATTAATTGCATTCCTTTGTGCCAATCTTTGCACTTAAATATCTCAGCAACCATTCAGTTTTCCTAAATTCTACTTGAGAATCTCCATTATTATTAACAAACTCAACAATAATTATAGTCTAAAATGAAAGAAATACAACAGGTGATATTTGGGACCTGTCCTACCTTAATAATGGACAGCCCTAGAACTGTAAAACAGACATGAAATCTAACATAATAATAATTTTATTACATACTTTACTTGATACTTTCCTTTCATTGGTAGACTGGTACAGTTCCACACAATATAAACTGTGAGTACAATACAGATAACTGTTAGTAGGAATAGCAACAAGCCCATGATAATAGCTGCTATTATAACTGATGATAGTACATCACAACATCCTGATGGTGTACTACAACTGTTCAACCCTACAACACAAGTTGTCAAGTACTTAATGATAGTAACAAAAAACAAATTTACATACTTTGACAAGTCTGAGCCAGAGCATCTAAATGATAATAACAAGATCATATATATTTAAGACGCACTAGCAACTTATAGCAAACCTGCAGTAGCTGATTTTGATGCAGTAAATCCAGCAGCATTAGTGATGGTGACAGTAGCACTAACGGCTTCATTGGCTGGGACAGAACAAATCATCGATTTTGGTACATGTAGGTGAGTTGATGATGTAGTGCAAGTTACAGCAGAATTGATGATTGGAGGAGTACAATCATCATGACTAGAAGTGTTTGTAATCTAGAAGAAAGAGGATAAACCAAGCTACCACATAGGTCAAAGGTTATCGATACTAATAGCTCACCAATGAAACCTGGTAGGTAATGTTATCATCACATGAACTGTTGCTCAGAGGTTCTATTGTAATTTGTTCTATGTCAGTGTCTGCATGATAATTATTGTGACAACATCATTCATTATTCTTAAGTACTGAGTTCTCACTTATCTGAGCCCTTGTGGCCTTTTTCAGAGTGTATACCATAAACCTACCAGGCCTGCTTTGGCAGATAGCCTACTACACACTGTTTGCGCACGGGTTTAATCTACCCATGTGTTTAATCTTACCTTATACTATTTTTTAGAGAATATTATAGATTTGTACCATAGGAAGCCTTATTTTCAAAGGCACCGCCAGTGGTGTATTTCAGATATACCATGGAAAGTCACATGATTTCCTGTGGAATAACTAGATATTCCACGGTTTATCATGTGATTTCCTGTGGTATATCTGGATATTCCACGGGAAGTCACATGACTCAAAAAGATCATAGAAATGATCTACCTTCCAGAGAGAAAAATAGGAAGGGGTGAAAGTTGTGAGTCAACCTCACCAGTAAGCTGTAAAGAATGCGTAAGCCGCCCTTATTTATCCTATAGAAACCTACAGACATCAGTGGGCATTGTGGTTGCCATGATACAAACCATGCCAACCTGTGGTGTATCATGAATACACTCAGCAATAACCATTAATCCTTCGGGCTACGCCCTCGGGATTAATAGTTATTGCTTCGTGTATTCGTGATACACCACGGGTAGGCATGGTATAACATACACATAGTTAGAAAATATGAGACAATGCTGATGTGATTTAATGAGATTCACGAGCATGGAGTTATTACATTTGCACTACATGTAGTTCTAATAAGGCACAATTATACATAATACTTTACTACCAAATTAAATCTACTATTACTTCTTACTGGTATTTATAGTGATATCTTGTGACTTGGATACCATGTTTTCACTGCCATCCACACAGTATACAGTAGCAGTGATTGCTTCATCTCCAATCGGCACGGTAACACTTGTTTCAGTAACATTGACTGATCCAGTAGATAATTGTAGTGTGTAATGGTCACAGCATTCAGAAGCAACAGAAGGAGCATTCCAGGACAACCGTACACTACCCTGAGAGAATCTGCATGGTGAGTATGCCCATGAAGGACTGGATGGATCTATAACAACAATAATGATGTACAATCAGAAATAATTATAAGCAGTATTTGTGCATACTTTTCAAAGTTATATCAATACTTTGTGGTGTTTCACCATCAGAGCACTGGATAGTTGTGTTTTGTATTATATTCTCTGAGGCAGTTGAAGTGTAGACCGTAGCATTGGATACGATCTCAATGTTGTTGAGCTTCATTCTCGTGGATCCCAGTGTACCACTGGCACCAATAATGGCAGTATTATCAAAATGAAATGCTAGTCCACTTGAATTCCGCCACAACAGAAAGCCATTAGAAGTTGTAGTGGTGCATGAAATGTTAGCAGGTGTCACTGATCCTCCACAAATAGATAGACCTTCTTCAGCTCGATTGAGAAACACTAATGTCATAATAATAATAAAATCATATAGCATACACTGATGTAATGCACCTATCATTTTCATGCCCCAACATGCAAGGCAGAAGAATGAAGCAAAAGTAGCGCTGTGGCATAACCTATACTGCTAGGAAGCTTACCTGTCCCAGACAACTCAATAGTTGGTGCTATGAAAGTAGTTGGCATCCCAGGCCTACTAGCTAGAATTTGTATTACAACTATTTTTAGTAACAAGAGCTTTGCAAACCATTGATTAACCCTTTAATTACTAAATTATCTTACTGAAATTTTAACCTCATAAATGCTGACCACTTCTATCGTGAATATCTCGTGTGTCTTTTGTGCTACTGGTCTCAAATTTGCGTCCTTTTACGCCAGTGAGTAGCCGCAATTGCCCACACTCAAGTCGGTCGATATGCCCCTCCCACTTCGAAAGTGAAGCCGATAAAGTGCAGCGACCTCGTCAAATTTTTCTCAAAGTTAGTACTTTGGGGCTGACTACTGAAAAGTACATACAAATAGCAGTGGTTTTGGTGAGTGTAAAATGTAGCCCAGATCATAGAGAATGCGCAAAAATGTGTTTTCCGAGCACCCGAAGCAATAAAATGTCCAAATTTTCTTGGCAGCCATTTTGTTTCTGATGAAATGTTGTGAAGTTTGCACTGAAGCCATAGAAATGCCTGCGCCAATATGTTTAGCGCAGGGGCGCACCGAAAATCGGTCAATTTTTTGTGGTTATTTGTATTCTTCAATTTGGCTTAATTTTGGGATGTTTTAGCACTTCTTCATAAAGTTATGCTGTCTGAAGTATGTATGACGCCAAATGGCGTCATTAGGGCTTAAAGGGTTAAATGGGTATATTAAGTTCAAATGGAAAAATCATAACCCACCCTTGAGGAGCGATTTGTTTGTGCGCCAGACCCCATGCACCCACTGCAAGCAAAGAGAGAGGGACTGGCTCATACAAGTCACGTCTGAGAACTTTTGTTTATAGGCGTACGTGTTCACCGTGCTGGTAGGCAGAAACCAACTGTTATTTATGAGGTTAAGTATAAATAAGTTGCTTAGTAAGACTAACAACTAAGTCTAAGCAGCAGTGTAACAGCACGGTCAGCTGGATACACAATTTGATCGGAGATATAGATACCGGGCAATTCGCTCGCTTGCAGTGGGTGAGGTTTGGCGGGCCCGCGCGCTCCCTCTCCCATGGCCGGCCTTTGACTCCACCGCTTACATAATTTTATAAGTGAGTTTTGACATTCATAGGCGCATATTTATTTTAGTCACCTGTGGATTTCGCTAGTTGAGCCAAACAGAACAAGCAGAAAATGCGTCTGAGCATCCTTTCCTCGCCTTTCTAGTACAGTAGTAGAGTCGAGTAGAGACCGGATAAAGCCGCTTTTAATTAAAACTTTTATACTAATAATAGACCTTTTGCGATGGAATGTTGGCGCGTCATAGATGCGTCATAATTAATTGAAATTTTACATCCGTAGTAAGGCTGGGCCTTCGTTCGCAGTGATTTTACATTACGTCAATAGAGAAATGAACTACTTTCAAACTGCGCGGGTTTTGCAAAGCCGCCGAATATTCCTAAATAAGAGCAATAGAATAAAACTTTCATCTTTCCTGTATACGCTTGCATTTGTTCCGTCGTTCTACTTACAGTGTGGGCCGAGTTCTGAGATAAGGCAACATATGACCTAGCCTCGAGGCTATATGACCTAGCTAGCACCGACGTACAACGGTGTTGTCTGCACTGGTAGATGCCATTAGTACCCTGAGATGTGATACTATAGACCGCTGGAAGTCAGCACACGCAGTAATTAGAGCAACTGAACAAAAACTAACAGACACTAGGAAGACGAAAGTTCTCTTCTACTGCTCTTATTTTGGAATATTCGGTTGCGCTGCAAAGCCCGCGCAGTTCAAAACTAGCTTATTCTCGTAATGTAAAAGCAGCTTCAGCTTTACTACGGATGTGACCTAAAAATTAATTACAACTGAAATTATTAATTAATAACTGAAATCAATCTTTATTATTATTATAAAGACAATCTGATCTTTTTTATGCGATCTATAGGCCTTGATAGCATGCGATTTATCGTGTATTTTTTTCCACTGAGATTTTTTCTCAGTTGGCATGTAATATATACCTTGATCCCTGAACTTGTAGCTGGTATGAAGACTGTAACATTGGAAGTCATTCAACCAGCCACTGGACCAGACTGTCCAGGACAAGAGGTCACACTGACCTGCACTGTAGCAACACCAAGTGCTGTTCAAGAACTGACCTTGAATTGGAACTTGCAAGAACCAGTGGCTAGTGCTGTGCTGTATGATATCAACAGTCCACAATCAGGACCTCAACCACTTGGTGACTTTATCACTACTGCTGTGTTCATGATCACCACTGATAGCACAGTGATAATATCTAATGCCACATTAAAATCAGCACAGCTTTTAAACCATAATAATATGGTTGTTTGTCAAAGTCCTCCTCAAGATAATGATCAAACAGCTGCCATCACTATAGCAGGTACTCATAAGTAATTATCATGCTTTACAGTACATTGCTATACTGGTATAGGTGCTAACATCGCACTATTTGGGCTCCAAATCACAGCGCCAGCATCACTAACATGGCTACCTCCTCCTAATACTAACTGTGTTTTGAACTACACTGTCAATATCACCAACAGCTCCTGCAGTATGACTGTGTACAGTAGCAGCACTACACTGATACTGACTGACCTGCTCACTCGTGGACAGAACTACTCATTTGCTGTGGCTGTTACTGACAGTACAGGACAACATGGACCATGGAGTGATCAACTGAGAACAGTTTGGGAAGGTAAGCTAGTTAATCATGTATTTTATGTCTTAATAACCATTAAAAGTCCCTGGAGTAGTATCCAACATCACCAGTCAGTGGCATAACAAAACAGCTATAATTAAATGGGAAGTAAGCAATAAATAATTGGTTGAGTTATTATTGATTATAATTATACAGCCACCATCATCACCAACCCATCCTCCTGTGCTATACTACACTGTTACTCACAATGTCAGTGATAATGGCAGTGAGCTAGCATTCAACACTACTACCAATGAAGCTATTCTGAATGGAGCAAGATATGAAGAAACATTCTTCATTTCAATATTTGTCGTCAATGAAATTGGCAAAGGAAAATCAAAAAATATGACATTTACATTCAATAAAACAATCCAAAATGGTAAAAAAAATGTAAATTTCACATAAAACATATTCTTCTCTCAGACATCAATGAAGCTACTGGTACATCAACAGCAGTAGTCATTGAGATGTTCACAACAATCGGTACAAAGGTTTAATCTTGCATGTGCATGAACCTAATCTTGCTTGTCAATAGTAGAAGATCTTTCAGTATCTGTGGAACCATCACAACAAGCACAGGATGCTGGTTCTACAACAATTTACATCATTGCTGGCTCTTTAGGAGCAACAGTTCTGTTGATCCTTCTCTTGGTTGTTGTACCCGTCCTTCTTGCACTCGTTTGTTCAAAAGGTATAGCTATGACTACTTGTTCGTTCAATAGTCGATTGATGTTGTATATAGGTCTTCAGAAAAGCTGCAAACAACCCAAATGGTACTTATTATTATGATTTAAATGTTTTAATCAGTGTATTTTCTCATTACACCAACTACTACATGTACATGTAAGTCATGTAAAGCAAAATGTAAGTGAGCGCTAGATACATTATGACAACATGTTGTATTATGTGTTATCATCAGATACAAACAGTTACAGTGGACACCACCAAGATTGAGCTGACCGAGGTTATTTATTATTATTACATAATGATGTTGATTTACTACTAGGACCAACTTCATGATCAGCCATGGTGTCAGCAAGATCAAAGATCACCTTCGCCAGAGTATGCACAAGTAGATGGAGCAATGTTTCCAATGGCACCAATAGCAACGATGGTACTATCTGAAGGGAACATTCCTCTGCGGGACAATATAGCCTACGGATTAACTGGAAATAAACACATAAAATAAAAGAGTGCTGCTCAACACATCAGAAACTTCAGAAGGACTTAGAGTTAATATTGTTTATGCACATAGTCATTTGTTATTAGAGTTCTGTTACTCAAAAAAGGGTAAAAAGTCTAATTTTAAAGTTTGAAAGTGCCTAGTAAACAGAAAACACTTTAGTTATGTTTGCATGACAATCTATTTAAGATGCACACTAAAACTGAATATGAGATGTTGTTACAGAAACAGTCCAAAATATGTAAACTAAACAGAAAGCTACATAATTCCATTGAATTTGTTCAAAGTTCAATTGATCCCGTTCATATAGGTACCGTAACGTCAAAGTTGTCTCTTCTCAAAACAGATAATATGAACCTTTATAATAACAACCTGCATCAGTGGATAGGTATACGTGCATGACCAGCATAGTATGAGTGTTGCTTTTCATAGGGCAACTCTTTACTAAGACATCCTCTGCTTATTATCACAGATCATTATTGTCCTCCCAACTATATCCTATGTTCACACTTTAAGGGACTATTTTCACAAAAAAAAACACATGTAACAATCAACCAGAAAGTAACATTGTAGTGCTGTAACACTAAAATAATTTCAACTTATTTGGTTTTAACAGTATCATAAAAACTTTCAAAATAATCTGTTAAAATAGTGTCTATTAAACACACAAATATTTGCTAAGCTATAATTACAGTACAGGGCAGTTACAGTATGTAAAACATTTTGAGACCTCAAATTTTCCTTTGGCAATTGCACCACAATCATGAGCAAGTTGGAGAAGATTCTCTGGTTTGGAATTACACTTGGTATGAGTCATTTTCATGTAGCTATGTTTATCAATGTACAGTATTCTTAAAACAGGCACGACTCTAACGTTGGAAGTCATTAATAGTACCTTAAATTTAGCATGAAAACACTTGGTTTACTTTAGTCTATTCAAGATGTGCATATGGTACATGACTGCATGAATACATGATTGTTTAGTGTAGTCTAAACTAAGCAGTAATTTGTAAAGGTCATCCAATGTTTAACTAATTTTGCTCATGCACAATTATTGTCTTTCCAAATAGAATTTAGCAAGCTAGCCATAACAGAACAGCCTGAGCATAGATTTGATCAGCCTTTACTATTTCAGCCCTTCCATGCTATCAACCTACACCCAACATGCAAGATATGAAGAAAAATACTGTACCTCAGTATGTATCTCATGTAGCAACAGCATTTACACAATCTTTTATCATTAAGACTTTAATAAAGTTGTATCGATTGTCCTTATAACTATGAGTTGTTTACAACAACCAGTACAGGTACTTTTAGTTATTATAAACTTTTTCTTGTGAAGTAGTCCGTTCCACTGATCTTTCAGTATCAGTTGAACCAAGGAATTATGGAACCATCAAATGGAGTACAGGATTCTGGTTCTACAACAATCTACATCATTGCTAGCACTCGGTTTTATTGATCCTGCTCTTGGTTATTGTACATCTTCTAACAATCATTGGCTTAAATGGTAAAGTTACGATCAATACATAAAGAAAAGAGTTCTGCCCAACACATAAAACACTCCCAACTTATTATCGTTTATAGCTTATACATGTACATGCAGTTATTCTGTGATTTAACGGAAATGCAAAAGTCTAATTTGAAAGTGTCTCACAGCAAATGCTGAATGATAGTCATAGTAAAGTTGTTTCAACAGAAAATTGAATTTGTCCAAAATAATTGATGCTGTTCATAATATTAACGTCACATTTTGTCTTCTGCAGTATGCTGCTATGAATGTTAGGCAACACTTTACTACTGACGTCAGCCTCTAAAATCTAGCTAGTACTGTATTGTCACCATCAGGAGAGCATAATGAGTGTGCACGCTCAATATCATTATGCGCACCTGTATCAGACATTGACACAACTGTTTTTACACTATTTCAAGGGACTATAACTATTCGGAAATAGAACCAGAAATAACATTAACACTAAATACTTTCAACTTGTTTGGCTTTAACAGGCTCTCAAAATTAATAATCTGAGAAATAAACAAAACACCCAAAAAAAAATTTGTTGAACAAATTTGATTTAGGTAAAGGTGCTCAAATTTTAGTTTGGTAAAAACTGCATCATACTAAAAATAATCATGAGAAAGTTGGAGAAGATCCTCTGGTTTGGAATTACACTTGGTATGAGTCATTTCCATGTAGCTATGTTTATCAATGTACAGTGTTCTTAAAACAGGCACTTAGTACAAATTAAGACTGTATCATTGGAAGTCATTCAACCATCCACTGGACCAGTCTGTCCAGGACAAGAGATCATACTGACCTGCACTGTAGCACGACAAAGTGTTGGTCAAGTAATTTTGACTTGGAGACAAGGTGAAGCTGTTTCTCCTGTGTACTATGATAGTTTCGCTCCATCTCAATCAGGGCCTCACAGACTTGATGACTTTAACACAACTGCAGCATTTATCAACAACTCTGTAATAATTTCTAATGTTACATTAAAATCTACTGCTCTCTCAAACAGCAACATTGCTATTTCATGTGAAAGTCCTCCTCAAGATAATGTACAAACAGCAGTGATAATAGTGGCAGGTAATAAATTGACTTTTTAGACACTTTACAGGACCCCATGTAGGTGCAGAAAGCATACCATTTGGACTCCAAATCATATCACCAGCATCACTAACATGGCTACCTCCTCCTAATACTAACTGTGTCTTCAATTCAACTACACTGTCAATATCACCAACAGCTCCTGCAGTATGACTGTGTACAGTAGCAGCACTTCGCTGATACTGACCGACCTGCTCACTCGTGGACAGAACTACTCATTTGCTGTGGCTGTTACTGACAGTACAGGACAACATGGACCATGGAGTGATCAGCTGATGGTGACATGGGATGGTGAGTACCAGAACTAGTGCATACTGACTAATCTTTGTGTGGATAGTTCCAGGTTTAGTGTCTAATATCAGTTGGAGGCACCTTAATCAAACCATTATCATTATCATTGCCGATAGGCAATGATATGTAGGGATGACCACGAATTAAGATGGCGGCTACTCATGTGTGAAAATTAGTTTTCGCACATATCTCTTTTGTTATACGTTTCTACTACATTTTAACTATCTTTGAGGGAATCTGAAGTGTAAGCGCTTGTAGGAAGTCCATGAAAGTCGCCGGGATTGCTTGCTCGACGACGAAAATCAAGATGGCGACTCTCAGGGAGCACGTTGCAGATCTTCGCTGTTTTAGCGTTTATCGAAATTCCAGACATCTAGGATTGACCAGGCGATTGTTCTGAGCATGGAAATGCCTTTGGCGAAGCTGGCAGACGTTTCTAAAAAGGTAAAACAAAATCGCCGCCCACGCGAATTGTTCTTCTTTTGACAAGCCTAGCGCTGTCCTGAGTGAACGAATCACTATCAAACCTGCACCATCGCACGTGTATATATCTGGGGTAGTGCACTTAGTGCTTAGATAGGCATCAAACACTACCAGAAGCGAGTAATCCTTGAAAAACATGGTTTTTGGACCGTTTTGGGCTGTTAGAGCGACTCCATTAATTAACCCTCTTGTCGCTGCTGATCATTGACTCCGCCCACATCAGTTTTGAAAGTGAGCTCGGTTGTCGCTTTCTCTCTGCTCATGCCGGGCGCTTCAGCGCGCAAGCTAGAGCCTAGAGGTATGAACAAGCAGTATACCATACCCTGGGTAACACTGATCTGTCTATGCTGTCGTTATGACACACGGCAGGCGCGAACCGGACGACGGTGATGCTACCCGATCTACGGGCATCTAGGCTAGGTTTCTTACACTACGTGGCGTGAGCTGTACCAATAGGACCCCTGTGCTGTTGACAACTGGACGTTGGTCATTGTAAATGGCTAGAAGCCTCTGTGATCGTGATATCGACATCAACAAGGCTCTACTAGGCGTGTCTACTCACGAATCCTCAGGCTATCCCGGGCTTCCCGGCGGACCAGTCTTCCAGCCATGATCACCATAGTGTTCCACTGAGTTGTCAGCGTTAGTCTCTTCTTCATCCATTACAGTGCTAGGAAATGTCATGTTGTCAACTCAACCTCTCTAACTAATTTAAACGCTGTGTCTCCGGTCCCGGCAACGGGATCGACCTTTCTATAGTTGCAGTCCCGGCAACGGGATTTTAATGGCAATTGGGTCGATCCCGGCAACGGGATCGACCTTTCCATGGTTGCAGTCCCGGCAACGGGATTATAACAAAACTAAATCCTAAACCCAAGACCTTAAAACACTTCGCCTAACTGCGAAAAGCCAGGAGGGTCTTCCTAACTAACTAAGGATCGTCGGGAGGGTCTTCCTAACTAAGGATCGTCGGGAGGGTCTTCCTAACTAAGGATCGTCGGGAGTGTCTTCCTAACTAACTAAGGATCGTCGGGAGGGTCGTCCTACGGAGCTAACAGCGCAAACCCGTGGCTAACAACGCTACTGACTCTGCCTAACAGTTTTTTTGTGAAAAAAAAAGAACCAAAAAAGTAGAATGTACCAGGGATTGAACCCAGCACTCCATACTGCTATGCACAACACCTACCCATTGAGCCACCGAGACCTGTTGCCAACTTAACATTGGAACTAGGCTTTATAGTGATATTCTATTATAATACACATGCGCGGGCATGCCGGGACTGCAACCATGGAAAGGTCGATCCCGTTGCCGGGACCGGAGCCACAGCGTAATTTAAACCTTTCGTGATTGCCGATAATAACATTCCATGTTCCTTGACTCTCTGACTATAGAGGCTATGCACCTTCTCATCTACTATCTAGTAACTGCTGCTCACAGAGTTGTAAAAATGAAACAACAGCTAGCATAGAATACAGCTGATAATTTTAAACTGATATAGTGATCAAAAAAGTAACAGGAACAAGTAAAGTAAAAAAGTTTTAATAAAAAAAACTAAAAAGTGTAGGGATGACTCTTGCAAAAGTAAAGGAACAAGATGGGATAATGCTTGCAAAAGTAAAAGAACAAGATGGGATGATGCTTGCAAAAGTAAAGGAACAAGATTGGATGATGCTTGCAAAAGTAAAGGAACAAGATGGAATAATGCTTGCAAATGTAAAAGTCCCAAGTATCCCTACATCAGTGGCTTGAAGGAGGACGCAGTCCGATGAAGTAATTGACGGTTGTAAATAAATAGAAGTATCTGTTTTTAGGAGGACACAGTCCGATGAAGAGTAGTTGACAGTTGTAAATAACTGGACGTATCTGTGTTTGGAGGACGCAGTCCGATGAAGTAGTTGACAGTTGTAAATAAGCTGCAGGTAGCTGTATTTGGAGGACGCAGTCCGATGAAGTAATTGATGGTTGTAAAAGGTGTAGGAAGAGGATTCCGCATCAATTTTGTCAGTTGCACGTCATCGCAGCAAGCCGCTGATGTAGGGATACTTGGGACTTTTACATTTGCAAGCATTATTCCATCTTGTTCCTTTACTTTTGCAAGCATCATCCAATCTTGTTCCTTTACTTTTGCAAGCATCATCCCATCTTGTTCTTTTACTTTTGCAAGCATTATCCCATCTTGTTCCTTTACTTTTGCAAGAGTCATCCCTACACTTTTTAGTTTTTTTTATTAAAACTTTTTTACTTTACTTTTATTAATTGGGACGTAAGTTTACTTTATGCTTTGTGTATCCAGATCATTAATGATTATACTACAGCCACCATCATCACCAACCCATCCTCCTGTGCTCTACTACACTGTTACTCACAATGTCAGTGGTAATGGCAGTGAGCTAGCATTCAACACTAGATACTACCAATGAAGCTATTCTGAATGGAGCAATTAAGATATGAAGAAATGTACTTTATTTCGGTTCGTGGTGTCAACTTAATCGGCAAAGGAAAATCATCATTTATCACATTCACAAATGGTGATTCTCAATGAAAAAGCACTTCTTTGTCATAATCATAATATCACAATAGATATAGATCCTGCTCACACCACAATTGTTAATGTCATCTCAAAAACAGCTGTGAAAGCTACTCTTTCAGCAAGCGAACCAAAGAACCTGGGTATGTGGCTTACATGTAGATTATGTGTCGTACTTGTTTGTCATAGGTATGACACCATTCATCAACTGCACATTAGGACAGTTCACTACTGAAGGTCAGGTCATTGACTTGATTCATGTGTGAAGTCTTTTATTACCACCTGCAGTATCAGTTGCTGTATTATCCAGTGCAGTATTGTCTATCATTGGTACAACCCTCATCACTAGTCTTGTCTGGTGCTGTGCTGTTAGCAAGATGAGGAAGAAAGGAAATGTAGATATTGACCCATGCACAGTACCCACCCAACAGGTAACAGTGCTAACACCTTTTCAAGGGAACATTTCTCTGCAAGACAATGTACATGTAGCTTATGGACAAGTTGGAAGTAGAATCAGAAAGTAACACTTTTGACTCTGCAAAGACGACAAGTGTTACATCATAAATCACGTTCAGCCTGTATGGCTTTCCTGTATCAGTAGACATTGTAGTATGATTCATTGATGAGAATAAAACTTGCAATTCTAAGTGAATGAACCATTGAGTGCAAATTACTTTCAGTTCCATTTTGTAAAGTCGTCAAATATAATTTACGCCTTGTTTATTAATAATTATACTAAAACATGAACACGTTACTGGAGCAGTAACGTAACTGGAGCAGCAGTAACAGTTTCAGTTTGAGGTGTCAATTCTGTTGGAAAAGGATTTCTTACATTCTTCATTGGTATGAAAAAATGATAACCGAAAGCTGTCACTATACAGGGGTTTTCTTTTACAGAGTCTAACTACTACAAAACTTCTACAGTTGCCCTTTCTACAGCAAAATTGTAGCTAGCCCAACTGCAAATGGACATTGCGATAGGTACAGTAGTAGTAAATATTATTGTTTGTTTTGTGCTTAATTATTATGTACATGCAGATATGACGCTGACTCCAATCAACATTTCCACGGAGCAGTGTTTCATTGAATGTCAGTATAAAAATTTAATGTACATGTCTAAGTCATTACCATCTGCAGTATCAGTTGCTGTATTATCCAGTGCAGTATTGTCTATCATTGGTACAACCTTCATCACTAGTCTTGTCTGGTGCTGTGCTGTTAGCAAGGTGAGGAAGAAAAGAAATGTTGATATCAACCCACACACAGTACCCACCCAACAGGAAACAATGATGACACCTTTACAAGGGAACATTTCTTTGGAAGAAAATGTAGCGTATGGATAAATTGGAAGTAGAATCAGAAAGTAACATTGTAGTGTTACAACATAAGTCACGTTCAGTCTGTATTGCTTTCCACATCAGTAAACATTGTAGTGTCAAATACAGTGATTCATTGATGTGAATAAAAGTTTCAATTCTAAGTAAACGAACCAATGGTTGCTAATTTTACTTTCAGCTTCATTTTAAAATTTGGTAAACACAGTCAAATATAATTACGTCATTGTTACTAATAATCTAATACTGAAACATGACCAAGTTACTGGAGCAGTTTCTCTGGTTTGGAATCGTACTAGGTATGAATCATTTCTTATCACTGTTATTATTAATTTTTATCAATGCACAGCATTCTTGAAACAGCCATTTGGTATAAAGACTGTAACATTGGAAGTCACTCAACCAGCATCCACTGGACCAGTCTGTCCAGGACAAGAGGTCATACTGACCTGCACTGTAACACAGACAGGTACTGTTCAGGAATTGAACTTGAATTGGAAGCTACAATCACTCGCTAGTACAGACCATTCATTGTATGATATTAACAATCCACAATCAGGACCTCAAACACTTGGTGACTTTATCACTACTGCTGTGTTCATGATCACCACTAACAAGAGAATGATAATCTCTAATGCCACATTACAATCAGCTGCAGTACTTTCAAACAATAACAGTGTGGTTACCTGCAAGAGTCCTCCTCAAGATAATGTTCAGACAGTTACCATCACTATAGCAGGTATGAAAAATTGTGCCACACTATCATGACAAATATTACTACTGATTTAGGTGGTATGCCATTTGGACTCCAAATCACAGCACCAGCATCACTGACATGGCTACCTCCTCCTAATACTAACTGTGTCTTCAACTACACTGTCAATATCACCAACAGCTCCTGCAGTATGACTGTGTACAGTAGCAGCACTTCACTGATACTGACTGACCTGCTCACTCGTGGACACAACTACTCATTTGCTGTGGCTGTTACTGACAGTACAGGACAACATGGACCATGGAGTGATCAGCTGATGGTGACATGGGATGGTGAGTACCAGAACTAGTGCATACTGACTAATCTTTGTGTGGATAGTTCCAGGTTTAGTTTCTAATATCAGTTGGAGGCAGCTTAATCAAACCATTATCATTATTTATTGGGATGTAAGTGCTCTTAAGCTTTGCGTCTACAAATATTATCGATTGTTACAGCCACCATCATCACCAACCCATCCTCCTGTACTCTACTACACTGTTACTCACAATGTCAGTGGTAATGGCAGTGAGCTAGCATTCAACACTACTACCAATGAAGCTATTTTAAGATATGAAGTGACACACTCTATTTTAATTTGTGCTATCAATTCTGTTGGAAAAGGACCAATAACAGTTTTTACATTCTTCATTGGTAAGATAAAAATCATAAAGATTTGCTATTACTGGTTTTTGCACAGAGTCAGATTACTATGAGACTACTACTGTAACAGTTGTCTCTTCCATAACATCAATTGTAGCTAGTCGTTCAGCAACTGAACCAGGTGAGATGGATACAGTAAATTATGTTTGTTTTGACTATTCTGTGCATTTATACAGATATGACATCAACACCAATCAATATTTCCACAGAACAGTGTTTTACTGAATGTCAGTCTGCATGTCTCTATGTTATACTATTGTTTCACATGAGTCATTACCACTTGCAGTATCAGTTGCTGTATTATCTTAGTGCAGTATTGTCTATCATTGGTACAACCCTCATCACTAGTCTTGTCTGGTGCTGTGCTGAAAATAAGATGAGGAAGAAAAGAGATGCTGATATCGACCCACACACTGTATCCACCCAACAAGAATCAATGTTGACACCTTTTCAAGGGAACATTTCTCTGCAAGAAAATGTAGCTTATGGACAAGTTGGAAGTAGAATCAGAAAGTAACATTGTAGTGTTATCAGCAAGTTTATGATAGTCTATAGCACAGTTAAAGGTCTAATAAGGACTTTAAAATAAAGTGTTAAATGCTAAAAGAGTGTCTAATAAACAGTGATTCAGTGATGTGAAAGTGGTAGTTCCATTCCGTATGGAACCAATGAGTGACAATTTACTTTCAATATTATTCAGTAAGGTCTTATAAATTTTTACAGTGACAGTCAAAATTTTATTAAGGTTAAACACAAGCACATCAAACAAATTCATTTTGTAAAAACAACTATGCGAATTGCATCATCCAGGCAAGAAATTATGAACAAGCTAAAGGAGCAGTTCATCTGGTTTGGAATTGCACTAGGTATGAATCATTCATTATCACTGTTGTGTTTATCAATGTACAGTATTCTTAGAACAAGCATATGGTATGAAGACTGTATCATTGGAAGTCACTCAACCATCCACTGGACCAGTCTGTCCAGGACAAGAGATCATACTGACCTGTACTGTAGTACAGACTAGTACTGGTCAACTATTCACTTTGATATGGGATGAGCCAAACATCATTTATCATAGTGACCAACCCTTACTCCTTCACTCATTTGATGATTTTACTACAACTGCTGTGTTGATAACAACCAACATTAGCTCTTCAATAGTCTCCAATGCTACACTAGCATCTGCAGTACTATCAAACAATAACAGCAAGCTATCCTGCTACAGTCCTCCACAAGGCCAAGCTCAGACAGCTACTATCATTATAGCAGGTACATTGGTCTGTGCATGCTGCATCACACAAACTTTTTTATTGTAGGTGCAGAAAGCACACCATTTGGACTCCAAATCACAGCACTAGCATCACTAACATGGCTACCTCCTCCGAATACTATCTGTGTCTTCAACTACACTGTCAATATCACCAACAGCTCCTGCAGTATGACTGTGTACAGTAGCAGCACTTCACTGATACTGACTGACCTGCTCACTCGTGGACAGAACTACTCATTTGCTGTGGCTGTTACTGACAGTACAGGACAACATGGACCATGGAGTGATCAGCTGACGGTGACTTGGGATGGTTAGTACCAGAACTAGTGCATACTGACTAATCTTTGTGTGGATAGTTCCAGGTTTAGTTTCTAATATCAGTTGGAGGCAGCTTAATCAAACCATTATCATTATTTATTGGGATGTAAGTTCACTTTATGCATTGTGTATCCAGATCATTAATGATTTTACAGCCACCATCATCATCGACCCATCCTCCTGTACTCTACTACACTGTTACTCACAATGTCAGTGGTAATGGCAGTGAGCTAGCATTCAACACTACTACCAATGAAGCTATTCTGAATGGAGCAAGATATGAAGAAATGTACTTTATTTCAGTTCGTGGTGTCAACTCAATCGGCAAAGGAAAATCAGCAATTATCACATTTACAAATGGTGATTCCCAATGAAAAAGCACTTCTTTGCCATAATCACAATATCATAATAGATATAGATCCTGCTCACACCACAACAGTTTATGTCATCTCAAAAACAGCTTTTGAAGCTACTCTTTCAGCAAGCGAACCAAAGAACCTGGGTATGTGGCTTACATGTAGATTATGTGTGGTACTTGTTTGTCATAGATATGACACCATCCATCAACTGCACATTAGGACAGTTCTCTACTGAAGGTCAGTTCATTGACTTGATTCAATGCATTATGTGTGAAGTCTTTCATTACCACCTGCAGTATCAGTTGCTGTATTATCCAGTGCAGTATTGTCTATCATTGGTACAACCCTCATCACTAGTCTTGTCTGGTGCTGTGCTGTTATTAAGATGAGGAAGAAAAGAGATGTATATATCAACCCACACACAGTACCCACCCAACAGGAAACAGTGCTAACACCTTTTCAAGGAAATATTTCTCTGCAAGACAATATAGCTTATGGACAAGTTGGAAGTAGAATCAGAAAGTAACACTGTAGTGTTACATCATAAATCACGTTCCTGTATCAGTAAACATTGTAGTGTCAAATACAGTGATTCATTGATGTGAATAAAACTTGCAATTCTAATTGAATGAACCAATGGATGCTAATTACTTTCAGTTCCATTAGAAAATTTGTAAAGACCGTCAAATTTATGTCATGGTTAATATTGAAGCATGAACAAGTTACTGGAGCAGTTACTCTGGTTTGGATTTACACTAGGTATGAATTCTTTATTATCATTGTTATATTTTATCGGTGCACAGCATTCTTGAAACAGGTATTTGGTATGAAGACTGTAACATTGGAAGTCATTCAGCCATCCACTGGACCATGGCCAGTCTGTCCAGGACAAGAGGTCATAATAACCTGCACTGTAGCAACACCAAGTGCTGTTCAAGAAATGACCTTGAATTGGAACTTGCAAGAATCAGTAGCTGGTAATGTTGTTTATGATATCAACAATCCACAATCAGGACCTCAAACACTTGGTGACTTTATCACTACTGCTGTGTTCATGATCACCACTGATAGCACAGTGATAATATCTAATGCTACATTAAAATCAGCACGGCTTTCGAACCATAATAATATGATCGTTTGTGATAGTCCTCCTCAAGATAATGATCTAACAGCTACCATCACTATAGCAGGTACTCATAAGTAATTATCATACTCTGCAGTACATTACTATACCGGTATAGGTGCCAATCGTATGCCATTTGGGCTCCAAATCACAACACCAGCATCTCTGACATGGCTACCTCCTCCTAATACTAACTGTGTCTTCAACTACACTGTCAATATCACCAACAGCTCCTGCAGTATGACTGTGTACAGTAGCAGCACTTCACTGATACTGACTGACCTGCTCACTCGTGGACAGAACTACTCATTTGCTGTGGCTGTTACTGACAGTACAGGACAACATGGACCATGGAGTGATCAGCTGATGGTGACTTGGGATGGTGAGTATAACAACTTTTGATGAACAATGGTGTAATGTTATCATTAGTTCCAAGTTTGGTTTCTAATATCAGTATGACTCTATATCAAATAGAGTCATATTGACAGGTTATTTTATTAAGGAATGCAAATACAGCACAACAATTCTTTGTTGTGCAGGATTCATGAGACTATTGTTATTAGTACGTACTATAGTGTTGTGGATTTAGATGGGTCGTACATGTACAAAAACTCAAAGCTATCTAAAATGCACACATTAGACATCAGGCAGACTAGATGAAATAAATGTCAACATCAATATAACCCTATGTTTTGCCATGTGTGTGTATTGATCAAGCCATCAATGAAGCCGAAGAGTCTACTGTGTATACTTGTTGCTCAAGTCGGATGAAGGATTAGCATCTATTATGTCAGCAACATGTCAATGTGTTGCTGAGTATGTCATTTTTTAATACTATATTTTTTATCTTGATGTTTGTGTAGGAAGTCTGCCAGCTGTACTCACGTATTAGCACTCCTCCATGCTCTCTCAGGCAGTAACATAGGAGCGCTAATAATCCGATATCGCACCATCCCTTTGTGGATTGATTTCCCGTATATTTTCTGCGCATTATTGTGTCGTCCTCCTTCACACACATTATTAAAAATGTGTGGAGTATGAATATCACTATTACAACTACAGTGTACAATAACATGTTAGGCTCTAGTGTACAATTCTTGTTTCTTGTCTTTGATCTTTGTAAATGTTCTGTTCTGTCTCCTTCCTACTACCTGACAGCATTATCTATTGATACTCTCAAATGTACTTTGACTAGTACTGTTCACTCAGCATGCTCTAGTCACTGTTATCCAAGTGCATCCTGTTCAATAATGAGTTTACTCATGAGTTTAGATAATACATCTTGTACCTAAACATTCCTACATGCTGTAAATGAGTAACATCATTGTTGTAAACTTATTATGTTTTTGCATCATCCTCTCATGCAAAGATCCTCTGCAGCAGTTTTCTTGTCACATGTATTGGTCAACGTCATACTTGCTATGCAAGAACTTTGAAAACCGTTGTATAACCACCATTTTACATGCAGTGACAAGCAGCAATGACAATATGTCTCTCATTCAGTCATTAATAATAATTTCTCAGACCCATAGCACAAATACACACTTTCTCAGGGTTCAAAAACAACTGCATGTAAAAATTAGATATTTCAAAACAAAAATTTATAATACATTCACATAACATTTTATAACTGTAATTTAACTTATAAGCGATTAGCTAATACTTATGCTTCTCCTCTCTTTGGGTTGAGTATTAATAATCGACAGCCCTATAGAACTGTAAAGCAGACATGAAATCCAACAAAATAATAATTTTATTGCATACTTTACTTGGTACTTCTCTTTCAGTGGTAGACTGGTACGATTCCAAACAATATAAACTGTGAGTACAATACAGATAACTGCTAGTAGGAATACCAATATGCCCATGACAATAGCTGCTATTTTAGCTGATGAAAAGTCATCAAAACATCTTGATGGTGTGCTCGAACTGTTGAACCCTAAAGCACAAGTTGTAAGGTAATGATAGTAACCAGAAACAATTTCACATACTTTGACAACACTGAGCCAGAGCATCTATAAAGGATAATAACAAGACAATCTGTATTTAAGACTCACTGGCAATTTATAGCAAACCTGCAGTAGCTGATTTTGATGCAGTAAATCCACCAGCATTAGTGATGGTGACAGTAGCACTAACGGTTTCGTTGGCTGGGACAGAACAGATCATTGATTTTGGTACATGCAGGTGAGTTGACGATGTATTGCAAGTTACAGTAGAATTGATGATTGGAGGAGTACAATCATCTTGACCAGAAGTGTTTGTAATCTAGAAGAAAAAGATAAACCAACCCACCACATAGCTCAAAGGTTATTGATACTGATAGCTCACCAATGAAACCTGGTAGGTAATGTTATCATCACATGAACTGTTGTTCAGAGGTTCTATTGTGATCTGTTCTATATCAGTGTCTGCATGATAATTATTGTGACAACATCATTCATTATTCTAAGTACTATACTAGGGTCACGTTGACTTGACAATTAAGCAACTCAAATAACTCTAATTTATAAGCTATAAACAGCGGTGTTTTACCATCAAAACAAGCGCTCTGAAGCGGGTATAGCGATGTATGATAAAACCACGTTGTAGCAGAAACAGGCGCACAATGAAATCAAAGGGCAGAAACACTTAGCAAGTACTTGCCGCCATTTAGAGGTCGGCCTACCGCCCACTCAGCCACTCCCGTTGTTAGCACGTGAACTTGCAATCGCGTTAAAGATGGCAACCAATACACTAAGCAGAACAAGCAAAAAGACGACTTTAGGACGAGGGATACGGTTAAAATCAGTCACAGAGAAGTGATATACAACGTTTACGACTATTTTGACAAACTACACAAGAAAGGACGATCACTGGGACCACTACAAGGAACAGCAGCTGCTACAAGTTAGCCAAATGTTGTATGTTTGTTCATGCAACTTGTTCATGGCTAAACACTACATAAATTTACATGCCTACTGTCTTCTATACTAGAAATGAGCATCAAGACTATACAGAGAATAATAAAAGAACGTGACAATGACATGCTGACATGTGGTGTTTGTCGCTGTGTTTTGCACGGCCTATTTGTTTGTTGCTGCTGCAAAAAGTATTGTTGTAATGATTATAGAGTGTTTGAGGGAATAGACACTTGTTTGCGATTATTTCTCATTTTAGCATGCCTAATTATATTCATTGTTTATATTACTTATTAAGCAACCACTTCATAAAATATTTAACACCCACTTGAAGAAAACCTGAAAGTTTGTATTTTTAATGAGCTGGACAAGTCAACGTGACTCTAGTATAAGTACTGATTATAGCATAGCTAAGAGTGTTTGACCAATCAGATTGCCCAGTTGCTGGGTTATATTTCTCATATGACCCGCAAGTTTTCATATGACCCGGCTACAAGTCATTGTGTTATTAATGGAATTCATGATTCATAATACTATTCATAATAACTGCTGTGTAAACAAAGTCGGATGAATAAAACACAGAAAGCAGATGAATGATGACTGCGGAGATTTGCTGATTTGTTTTAGGTACAGTGAACCTAGAGCTAGAAGGCTGCTGCTGATGATGATAGGAGCTAGTAGGGGGTGCAGAGTAGGTAGATAGTGCTGTAACAGAGCTGGATATAGTGTCGAAGACTGAGGCAGTGAGGGAGAAGCTGGTTAGTGAAGATGGAAACACTGGAACAGTACGGTAGATTAGAGAGTGGACTGGATTATAGTTAGTGGCGAAGAGGCATTCTGGAAAAAGCTGGTGGGTGGTGACGGAAGTTGATGGGAGGTTAGCGGTAGTAGATGAAAGGGTGGAGCTCGCAAGGGCTGGGCTGGGCTGATGGAAGTCACTGAGAGCGAGCTGCGCGATGGTGGTGGTAGTACGTAGTAGCTGGGATAAAAGCTACTGATCAGTGTTGGAAGACTAGCCGTAACTTGTTGAGTAGTTGGGTCAAAAACGTCGTCGTCTTGCGGGACAAAAATGCAGCAGCTCTGGACACAAAAAGACAGCAAGAGAGCGTTCCATCGTAGCTTTTGCGTCGAAAAGTACTGTTGCTATGCTATAAATAACTTAGATACCTCGTCCGCGGGTCATACGTGATTTATAAACCCTCCGCGGTAAGTAACGACCTCGCTACGCTCGGTCGTCACAACAACCGCGTCGGGTTTATAAATCCCGTATGACCCTTGACTCGGTATCTAACTATTATGTATACATTCTCATTTATCCGAGCCCTTGTGGCCTTTTTCAGAGTGTATACCATAAACCTACCAAGCCTGCTTTGACAGATAGCCTAGTACACACTGTTTGCACAAGGGTCTACCCATGTGTTTAATCTTACCTTAACCCTTTAGTTACTGAATTATTTTGACGAAAATTTGACTTGCTCTAAACTGGCAGTTTGTCTTGCAATTTCTACAACATGCAGTACACTAGCTGTTCCAAACTAGCACTGTTTTCTCCAGGCGTGTCAAAGTTTATGACAATGTACTAAACTTCGAGTTGGCCACTCCCACTTCGGAACTGAAGCCGCTTAAGTGCTGTGATCTCGTCATTTTCAGCTAATTTTTGGTCTTCATTTAGCTCTGGTGACTGATACAAAAACAGCACAGTTTGGACCATACTCTATGCCAAAGTATGCATTTCCAGGTACCCTGAAGCCCTAAAAATGCCGAAAGTGGAGAGGGCTCCGCCCCTTCAAACCCCGGGCTAACGGGGAACAGCCCCTTTAAAATTCCTCCCGTACTGTACATTTTAGAGGGAAGGGTTTCACGGCTGTTCGTGGGTATTTCGTGCTGGGCACTGCTCGCATAAAGGTGCTAGGCGCACTGAAGAAAGAAAGAAGAAGAAAACAAAGATGGCATGTCATGAAGATGACGAAATTCGATTTTCACCATTTCCAGGTTCGTCACTTTGGTAACAATTTCGAGCAACCTTATGGCTATTATGAGATGGGGCAACGCCAAAGAGCAGATCTAATAGGCCATTCCCCCTAAGAGCAAAGTATGCGTGGAATGTATGCGTGGGCACACCGCTCTGCTGGCCCACAGCACTGGGGTGCGAGATGATTACGTAAGCGCTAACATTAATACACGAATTTATATGGGGCTTATTGGAGAGATCGCGATATTTTCGACATCTTTGTAGTGCTCTCCGTAAACTTGACAACCGCGTGGTCTTGCTGCTTGGGTTCCTCTACCTTCGCTCTGTCGAACGCAAAAGACTACATCGTTTTGGAGAAACAGGTGCGCAAACAAGCCCAAGTTACGCTAACTATGGCAAGCTTGTTGGCATTTTTCTGGAGAGAAACAATTTTGTAAAGCTGGATACTGTAAGAGTATACTGCGTGCAGGTACAGGGTTTTGCAGGTTGCTTGACCAAAAATTTACTGCTAGCGCATGCGCACAGTACGTTTTCTGTACAGTTTGTATACAGAAACACGCTATGCGCATGCGCTAGCAGGAAATTGTTTGGTCAAGCAACCTGCAAAACCCTGTACTGCTGCCAGTGGTTACTTGAACTGTGGAGACTGTGTCCTTTGTTAGCTTGATCTATAGTGCGAGTAGGCCTTGTTTGCGCGCCTGTTTCTCCAAAACGTTGTTGCCAATGCACGCGTAGTCTTTTGCGTTCGACAGAGCGAAGGTAGAGGAACCCAAGCAGCAAGACCACGCGGTTGTCAAGTTTACGGAGAGCACTACAAAGATGTCGAAAGTATCGCGATCTCTCCCATAAGCCCCATATAAATTCGTGTATTAATCTTAGCGCTTACGTAATCATCTCACACCCCAGCTAGCCCGGAAGCCAATTACGCTAGCCAATATCGCTAATTAAATTCTTTAGGCTCTTAGTAGGAATGGCCTATTGTCTTTGGACGTACAAAATTCACCACCAGAGAAAATATCAGCGTGTAAATGAATGCTAATACTTTGTATTGTAGCCGCTATCTTGTTTTTCGTTCATCCCTACATAGGGACACACCAGAGGAGGTTAGAAGCATTAATATTCAGTCATGTGACTTGCGGTTTGTCAATGGCGCTCCAATACAAAGTGTATAGGAAATCCTAGTAGCTACGTTTTGCACTCTTCTCTGGACGAAATTTAATGAAGTTATTATCAATCGATAGCTCTTGCAAAGAAGATTACGAATATGCGATCTGCCCGATCCAGCCCATGGGTCCCTGAGCCGCTATGGGCGAGAAAGTAGTGATGAATCTCAACAGTGGAAAACACTACAGTTATTGTTCGTGCAAGCAATCAGCTTATTGACAAGTCTGCTACAGACGTCCCGAAGCAAATTCTTAGCGTTAAAAACGACGAGTGAAGAGACAGCTCCATTGTTACCTGCAAAACACAATATACAGCTGACGAGACCTGGTCAGAGCTAGAACTAAGAAAGTTGCTAAAATGTAAGCTGTTTCACACCGAAAAGATTCCTGAATCCAGCACAAGTGTGCTGTCTACTGTAGCTGTGCTACTTCTTCCTAGATTTCACGACATACAGAGCACAGAAACTGGTGTGCAGTGCACTATACAAATAGCTTAACTCTTTAGTGACTGAATTATTTTGACGAAAATTCGACTTGCTCTAAACTGACAGTTTGTCTTGCATTTTCTACAACATGCAGTACGCTAGCTGTTCCAAACTAGCACTGTTTTTTCCTGGTATGTCAAAGTTTACGACCATGTACTAAACTCTGAGTTGGCCACTCCCACTTCGGAACTGAAGCCGCTTAAGTGCTGTGACCTCGTCATTTTTCACCCAATTTTGGTCTTCATTTAGCCCTTGTGACTGATACAAAAACCTGGTGGTGTCCAGGTGAGCAAACAGCATAGTTTAGACCATATTCTATGCCCAAGTATGCATTTCCGGGCATCCTGAAGCCCTAAAATGCCAAAAGCGGCGAGGGGCTCTGCCCCTTCGAACCCCAGGTTAAAGGGGGGACACCCCCCTTTAAAAATCCCCCCGTTCTATACATTTTAGTGGGGAGGGCGCGGCGAAAAACAGTGGTTTTTTTCAGGTAAAGTTAGCTTTTGCAATTAAACTTTATTTGACCTTTCTAGAGCACTTTTTACACTATTTATGACGTCTACAGTAGGTGGAGTCAATTATGACGGCTAAAGCCGCTATAGGCCCTAAAGGGTTAACCAGTTTTCTAAGATCATATCTTTAAGTAAGACCAGTAATCAAGCTCTATGCAATACAATTTTAGAGAGAATTCGAGCTAGCACCATTGAGCCACGCCTCATGATGGAACGTTAGCTATGCATTCAAAAATCACATGCGCATACTAATGCTTCCAACCTCCTCTGGGGACACTCTGTAGTGCATCCCTAATGACAGCATGATTGTGAATCTCATTATGTGACCATAAATCTCATCAGCATTGTCTCTTATCTAAACCTAGATTATCTATTATTTTTAGTGAATACTAGAGGAGCCACTTTTGTGTTTTGTGGTTAAAAAGAATGTTTTGTGTTCAAATAGTTGTTTGCTAAATAGTTGTTTGCTACTGAAATTTGCTATGAGTGTTCACACATTCCGTAGTGTGTGTAGAAAATCTGTGCTAGTTGACAGTAAAGTTGTTGCTGCTTGTGTACCAGGCATTGGTTTGCAATTATGAGAAAATGTGTTAAGGCCAGGAAAATAGTATGGAGCTGACTTAAGAAAAATTCCCTTTGCAGTCTGCTTGAATGACTATTCAGTTTTAATCTCAGCAAGTTAGAGAGCGTAACTTCCAAGCAAAGTGAAGTATGAGCCCTAAATGTACCAGAAATTGGCGATTTTTTGGTGATAAAAGTGTTAAGGCTGAAATCAGGACATCTTTGCGAGTTAAGAAAAACCACTTGATCCCTGGATAGCCAGATACTTGTAGTTTTCACTAGTTTTTAAACTAGCGCGATACGTCCATCCATGCGCAAACGCGGTCAGCGAGAACACCAAGTTTAGCTGTGACTTCGATTCTCTGCCGTGTTATAATGATATTCATCCAATATGAGTGTTTATCGATTACGTGTTCCTGCGTGCGCTGCGCCGCTAACTGTCGAGCGGCAAGAATGGCGCCGATCAAAAGCTGTGTTTTGCGCTTTGCCCATTCTTAAGCATGCTTCTACAGCATAGATATTAGCTACGCTCGAGGAATAATAACCGCCAAGCCTCGTTGTGCCAGTTGTGGCGCTAGACTGTGGCTGCTGTGTCGTAGGTGTGGTTCGTCGTGACGTCGTACAAATTACAGTGATGTCACAAACATGGCGCTATTGTATTAGCTTCAATGGGAGAGAGCTGTAGAGCATCGTGTGTGTTGCATTTTCTCATGCTCATAGTTGCAATCTGCATTAATGCAATAGGAAGGGCTATGTAGAAAGTTGTGTGGACTAACTACACACACAACTCTGGAAATAAAAAGTGGCTCCTCTAGATTAAGGTGGTACGACCCTCAAGGGTCAGCCCTCAAATTTTGTTCATTTTCTAGTAGTTTGTTTTTGTGGTTGAGATAAGTACTATTACCAAGTAAAAATTCCGAATTCACTTGCATTGTGGAGATATTTTAGTGCAAATATTAGCCTTTGTTGCTATGTTTTGATTGTTTACATATTAACACCTTCATACACACTACGCTATTGCAGCCTAGATCCAACTCCTCTGCCTAACCACGTGTTCACGTCAGACGCCATGATCATTGGGAAAGTACGTTTCGTTGTACAGCTAACAGGTACTAGGTGCAGATTCGTTCCGCGCGTACGCGTACTGCACTGTTTATTTACGTACGCAAGATTAGTACCTAATCTGTTGTTAGGGCGTGGTTTAAATTATTGTGGCGCCATGGCAGAAGTTGCTATTTTGTTCGAGGTTTTGCTGGGAAAGCGAAGCCGGTCTTGTACGAGAGTGATGTGTGTGTGTCGATCGCCCGCGTGTAGATTACAGATAACTAGTTTGGTGACCTTTCTACTTTATTTTCAAGATTGTACAGCCAAGAATCGGTGCAGCGTCGCCATTTTGTGAGTACAATGATGTTATTTTTGGCCTAGGAATCGCTTGGTGCTTTATCCTGTACACATTCTAGCAGCCCTCGAGTAAAGCTACCTTTTCACTCGTAGCCGTCTCTGAAATTTGTTCTTTGACAATTTTGTTAGTAGCATACTTTGGAGGCCTATCAGCGTGTGTGAACTACTTCGCGAGACGGCTACAGGTGATATCATAGTTCTTCATTAGTTCTTCGTGTTAGTATATACAAAATGTACCAAACTGTCATGGAAGAGAAGTTATGAGCAAAATTGTAAAAAAACAGTTGGCTTAAACAAAGCTGCATAGCTTGTTTGTTATTCAATGGAAAAGTTTGCTTTAAATTTTAACTGTTCGTCCACTAACTGATGAACCAGTGAGAAAAAACTGGAGCTAAATTCCTTACTCGGTTTTAGACTTATGGTGATTTTTCTGCACATAACAAAAATTTACACCTTCACACCTCTAACACCTTAAAAGCACTGTACATGTAGTTATAGTTTAGACCATACTTAATGTAATTCTGCAATTTGATTGGTCAGCCAGAGGTAGTCTAAGTTAAGTAGACCATCGCTGATATCACTTAGTACACCTTTTTAAATTAACCACGTCGTTAATAACCACAACAAAATGGTGTCGTCGAAAACGCATGCGAGTTTACACTGCCATCGTTCGAAAATGGGCTGTCGCTTGACTCTGGGAACTTCTCTGAGCTCCCTACTACCTTGAGCGCTTTGTTTGCTTAAGCACAGGTATGGTCTAAACACCTCAGACGATAGATTCTCAGTGCCTACGAAATTTAGCTCACCTTGGAAACCGAAATAGACGCCCTCGCGCTATGCGCTCGGGACATCTAAAACATCGGTTTCTGCGGTGATATAAATCCGCAGACCCCTCAAATTCATCGTCTAAGTATAGGTTAGAGACCGAGGCCAAGGGATCTACGCAGTATAGAAACCCGAGGAAGCCATATAGAACCCGAGCGCGTAGCGCGAGGGTTCTATGGCAACGCGAGGGTTTCTATACCACGTAGATCCCGTTGGCCGAGGTCTCTAACCGGCTTAGAGTATAGCAACCGTTGCTATCCAACAAGGAATTTTCGACGCTGCACAAATGTTTTGTGAAGAACACGGCCGTACTTCAGCGATGGGAAAACGCAGGCGAGTTTAGCTAGAGTACGTCGCTAAAAGGTTTTCCGTGTCTTGTTACACCTTGCTGGTACTCTGTCTCGTCTCCTACCGTCCTTTCGCCATCGCTTCCGCGTCTGCTAGTGGCTTTTTGACGCAACAAGAAATTTGTTTCTGGAACTCACTCACGCTCACACGTGTACAAGCGTGTTCTTGTAATAACAATTTTATGGCTTGTTATGAATGCACTCTCACTAAGCAAACTGTGGTCTATCTGTTCATGGAAGGACTCTATCAGTTTACGGAAGGACTCTATCAGTTCACGGATGGACTCTACAGCAAATAGATCTTCGTATCTAATGAATCTGATTGGTCGATGACATTGAGCTATACTCTAACTTATATTTAGAATCTCTGTTCAGATAAGAGACAATGCTGATGAGATTTATGATCACATAATGAGATTCACAAGCATGCTGTTTTGTAATGAACAGATTTCACAAAACCCTCGGCGTGTTGCACATTGTAGAGTTAGCTCCTTAGTTATGATTTGAAGAAGGAGCTTTGCAGCTAAAGCCAACCTGCTTGCTATTGAAACTGCACTGCTAACCAGAAACAGCAAAGTGCTGACCACAAGGACAAGGTGTGACAAGTGGGTGTGACCGTGATGCCATTGCTTTTGGCTTTGATAGACTTTTTCTTGAGATGTCTACGCACCCCCAGAGCTGTCCTGAAGATGGAATCTACAAGTACCTAGGTAGTCAACTATGGGCGCTTTTGTCGTCAGAGAGGTCCAACATGGCTGTCAAGGTGAGCCAGCCATACATAACTCGAGAACGAAAGCACTTTAGCAAAATCCACGAGTCACATTGCAAGCCATTGTCGTGCTAAGCCTGTTCATACCTTCACCGAGTTTCAGAAGTGAGCGATGGTCTCTGCACCTCGATGGACAGAACGAACGAACGAATGAACGAACGACAGAGCAAGTACCGTAACCCTCGCGCATGCGCCGAGGGTTAATTATTTGCACTGGTTCTAATAAGGCACAACTATACATATGACATACTTTACTATCAAATCTACTATCACTTCTTACTGGCATTTATAGTGATATCTTGTGACTTTGTTACCATGTTCCCACTGCCATCAACACAGTATACAGTAACAGTGATCGCTTCATCTCTAATTGGCACGGTAACACTTGTTTCAGTAGTAACATTGACTGATCCAGTAGATAGTTGTACTGTGTAGTATTCACAGCATTCAGGAGCAACAGAAGGAGGATTCCAGGACAACCGTACACTGCCCTGGGTGAACCTGCATGGTGAGTATGCCCATGAGGGACTGGATGGACCTATAACAATAATGGTGTACAATCAGAAATAATTATAAGCAGTATTTGTGCATACTTTTCAAAGTTATATCAATACTTTGTGGTGCTTCACCATCAGAACACTGGATAGTTGTGTTTTGTATCATATTCTCTGAGGCTGTTGAAGTGTAGACCATAGCATTGGATACGGTCTTAATGTTGGTGAGGGTCATTCTCGTGGATCCCAGTGTACCATTGGCACCAATAATGGCAGTGTCATCAAAACTAAATACTAGTCCACTTGAATTCCGCCACAACAGAAAGCCATTAGAAGTTGTAGTAGTGCATGAAATGATAGCAGGTGTCACTGATCCTCCACAAATAGATAGACCTTCTTCAGCTCGATTGAGAAACACTAACGTCATAATAATAAAATCATAGCATACATGTAATGCACCTATCATTTTCATGACCCAACACAGGGCAAGGCAGAATAATGAAGCCAAACGTAGTGCTGTGGCATAAGCTATACTGCTAGGAAGCTTACCTGTCCCAGACAACTCAATAGTTGGTGCTGTGAAAGTTATTGGCATCCCAGGCCTACTAGTTAGAATTTGTATTACAACTATTTTTAGTAACAAGAGCTTTGCCAACCATTAATTAAATGGGTATAATATCATCTTTTTTATCATTGCGAGAGTTCAAATGGAAAAATTTATAAGGATACATCAAATAACCCACCCTTGAGGAGCGATTAGTTTGTGTGCCAGACCCCATACACCCACTGCAAGCAAAGAGAGAGGGACGGGCTCATACAAGTCATATCTGAAAAAATTTGTTTTTAGGCGTGTTCACCGAGCTGGTAGGTGGAAACGGGGTTAAGTATACTATGATCTCAAATAAGTTGCTTAGTAAGACTAAGAACTGAGTCCAAGCAGCAGTGTAACAGCAGTCAGCTGGATACGACTTACATGTTGGTGTCAACTGTCGAGTACATACAATCTGATAGGAGATACCGGGAATTCACTCGCTTGCAGTAGGTGGGGTTTGGCTGGCCCGCGCTCCCTGGCCGGCCGCTAGGCCCAGGCCCTCCCATGGCCGCCTTGGCCGGCCATTGAATCCTCACATGAGTTTTGACATTCATACATAGGCGCATATTTATTTTAGTCACCTGTGGATTTCGCTAGTTGAGCCAAACAGAACAAGTAGTAAATGTGTCTGAGCATCTTTTCCTCGTCTTTCTAGCAGTGGCGTAGCCAGGATTGGAAAGTATACGGTTATGCACACATGGTTCTGTCCCGTAAACTCCCGTGTACGAGGTGGTGCACAAGTAGCTAGTTACTTATTCATGACGGCGTGGTTAGTCCTAAACAGGGCCTTCGGCCCTAGCTAAAGATCGTTTCTTCATTTCCTCGTTTCCGTTTCTCATTTCCCCGTTCCTGGTTTTATCACCTCCTAGCTTTCTGGTAGAGACCGGATAGCCGCTTTCTGGTAGCCGCTTAAATTTTTGAACAGCTCTGATAAAAAATTACAACTGAAATTATTATTTAATAACTGAAATCAATCTTATAAAACAATCCGATCTTTTTTATGCGATTTATAGGCCTTGATAGCATGCGATTTATCGTGTATTTTTTGCCACTGAGAATTTTTCTCAGTTGGCATGTAATATATACCTTGATCCCTAAACTTGTAGCTGGTATGAAGACTGTATCATTGGAAGTCATTCAACCATCCACTGGACCAGTCTGTCCAGGAAAAGAGGTAATAATAACCTGCACTACAGCAACACCAAGTGCTGTTCATGAAATGACCTTAAATTGGAACTTGCAAGACTCAGTAGCTGGTAATGTGCTGTATGATATCAACAATCCACAATCAGGACCTCAAACACTTGGTGACTTTATCACTACTGCTGTGTTCATAATCACCACTGATAGCACAGTGATAATATCTAATGCCACCTTAAAATTAGCAAGGCTTTCAAACCATAATAATATGGTTGTTTGTCAAAGTCCTCCTCAAGATAATGATCAAACAGCTACCATTACTATAGCAGGTACTCATAAGTAATTATCATACTCTGCAGTACATTACTATACTGGTATAGGTGCTAATATCACACTATTTGGGCTCCAAATCACAGCACCAGCATCACTGACATGGCTACCTCCTCCTAATACTAACTGTGTCTTCAACTTCACTGTCAATATCACCAACAGCTCCTGCAGTATGACTGTGTACAGTAGCAACACTTCACTGATACTGACTGACCTGCTCACTCGTGGACAGAACTACTCATTTGCTGTGGCTGTTACTGACAGTACAGGACAACATGGACCATGGAGTGATCAGCTGAGAACAGTTTGGGAAGGTAAGCTACTTAATCATGCATTCTATGTCTTAATAACCATTAAAAGTCCCTGGAGTAGTTTCTAACATCAGCATTCAGTGGCATAACAAAACAGCTATAATTAAATGGGAAGTAAGCAATAAATAATTGGTCGAGTTATTATTGATTATAATTATACAGCCACCATCATCACCAACCCATCCTCCTGTACTCTACTACAATGTTACTCACAATGTCAGTGGTAATGGCAGTGAGCTAGCATTCAACACTACTACCAATGAAGCTATTCTGAAAGGAGCAAGATATGAAGTAACATACTTCATTTCAATACTTGTTGTCAATGAAATTGGCAAAGGAAAATCAAAAAATATGACATTTACATTCAATAAAACAATCCGAAATGGTAAAATAAAATGGTAAAATATTGATTTCACACAAAAAACATTTTTCTCTCAGACATCAATGAAGCTAAATCAACAGCTGCAGTCATTGAGATGTTCACAACAATCAGTAAAGGTTTAATCTTGCATGTGCATGAACTTAATCTTGCATGTCAGTGGTAGAAGATCCTTCAGTATCTGTAGAACCATCAAAACTAGCACAGGATACTGGTTCTACAAAAATTTACATCATTGCTGGCTCTTTAGGAGCAACAGTTCTGTTAATCTCTCTCTTGGTTGTTGTACCCATCCTTCTTGCACTCATTTGTTCAAAAGGTATAGCTATGATTACTTATTCATTCAATAGTCGATTGATATAGGTCTTCAGAAAGGCTGCAAACAATCCAAATGGTACTTATTATTATGATTTAAATGTTTCTAATCTGTGTATTTTCTCATTACACCAACTACTACATGTACATGTAAGTCATGCGAAGCAAAACGTAAGTGAGCGCTAAATACATTATGACAGCACGTTGTATTACTTGTAATACTTCATCAGATACAAACAGTTACAGTGGACACCACCAAGATTGAGCTGACAGAGGTCACTCAATGTTGATTAATGCATGAATATTATGATGTTGATTTATTTTTAGGAACAAATTTATGATCAGCCATGGTGTCAGCAAGATCAAAGATCACCTTCACCAGAGTATGCACAAGTAGATGCCGCAAATTTTCCAATGGCACCAGTAACAACAACGGTACTATCTGAAGGGAACATTCCTCTGCGTGGCAATATAGCATACGGATTAACTGGAAATAAACGCACAAATTAAAGAGTGCTGCCCAACACATCAGAAACTTCAGAAGGACTTAGAGTAGAGTTAATATTGTTTATGCACATAGTCATTTGTTATTAGAGTTTTGTTACTCAAAAGAAGTGTAAAAGTCTAATTTAAAGTTTGAAAGTAAACAGAAAACATTAGTTACGTTCGCATGATAGTCTTTTAACAAGCACATAAGAACTGAATATGTGATGTTGACAGAAAATAGTCCATAACTTATCAACTAAACAGAAAGTTGTATAAGGTCATTCCATTGAATTTGTTCAAAGTTTAATTAATCCCGTTCATTATAGTTAACGTCAAAGTCGTCTCTTTTCAAAACAGATAATATGACCCTTTATAATAACAACCTGCATGGATAGGTATATGTGCATGACCAGCATAGTATGAGTGCTGCTTTTCAAATGGCAACTCTTTACTCATTGCCGAGTGCCTTAGCGCGAGGCATGTAATCGCGGAGTACTGTGTCGAAATTGTATGTTTGTATATATGTATATATATATGTATATATGTATGTCACGCTTAGGAATGCAATCAGTCCATATGGCGAGGCCCATACTGTAGTATTGTATGCGAGGGCCACGAGGGCAGCAATTGCAAGGCCCCGGGATTGCACGTTCTTTCATAACTACTCGACGTTCTTTCATAACTCGACTACAAAATGGACGATTCGCCTTCCCATCTCGCTTTCCATGCACCGCCCTCATCAGCGAAATGGACGATTCGCCTTCCCATCTCGCTTTCCATGCACCGCCCTCATCAGCGATACTGTGACTGATGCTGCAGCAAGAACTAGGGCTTTGGCGCGGGAGGGGAAGCGCAGACAGCGTGAACTTGAAGAGAGACACCAGTGCTACTCGGTAAAAACATAATCCCGCGCTGTACATGTGTATATACTCTCCATTACAAATAATAGAGCAAACAGACTTTCACACCTTCGAAATTCGTGAAAGGGCTAACAAAAGACTGTCTACAGAAACTGAAGAGCAGGTTATGATTCTTGACTCAATGCTAAGACATTTCATGCTTATGACTCCTCCTTTTCCCGGACACTGTAACCTGCTGATCATGAGATTGTCCCTGCAGCAGATTGTCTCCACTTCATCCCTCTCTGTTTTCAAGAGAGATATTTGTGGCTATTGATCTATTAACTTATGTTGTGTCTTTTCTTTTGGTTGGTACCATGCATTATTACCCGTGCGCAGTATGCGCCAGGGTTATGCGTTTGTGTCCGTCGGTATGTATGTATATATATATATGTGTGTGTGTGTGTGTGTGTGTGTGTGTGTGTGTGTGTCATCAAAAAACACGCTTGTTTACGTCTCACCGCTCGAAATTCTCCACGAAAACACTCTCTACAGCTTCTTCACTGAGTTTATAGTCCTATGAAGACGTTTTCTGTGCTGACAAGCCTTGTTTGAGCGGCTAATCCATGGCTATCTAAAGCTACGTGTTCTTGTAAGAGCACTTACGGTATTGTGGGTGTGTCACCCAACCTCCTATCAATGTCGATGTCCTCACTCAGTCTCACATGTACCGTACGTCAGAGCCAGTAACGTGCGTGTTGCAGTATAAATGCAGGAGTAGTCGTGTTTAGCTCCTAGCTCAGCGCACGGGTATGTGTTCATTAGAACTCTAGTTAAGAATTTTATTTCCGTGCGAGGCAAATACATGCTGTAAGTATACCTAGTATTATCATAGATCAGTATTGTCCTCCCAACTATACTCAATGTTCACACTTTAAGGGACTATTCTTGCAAGAAATAACAATTCGGAAATCAACCAGAGAGTAACATTGTAGTGCTGTAACACTAGAATACTTTCAACTTATTTGGCTTTAACAGTATCAGAAAAAACTTTCAAAAGTAATCTGTTAAATTGGTGTCTAATAAACACAAAAATTATTTACTAGGTAAAAATTTTGGGGTCTCAAATTTTCCTTTGGTATTGTATCACAATCATGAGCAAGTTGGAGAAGATTCTCTGGTTTGGAATTACACTTGGTATATGTCATTTTCATGTAGCTATGTTTATCAATGTACAGTATTCTTAAAACAGGCACTTAGTACAAAGACTGTAACTTTGGAAGTCATTCAGCCATTCACTGGGTCAGTCTGTCCAGGACAAGAGGTCATACTGACCTGCACTGTAACACAGACAGGTGCTGTAACTGAGACACTATTGCAATTGCGGAATGGTTCAACCACTGTACTCTATGATAGTGCTAATCAGGAATCAGGAGCTATCTCACTTGATAGCTTCATCACTACAGCTGTGTTCATGATCACCACTAACAGTGCTGTGATAGTCTCTAATGCTACATTAACCTCAGCTACACTTTCAAACAATAATACTATAATTTCTTGTCTCAGTCCTCTTCAAGATAATATCCAGATAGCTACCATTATTGTTGCAGGTATGATAATTATTATGTGTATGATGATATTATCATAAACTGCAGGTGCAGATAGTATGCCACATGATCTCCAAATCACAGCACCAGTATCACTGACATGGCTACCTCCTCCTAATACTAACTGTGTCTTCAACTACACTGTCAATATCACCAACAGCTCCTGCAGTATGACTGTGTACAGTAGCAGCACTTCACTGATACTGACTGACCTGCTCACTCGTGGACAGAACTACTCATTTGCTGTGGCTGTTACTGACAGTACAGGACAACATGGACCATGGAGTGATCAGCTGATGGTGACATGGGATGGTGAGTACCAGAACTAGTGCATACAGACTAATCTTTGTGTGGATAGTTCTAGGTTTAGTTTCTAATATCAGTTGGAGGCAGCTTAATCAAACCACTATCATTATTAATTGGGACGTAAGTACTCTTAAGCTTTTTGTTTACAAATATTATCAATAATTATTACAAGAAATTAAAAAGATTTCTATCGAAATCAAATGGATGTAGTGATGAAGAAATCTACCACTGGTTCACAATGTAAACCAACAAGGAACAAGCATAGAATGGTAACACGATTGACTTGCTAACAGACCATAGATCCCTACATCAGTGGCTGCTGTGGCCAGACTATAGCTAGTTAAGCTCTTTACTGTTGACTGACACTTTGAATAGAATTCAGCTTGTGACAAAATGTTGATCTTATGTACAGCCACTGATGTAGGGATCTATGGTCTGTTAGCAAGTCAATCGTGTTACCATTCTATGCTTGTTCCTTGTTGGTTTACATTGTGAACCAGTGGTAGATTTCTTCATCACTACATCCATTTGATTTCGATAGAAATCTTTTTAATTTCTTGTTTGTGTCCTTTTTTTCTTTTTAGTGAAGTGCAGTTCAATATCATGCATGTACGGAGAAGTCTTTGTTTCCACCATTAGTTTAGTATTCCTGTTGTTGATGGCTTTTCTTAAATTTGTATCTAAAATTGTTAAGCTGTACGTATCGGGTCTGCCTAGTCGCCTACGCATGCATGCAGTGCAAACGAGCCCCGCCCACACTTGTTGTAGACCTACACAGCGGTTATAATTATCTGGCAAGTGCAGAATGGCGATCCTACACGAGCTTACCGTTCTTCGAAGACTCCAGACAAATGCCGGGTGTGTGTTCTCCGTGATAGTGATCCACACGGCGCAGCGATACTTTAGCTGCTTGGTCACGTGCGCTACCCATTGCTTGGTCACGTGCGTATTGCGCAATCACAATAATGGCGTCTAACACTAAGCTGACAATGGATCACGATCGAGAAATCGCGGGAACTTAGATCGCCGTTACGCTAAAAACAAAGCTCAAAAGGCACATGCCAGGAGAATTTCACGACTGTTCGTGGATGTTTTGGTCTCGGCACTGCTCGCGTAAAGTCGCTAGGCGAGTGGAAGAAAGAAAGAAAGAAGAAAGAAAGAAGAAAACGAAACTCGATTTTCACCGTTTCCAGGTTCGTCACTTTAGTAACAATTTCGAGCAATCTCCTTGCTACTGTAAGATGGGGCAACGCCAGAGAGCAGATCTAAGTGTCTAAAGACGTATAAAATTCAACAACAGGCGAAATATCAGCGTTTGAACGCTAATACATTGTATGTAGCCGCCATCTTGTTTTCTCGTTCATCCCTACATAGGGAGACACTACCGTGTCTCCCTAATAGACACCATCATCACCAACCCATCCTCCTGTGCTCTACTACACTGTTACTCACAATGTCAGTGGTAATGGCAGTGAGCTAGCATTCAACACTACTACCAATGAAGCTATTCTGAATGGACCAAGATACGGAGACACATACTTCATTTCAATATGTAGTGTCAATTCTCTTGGAAAAGGTTCAACAAAAACATTGTTATTATCCATTGGTAAGATAATTTTAAAATTTACTATAACTACCATTTCAAATACAATTGGGATATTATAGGATCTGGTTACTATGAGACTACTACAGTTATCTCTTCTACAACAACAATTGTAGCTAGTCCTTCAGCAACTGAGTCAAGTAAAATAAATGTTGATACAGATGTGACATCGACACCAATCAACATTTGCACAGAGCAGTGTTTCACTGAATGTCAGTCTGCATGTCTATGTTATACTACTGTTTCACATGAGTCATTACCACCTGCAGTATCAGTTGCTGTATTATCCAGTGCAGTATTGTCTATCATTGGTACAACCCTCATCACTAGTCTTGTCTGGTGCTGTGCTGTTAGCAAGATTAGGAACAAAAGAGATGTTGATATCAACCCACACACAGTACCCACCCAACAGGAAACAGTGCTTACACCTTTTCAAGGGAACATTTCTCTGCAAGACAATGTAGCTTATGGACAATTGCAAGTTGGAAGTAGAATCAGAAAGTAACAGTGTAGTGTTACATCATAAATCAATTCAGCCTGTACGTATGGCTTATCAGTAAACAGTATAGTGTTAAATACATTGATGTGAATAAAAGTTTTAATTCTAAGTAAACGAACCAATGGGTCCTAATTTTACTTTCAGTTTCATAGAAAATTTTTGTAAAGACCATCAAATATAATTTATGCCGTTGTTATTAACAATCTAATCCGGAAACATGACCAAGTTACTGGAGCAGTTTCTCTGGTTTGGAATCGTACTAGGTATGAATCATTCGTTATCATTGTTATTATTTTATACGGCAATGCACAGCATTCTTGAAACAGCCATTTGGTATAAAGACTGTAACATTGGGAGTCGTTCAACCATCCACTGGACCAGTCTGTCCAGGACAAGAGGTCATACTGACCTGTACTGTGACACAGACAGGTACTGTTCAGGAATTGTACTTGAATTGGCAGCTACAGTCAGTCCAGTCGTTGTACGATATCAATAATCCACAATCAGGACCTCAAACACTTGGTGACTTTATCACTACTGCTGTGTTCATGATCACTACGAACAAGAGAGTGATAATCTCTAATGCCACATTGCAATCAGCTGTACTTTCAAACAATAACAGTGTGATTACCTGCAAGAGTCCTCCTCAAGATAATGTTCAGACAGTTACCATCACTATAGCAGGTATGAAAGTTGTTCCAGACTATCACGACAAATTATTACTACTGATTTAGGTGATATGCCATTTGGACTCCAAATCACAGCACCAGCATCACTGACATGGCTACCTCCTCCTAATACTAACTGTGTCTTCAACTACACTGTCAATATCACCAACAGCTCCTGCAGTATGACTGTGTACAGTAGCAGCACTTCACTGATACTAACTGACCTGCTCACTCGTGGACAGAACTACTCATTTGCTGTGGCTGTTACTGACAGTACAGGACAACATGGACCATGGAGTGATCAGCTGATGGTGACTTGGGATGGTAAGATAATACTAATTATACAATTTCAATTGTTTTCACCTTTATTGTGATTATGAAAGTTCCAAAATTAGTTACTAATGTTAGTTGGAGGCTTAATCAATCAAATATTATTGTTGATTGGGAGGTAAGCAATATCTGCAATGATCTTTATGATAAATAATTTATTATTGTTATTACAGCCACCATCATCACCAACCCATCCTCATGTACTCTACTACACTGTTAGTCACAATGTCAGTGGTAATGGCAGTGAGCTAGCATTCAACACTACTACCAATGAAGCTATTCTGCCAAATGAAGCTAGTTATGGAGAAACATACTATTTCTCAGTATGTGCAGTGAATGATGTTGGAAAAGGAAAGGTTGAATATTACACAATATCATTCGATAATGGTAAAAAATGCATGTTCGCAGTTTGGACAATAATTATAAGTTATTCACAGGAATCACGACTATCAGTGGGCTGTTTACAACAATCTGTACAGGTAGTTTTAGATCATGTGCACTTAATGTTGTTGGAAAAGGAAAAGTTGAAAATTACACAATATCATTCGAAAATAGCATGGCAGTGAGCTAGCATTCAACACTACTATCCCTCTATAACGGACACTTACTGAATCACAAATATAACCCACATAATGTATAACAAACGCCTGACCAGAGGACACCCTCTCTATAATGGACAATGTTCGTTGGTCCCAATGGAGTCCGCCTTAGAGAGGTTCCACTGTATTCTGAATGGAACAAGACATGGAGAGTCATGTTTAATTTTAATTTATGCAGTTATTTCAGTTGGAAAAGGATTGATAACAGCTGTTATATGCTTCATTGCTATAACAATACATGTACACTGTAATATTATTTTTGAATACCGGTTTTTTTTTCTTTGCATAACAGTTGTCTCTCAGTCTCCAACATCAATTGTAGCTAGTCCTTCAGCAAATGAACCAGGTGAGATGGATACAGTAAATGATCCTCATTGGTAGCATAATAGTGAATTCCCTATTATTCACTCATCATCTTTGAAATTCTATTCTTTTATCTTTGACTTTAACATGATTATGCTATTTTGTGTTTCTTTTAGTAAATAAATTATTGTTACTTTCGATACGTACTTATTCACTACGTACATGCAGATGTGACATCAACTCCTTCAATCAACATTGGTACAGAGAAGTGTTTTACTGAAAGTTAGCCTGCATGTTTAACATACTACTGGTTCACAAAGTGACTTCTACACTGCAGTATCAGTTGCTGTATTATCCAGTGCAGTATTGTCTATCATTGGTACAACCCTCATCACTAGTCTTGTCTGGTGCTGTGCTGTTATTAAGATGAGAAAGAAAAGAGACAAGAATACTGACCCATGCACAGTACCCACCCAACAGGAAACAGTGCTAACACCTTTTCAAGGGAACATTTCTCTGCAAGAAAATGTAGCTTATGGACAAGTTGGAAGTAGAATCAGAAAATAACATTGTAGACTGGTAATGGAGTAAACAAGACTTTTCAAATAGAGTGTTGAATACTGAAATCAACATGTAATTCAGTGATGAAAGTTCAGTTAGTCTTTTCCACATGTATCAGTAGCTTGTATGCTTTTTCATTGCTGTTTTGGTAACAGTCTAACTCTTTACAAGAGCAGACAATTTCATCTGTGTACATTATGAAGAGATGTCTAATACATGCCTATAGGTGAGATGTCTCTATTTTGAATGATACACTAAACTATGAGATTGTATATGTCAACTAAAAAAGCCAAAGTACAGAAACACAAAATGCAATTGTCATGACTATGACAACAGCTTTCACATCATCCGATGAAAGCAGTGTAATATAGTACATCAGTTTTTGCGATGATTTATCTGCTTTGTTCAATTCTAAAAATAAAAATAAATACATTATAAAGAACTATGCAGATAATAATTGCTAACATACCTTGACAAGCTTGAGCCAGAGCCACTGAAGTGTGAAAAGTAAAAATTCACAAGTTACTACTATCATTGCAACATATTAACCTGCAGAAGCTGATTGTGATCCGCTAACTCCGGCAGCATTAGTGATGGTGACAGTAGCATTAATGATTTCAATGGCTGGGACAGAACAGATCATTGTTTGCGTATCACTGGTCTGGTTAGTTGATGATGTAGTACAGGTTACAGTTGACTTGGTTATTGGAGGCATACATATTTCTTTGTATAAACTTTTAGATTCCAATAATACCTGCACATATAATTATAACAAGACAAATGCAACATACTTGTGAAGTAGTAGGTCATGCTGAAAGCAAGTTGAAGTTACCATTACAGGCCTACTTAAAGAATTTACTACTTGACTCACTGGTGAGATCTTGTAAGTTGCATTGAGATCGCATGAGCTGTCTAGAGGTTCTATTGTGACTCGTTCAATGGAAATGTCTATAAACAATCAAATTTGACGACTCGCTCATGACAAAATATAAATAAGTCTACACGTCATTAGTAGAACAGGTGCTGAGGTTATGATTACTTCTTACTGGTATCAATGGTCATCTCTTGTGTCTGTGTAACTATATCTCCACCATGATCTACACAGTGCACAGTAGCAGTGATTGGTTCATCTTGTTCAATCGGCACGGTAACACTTGTTTCAGTGATGAATAGTGATCTTGTCAACAGCTGAACTTTGTAATATTTACAGCATTCAGGAGCGACAGAAGGAGCATTCCAGGACAACCGTACACTGGTCTGAGAGAACCTGCATGCTGAGTGTGCCCATGAGGGACTGGATGGGCCTATAGTATACGTAGCTTATTATACATTACACAGGCATGCTCCTTACTCTTAATGTAGATATCAATACTTTCTGATGCTTCACCATCAGAGCACTGGATGGTTTTATTCTCTAGTATGTTGTTCTCTGTGGCTATTGAGGTGTAGACAACAGCATTGGATACCGGATCAACACTGTTGAGGGTCATTTTTGTTGATCCCAGTGCTTTATTGGTACCAACAGATGTAGTGTTATCAAATGCAAAGCTCATTCCTTGATCATTTCCCCACGAGAGAAATCCATTCTTAGTTGTAGTGGTGCATTTAACACTAGCCGTCATTCCTCTGCAAGCAAGCACTCCTTCTTCAGCTTGCTCGACAAACACGAACCCCAAAGTTAGCTGAAGTAAACCAGCAAATACAGCTACCAGAAGTCTGCTTTGCATCTTTACAGAACGGACGTCGTTGTTGACCTGGCAAATTTTTTTATCATGACATTCATGTGATCAGGAGCTTCGGTTCATCAGTTACCATAGTGCGGCGTGCCAGACACCATGCATGCCATGAATTCACGAGTAAATTCCAGTTCAGAGCTTGCTAGAGAACAGGCATATTCATCGAGGAGCTTCCAGCATAGCTTCAGTAGGTGCGGCGTACATCTATCTACATGAGGGGGTGAGCTCGGTTGTTGCTGTTATATAACCAGCTTAGAGTACATGTACTAAGAGCAGCAAGGGAACATCAACACACCCCTTACAGGCTAGCTCATAGCAACGACATGCTGCTACCCTTGCTCACTTGTCTCCTCGTGAAAAGTAAAAATCATCGAGTACATTACTTCAGAGGATCCCAGTTGCCGCACACTTATGACTAATAATTATTATTATAATCGTCAAATTGATTATTATGAGTCTGGTTATCAAAGTGGTAATTTACAACGAAAAAGAACACTCAGCACAAACAACATAAAATTATACAAACCTAAGAGTTTAATATAAACATGATTGGTGCCAAAAATACTATCTACTACACCTCTGCTTCGTACTCGTATAGGTTCGGTCTCGCAGCTCCCGTGGGAGATTCTTGCGATAATGACGATCTGTTTGACAACTCGTTTGAGTCTGATGATACACTCGAGCCGTCTTTGAGAATGCTCGCTCTCTTATTATCGTGTCTGGTGCTGTTCCACTCCTTGGGCAGATCACCGGGCAAGTCAACTTGGGCGGTATCATGTCTCAAGTTCTTGACACACACAACTATCAACGCTATAGCGATGATCATGATCACTACTATAAGAGCCAAAGCAACTGCTGCGGAGGCAATGATGACAACACTGGCAGCTGTTGGATCTGGAGGGAAAAAAAAAACCATCATAAGCTTGGGTCCATACGAGAAAAATTTGTGCAGCTGCATTTTGCCGGTTTTTCCTTCAGTACGGAGAAACTGAAGGACTTCACCTCAGTATTATTTTCAAAAGACAAAGAAGCTTTGAGATACTTTAGAGTTTGAAATTAGGCAAAATGGAGTAGGTATCAGATTTCTTTAGCATCACTAAAAGTACTTTTCAACAGTATTTGCTACTTACCGGGAATAGTGAGTAGTGGTTGAGTTGGGGTTTCCATAACAACGGACGGCAATACATTACTGACAATACTAGTACGACTAGGCTGGTCTGATACACTGGTAGACAAGACAGAAATTACACGAGAAGTTGTGGATACCACAGCAACAATGGATGAAGTGGTTGAAGTGATAGCGGCCGCAGAGGAACTTGAGAGTGACAGACTGCTAGTCGTAATGCTACTAGTACTAATGCTGATGATGGGAGTGAAGGAATGAGTGGGCATGATGCTGGACGTAATTTGAAGATCGGCTGAGGAAGTCTGTGGCACTACTAGGCACGAAGAAAAATGACAGTGAAGAAGTGCGTAAGGTGTCACAAGACATGAAGAAGTGTCACATACACTGCGCTGGGACTTCAGCTTTGCTGCGAAACGATTTTAGCACAAGCGACTTTAGTGATGCTAAGTTTAAAGTATTATGATAAAAACACAAAACATACCGTAGACCAAAAATTCCTAATCAAAAAGCATAATTATTTTTCGAATTCAGTTCAAAATTTAAATTTTTTTAAAGTTGAATTTTTTTTTGTAAAATAAATATTTTTTTATCTACGGTATGTATTGATGGTTGGGTCATGCAATCACAGTTTAGCTGAAGACCCATTGCACACAGACACACAGCACACACTGTCTACTTACTTTGCGGAGAAATTGAAGGAGTGACATTGGTGGGTGCTAAGAGAAAGAGAAAACACGTTAAAATGGTTTCGTGTCAGATTTTTAAACTAGACCAACCTGTTTCTATGTTGACTAGTGCAGGCAGGCTGAGACCAGCTGTGTTGACAGCAGATATACTAATGGAGTAGTTAGTGTCTGCTTCTTCAGCTGGTACAATGTACTGGAGGCCGCTGATGTTGATTGATGTGATGTTCTGAGGAAGATCTACAGGATGGTAGGTTATCACATAGTGAGTGACTGGCGTCTGCTTGTGCGAGTCAATGGGAGGAACCTGGAGAGGAGAAAAAAGATTAACTACTGCCGATACTCAAAACAACATTTCAATGTCCCACCCTCTAAGCCTATCTAGCATTTGAACTATGTTGTCTTACCTTCCATGTGACCAAAATTTGAGTGACTGGAAAATTTTTCGTAACAACCTCCACTGGTGGTCCTGGAACTATGGTTGAGAGAAAAAAAACAATAGTTGACTTTGAAATACACATTTGTAGACCCGTACTGACCTTGTGGAGCTGCTGTTGTGATCTTAAGAGGCTCCACAGTTCTGTTGCCGGCTCCATACTGGTTGATACCGACGACATTGACACGATAAGAGGTCTCGGGATCTAAATCCACAAAAGTATGCTCAAATACGGTGACAGGGTTGGCAATGAGTTCGTGCGAGAGAGTCTGATTGCTCTGCGAGTCGATTAAAGTTACGTTATAGCTTGTGAGGGGACCGCTCTTGGGTAGTAGCACTGACGACCACTTTACAGTGACGCTGCGAATGGTAGAATTGGTTTGAGTGAGTGGGATCGCTGGGGGGCGCCCATCTGAGGAAGAAAGAGTCAGTGGTCACAACAATGGTGGGTGGAAGATACAAATTTGAAGGTATATGTACACAGCCAACTCCTAGACTGGGCACCTTATGAGGTTTCTAGGCTACCCACAGTCAGTCACAGTGTCTCCGAGAGGGACTACCTATTGACAGCTGCTACAATAACCAGAACTTGTTCTCTCACAGTACTATCCCATACACAACACACCACAGCACTTACATCACCACTGTGCCCAAACTGTTGACAAGATAGACTGGTAAATTCCAGTTTGACAGCCATATTTTATAAACAGATGTAACAACATAGGAAAACAATCATGGACTCAGTTCAGTTGTTTGTCAACAGTATATTACTAGACTCAAAACAAAGGTTATTGTGGAGGAGGCAACTAATTGCTACCACACAATAGACAATAAGCTTAATTCACTGCTAATATCTTGAAACCATACCAGGCTTAGATGACATAGAGCTACTAGTAAGTTTGTTATCTTAATTTTACTCAAAGCTGAGAGAACATGCACGTGATGGTTATCGTCACACAAAGAACAAGTATTAAAGAAGACAGAGAGTGAAGATAAGGAAAGGGAGAGTGAGTAAGAGAGAGAGAGAGGTCAGTCTTACCAGCCACAACTAGGTTAGCAATGGTGCTGTTGATTCCTAGTCCAATGCAGGGACTGCCGTCTTTTGGGCAGTCAGCTACTTGGCAGTGCAGTGTCATACCATTATCAGGCAGTCTGATATTGCTCACTTCCACAGCAGTGGGTATGTTCAAGGGTCCACCATCAGTCAATACGAAAAATCTTGGCGGGGCTGCGAATACGTCAAGTTGGACGTCGTCGATGTACATAATTATTTGAATCGGTGATGAAGAGTTTGTTGTGTTCGAAATGCCTTCTGCTCCACAGCTAAACCTTGTAGTAGAGCCAGTCGGTAAGAGATATCTATCCTGCGGTTGCACTGTGAAGCTAACATTTGAGAAGCCTGAGAGAGAGAGAGAGAGAGAGAGAGAGAGAGAGAGAGAGAGAGAGAGAGAGAGAGAGAGAGAGAGAGAGAGAGAGAGAGAGAGAGAGAGAGAGAGAGAGAGAGAGAGAGAGAGAGAGAGAGAGAGAGAGAGAGAGAGAGAGAGAGAGATAAGTTAATTTCATTGCACTTTTGGGTAACAACGGATTTCAACAGAACACATGCAATTACTACGTGAAGACAATTGGTTTATTGATCACAACAAATCCTGATTAATCGTGTTACTATGATGGATTTGGTTAACATGCACTCTCAGCTGACCGCATATTTGGATTGGTGGGCAAATGTCTCCCACAGCCAGACATAACTAATGCACCAAAATGGGAAGCATGGCTCTGGCACGCCACAAGCTACTACACACAAACTGCCTACAAACAAAAACTTCCGGAGACACATTTCAATAGATAGAAAACACACCATTATACATGTAGCTAGATTCTAAGTTTAATGCCTTTATCATTAAAAAATCGATTTTCACAGCTGTTTAGAGCACATAGAAAGACGCACATACATGGACTATATTACCCACCACAGAGTATGTAAACATTGATCCACACCTAGTCTATGATAATAACTGAGCTCAGACCAATCAGCTAGTTAGCTATTTTTAGTATTTAACACCACAGCAGTCTAGCAGGGACCTAACCAGGAGATGAGTACAGCAGTGCTATGAACATCAAACCAGAGGTCATTCAAAGGTCATCTCAGAACAGCACTTGGGACATGTGACCAGAAACAGAACCACAATGACAAAGAAACTAGGATGTTGACAGATGATGCTCACATCCTCTCTGTGAGGCAGTCAGCATTCATCAGATTGCAAATATTGACTAAGCTTGACATACACTTTGTATGTGTAATTGCGGAAAGATAAAATCAGTGAACAAACCGAAGTTCACTAGAAATGAACTACAGAGTTGTTACAGTAGTGTGCTCAACATGTAATGATAAGAAGGGCGTACTCTCTTACTCTATCCACTGGCACACGACCCAATTGACACAGCAAAGGAACCGTTACCCATATCACAACACAGGCACCACGCCATTACTACAACGCCTTGTGCACCTAGATTATCTACTTGAGATAGCAATTTCTAACCTAAAGCACCTGACCATAACCAAAAATGACCTTATTCCAACCTGCATTGCCCATTGGAATAGCAATGGGAAGTCCAAAGTGGAATTGAAACCTTTTGAAATTGACAAAACAACAGCAACACAGTGTCCGCATCTGTTAAAGTTGAATCACAACACAACAGTTTCAGTTTAAGTCACACGTTACGCAATGTTGTGATCAAACTATGAAGATCACTACCCACCAGCTGTAGTCATCATAACCAGCAAACATATTAGGTGTAATGTTAGTTCCACTACGCTCTGTATAGCATTCCAAAACGTGACTAAATCGCTCTCTGTCCGTGTAGGGTAAAAAGTTGATCAACATTAAAATCACCATCTAAGCCAAGAAACACACCATCTCCACGCATAGAAGCCCCTTAAACAAGCAGGTTATCAAAACACGCGCCATAACTCATCTAGATGCACAATAGCGATGTAGCATGATAGAATTTCTATTTTGAATTCTGTTTAAATTAGTTTCCTATGAGCGACAATAAACAAACTCCCTGGAGACAAGTGACTACGCACTTTGTGACCCTGTCGTGTTGTTAACCTGACCAGCTACGTGTTAACACGGATGACATTGCATTGTTGTTCTTCTACATCAGTATCAAAGTGAGATAATACCGGTCACAGTAAGGCAACTGCTCTTATCTGAGGACAAAGACGGCATTACATTGCTGTTGACCTACACCAGTATCGAAGTGAGATAATACCACTCAAAGCAAGAAAACTACTCTTATCTCGAGATCTACACAACCTGCACAGATACAGTCTAAGAATCTATTACACAGATTCACGTCACAATAAATTAGTTCCTACAACGCATGACAGCCAAGAACAGCTCTTCTATTGTTCTAAATCAATCGTAGACACTCAGTGGAGCCAACAACAACTGTAGAGTGTTGACCACTGCCTGGTGTGTGCATCAGGGAATAGCACAGTAGTCTGTTGAGAATAAACAAGTCAAAATGCACCAGCCGACTAATCTATTTAGACAAACAGTACACAATACCACAAAGTAGCAGATGGACACAGCATAATGGATACCAACTTAATATTAAATACAAATGGAACGAATTAGTGTCTGACACTACAGTGGGGTTGTAAATCACTATTTTTGGTACATCTTTATTGCATACCGAGAAGCTGGTCAGTCACTCGTTCACTCTTAGTTAGCACACACACTATCCCACTTACTCACATCTGATTTCCTTTGAGATGACACTACTATGAAACTAGACACTCAAAAAGGAACTCAATCATTGGTCTTCACACTCTAACACACAGTCAGCCAAACCACTACTCTGCTGCTTGTGCACAAGAAGACATAAGAACCAAGGCGGCTTAATAAAAGAGCGGCAAATTAGCAAAACATTCATTTTGCAGCTGCCAATGCTTACAGTAGAAGAATATCAAATCAGTTGCTTAATCACAAACTGTTATATAAATATCATCTACAAAGACCATTATTTATACAAGATTCAGTTGAGTTTAGAGTCTAGTGAATGTTTGCCCACTGAGCTCATAGCTGGTATATTATAGTACAGTGCATTGGTATAATAAGACCCACGCAATATGTACAGTGTTTGCCCACTATGATCGTGACAGAATGCAAACCCCAGCACACGACTGTATTCTGTTGGCTGTCAACTAAGACTATACACTACACTAGCCGTTGCGTGCATGCGTGTGCGCAACACGATCTCTAAATCCCTGAGGGCTTCTGAATAAAGTGATTCAGATCAAAGCAAACACCTACAATGGACGTGCACTGCCAAAAATTAGTTTTTAGTGCTCCATACACACAAGATTGAGTGTGCTTTTGTGAGCAAGAATGGTGACATGTATATATGAACAGAAACCATTAGGCAACAATTCAAAAACTGCATTCAATGAAAATGGATTTTATAGCTTAAACCAATGTCACCTAATGAACAAACAACGGTCACCTCACGAGTTCGACACAGTTCTGTGTCTACTGCCCACACGGTCCCCCGTGGTTACCAAAACAGTAAACAATCATGAGAGCACATGATCCAACATGGGACAAACATACACGAATACTACCACGCAAAAAGTAAACCACAACACTGAGACTACGTAACTACCAAATATGCTACACATTGCAACAATCAGGTTTCTCAGTAGTAAAAAATGAATACTTAACTAGAGTTAACGAGGTGGATTATCAATACTTGTTCCTAAAATAACACTCCACTCTAAAACACAAAACCGATAAGCCCGGTCAGGCACAGTTTACCTAAGGCAGGTAGTACCTAATGGAGCATGAACAGAGAGAACAGGCAAACTCTCATTATATCACCATGAGAACCGTACACAACAAACTACAAAAGAGCCTCAAAGCATTCCTCGTCAATGCTTCACTTCACTCTCCCCCGAGCTTTAGTCTACACAATCACGAGGTGAAAAACTAAACCAACCGTAGATTAACTACTTCCAATTCCAAATATGCATCAACATTGAGTAGAGACAGATGTGAAGCAAAGGAACTCAGCATCTAGTTAACAGGAACCCAATCTAACATAGACACACCAAAAATTGCACAGAAATTCGACACCTGCTATGAATGGTTGTCCATGCTCTGACAAAGGAGCAGGACACACACGTAATTTCTACATCTGGTGACTTAAAATGGTGTGTTGTCAAGCTATCTCCAGCAGGTGAAGAATGTAACAGACTATGAATACACTTATTAAGCTACAGGTACTGAAAATTTGAATTTGTTATGATCAAGCACAGAGAGAGAGTAACCACACCTAATATCAGTGATTATTGGCAGAGCTATGAACTAGGTGATTCTGATTGAGTCAAAGAGATTGATGGAGACTTATAAATTAGTCCCAGACGCTGACACCAAGGAGGCCCATTCATGGTAAAAGTGATGAATTAGATTGACCACAGCAAATGAAAGGGAGGCAGTTCTGGAAGAATATTCATGCTGGTAATGTGCACATACCAGAGCTTGGAAACGTCCCCTGGAGATTACCAGGGGACACTAACATAACCTATTAGCTGAGAACAAACAAAGCTACAGGTTCTATATACCCCACACAGTGTATACACTGGCTGAAAAATAACAAATGCATGATTAAAAAGGAGCTACTGCAAGTGGCAGTGTGTCCACAGAAAAAATACCCAAAATAGCTGTGCACTGCTGCACATAATGATTTTGAAATAACACAGGATTAACTAAGCGTACAATTCCTGACATTACTAAGCAACCATTTCAACCAGCAACCAACTATTTCATGGGCAATCAATCATGCAATTGCTTGTGTGATCAGCAAAGGGGCCGGAGTTGCTTATAAAACAACAGATCGATAGTTGCTATAACTGAGCAAGCTAGTCTATAAAGGGGTATATGCTGCACATGCTTGGATTACAGTAAGCCCCTCCTTGTTGATGAGAGGTGGAGACTATAATAATGAGAGACTATAATGGTGGGGCAGTTCTGAGAAGATTACCTATAAGTATAGCTATGTAGATAAGTCCCAGGAAGATGATAACAAGACCACACCTGGTAAGTGAAGGAACTCTCTATGATCAACCAGACATAACAGAGGAACATGCTTCCATTATAATGAATCACTATAACAGCCCAAAAGGAACCAACTGTCACAACAAGGAGCAGAAGAAGGGTATCCACGGGTAACACAAGCAGTGTGTATGACAACAAAAGCTCTTGGATCTGGTGCTGAAGGGAAATGGAGGTTTGGACACCTGGCTGATGACTCAGTACTGGTCACCTGGTCACACAGTCCTTATCTTGCATCACAAACCACATAGAACACAATCTGGTTCAACTGTTTTGTTAGAAATAGACAGAGGGGCTGGATAAAAGCACCTTGTACACAAAAGGTTTTGAACTATAGGCTTGCTATCTGTCTGAGCCCTACCACTAACAAAATTCATCTTAGTTTCGAACACAGGAAAGGATCATTTTCTTGCCACAGAGGAAGCTTGTCAAATGACACAAAGCAGTGACTTCAACTCCAGACACTGATAACCTCTCAGCATCATATCAAGCCAGCCATGTTCAGACTGTCAGAGAACACTATGTTGCACCATCTTAGGAAGGTGTCAACACATAGCCACTAGCTTTATCACACAACCATTGTAAACCTACAACCCAAACAATCAAGCAAGCTCATAATTAGTCTGAGAACTATATTCAACACAGTTTAACAGCTATCTATCTGTCTGAGTATTTGAATAACTGTTAAAGTGCTATGTCTAAAGGAAGGTTATTTGCATCAATGTCTATGTTGTGATCCAATTGTTCCTGCAGCTGTGAATCTAAACTACCCATAATAATTATCATCTGCAGCTAGCAATCAACTCCTGTCGTGATCAAGCTTCCTCCTACAAGCACAGCTACAAGATGCTCTGTCTAGCTGCGGCGTCAATTACACACAGTCATTATCCTCTACCTACCTTGTAGCTACTTCCCTCTGCTCTTTGAGGGTGACCATTTGTCACCTCTAACCAGACACCTTCCCACTGACTAAGTGTAAAGCAGTTATCATCTGCTATATTTGTGCTGTGAAAATGCAATGCAGCTACACAAGTACTAATAGGTTCATGTGTTGTGGTAAACACACTGCATACTAGCACTCCTACTTGCAATACCATTTACAAGTTTATTGCAGAGGCATTCCAAACAAACAGTACACACGTTGATTGCGGTACATAATGTCACTCAGAGAATAAAATTAGCACCAAACACAAACTGATCTGTACACTACATTTGAATGCAGATGTTGAAAGCAACTGCTTTGAAAATAGACCATTTTCAATAGCCATTTCAAAAAACTAACAGGAAACTTGAAAACAAGCATTCTGTCCTAATCACAACTCAGACTAATTCACCGCTACCTCACCTGGTATGCTTTGCTGCCATGTTCTTGACACTAGTAATACAACGACTAGCAAGCAGCTAGTGACTGTTCTCAGCAGCATGGTGCCGGGTGATCGATCGTGTGATTGAGGTTGCCTCGGGTGATGGTGGTAATGGCGCGTTTGCCGCACACAAGTTTGTGCGAGTCTCGTTCCTACTCGGGTAGCTGGCGCTTGCAGCAACAGGTGTGTATATGCACTTTAAGCCTTGTTCTGTTGTCTTTGCTCGCACCACGTTATTTTGATATAATCTGCTTGCAGGTGTTCGATCTTTCTTCCGGAGGCGTGGTCACCGAGAAGGTCACGCATGTCATCATGCATTGCTGTGAGCGAGTTGAGTCGCGAAACTGTGCCTAAGCCATAATATCATTTCGGCATAACTATCTTCACTCGTCTAGGCTACGTATACATGAGCCAAGTCTCGGCTATACAATATTAGAACAATTAACAGTTGGCAACACCATACTCACACTGACTAGACTAATACAGTCACAGAATTATAACTTTATCAGCAAACTCGACGTTCTGTCGTGTCAACAGGTAGAATCTCTAACAAACATGGTTCCATTGAAGCTGTAATCCCAGTCATAGTTCCCTGACTGACCAGTTACTCCATAGACATTATAGACTAAGTAACGTAGTCTAACATCTCTCGACGACATCAATGCATTGAACCATTCGAATTTCCCGCGACCGCGAAACCAGCGCGCGCGCAAAACACGCGCCCGCGGGAAAAAGGAGCGCGTTTATGATTAGATAAAGATTATTGAGGTGTATGATGTAAAACAAACTGAAAGTGGATATTATACACGTAATTGATGATCACATAACACAAAATAATACACAGGCATTGATTGTATAATATGTTCTGAAATAGACTATAGAGCAGGAGCTCTGCAGATGATGTCGGAAAGATGCTCCCTCACTTTACGAAAAATACGCTTGAATTCAAGGCCATCACCCTGAAGAAAAACCACAGACATAAACATTGTGTTGCATTTTGTTACCTTAGTTCTTCTGAATTCAACTAATAGTAGGTCAGAACGCAGCTCGTAGATAACGCTCTTGAACACAAGCGGCTGCTTACGCTTGTCCACAGTTGTCACCACAAGACTGGTCTGTAAATGAGCAGAACAAAAAACATTTTAGCAAGAAGGCCGGAAAAGGAACACTTCTCTTTGATACACAATCTCACTTCATTATGTAACTAAAACACCAAGGTATCATTTTTGCTCCACAATTTACTTCTCCCACTAGCAACAATTTTTAAAATGAACCACTTTCTCCTTCAAAGAGCAAACAGTGCTTCCAGGTTAAAGAGACCACTATTGTGGATTGTGGTTCCTTAGTCGCAAAATGGTACACATGCAGGTATAATGCTGCTACTCATAGAAAGTGTACATCTACCATTGCTTAGCTTCTGAGAACCGCTGTATCTGTAAACGAACATATTATGACAGATGGTAAATCATGACCAGTGGTTTTACCACCAGTCATGATTTACCAAATAGCAACTAAGCTGCCATTTTGCAACCAGCTGCCATCTTACTGTTGTGAAGCTCCATCTGCACTAAGCTGGGAATGGAGTATTACTTTGAGTCAAAAACATATACTCAGCTCTGCTCAGCTCACAGAATAGTTGAAGTTTCACAACAGAAAGTTTTGGAGTTTATCTCTTGTGCTGTATAGTGTTGTACCAACCAAAAATAAAAACTAGAGTTTTTTCAGTGTCAAAAGTGTTTAAGCTGAAATTATAGAATCCTTGGGAGTAAAGAAATCCTCTTTTGCACTGAATAGCCAAATGCCTGTAGTTTATACTCGTTTTTGAATTGGCGCTCTAGCTTGAACGATGCGTGATCGCACTCATCTGAAAGCTGGTCGACAGCTTATTGATGACACATTTCCATCCACAAGCAGTTGGCAGCTTAAAATGACGAGAGCCTTCAATCTCGTTCGAACTCAATCTAGTGAGGTGGCTTAACAGCCAAATTTGCTGATTTGGGGACGAAGTGGATAAAAGCACCAAACTTTCAGGATATTATCTATAGGCCTTATGAAGTAATTTTAAGATGGGAGCCAACAGATCTTTTCTAATTTACCAGAGAAATTAATAGTAGAAGTTTGACCACAATTAATGAATATTCATCGCAAAATGTAAGTGAATACAATTAAAATGTTTTGAATATCATTAAAACATACATGAACAAGTAGTGAATTTGATTAATTATTGTACATGTACATGAATTGTTAATAAACTTCCAATTAGACTTCTGACAGCTAAATCTATGTTAGAATTCATTCAATGGCTTTATTATGCATGCCCTAGGCAGTGACAATAGATTTGGTAATCCAACTTGGACAGACTTGGTTAAATTCCAACTCAATCATAGCAAGCGAGCACAAGAAAGACATATACTGGGGAAGATTGCACAGGCTGTAGCATTATGAGTATTACTACACTGAGGTTTGGTCATCTAACCTACAGTAAGATGTCAGTGCAGTAAGTCTTTCTTGTGACTATTTTTGTCTATGGCATAATTATGCTTGTTGTTATAGAGCTGTTTGTAACATAATGGAGAGATTGCTATCACCACAAAGTAGTTCTTTATCTAAAGGACTTGTACTTATCATACAGAATCGCTTTACATAGAACCTGAGAGACATACCTCAGCGAGCTATAGGAAAGTCTATGTATAGTCTCAGTTTAGAAGCAGAAGCAAGAGAGATTGTTTGTAGAGCTTGTAGACTTTAAACTAAGCAGTTGTACATAATATTGAACTTTCATGAAGACTGATTACATTGAAATTAATTTTAATCACAGTACTAATCCGATCCTGGAGTGAACTTGCTTCAAAGTTATATAGAACTAATGAATTACTAGTTACAGCTCCACACGCACGTATGAGTAAAAGCTATGGGCAGTACAACAGCAGATAAAGTTGTACTATGCAGAAACTCTTTCAATTCCATTCTAATTGTTAGTATCAGACAAAGGTCGATAACTGGATAGTTATAGTCATCAATAGAGACTAACTTTAAACTTGGGCCTGCACTACTTTGTGGTGAAAGCAATCTCTCCATTTTGTTACAAACAGCTCTATAATAACAGCAAGCATAACTATGCCATAGACAAAAGTAGTCACAAGAAAGACTTACTGCACTGACATCTTACTGCAGGTTAGATGACCAAACCTCAGTGTAGTAATACTCGGGGAGTATTGAGCTGCTACAGCCTGTGCAATCCTTCCCCAGTATAGGTCTTTCTTGTGCTCGCTTGCTATGATTGAGCTGGAATTTACCCAAGTCTGTCCAAGTTAGATTACCAAATCTATTGTCACTGGCTAGCCTAGGGCATGCATTATAAAGCCATTGAATGAATTCTAACATAGATTTAGCTGTCAGAAGTCTAATTTGAAGTTTATTAACAATTCATGTACATGTACAATTAATCAAATTCACTACTTGTTCATGTATGTTTTAATGATATTCAAAACATTTTAATTGTATTCACTTACATTTTTCGATGAATATTCATTAATTGTGGTCAAACTTCTACTATTAATTTCTCTGGTAAAATACAAAAGATCTGTTGGCTCCCATCTTAAAACTACTTCATAAGGCATATAGATAATATCCTGAAAGTTTGGTGCTTTTATCCGCTTCGTCCCCACAATTTTGCTAAGCCACCTAACTAATCGTGCGACGATTGCATTAGGCAAAGAGCTTCTAGCCCTCCACAAAGAGCTCTCTACTCTCACAACAGAACTGCTATTGTAGTGGGTGTGGTTCCTCATGACATACAGGTCTCAGTGACGTAAGAAACATGGCGCTATTGTACTAGCTTCGATGGGAAAGACGCTCTAGTTGCTGGTGTAGCTTGCATATTCTATCGCTTGGTCTTGTAATCCACATCAATGCACAACATAACAGCATGTATCAATTTTTGTGTGCATAATAGCTACATACCACAATAAAACAAAAAGTGACTCTCTAAGCTGGAAGCACTGCACTTAGCCCAAGTGCAATAACGAGGAGAGATAGCTTCCCTCTTTCTAATATTTCACTAGCTGTTGCACTGACCTCGTCTGCACTAGTTCTGGCATCGTATTCGAGAGCCTTCATGACATGACGAAGTTTTCTCCAGACTTTGGCACTGCTCTGAGTTGTGTAGAACCGAGTCATTCGAAGAGATAGCCGCTGAAACTGGGTCTATAAGAAGCACAACAAACAACATGGAGAGTAGTGTATAAACTCTAGCAAGGTACAAAAATAAAAGCTCAGATAAAATTATAATGAAAGGTTTGAAACTTGCCTGTGACGCTCCTGGTGTGCAAGGTATCTGAGTGCCGATGATAAGTTCGTCAAATCGTGATGGTTGTGTGAAGCTCTCGACTAGAACACCTCCAGTTGCTGCATCACAGCCGTCTGTGAAATCCTCCCCAGGAGTAGGCTGAGAGGAGACCACAATACTAGAGAGAGGGAGAAATACAGCACTAAGATCAGCTGTGAGTAATTTTTAACGCAGTGGATATTTTTACGGTACCGTAATCCTTGCATGCCTTGCTAGTTTACAGAGTTTATTCACCTAACAGTACTAAACCTCAATTTGAAACTAAAACTAAACATAATTATTGTTTAGCTAAATACCAGTAAAAATTAAGTTTGAGAAAAAGATACACAGGTCTTTGGACATCTACATACGAACCACCACTGGATTTGCTGACCAAAAAAGTCTACGAATGAGTCTTTATCATGATTTCGTACACGTCAGAGTAAATTAGAAAAATATAAAAATTAAGTTAACACTTTTTTATTATGATGAAGGCCTTTGCGTTAATTTTCGTCACTACGACGAACACATACTTCAAAGTCTAAAACTGTGTGTGTGAGTGTGCGTATTTTACCTGCTGTGCCTATCTGAGTACCGAGTTGAAGTCTCCACTTTCATTTTCTTTGAGGATCGATGAGTGGGAGACACTAATGTGATTGCTAAAAAGACAAAAAGACAAAAAATCATACAATTTACGAGAAACACATCAGAGAAAATACCTTCCTGAGACGGAGAAACTATGTATGATCTGTAGAGACGAATTTGTATTTATAAATACAAGATCATTGTGTGTTACTTACTTTCTACACCAAACATGTTCCTTGATATTTTCCAGTGACAATCGTTTAGTAGGATTATGCCGTAAAATTTTCTTTAGTAGCGCTGCATTCAAAGAGAGGGGATAGAGAGTAAAGGGGGAAGGAAGGGAAGAGACAAAGAGAATCATGACCACCTACATACCAAGGGGTTCGTTGCTGATTTTATTCCACGGAGAGAAGAAATAATTTTTCGAGCACCATTCATGATACTCCGTATATTCGTGACTAGGAGCATCCCAAGGAAGCTCTGACGACAGAGAGAAAGAAAAAACAAGTGAGAGAGAGAGGCAACAGCATTATGAAGTTCTTACCACCAGTAAGCAAAGCTATTAGTACAATGCCGACAGACCAGAGATCAGCACCTTCTGCAAGATAGTCCAATCCAGAATATACCTCTGGGGCAATGTAAGGCGGAGTGCCGCAACATCTACTGAGCTTCCTTTCTCTACCCTGATGTCTGAACACAGTGGAAAGACCGAAATCTGAAATCTTCACTAATCCTATTGTGAAAAATGGGAACACTTCAGTACTATTGAGAGCTACAACTTACCACGACTATCAAGAAGGATATTTTCAGGCTTAATGTCACGATGAGCAACTCCTCTACTGTGAAGATATTCCTGCAGCAAAGCAGAAAAATGAGAAGCAAGAAGAGCTATGAGCCTACCAGCCCGTGTAGAATTTGCAAAAAGAAGTGCTGTGCAACTCCCTCGGATTCTACTCCATGATCTGGCTCTATCAAAGAAACGAAAGAATCTTAACCATCAGTACAAGGTGTTTTGTGTCTAGCATTAGAGCTAGACTACTAAGCAGTCATTAGTCTTGTGTTCACAAATACATACCTTAGCTTATAGTATAGACGTTCAAAGTTTCAAACTGCATAAAATTACTTAGCACACAAAGTGTGTACAATCAGAATGACTGGCACATTTGTCTGTTAATGATTTGCGGCTCATGCATATAATGCTCCCCACACACACACATCAGAGAAGACCACTCAGAAAGCTTGACAACAAGCTTAAGAGATAAATAATAATGATGTGTGAACCCCAAACTCAAAAAAAATCGCGTTATAACGAAAACATTTACACAAGAACAGCCAATAAGCATATTTTCACCCCGCCCTGAAATCATGAAAAATTGCTACCCTATCAATGCCTGGATTAGTGAGGTATCACTGTAAATACACAAGTTATTTAATGTGAGAGCTAGTATAACAGCGTGCGCAAAGAAACCGTTTTTGTGCAAGGTCTCTCTCACTCACCAATTCTGTCAAACAGTTCACCTCCATCAGCATACTCCAGTAACAGATAATGAACATTGCCAGCTGTACGCTGACCGAAGTATCGAATCACATTATCATGACGAAGCATTCTCATGATGCAAATCTAGAATGAGAGGGAAAGAAATCGAGATATGAAAAGATTGTGAAATATACCTCCTTCTTGAGGCAGTCCGGTGTGAGACCGTTCTTGCCGTCGAGGTGGATTATTTTCACTGCTACGCATTCCTTTGAATCTTTGTGAACGGCGAGTTTCACTCTGCAGTAATGGATGGATAGTGAGTACAGGCGAGACTACTCCTCTTACTCGCTGTAGGCTCCTTCTCCGAGGGTCTGCATGAATTCCCAGCCTTCCACAAACAGCGCTCTCCCTGAACCGGCCTCCTCGCGTTCTCCTCCAGCGGTACAACAACCAGCTACATCCATGACGATCGACAGATTGCTTAGACAGGCTGGAGTGGCTCGCTCTTTTGCCGCCAATGGCGCCAATGATCACGCGAAAGGGTGTGGTCATTACGTAATACTATGATAGCAATGAATATCGTTACTACTATTACGTAAGATAGCAATGAATATTGTTACTACTATGAGACAGGAAAAGCGCCAGGAAATACCCATGGCACTATTGCACCATCATTGCATGAATCCATGACAAACTCGTGATCGTGATATCACTCATTAAGACCTAGAGCAGTTTATAAAAGCAGCAGTCTACAGATACGAAAAATTACAGCAAATATGCTAAGCACAATTCTTCTTGTCTGTTTGCTGACAGTGGTGCCAACAGCACTAGCTGTTAACAACCTCAATTCCACCTACAAGTTCCAAGCTAAGTTGCATGATGACTACACTCTCTACTGGACATTCGATGACAATGCTCAGAACATCACGTTTGCAGTGCGTGTGAGGACCACAGGATGGGTCGGCTTTGGAGTGTCTCCTAATGGACAGATGCCGCAATCAGACGTGGTGATAGGATGGGTAGATGGAACTGGTGGAAGTCATTTTGATGTGGGCACTGAATAATTATTTTAGTGCATTACATTACTTCATTCTCAGGATCGATTTGCTGAAGGCCGATCTCTTCCTCCTGTCGATAATCAACAAGATTGGTTTCTCTTGAATGCAGAGGAGGAAGGTGGCTACACTACACTGGAGTTCACCAGGAACTACACCAGCTGTGACACCAGAGACAGAAACATTAAAGTGAGCTGCAATATACTCCAGAGTTAGCTCTATTCTCACTTCTTCGTCCAGCATGAAACTGCTCGTGTGGTATGGAGCTGGAATGACAATGACCCAGTCAACAATGTTCCTGCATTTCATCAGAAGATGGGCACAACTAGTCTCAACCTGCTTGGTGGATTGCTCGATCGTCCAGCAGACCCAGCTGATGCAATGACTTTGTCAGTAACAGCAAAGAATGTGAGGAAGGCTTTCTTCAACAACTGCATGCATACATGATCCTTCAATTCAAAGATTCTTCTACCCAATGTTGATACCACTTACTGGTGCACAGCAGTCAGAGCTCCTCAAGAATTCAAAATGCAAGAGTTTTATGTGACAAAGGTAAAAGGACAAAGCTGCAAAGTTGCAATGCTAATGTTGTTTCTATTATGACAGTTTGCTCCTGTCATTACACCCGGTAATGAAAGATATGTTCACCATCTACTCGTCTATCTTTGTCATGGAATACTGGATGGTGTAGAACTAAATGAAGGCGCTCCATGTTCAGCTGTTGATCCAAGAATTCAAGCATGTCTCGCCCAAACTCTTATAGGAGCATGGGCAGTAGGAGGAGAGGTCAATATATCTACAATTTTTGTACACATGTGATTTAGTTTCATTTGTTAGGAGTTTGTATATCCAAGCAACGTTGCTTATCGAATGGGAGGAAAAGACTCCACACCATACATCGCAATGGAGATTCACTACGATAGTCCAGGAAGTGGTCAGTCAAATTAACACACACAACCAGGAACCTTGTGGAAATTTTATTTCAGGAGTACGAGACAGCTCTGGAATGATGTTTACATACACTCCCACCAGAAGAGAACACGATGCTGGTATTTTGAATATGGGCCATTTAGTCACACAAGGGCACATCATTCCACCAAATGCTGAGGGATTTACAACATATGCAGCTTGCTCTAGTGACTGCACAAGACAAGTCAGTGGCTTTTAAAACACTCTTTTATGTGCACTCTATTGTTGGCTCATTTAGAATTTCCCCACTGATGGAATAAAAGTGTTTGGCAGTTTCTTGCACACTCACTTAGTAGGTGAGCTAAAGAAATCATTTTTTACTGTATAGCACATTGATTGCGGTTCTCAAATTAGGAAGTGGAGTAGAGCTGACCGTACTGAAACGTCGGGACAACTGCGGCAACACGAGCCGCTATGAACAAGTCGATATAATAGAACGAAATCTAAACTATGACTTCAATTATCAACAGTTTGTGCACCTCCCGAGAGAAATTACAGTGATGCCTGTGAGTAAATATAAATGATCCACACATGCATGTATGCAAGAGGAAACATGCAGCATAATCATGCACTTGAAGTAATCCACGTATTATTGACAATAGTAGATTATTGAGCTTGTTATGTTATCTCTGATAGCTACTATTAATGTGCTGATTTGTCATTGGGGGAATTTTTAAATTATTATTGTATGGTCATGTGATATAGGGGGACACTTTTCAAGTGAGATGTATCTACAGAACAACTAACAGGAGTGGAGTAACACTTGTAAGACACAGCGTACTATTTTGTGTCTTCACGGTCATCTTCACTATTTTTCGACTTGTGTGTAGGGAGGTATAAGTACTCATGATGAAATGTGCCTAGCCACTGCTGTCTACTATCCAAGAGTACCAATGGATGCATGTATATCATTGCCACAATTTAATGACTATATCAACTTCGTGAGAACACACGTTCCGTAAGCAATTTTCATTTGATTAAATTTTTTCACAGTTATTTTTGTCATTGTAGGGCTAATATGCAGGGATCATTCCTTAGTTTAACTGGAGCGACCAGGTCAAGGGTCAAAGAGGTTTTCAACCAACTTCCATGGACTCAAGAGCAGATAGAAGCATTTGAAGACAGCATCTATATAACAGGACTCCAGACAACTGTTTGTACTACTGACACTGGAACGGTATTGACACAACTCACAACAGTACTATGTTTTTAACTTTAATTTTCCAGGTTAACACAAGTACTACAATCACACCCCAAGTGTGTTGCCCATATGAAGTTCCAGACACTTGCGCAAATACAAGCCCCACCCCATGCTGTAATCGTCGATGTGACGCTCTGAGAGAACTGCCTACTTCTGGAGCCACTAGTTTGCTCAGTCAGCACATGTTTGTCCTGACTTCTCTCTCAGTTGTGATCGCTGTACTGTTTGCTGCTATTGCTTAACTAACTTCTTGTTATTATTGTTGTTGTAGAACAATAATTTTTGCCAATAACTGAGACATTTTAGACAATTAAAGTAAAAACAGAGTAAAAAAGTTTATTAGCAAATAACTGAGATAAAAACGATGACTTTATGCAGTAGAACCCTTCAATTCAGACACCTTTGAGGCCCACAAATAGCTAGTGTCCTGGTTAGAGAGGTGTACTGCATACAATTTGGGATCACATGCAGTCATGATGAAGTGTCCATGTAATTGGTTAGTAAGAGAAGTTGGATTCATGTGTCTCTACTACAGTGAGTATGCATATCACACTGAAGGTTTGTATAATACATCGAAGGTTTTGTGAAACTCATTCATTTGACATCACTAATTTTGAGGAAACTGAGCACAGCAGACACTTAGCTCAGTCAATGCAACTCTTATGTCACAGTTGTATTTTAGTGGTACCAGTTCCTGGTTTGGTTCTTGTTTAGCATTATGTGTGTTTGATGTCTCGCGGTTTTACGGCTACATAAGCAACCGACAAGCTGATTAAATTTGATTTCCTGCCGGTCTTAAAGTAGAGCTAGCTCAAGATGGTAGTACGCGGAGCGCTGCTGCTGTCTTTAATAGTGGGTGCACTAGGCACTCACGATCTGTCCAGTACTTACCCATTTCGTCTCGACTTACACGATAACTACACTCTCTACTGGACATTCGACAACGTTGCTCAGAACATCACGTTTGCAGTGCGTGTGAGGACCACAGGATGGGTCGGCTTTGGAGTGTCTCCAAATGGACAGATGCCGCAATCAGACGTGGTGATAGGATGGATAGATGGAACTGGAAATCACTTTGACGTGAGTAGACATCTCATGTAGCTACTGTATGGATTAAACTTGACTTGTACAGGATCGATTTGCTGACACCAGAACTCTTCCTCCTGTCGATAGTCAGCAAAACTGGTTTCTACTGAGAGCAGAGGAGGAAGGTGGCTACACTACACTGGAGTTCACCAGGAACTACACCAGCTGTGACACCAGAGACAGGAACATAGGAGTTAGTTTATTGCTGTAAACCCAAGTTTACAAATGCCATTGTTTTCCATTCTCTTTAGCATGATACCAGCTATGTAGTGTGGAGCTGGAATGACCAAGATCCAGTCAATGGTGTACCATCCAGGCACGCCAGTCAAGGATCTGCTGTAGTGAATCTTCTAGGAGGACTGGTCAACCAACCCCAGGATCCTCCTGATGCTCAGAATTTCACTATTGCTGTGAACAATGTGAGAGTTTAAGAGTGTCTGAACCAGATCACATGTTGTAATTCTCTATAATACAGGTTGAGATACCTAATGTTGACACTACCTACTATTGTCAGGGCTTCCTACTACCAGAAGAAATTAGGCAACAAACTCGTTATATCACAAGGGTATTCTATTACAATTATGAAACGATTCCTGTACAATGTTTTGTTGCTAGTTCGGCATATCACTGTCACCTGAGAGTATGCAGTACGTCCATCATCTTCTGGTTCACTCGTGTGACACTTTGGATGGAGTGGATCTGACTCGAGGAGCACCTTGCACATCTGTTGATAGAAGAGTGGATCAGTGTCGAGGAGGTCCAGTAGTGGCAGCTTGGGCTGTTGGTGGACGAGTAAGCAACATAAAGTTCTTAATTTTTTGTGCAAACTATTATAATATTATATGATTCAGGAATTCGTGTTACCTGAGAATGTAGCTCTACCTATTGGAGGTCCTGGTACACATCGCTATCTTGTTATAGAAATGCATTATAATAATCCAAGAATGGTGTCAGGTAATCTACATAGCCGACTAAAATAATTTATGGCCCCACTATACACAGGTATTCGTGACAGCTCTGGTATGGTGTTTACATACTCATCACAGAGAAGACAGCACAATGGAGGTGTTCTGCAAATCGGTCACTATGTATCTCGTAGCATGGTCATTCCTCCTCACTCACTCAACTACACTCTTCCTTCATTCTGTGCAAGTTCTTGCACACAACAGGTTAAAAAGTAGCCAATATCCTCTATAGCCATGCAAAGTTGCTTGTATAAGGACATTTTTTAATAGTGGGAATGAGATGCATGCTCCTAGAACAAGTGTTTGTTATTGTACAAATATTAGCATACCATTTTCATTTCCAGCATTTACCTCAAGAAGGAATCAAGATATTTGCTAACACACTACACACACATCTTGCTGGTTAGTAATGATAATTATCATGCTTACATATACTATAATCTCCAAACTACATTAATTTTTAGGAATTGGTGTAGAATTGTCCGTTCTTCGATTAAATCAGCAATGCAGGACTGATCGTACAGAGGAGGTGACTTTCGTAGATCGTAACCTCAACTATGACTTCAATTTCCAACAAACTGTTCATTTACCACGAGAGATAACTGTTTTACCGGTACGAGATGTGGGTTATTTGTGATTTTATAATCATCTAATTATTATTACAGGGTGATACTCTTTTGTTGAATTGCTTCTACCGCACAATAAACAAGACTAGGGTTACATTGGTAAGCTGGTTAATTGGGAATTCCTGCAATACTGCATATTCACGTATGCTTGCAGGGTGGACTGGCTACTACAGATGAAATGTGCCTGTCTTATCCAATTTACTATCCAAGAGTCAACTTAACAACCTGCCTGTCTTCACCTGAATTTGACAAATATCAAACATTTGTTAGAGACCATGTGCCGTAAGTTCTGATGGCTATAAAGAGCAAATGACATTCACTAACTGCTTTTACAGGTCTAACCTGCAGTCAGAGTTTAGCTCCTTATCACCGTTCGATGAAGAATATGAGTCGACACTAAACAAACTTGAGTGGACAGAGTCGCAGAGAAATGGTCTCAAGGAGATTCTTTATACCAGTGGGCAGCATGGTGATATATGTATCACCAACATTAACTCACTTTCTATTGTAAGTACAGTATGCACACTGTATCCAATCTGCACTGTATCGGCATGTACAGATCAAAAGCAATAATTATAAATGCACATGTGCGTAATGTGTAAAATGTTTGACTATATTCTATGCAGGTACCTCCCAGACAATGCCTTCCTGAGGCATGCTGTCCCTACCAAGAAGATAATATATGCAGTGCTGGTAATGGTGCTGCATGCTGTGAGCGGAGCTGTCCTGCTATGAGGACTCCACCATTGTGTGCAGCAGCATCTCTTGCTAGCCCACAGATCATGGTGCTAGCTATCCTCTCTATTATCGGTCTTCTGGTTGCTGCATTCTAAATACTGCTATAACACTCAAGTTTCATTATTTTTATTTGTTGTCTATTCAATACTGAGTTGTTAGTTTTGTGCAGTGACTGTGGCTCAGTATTAATGCAGCAGTAGAATTAATAATTAGTCACTCAATGACAAGTTTGGTGTAAATTGTAAATCACGATGTCAGCATCCGGGCAGAAAACGTATAAAACGGTTAGATATAGCCTAAAGGCTGCAGTTGAGTCAGGCAGGCTACCATTATGATGGCAGTTCAACACGCATTAGAAACATTACTCTTTACTCAGATTGTAGTTACCCACCCACTCAGTAGTTGCCACCTCCATTCAAATCATTTACCAGAGGAGAATTCGTAAGGAACCTGATCGTTTCTCTGACACTTACATGCATTTATGATTTTGAATTTGTATTTTTGCTTTTGAACTAGTGTCAGTGACTGAAAAATCAGTGCTCGTAGATTTGTTTCTTTTTTAGGAGAGAGGTAATGTACTAATCTATAATGTAATGTAGTAATCTTTTGTTATTGTTGTAATCCATCTGTCTTCAGTGTTACCAGTCAGACTGTCATGCACCTCTTGTATTTTTGTCATTGAGTGTTATAAGTCATTGTTCTTCTCTCTGTTTAAATATACTGTGTGTTGTGATTGGAAAAGTGGAATTTTGGTCCCAATGAATTTCTCTCTTGGTTCTCTGTTCATGTTACTACACACTCACGTTTCATATGAACTTGTCATCCGGCTCCACGCTCAGGCCAGAAATACCTCCATCCTCAGGCCAGAAATACCTCCACTCTCAGGCCAGAAATACCTCCACTCTCAGGCCAGAAATACCTCCACTCTCAGGCCGGAAATGGCTAGTACTTGTCATCCGTCCACCTTCACGCTCAGGCCTAAAATCTCAATCACAGGCTGGAAGCTTCTACAAAGCTCCACTTGTACCTATAAGTCTCAACTGTGTATAATTATACATACCAATGTGTAGTGCATGTTTTGTGTATGCAATAACTATAACTAAAACCTATATTTTTGTAAGGGACAAATCTTTATTGTTAACAATAACAAACTATAACTAATTTAAAGCATGGACAACATATTTTGATCTTTGATCTAGGTATACTTTAAATGTCGTCATTATACCATGGCGTATTTCTCTTTGTACAGTAAATGAATCAGAAAATAGAATATTAAGTGATGATGAAGAGCAGATGTTCAATTACAGACCTCGCAATGGTGAGTTGGAAACATGAATACTGTCCTGATAAGAGAGTGGTCCTGACTTTATGGAATGGGTGAAGCGTTCATAAGTAGGTGTTCGGCTTTAAAGTGTATGCCCTAGTCGTCCAATGAATTGCAGTTCCTTAAACAATCAGTAACCAATCATTACTGCTTAATTTGCACTCGTAAATTGTAAGCTGTTTGATCAGTCAGAGCATTTTTAGTAAAGTTTGTGAGGACACTTCAAATTGTTGCATGCTTTTCTATAGCAGGATCAGTTAGTGAGGACATTTCAAGGACTCGTGGGGGCGGTCACAGTAATTTTATTCATTTGTGTTGTATAATAATTACTTGCATATTTTTCTATAGCAGTATCAATTAGTACAAGGGCTCTAGGAGGCGGTCACAGTAAGTTTATTCATTTGTGTTGTATTATAATAATTACTTCTATAGCAGGATCAGTTAGTGAGGACATTTCAAGAGCTCGTGGACACAGTCAGGGTGAATTAATTGTTTGTGGATATAATTCAAGCAACTGTTCAAGTGTTGTATTGTAGTTGCTATTATGCTTCATCCGACTCGATACCTGGATCAATTTTTTTCTTTAGATGGAAATTGTCTTCTAAAGACCTGTTCCCACCCTCGTGCATATTCCATAATACATGTTGTGCAAATGTTAAACTTTCAATTATCAAACCGCATTTTTGTTTGTACCAATTGCAAGTAATAATTTGAATTTACACAATTTAAGCAACTACACTGCACGTGCCATCGTTGTTGTGCAGGCTCCGCTCCACATAGCTCATATATATGTACAATCTATTGCCCATTCCGCTCATTTGAGGGGACGCGTGACCCGTACGGGCAGCGTTTAGTCAAGGTCAAGGTCATCAAGGTGTGTGTATGTGCATGAGTGTGTGTGTACGATGATGCCTTTGGTTGAGCTTTATAGAAACTTCCGGCCTGATTTCCGGCCTGAGCCCCTGAGTGTACGTGTCGGATGATAACCCTAGCATTCGGACAGAAAACGTATAAAGTGGGTTAGATAGATCGAAAGGCTGCAGTTGAGTCAGGCAGGCTGACCATTATGACGGCAGTTCAACACGCAGTGGTAACACTACTCTTTACTCTTATAACGAGTGCACTAGGCACTCACGATCTGTCCAGTACTTACCCATTCCGTCTCGACTTACACGATAACTACACTCTCTACTGGACATTCGACAACGATGCTCAGAACATCACGTTTGCAGTGCGTGTGAGGACCACAGGATGGATCGGCTTTGGAGTGTCTCCTAATGGACAGATGCCGCAATCAGACGTGGTGATAGGATGGATAGATGGAACTGGAAATCATTTTGATGTGAGTAGACATTTCGTGTAGCTACTGTATGGATTAAACTTGATGTACAGGATAGATTTGCCGACACCAGAACTCTTCCTCCTGTCGATAGTCAGCAAAACTGGTTTCTGCTGAGAGCAGAGGAGGAAGGTGGCTACACTACACTGGAGTTCACCAGGAACTACACCAGCTGTGACACCAGAGACAGAAGCATAGGGGTAAACTAGCTTAGTGTGGAAGGGTTCAAACTCTTTTCCCACTCTCTTTAGCATGATACCAGCTATGTAGTGTGGAGCTGGAATGACCAAGATCCAGTCAATGGTGTACCATCCAGACACACCAGTCAAGGATCTGCTCCTGTGAATCTTCTAGGAGGACTGGTTAACCAACCCCAGGATCCACCTGATGCTCAGAATTTCACAATTGCTGTGGGCAACGTGAGAGAAATGTTACCATCTGCGGGACTAATGCCGCCTTTTTTGCAGGTTGAAATACCCAATGTAGAAACTACCTACTATTGTCAAGGTTTCTCACTTCCAGGAGAAGTCAGACAGCAAACTCGCTATATCACGAAGGTATAATGTACTTTTGATCAGTAGATTCAGTTGCACTCATGTATAGTGTCTGTAATAATCATTGCAGCAAGGAGACCTGTGTATAAGGCCTTGAGATTGATCAGATTCCTCATGCTTTATCATTCACATAAACACATACATGTACATTTTAATAATGTCCTGCCATATTAAAGAACTAATTGTGCAAGGACTATAGGATTCATAGTATTATTAAGGGCTCATCGAACCTTAGTGGCAAGAGGGCGTGCAACTCTGAATACCGTAGTGTAGACCATAGTAACACTCGGCACTATGCTGTCTACATTAGTTGCATGCCCTCTTGCCGCTTCACGGCTCGATAAGCCCTTGGTATAATTTCGTGTCTACAATAGATTCAAATATCACTGTCACCTGAGAGCATGCAGTATATTCATCATCTCATAATTTACTCGTGTGACATCTTGGATGGAGTGAATCTGACCCAAGGAGCAGCTTGTTCATCTATTGATAGGAGAGTTTCTGCATGTCGAGCTGGTCCATTAGTGGGCGCCTGGGCTATTGGTGGTGGACAGGTATAAGTATAGTAAATCATAGTAAGTACGATTCCAATTTCCCAACACATCAGGAGCTTACGTTTCCAGAGAATGTAGCTCTACCTATCGGTGGTCCTGGTACTGATCGCTACCTTGTTATAGAAATTCACTACAACAATCCAGGAAAAGTGTCAGGTAATCTTTAGATCACTTAATGATAGTAATGTGCTTCAAAAGACTCTCACAATAAACTGTGATAGCTATCATTCATGATCAGCTTAGTCACATTCTTGTGCCATTCCTCACTCAAGCAACTTTTATGACTAACTGCTGAAGTTATGACATGCTATAGGTATTCGTGACAGCTCTGGTATAGTGTTCACTTACTCCTCAATGAGAAGACAACACGACGCAGGAATTCTGCTACTTGGTCACAATGCTGACCGGGAGTTGATCATCCCTCCTCGCTCATCCAACTATACTGTGACTGGATTTTGCTCAAGCTCCTGTACACAACAGGTAAAGATATGGAGCATACTATTACTACAATATTTAGTATTTAATACTGCAGCATTTACCTGAGGAAGGGATCAAGATATTCGCCAGTACATTACACACACATAATGCTGGTTTGTACATGCGTTATGTATTCATATCATTATTGCTTTAATTTCCATTTTAGGAATTGGTTTAGAATTGTCTGTTCTTCGAATGAATCAACAATGCAGCACCGATCGTATGGAGGAGGTGACTTTCATAGATCGTAACCTCAACTACGACTTCAATTTCCAACAAACTGTTCATTTACCAAAAGAGATAACTGTTTTACCGGTATGTGGTGTGCACCTTTTGCATGGTAATTGATCTAATATTATTACAGGGTGATACCCTTTTGTTGAATTGTTTTTATCGCACAACAAACAGGACCGTAGTTACAGTGGTTAGTGAATTATGAAAACGGAATTTAAACCTGAAGATTGACTTTATAGGGTGGACTGGCTACTACAGATGAAATGTGCCTGTCTTTCCCCTTATACTATCCAAGAGTTAACTTAAGTTCTTGTTTCTCTTTCCCAGTGTTTGACAAATATGACACGTTCGTTGGAAACCATGTGCCGTAAGCCAAACAGACTGTTACAGTATAACTCAACATGTGCATTAATGTTACACATGTTGTACAGGTCCAATATGCAGTCAGAATTCCTTGCTGTAACACCAAGAAGTAATGAGTTTGTATCAACACTAAATCGACTTGAGTGGACAGAGTCACAAAGAAACGCTTTCAATGAATACACCTATACTAATGGCCAACAACTTGATGTCTGTCGTACTGGCAGTGTAGATCAAGTTACTAATGTAAGTCAAGTGCACACTATATGTATTACACATCACATCATGTGCACAACAATAAATTCACTCTATTTATACATTAATTTTTATCAATCAGGGTGAAGAAAAATGTCTTCCTGAGGCATGCTGTCCCTATCAAGAAGATAACGTGTGCAGTGCTAGCAGTGGTACTGCATGCTGTGATCGGAGCTGTCCTTCTATGAGGACCCCACCATTGTGTGCAGCAGCATCTCTGACTAGCCCACAGATCATTGTGCTGTCCATCCTCTCTGTTGTTGGTCTACTACTTGCTGCGTTTTAATTGCACTAACAGCACAAAATGAGTGACACTTTCATTTTTAATGTGTTTCACGTTCGTTATTTTTTAGTCTAAGAACACACTTATGCATTGTAGATGCATTGACATGATTTATTATTATGAAGACAGTTCGATCATGGTTTGTTTGTTATGGCATTGTGTTTTGTGCTATAATTATGCTGGAGTGCGCGACTGAGCAATCGTAATTAAAACTTTTAAAGTTGCTACACTGACGTAATTCGATCAATAAGCCATGATTGCAGTTAGAGATCTCACAGCATTGGTGTTGCTGTTGCTACAGCTACTTGCGTCCCCAGTGGGTGGGCAAGGTACTCAAGACCTGTCTAGTACTTACCCGTTTCGTCTCGACTTGCACGATGACTACACTCTCTACTGGACATTCGACAACGATGCTCAGAACATCACGTTTGCAGTGCGTGTGAGGACCACAGGATGGGTCGGCTTTGGAGTGTCTCCTAATGGACAGATGCCGCAATCAGACGTGGTGATAGGATGGGTAGATGAAACTGGAAATCACTTTGACGTGAGTAGTACTGAATGAGAATTGCTTGCTGTAAGTTCAAGGACAATGTAGGATCGATTTGCTGACACCAGATCTCTTCCTCCTGTTGATGAACATCAAGACTGGTTCTTGTTGAGAGCAGAGGAGGAAGGTGGCTACACTACACTGGAGTTCACCAGGAACTACACCAGCTGTGACACCAGAGACAGGAACATAAAAGTAAACAAATCAGCTATCATTCTATCACTAAGGATTCCACTCTCTTTAGCATGATACCAGTTATGTAGTGTGGAGCTGGAATGACCAAGATCCAGTCAATGGTGTACCATCCAGACACACCAGTCAAGGATCTGCTGTAGTCAATCTTCTAGGAGGACTGGTCAACCAACCCCAGGATCCATCTGATGCTCAGAATTTCACCATTGGTGTGGACAATGTGAGAACAAATCACTGTCTGGACTAAATTGAGAGAACATATCACATTGTTTTGTTGCCATTGAACATCTTTGCTGCAGGTTGAAATACCTAATGTTGACACTACCTACTACTGTCAAGGTTTTCTACTCCCGGAAGAAATTAGACAACAAACTCGCTATATCACAAAGGTATATAATTCTAGGTGCAAAGAGCTGAAGTAGAGACACTTTTCTTGTTGACAAATTGTGGTACCAATGAACATTCACTTCATGTGTGAAAAATGATGTTGGGATTAGGTATAAGGCTTGAGTTTCTTGTACAGCATGCATACCATACATGGGACTGAATGAAGTCAATATAAGCTGAGTCTGTGCAAGGTAGCTTTTCAATCTCATAGCTTCAAATATCACTGTCGCCTGAGAGCATGCAGTATGTTCATCATCTGTTAATTCACTCGTGTGACACTTTGGATGGAGTGGATCTGACTCAAGGAGCACCTTGCCCATCTGTTGATAGAAGAGTGGCAGCATGTCGATCAGGCCCTATTGTAGGCGCGTGGGCTATCGGTGGAAAGGTAAGTTGACAATTTATTTCATTGTAGATATTTCTCTAACGCATCAGGAATTTACTCTCCCTGAGAATATAGCTCTACCTATTGGTGGTCCTGGTACTGATCGCTATCTTGTCATAGAAATGCATTATAATAATCCAAGCTTAGCATCAGGTAATCTACAGGGAATTGTTCCTTAAACCACTCATGTAGGCTGTTTTATTCTTAGCATTCATGCAATTACCACTCAATAATAATTTATTCTTGATGTGAGTTTTAGATATAGTTTATCGTGGTACAGGTGTTCGTGACAGTTCTGGTATAGTTTTCACCTATTCCTCAACGAAAAGAGAGTATGACGCTGGAATAATGCAGGTTGGTCATAATGCTGACCGGGAGTTGATCATCCCTCCTCGCTCATCCAACTACACTGTGACTGGATTTTGCTCAAGCTCCTGTACACAACAGGTAAGAAGAAGAGCCAAATCACTTGCTCAATATAAGTTGTACACAGTATATACCTCAAGAAGGAATCAAGATATTTGCTAATACACTACACACACATCTTGCTGGTTAGTACATATCATGACTATTGTTATCGATGCTTCATTCTTATTAAATTTTAAAGGGATTGGAGTAGAATTGTCCATTCTTCGATTAAATAAACAATGCAGTACTGATCGTATGGAGGAGATTTTCATAGATCGTAACCTCAACTACGACTTCAATTTCCAACAAACTGTCCATTTACCACGAGAGATAACTGTTTTACCGGTATAAAATGTAGATTGCATTCTTATCATTGATCTGATTTTATTACAGGGTGATACTCTTTTGTTGAATTGCTTCTACCGCACAACAAGCAAGACCAGAGTCACAGTGGTAAGCTGAATTTATACCCAATAACAAACTATTATGTGGCAAGCAGGGTGGACTGGCTACTACAAATGAGATGTGCCTAACTTTTCCTATCTACTATCCAAGAGTCAACTTGGGTGCTTGTGTCTCATTACCAGTGCTCAACAAATTTAATGCATTTGTCAGAGACCATGTGCCGTAAGCTCTTAACTTTTGTAAGAACTTGAAATACTTATACATGTGCAGGTCCGACATGCAGTCAGAGTTCCTTGCTGTGTCACCAGAGAGTGATCAATTTGAGTCAACACTGAACAAACTTGAGTGGACAGAGTCACAAAGAAATGGCTTCAAAGAGTACATTTATACTAGCGGGCAGCAACATGATGTTTGTGTTGCCAGCAGCAATGAAATAATTTTTGTAAGCAAATTACAAAATACACACTGTAAGTTTGCTCTTGTTTTTCTAATCCAGGGTCAGCAATGTCTTCCTGAGGCATGCTGCCGCTACCAAGATGATGTGTGCAGTGCCAGTAATGGTACTGCATGCTGTGATCGGAACTGTCCTGCTATGAGGAGTCCACCATTGTGTGCAGCAGCATACCTGACCAGCCCACAGACCTTGATGCTAGCCATACTCTTCATACTTGATCTTCTGATCACTGCACTGTAACTGATTTTAAGTATAATTATTACCGATGCTTGTATTAGTGTGATTGTTTGTTCCTTTTAGTGTGCCCGCACATATAATTCATAATTCAAGCCTAACTATGCCCATTGTCATTAGATTTAGAAGAGAAGCCGCTTGTTGAGTAAGATTTGAATTATCATTGCTGCTCAGCAATGATATGTTATGATATGTTATGATATGATATGTTATGTTATGTTATGCATGTTATGTTATGTTGGCAATGATATGTTATGTACTAGTTAAAGCACCGCTCCGAGTGCTCTACGCAATATAATAGCACGAGGGGCGTGGCGAGAGGCAAATAGAGCACGAGCCGAAGGCGAGTGCTCTATTTGTCTCGAGACACGACCCGAGTGCTATTATATTGCGTAGAGCACGAGAAGAGCGGTGCTTTAACAGGTTTAGAGTGTGACCTTGTACAATTACCATAAGGGATACTGCTAGCAGGCCGAAGACAGTCCAGTATAAACGCTACCATTATGGGAATTTACGGAATTTTACGGAAATCGTTACACGAGCACATGGTGGAAGGTAGCTGTGGACGAGAGCGCTGTGATTTCGACTTGGGAATATGATAGGAGCAGAGAATTCAACACCAGAAAAGAAGACGTGTCTTATTTATCTAACTACCACTACCAGTGGGCTAAAGCTATGAAGGAATCATGAATCAGTGAGGAACGACTTCACCGAACCTCGTGGATGAAAGTATCCATCAAACGTACATCAGCAGTGACGCCGAGCTAAGGTAGAGTCACCTAATTCCGGTCACTCTTCCGGTGGTTGGACTTTCATTCAGTGTAGCATTAACATCAAGCAGAAGCGAGCGCCATAAGCCACGCTTGACAGCACTACCAAGTATGCTCTATCTGCAGGCTAAAAGTTTGCGTAAAATCTCAACTCAAATAAAAGTTAATAAAAAAAATAAAAACATTGTTGTTGTTTAACGTAAAATTAAATCCATGCCCTAATTCCGGTCACCGTGTAATAATGGCGGAAGAAAGACGAAGAGTTGACTCGCAACGTTCATTAATGCTATTTCTATGCATTTACTAACTCATAAGGACTTTTGGACCAGGAAAGCCTTCACGGAATGGCGATGGTCGCTTAGCATCTTGTAACTTGCTAACGATATCAGCACGCATCTATTTCACGTGTGAACCCATACCCCAGCTCTTGTAGAACTTGCAAGTCAGGACGCTTTCCTTCTCTTCTGCGTAAGAAAGCATTGTCGGACTCCCAGCTCCAATCTTTTTTGCTTTTCCTATTGTTAATTTTCACCCACGCATTCGATCGCCTCCACCATAGCTCCACCCATCTACTTTTAGACTGCTGTTAAGTCGCTACAACTGGAGCTATCAGAATGCCGCGCATACATTTAACTCTAGCTTAGTTAGCCTTTAGTTTTTGGTCAAGTTAGTGAGGCAAGAGTATATAGTTTTAGAACACGGAAGTAAAACCGAAAGCTTTGAAGATAATTGCTACAGCGCAAATGCTCACCGCTCAAGGAATCAGTGCTCTCCCTGCAAAAAGAAAGTAAGCTCTAGCTTTAATATTTGTTGATTGTGTAGCCAACTATTGAAACTACACGCACGATAAGTGACTGCTGCTAAAAACGTTCTTTCAGAAAGCGTCGTGACGTTGTTTTCAAAGTGACCGGAATTAGGGCGTGACCGGAATTAGGTGACTCTACCTTACTTGCTACGCTGCCATGTAGCTACTTTCCGGTTTCATCCTGTCTTTGAGAAGCTGTAGCGCCCTGGATAAACCTGACGTCACCAGGCTACATTGCTAACGGCGTGGCCCTCCTATCTAGCTTTCTTCTGGCCTTTTGATCGCTGTTCAAGACACTGAATAGTCTCTGTTCGACATTGTTTTAGTGTTTTATCAAAATGAAAGTTGTTTGTGTTTCATCGCATGTATTTTGTAATTAAATTCACTGCATATCGGCATGTTAACACCTGGTAGATAGAGCACTGCGGTGGAAAATAGAGCACTGTAGAACAATGGGTTTTGGAAAATAGAGCACTGTTTGAACAATGGGCAGTGCGTACTATGGAATATAGAGGTTGTGCACATGAACTTTGACGCACATTTTTCGTGTTAGTAACCGTTGCTACGACGCCATTTTGAGTGTCAGACAAGAAGTACTTTAGCTTTTTTGATAGCTAGATAAAGCTGTACAGTCACGCTATGGTGCAAACAAGCACTGCTAGGTGGAATACAAGAATACTACAAGCTGTATGCACCAAGCAAGGGCTCTCGCATGGAACGGCAGCACTTGCCTCTGATCGAGGTATGGTATCCAGATGGTTGAAGCCGTTCTAACAACACTGCTTTGACGTGGTATAGACTACAAGGACTCGTACGTACTGTACGAGCGAAGCCTGGCCACTGAAAGGTCTGTTTAAAGAAAGTCGCTATTCTTGCTCTGCCGCACTTCTTTGCTTCGTCTTCTGTGTAGCCCTGGTACTAAGCAAGACTGCTATCCAGTTTTTACTGAGCGGTGCAGCTTACAAACGAGAGCAGAGCACGTTGTTTCTTGCAGTTGACACTCAAAATGACAGTGTGCATCACGTGCGTTCGATTCGTGACGTCACACGCACAACCTCTATAGAGCACTGTCGGCGCCTTTGATCTTGTATGGTATCATACTCTAAGATATGTTATGATATGATATGTTATGCATGTTATGTTATGTTGGCAATGATATGTTATGATATGATATGGCGGTTACTCATGTAAAACATTGTAAAAGATGACTCATGAGGGGGCTGGAGAGTTAGGAGCTAAACAGAAAGATAAAAAGGACAGTACAGACAGATTTGTTGGAGTCGAGAGATGAGAATCATGAGTTAATAACAGAAATCAATACAGACTCAATAATTGGTGAAAACCAAATAATTTATTGAGAATTTGAAAAGTAATTTTCACATACATACACAAAATTATATAGAAAGTTGACAAAAGAGAAATAGGGAAAGAGAGAATCAAAATAAGACTGGAGAAAAAAGTTGAGTAGTGTTGCATCAGTCTATAGCATGTGATAGGAAGTAAATTTCCTGTGGCTGCACGGGCTTCCCCTGAAGGTTCCTAAAAGGTTTTCATACCTGGTGTGCCTCAATACACAGATGTTTTGCTTTGCTCAACATAATAAAATAATTGTTGTTATCCAGTTTGTATGGATGAGGTCGTATTGGCTGACCTGAATGTTGTCTGTGGTGGACGATATTACATTGATTTCCATGAGTGTATGTCAACAACATTATACAGTTTGTGTTGTCAGTAGTGCTGACCAATTCAACAGATTTACAGCGATTTCCTATTTGCCATAGTTTTGAAGTTTTGAAGCAAAAATTGAGTGGACCAACACATTTTTTACCCTTTGAACTCTAGTCAGCAGACTCTGTGGTGACTAGTAGTAAGTGCAAGCCACAAAAACGCGAAGATTTTAATTTACTTGTCAGCAGTTATTGTACATTTAATAGCAAGGGTTCAGAGTCAACTCACAGGCTACTGCTGCACACGAATATTATCATGATGGCAGTTAGAGGCATCACGGTATTGCTGCTGCTTGCTTTTGCAGTGGGCGCACTAGGTACTCACGATCTGTCTAGTACTTACCCATTTCGTCTCGACTTGCACGACGACTACACTCTCTACTGGACATTCGACAACGATGCTCAGAACATCACGTTTGCAGTGCGTGTGAGGACCACAGGATGGGTCGGCTTTGGAGTGTCTCCAAATGGACAGATGCCGCAATCAGACGTGGTGATAGGATGGATAGATGGAACTGGAAATCATTTTGACGTGAGTACTGAGCAGACTGAGTCACTCCGACACGTCTTTAGTTATTAAAATTATTGTGCTTTCTATATTCTAACTGACGTTGCATTATGTTATACAGGATCGATTTGCTGACGCCAGAACTCTTCCTCCTGTTGATAGTCAGCAAAACTGGTTTCTGTTGAGAGCAGAGGAGGAAGGTGGCTACACTACACTGGAGTTCACCAGGAACTACACCAGCTGTGACACCAGAGACAGGAACATAGGAGTTAGTTGTCACCATACCCCAGTTTATACTCACTTTTTCACTGTTTTTTTAGCATGATACCAGCTATGTAGTGTGGAGCTGGAATGACCAAGATCCAGTCAATGGTGTACCATCCGGACACACTAGTCAAGGATCTGCTGTAGTGAATCTTCTAGGAGGACTGGTCAACCAACCCCAGGATCCTCCTGATGCTCAGAATTTCACCATTGGCGTGGAAAATGTAAGTTAAGGTGCAGGTACCCTTTCGATATGAAATTAATGAGCCAAATTCTTTCGCCCGAAACTTTTCACAGAGATGGCCATGTAGCGCGAAACTTGCTGCGAAACATGTTGACGTGCGTTCCTGCTTTGCCAGCGACTTTCAGCGAAATCTGTAAAGCGCGAAGTGCACGCGAAACCCGAAACAATGTAGCAATTTTTCGCACCACATTTCTCGATGTGTAGCGGTAGCAGGTATATAAAAACGAGAAACTTCAAGCCAAGGACGTTACCGAGGGCTGGACCGAGCGATTTTTCGCTATTGTCCTCGAGTCACGAGTTATCATCGATGAACGGAATTTTTTGTGTAGTGACCAGCGTTACAACAGTCATAAAATACCTATAGGAGCAAATTTTCAAAAAAAACTCTCGGTCCAGCCCTCCGAAAGTTGTTCAGCTACAAGTAGGTACTAGTGACTAAAACAGTTTGCTACACAGCGTGAAGAATCTTGTGCGAAAATTCTGAATTTTATCAGACGCCATTGGCGTGTATTGTGAGCCCCGCCCTTATAATAATATTCACAATACGTGGGCGAAAGGGTTATTCCATGTGGTCAGACAGACAAATCAACAGTCTAAACAATCCAAACGCTTTATGCTTTTACACTTTGCGCTTTTGTGGCTGTTGCAAGGAGTAATAAAACCACTGTACACATGTCACTTTTATATAGGTTGAAATACCTAATGTAGACACTACCTACTATTGTCAAGGTTTCCTACTACCAGAAGAAATTAGACAACAAACTCGTTATATCACAAAGGTATATTAGATTAAATACATGATAGTGCTTGTGGCTGTTGTACATGAGCATCCTGTAGAACCGTTGTGTTGCATTAGCCTAGTAATGTGCATTGACTTGAATTTTTTCACAGTACAACATTTCACTGTCGCCTGAGAGCATGCAATATGTTCATCATCTCTTAATTCACTCGTGTGACACTTTGGATGGAGTGAATCTGACTCAAGGAGGACCTTGTCCATCTGTTGATAGAAGAGTGCAAGCATGTCGAATAGGCCCTATAGTGGGAGCCTGGGCTGTTGGTGGACGGGTATGGAATATATTCATTCATTTTGAATTTTTTTATTTAGTCAATGTCTTTTAGGGATTTGTGTTCCCGGAGAATGTAGCTCTACCTATTGGTGGTCCTGGTACTGATCGCTATCTTGTTATAGAAATGCATTACAACAATCCAAACATGCTTTCAGGTAATCCTGGATATGGTGTAATCTGCTGATTGAATTTTAGTAAAAGTAATATCAGAAATATCGGTGTACTGGAGTAAACACAGCAATTTTACTTTTGCTGTGTTCACTTTGGCGCCAACAGTCCAAATTTTTACCCATCATTTACTGCAGAAATTTGCTATGATAAGGTATATCTGACTCAGTAGATTATTAGAGGATGGTTAGACCAACCATTGGGAGTTGGCTGCTCCTTTTCTTTATGTGCTCCCAGTATTATGAAGATTACGTCTTTCATGCTTTGTCGCAGGTATCCGAGACAGCTCTAGTATAGTGTTCACTTACACATCAATGAGAAGACAACATGATGCAGGAATATTACAACTTGGTCACGACGTTAGTAATCGATTGATCATTCCTCCACGCTCATCAAACTACACTGTGACTGGATTTTGCTCAGGTTTCTGCACAGAACAAGTGAGAATTCAAATCTCTCTTAATTTTATTGTCACTAATCTTTTTCTGTCATTGCAGTATTTGCCACCAGAAGGAATAAAAATCTTTGCCAATACTTTACACACCCATCTTGCTGGTTTGAATACAATTTATTACAGCTATCATTATTTCAAATGTGATTGCTTTATTTAGGAATTGGAGTAGAATTGTCTGTTCTTCGAATGAATCAACAGTGCAGCACCGATCGTATGGAGGAAGTGACTTTCATAGATCGTAACCTCAACTACGACTTCAATTTTCAACAAACTGTTCACTTACCACGAGAGATAACTGTTTTACCGGTATGTGGTGTGCTATACATAGTTTATCATCATCTTGATCTTTCAGGGTGACACCTTTTTGCTGGATTGCTTTTATCGCACAATGAACAAGACCACTATCACATTGGTAAGTATGCAGAATGCCAAAAGCAATAATATAATGCTCTTTTAAAACTTAGGGCGGACTGGCTACTACAGATGAAATGTGCTTGTCTTATCCTATATATTATCCAAGAGTTAATTTAAGTACTTGCCTCTCTGTTCCATCGCTCGACAAATATGAAACATTTGTTAGAGAGCATGTGCCGTAAGCTCTGATGAGTATAACATGAACATAACGATTGCTTATACACACACACAGATCCAGTCAGCAGTTAAATTTTCCTTTATCACCAACAACGATAACGACTGATGCTCTCCGAGCATCACTAAACCAACTTGAGTGGACAGAGTCACAAAGAAATGGTTTCAAGGAGTACATCTATACTAGTGGGCAGCAACGTGATGTCTGTGTCCCCAGCAATAGCCAACCTGCTGCTGTAAGAAGTTTTACATAACTTTCACTGCACACTATCAATTGTTCATTGCTGTTCTATTCAAGTCTCCAGATAAATGTCTTCCTGAGGCATGCTGTCCCTATCAAGAAAATAATGTATGCAGTGCCAGTAGTGGTACTGCATGCTGTGATCGGAGCTGTCCTGCTATGAGGAGTCCACCATTGTGTGCAGCAGCACCCCTGACCAGCCCACAGATCATGGTGCTTGCTATGCTCTTCATCATAAGCATTCTGATGAGTGCTGCATTTTAACTCTGAAACTACGAATTTAAGTAGAATACAGACGTTTAGCTTTTGTATTGGTGATTGGTGTGACCTGTGTTAGATCATAACATTTAAATTAGAACTTCGAGCTCGCCTACGCATAATATTATTATAATTATTCATGCAAGCCCTGCCCATCGTCATCACGCCTATTTCGCAATGGCAATGAAGCTAGTTGGCTTCTTCAACCTGCTGCTTCTTATAGTGGGTGCGGTAGGGGCCCAAGACCTGTCTAGTACTTACCCGTTTCGTCTCGACTTGCACGATGACTACACTCTCTACTGGACATTCGACAACGATGCTCAGAACATCACGTTTGCAGTGCGTGTGAGGACCACAGGATGGGTCGGCTTTGGAGTGTCTCCTAATGGACAGATGCCGCAATCAGACGTGGTGATAGGATGGATAGATGGAACTGGAAATCACTTTGACGTGAGTAGTACTGAATGAGCTTCAGACTTCAGTTGCTGCTGTTTCAGTGACAATGTTATTGTAGGATAGATTTGCTGACACCAGATCTCTTCCTCCTGTTGATGAACATCAAGACTGGTTCTTGTTGAGAGCAGAGGAGGAAGGTGGCTACACTACACTGGAGTTCACCAGGAACTACACCAGCTGTGACACCAGAGACAGAAACATAAAAGTAAGCAACTTCTGACTTATGCACCATGATAGGATGAGCATAGCAAGTTTATGCATAGATGCATGTGGGTCCTGCTAATGATTTCATCATCTTTAGCATGATACCAGCTATGTAGTGTGGAGCTGGAATGACCAAGATCCAGTCAATGGTGTACCATCCAGACACACCAGTAAAGGATCTGCTGTAGTGAATCTTCTAGGAGGACTGCCCGACCAACCCCAGGATCCACCTGATGCTCAGAATTTCAGTATAACTATGAACAACGTGAGAACAATAACTGAAGCTTGTAAACAGCTTATCCTTCTATTCATTCAGATTATGATTCCCAATGTGGACACCACGTACTGGTGTGCTGGGTTTATGCTCCCGCAAGAAATTAGACAACAAACTCACTACATCACTAAAGTAAAACAAAAACAACTAATTTGGATGCTGTATTTACTTTTTTTACTTCAGTACGATGTAGCACTGTCACCTGAGAGCATGCAGTACGTCCATCATTTACTGGTTCACTCGTGTAACAGTTTAGATGGAGTGGACCTCACCCAAGGTGCACCTTGCCTATCTGTTGACAGGAGAGTGGCTCAATGTCGTGCTGGACCATTAGTGGGAGCATGGGCTGTTGGTGGACGAGTAAGTAAAACAACTTTTAATTCATTTTAGTGACTTTCATTTTTTGTCAGGAATTCGTGTTCCCAGAGAATGTAGCTCTACCTATTGGCGGTTCCGGTCATCGCTATCTTGTTATAGAAATGCACTACAACAATCCAGAATTAGATTCAGGTCTGGTGTGTGTATTATCAGTGTATTATCAGGTAGTGTGAGTGATATCAGGTCTAGTAGATACTATATATAGCATTGTGATATTCATTGGGTTAGCTGATCATAATCACGTGCACTATAGGTGTTCGTGACAGTTCTGGTATGATATTCACCTACACTGCAATGAAAAGAGAGCAAGATGCTGGAATTCTGATGGTTGGTCATGCTGTCACACCTGGAATGGTCATTCCTCCTGGTGCAGACAACTACACAGTATCTGGATACTGCTCTGGTTCATGTACTCAACAGGTAACCATGGACACATGCATAACTTTTTACAAGCTGCATTTTTCTAGTTTATACCACCAGAGGGAATTAAGATATTCGCCAATACGCTGCACACTCATCTTACTGGTTAGTACGCTGGTTTCTAATGAAATAATATTTTCCTCCACTCAGGCATTGGTGTAGAATTGTCTATTCTTCGCACAAATCAGCAATGTGGCACTGATCGTATGGAGGAAGTGACTCTGATAGATCGTAACCTCAACTACGACTTCAATTTTCAGCAGACAATCCATCTGGCAAAAGAAATTACTGTTTTGCCGGTACAGCCTAATGTTCTATAGGTAAGTTCTATATCTGATTCCCATGTACAGGGTGACACTCTCTTTTTGGATTGCTTCTACCGCACTTCCACAAAGACTGGTGTTGTGCTGGTAAGCGTTATATACTGTTAGATTATCCCATGATCTCTTGCATGCAGGGTGGACTGGCTACCACTAATGAAATGTGTTTCTCATTTCCTATCTACTATCCAAAAGTTGTATCCAGTAGCTGTCTCTCTTTACCTGCTTATAACAAGTTTGCTAGCTTTGTCAGAGATCACGTACCGTGAGCTTGCAGTGAGAACTGACATAGTGCTGCGAAAGTTATTTCTCTCATTAGGTCCGACCTGCAAGCTGAATTTTTATCTATATCAGGAGCGAATGATGCTAAATTAGAGGCGACACTTAACAAGCTTGAATGGACAGAAGAACAGACTAATGCTCTTCGAGAATACATCTACTCCAGTGGACAGCAGATTGATGGATGCATAGACGATGACGGTGACCTACTTGTAAGCAAAGATATCCTATATAACAAGTTAAGTGTTTATCTCTACACAGGCTAGTGGGCAGACCTGTCTACCTGAGGCATGCTGTCCCTACCAAGAAGACAATATATGTAGTGCTGGTAATGGTACTGCATGCTGTGGGCGGAGCTGTCCTGCTATGAGGAGTCCACCATTGTGTGCAGCAGCACCCCTAACCAGTCCACAGACCTTGATGCTAGCCATGCTTTCAATTATTGGTATTCTAGTTCTCGCACTGTAAAAAGTGACTACATGTACAATCTGTTGTGATCTTGTTAAGTATTTTCAGCTCGCCCACGCACGTGTGCCCACAGACGTCACCACGCCCATCTTGCTGACTGCAAAATTGTAAATACATATCGAGCGTATACATTACAGTCAGCAAGATTCTCCGCAAACTCACTAGGAGAAATCATGAAGACAATTGTGATCTTGCTACTCGTTCTTGTAGCGAGTGTACTAGGCACTCACGATCTGTCCAGTACTTACCCGTTTCGTCTCGACTTGCACGATAACTACACTCTCTACTGGACATTCGACAACAATGCTCAGAACATCACGTTTGCAGTGCGTGTGAGGACCACAGGATGGGTCGGCTTTGGACTGTCTCCTAATGGACAGATGCCGCAATCAGACGTGGTGATAGGATGGGTAGATGGAACTGGAAATCAATTTGACGTGAGTAGATGATTCATGTAGCTACTGTATGGATTAAACTTGATATACAGGATAGATTTGCGGACACCAGAACTCTTCCTCCTGTTGATAGTCAGCAAAACTGGTTTCTACTGAGAGCAGAAGAGGAAGGTGGCTACACTACACTGGAGTTCACCAGGAACTACACCAGCTGTGACACCAGAGACAGAAGCATAGGGGTAAGCTAGCTAGCTTAGTGTGGAAGGGTTCAAACTCTTCTTTTCCCACTCTCTTTAGCATGATACCAGCTATGTAGTGTGGAGCTGGAATGACCAAGATCCAGTCAATGGTGTACCATCCCAACACACCAGTCAGGGATCTGCTCCAGTGAATCTTCTAGGAGGACTGCCTGATCAACCCCAGGATCCATCTGATGCTCAGAATCTAACCATTGGCGTGGACAATGTGAGTATGTCACGATAAAACTTTGCAACCTAAGACTGCATTTTCTCAAACAGGTTTTGATTCCCAATGTGGACACCACGTACTGGTGTGCAGGTTTTCTTCTTCCACAAGAAATTAGAGAACAAACTCGCTACATCACAAAGGTTCATACCACATAGCTCACACCTCATATAGCTCACACCTCTGATTCACACACGATATAATTATTTTCAAACTTTTCACTTCAGTTTGACATATCGCTGTCACCAGCTGGGAGCGTGCAATATGTCCATCATCTTCTGGTTCACACATGTGACACCTTGGATGGAGTGGATTTGACCCAGGGAGGTCCCTGTGAATCTGTTGATAGAAGAGTGTCTGCTTGTCGCTCAGGACCACTAATAGCTGCATGGGCTGTTGGAGGACGGGTGAATAATCCGTTTACTCATACAAACCATAATCACAATTATTTCTTGTCAGGAATTTGTGTTACCGGAGAATGTAGCTCTACCTTTTGGAGGTCCTGGTGCACACCGCTATTTTGTTATTGAAATGCATTACAATAATCCAAGCTTAGCTTCAGGTTAGTGGTGTAATGTATACTATCAACAGTAACAGGAACTACCTAGGCTGCATAAATGACATTCATTAGCTGGTTTATAGGATGCAGTTGCATGGTCATAACCATTCCTGTGCTATAGGTGTTCGTGATAGCTCTGGTATGGTGTTCACTTATTCCTCAATGAAAAGACAACACGACGCTGGAATTCTTACAATTGGTCATACTGTTAGTAGTAGAATGGTAATTCCTCCTCGTGCAGTAAACTACACCGTCTCTGGATACTGTTCTGGTACATGCACCCAACAGGTAAGAAACAGTTTTTTGCAAGCTACACCAGCTGTCTCATTGAAAATTGCTTTCAGTTTTTACCACAAGACGGAATCAAAATATTTGCAAATACTTTACACACTCATGTTGTTGGTTAGTGCATTTTTTTGATCACAGTTGATCAACAATTCTACTATTCAGGTATTGGATTGGAATTGTCTATTCTTCGTACAAATCGACAATGTAGCACCGATCGTATGGAAGAAGTGTCTCTGATAGATCGTAACCTCAACTACGACTTCAACTTTCAGCAGACAACTCACCTGGCACGAGAAATAACAGTTTTGCCGGTACACTTTCTATGCTGCCTCTGTGCTATTATTATATTCTCTTATTTTAGGGCGACACGCTTTTGTTGGAGTGTTTTTACCGTACAACATCCAGGAGTGGTGCTGTTTTGGTAAGAATATTATTTTCCATCACTGTATTCGAGCTCATTGCATGCAGGGTGGACTGGCTACTGCAAACGAAATGTGCCTCTCTTTTCCGATCTACTATCCAAAAGTTGACTCTAGTACTTGCCTCTCTTTACCAACGTTCAACAAGATTTCAGACTTTATCCGAGACCACGTGCCGTAAGTTCACAAATATGATTTAAGTTCCTTCACAATCAATTTTACAGATCTGATCTGCAAGCAGAGTTTAATGGTCTAGCACAAGCAGACGAAGATCAGTTACAGACAACACTCAATAAACTCCAGTGGACAGAAGCACAAATCAACGGCCTCCAAGAATACTTCTATACCAGTGGGCAACAGATCCAAAGATGTAGAAACGATAACGGTGACCAAACTGTAAGCAAACTAGCTAACATACACCAAGATGAAGTACACTGTGAACTGCTCAATCTCTCAATGCAGGCACGTGTGCAGACCTGTCTACCCGAGGCTTGCTGCCCCTACCAAGAGAATAATGTGTGCAGAGCTGGTAACAGTACTGCATGCTGTGATCGGACCTGTACTATGAGGCGTCCACCATTGTGTGCGGCTACTGCAGCAGCATCTCTGACTAGCCCACAGATCATGGTGCTTACAATACTCTCCATTATTGGTCTTCTAGTTGCTGCATTTTAACTAACAATAGTTTAGTCAATAACAATGTTAGTGATCAATAATTGTAAGAAATAGTGTCATGTCACCATATCAAGAGTATTATTATTCAACATCACATGATCAGAACTGCTGAGTGTATACAAGTATCACTTCAGTTACGTGGGACTGCCTTAATTATTATAAACTGCTAAAGAGACAACTGTCTACGATAGGCACATGCCCAAGCTGAGTCTGTTACTATCTGTCACGTTAGATGACTTTACTCCTTTCGAGCTGAAATCCAGCAAAACATAGATTCATATAAACTAGTGTCAGTATAATAACAATTACTATATTATAATCCTCAGCATATGCAACAAGCAAGTAGTTGTTCAGTTGTGAGACAGTCAATATTTACTATCATTTCACATTTTGAACTGTCTTATTCACCCTTGACTAAAAATTGTCACTACGTACTTTCATAAAATTTTTCTGTTCAAAAATAATTTACTAGCAATATTAGCATACAGAACTAGTGTCAGTATAATAATAATGGTCTGAATGGTTCTCGGTATATGCAACAAACAAAGTAGTTGTTCAGTTGTGAAATAGTCAATATTTACTTGCAATACAACACAAAGTGAAATTCTCAGAGAAGAACTGTCAAGAGAAGTGCCATGAGTGAAAAAAGAGCCCCTGCAGAAGAAAGATGACTTGCAGCTGCCGGAGTAGTGGGGCCGGTAGACGAGTCAGATGCCATGGTGGTGCTAGTGGAGTTGTCACGAGGACACACGGTATTATTATTAACAGATGCACCTATTAGGAAAGAGAAGAAATAAAAGAGAGTTAGTGCGAGAGAGAGAGAGAGATGAGAGAAAGAGAGAGAGAGAGAGAGAGAGAGAGAGAGAGAGAGAGAGAGAGGAGAGAGAGACAGAGACAGAGAGAGACAGAGAGAGAGCGAGAGCTGAGAGAGCATTATTGTACCTGCTACTCTTTGACAGCAGGATGGTGGTGTGAAGCAGTTGCACTCATTGGGAGCAACATAGGGACAATCCACTTGTACCTTGGGCTCTACTGTGTTGTTGACGACATAGGTACCCTAGGAAAGAAAGAATGAGAGAGAAAGAAAGTAAAAATTTCACTATTTACCATGCTAGACTGCTTACCCCATCTTCAGCGCAAATAGCCAATTGTACAGGAGCACTTTCAATGACCTGTTTCAAGTCGTTCACAGAAGTTGTGTTCCACGTGATGTTGTTAAACGCCTCAGCCACTCCAGGATAGTGGTCGCCATTGAGCGCATCAACAGCCATATTCACTGACTCAGTGTGATTCCTGTACACAAGAACAATCATGTGACCAGCAAATGATGAGACCATCAGCTGACTGATGTGCCCAAAACAGCAAAGATAATTAAAAGATGCTTATGAATGTAATTAACAAGCATCACATGACTAGCTGTACAGCAAATGTTGTGCAACATCTGAACTGCATTCTTTGATTGTATAACTTGTGACAGAATGTCACGAGCCCTAATATGGCACTATATGGTCTAGTAATGGTAACTGATGTGAGTGAGTAGGTGTAGGAAGAGTAACAGGATGGGAATGCTGCCTTAGTCAAGTCATGTTTTACAGGTACAGTGAGACCCCTCTAATCCAGATACCCACAATAGCACCATGATCAGAGAGGTATTCTGATACCAAGTATCAATTTGAGATCAAAAGCAGTGTCCACATTACAGATGGTTTCCTTATTTCAAGGGTGTCTAGAGTAATGGTACCACTCCCACATTCTAACAGAAGCTTTGCGCAGGAATAGAATGCATTAATTTTACCATGAATATATAAACGTGCACTGTCCCTTAATACATAGACATTGCATTAACAAGGTCAAACACACTGTACTAGTGTATTTTTTACTTACGAGAAGTATTTGATAAAAAAGTTCCTGTGAGTGATGTTTGGATCAGGGAAAGTTGCGCAAGTGACGAGAGGCACACGAGGATAGTAGTAGAGTAGAGTTTGACACATCTCTTCTCTAGTGCTCTCACCTCCCTATAGTGATGAGGGAGAGACAGTGAGTGGTGAGTGAGGAGGAGGAGTGGTGAGTGATGAGGAGGAGTGGTGAGTGAGGAGGAATGAGGAGTGGTGAGTGAGAAGGAGTGGTGAGTGAGAAGGAGTGGTGAGTGATGAGGAGGAGTGGTGAGTGATGAGGAGTGGTGAGTGAGGAGGAGTGAGGAGTGGTGAGTGAGGAGGAGTGGTGAGTGAGGAGGAGAGGTGAGTGATGAGGAGGAGTGGTGAGTGATGAGGAGTGGTGAGTGAGGAGGAGTGGTGAGTGAGGAGGAGTGGTGAGTGAGTGAGGAGTGGTGAGTGAGGAGGAGTGGTGAGTGATGAAGAGTGGTGAGTGAGTCATGCATACCAGAGTCACTTTATCTCTATTCATACTGTTGTAGAAACATTGAACAGCAAGAGTGTCACCCTATTAGAAAAATGCAAAGTTGATATAAAATCACTACATCAAAAGCGCTATGAATAGTGTAACAAGGTGTGAAAACATGATAGCATAATGGTAATTGCATTGCAGCTATGATACGCCAGTAACCATAGCGATGACCACACACAAAGTACACTGTGCTTTGACACTAAGAGACCGTAAAGTTGTGATGTAAGACTGTTTTATACTTTGTGTTACAGCCATGGATTCAAGCTACAAAGCAACAAACTAGAGGTGCTATGGAAGCGCTATATCACACCTTTCTGACTTGCACAGTTCTCTGGAGATTGTTGAATTGCTGAGAGAGAGAGAGAGAGAGAGAGAGAGAGAGAGAGAGAGAGAGAGAGAGAGAGAGAGAGAGAGAGAGAGAGAGAGAGAGAGAGAGAGAGAGAGAGAGAGAGAGAGAGGAGTGAGATAGTGAAGGTTTAGTGAGGCTTGAATACTGTATGATACTTACTTGGTAGTCGAAATCATACAGTAGGTTCTGATCAATGGGCTCCAGCTCCTCCATTGCTGAGCACTGAGAGTCGGAAGTCGTCTGCCGATAATGACGAACGATAAGTCCAGTACCTGCACAAACACAATAAATAAAACCATTAAACCATTGATCAAAATATCAGTTAAGAGCATTTTTTCTAGTTCTCACCGATTAAATGGGTATGGAGAAATGAGGCAAAAACTGTGACACCATCATCAGGTATATACTGGAGAGAGGGAGAGATAAAAGGGAGGAGAAGAGAGAGGAAGGAGAGAGTGAGATAGAGAGGAAGAAGAGAGAGAGTGAGTGAGAATAAAGAGGAAGGAGATAGAGAGGAAGAGAGAGTGAGATAGAGAGGAAGGAGAGAGAGAGAGAGAGAGAGAGAGAGAGAGAGAGAGAGAGAGAGAGAGAGAGAGAGAGAGAGAGAGAGAGAGAGAGAGAGAGAGAGAGAGAGAGAGAGAGAGAGAGAGAGAGAGAGAGAGAGAGGAAGAGTGAGTGAGAATAAAGAGGAAGGAGATAGAAAGAGAGGGGGAAGGAAGAGAAAAGGAGAGAATGAGAGAGGGAGAGAAGGGAAAATGAAGGCAGTTATATTAGCTAATAATGGCTTACTCTCTCAGTGCAAGAGCCCAGGCAGTACACAGTGTAGTCGTATCTCTCAACTTTTGGTGGTATTACCATCAGTGGGGCGACAGGAAACGAGATGGACATACCACCAGCCTCATGTACTGGAGCCATCTTAGTGTAAAACAACTCCATTCCAGAACTGTCGACAATGCCTGATAGAGAGAGTAGGGAGAGATCAAGTCATTTCATCTCATCAGTACTCACCTTCTACACTATTAGGATTGTCATAATGAACCTCAAGAAGAATCAAGAACGGCTGATTCAAACCGCCCAGAGGAAAACCAATGCCTTCCGGCATTTCAAAACTCTACGTATAAAAGTTGGAAATATCACGAGAGAAAACCATTGCTGTGACTAACCTCTCCACCAACGGCCCACGCAGCTATGATCTGTCCTCCGAAACAACCAAAGAAGACGTTTCCACATGGTCCATCGTTTGCTAGTTGTGTGTTTAGCGGACACAAGAATATAAGCTGATGGTGCACGTAGGGAAGATTCTCAGGAGGAATCAGAGGAGCAACCTGTAAAATTATGTAAACGATTTAAAATTTTGCTATATCATACACAATTTATGCAATTCACAAAATTGCTACCATAAAAAATTTAATTTGTTAAAATTGTAGTACTATTTTCCATGCGTACCTTATAGAAGTATATCTTCTCCTTGCTGGTGTCAATGTCCGTGATGATGTCATGCAGGTAATGCAGAGAGCAGTAGTAGGTGGTCTCATTCTTAGGCACAGAGTACTGTGTGGGAGGAATTCAAACACAGTTGTCAACACAATGTAGCTAAACAATCGAAGTAACATATCCTCAACATATCCGTAACATGGATGGTGTATCAGTACACGAAACAGCATCAGTTAGAATACATAGGACAACTAGGTCATGTGGAAATTATTCTAAAGGAAAGGAGGCGTGTAGAAGAATGAATGTCTTACTATACATAGTTGATTAAGCGTGCATTCTGGTTGCCAGGGATGGGCTGGTGGGGTTACATTCTGGCAGTGATGTGTAAAGGTGTGCAGGTCAATGCTGCCAAGACTACTGACACACTATACCTAAGACTCTATCACCTTACACACTTTGATAAATCTTTTGATGTTCACCAGTGATTATAGATCAATTGATGTTTGAATGTATTGCTGACATGTAAACCCGTTGCCATGCCAACCTCAGGCAAACACTAAAGAGATCTATTTCAAGTTGACAAACATGACCAGGCAACAATAGAACTACAAAGTGACAGCAATCTGGTTCAAATAGAAGGCTAGCTGTTGGGCTAAGAGATTGAAACATCACTAGAGTTACAACAAAATGCTGTACACATCAGCAAAGCATGAGAGTCTTTCAAGGCATGTTCATTGTGTGTCCCATGACTATCATCATGCTGTCATCATACTGTCTGTGTGTTGCCTAACATTAATCAACCACACTACATCAAACACAATCACGTCATCAATCACAATTAAACTTCATCAATGACCTGGCCTTGCATCCTGACCAGTTCCTGCATGCTAGATTGCAACATAGCAATGGGATGCCAATCACTAACAGTTCTTGCACAACATAATTTCCTACCAAATGCCTCTTGTGCGGTGCACCTGACCTGAACTAACATGTTGGTCTTCAATAGAATTCAGCTGTTTAATTATACTCAATGACCTTAGATAGCCATATTAAGGTTTGACCAAGGCATATTCACAGGTGACAAACAATCAATAATTAGTTCTTCTCAGCTAGTATAGCACTTAGAGTACAAACCATGGTGGCATTGTCAACTATGTGGTTTATACACAGTCAAGGTTCTTGTTCATCTTAGCGCATGTCACATGTAAACAAGTGATAGGACCACAAAGCTTAGACAAGCCATCAGAATGAGCAACAGGGGTTGTCGTTTTACCATACACAATAAACTGTCAACATAGGCATAATGTGTAACATACTACGTGCATACCAAAGACAGATTCATTTCTCTCTATAGAATGGGACCCAGATATTCTTACATTGGTGTTTCTGATCTTAAAAGAGTTTGAATCAGAGGGAGTGCTGCGAGGAGTTGGAGCGCCTGCGAAGAAATTGATACTCCTAGTTCCCTGAAACTGGTGTCTGGGTATAGAGCCAGTGGGATCACTTGGGTCATCGGCATGGTAGCTCCAGATCACTCGAGCTGTGTCTGCCTGCAAGAGAAGGTGCTGAGCGGTGAAGCAGTAGTGAAAATTATCTACGTACATTCAAGTTAATGTCATTGTCGGAATCGCAGCTGGTGAAATTGCGCCAGAACTCCAAAATGGTGAAATCTCCCTCCTCTTCTCCTCTTATTAGAAACCAATTCTGTTCAGAGTCTATGGGAGGGGTGAATCTACCACGAGCAAAACGGTCCTGTGGAGCGAGCGAGATCTGAGAGTAATATACTAGACTTGGTGAAATTTGCTCACGTGTAATGTAGCCTGTCCGTTTGTATCTACCCATCCAACAATCACGTCACTGTTCGGCATCTGTCCATTGGGAGACAGTCCAAAGCCGATCCATCCTGTGGTCCTCACACGCACTGCAAACGTGATGTTCTTTGTAGCTGTGTCGAAGCTCCAGTGAACAACGTAGTCGTCCCCGCTCAGTCTAGCCGAGAAGCGATAGATGGCACTGAGATTACGTGCACCGTGAGTCACTGCTAGTAACGAAACAAAAAGAGCTATACACAAGGCCCTCATGGTGTCGACGGGATAGATTGAGCGTGACTTGGATAGTAGCTTTTTATTGTCAAAAGGCAAAAGGGGCTAGGCACGCCCTTGTCAGAAAATGGGCGGCACCACATTGTAAAGCAAACACGTGTTCCGGCTCAGCACTACAACGTCATCCTGTCATCCTTACTTCATCAAGTACGGAAGCGCGCACGTGCTATCACTATAAACACGGCCTTGATCTAAAGATAGATCGACACTTTAGTACGACCACTGTCTTTGCAATGCTGATCATTCGAGTACTGTGATGTGATTGGTCAGAATGCACATTATCTGTGAGCAATGAGTAGAAATTATCATACTATTTTGCACATAAAGTGCAGTTCACATGTATCTTCGCACCTCAGTTTGCTTGCTAGGGTTGCGACTGCTGAACTGCTCGTAACTGCATTAAAATGCGTATTTTGCATTTGCTGCTGCTTTCTGCATCTCTACTCGCAGTATCTTACTGCGTCTCCCACGAGGAGCTCCTCGATAAATATCGTTTCAACTCGAGGCTCAGTCCTAGTTACACCATCTACTGGAATTTTGACATCGAGAAAGAGAACATATCCATCGCTGTCCGGGCACGCACTGAGGGATGGGTCGGCTTCGGCTTATCACCCAACGGACAGATGCCCTACTCCGATGTAGTAATCGGATGGGTCAATGGAGAGAATCAGAAAACCTTTTTTGAAGTAAGCCAAGAAATTACAGTTGAATTTGATAACTTTTTATTGCAGGATCGATTTGCTTGGGGTCGATATGAGCCAAGTATTGATGAAGTACAAAACTGGTTCTTGCTAAAAGGTGATGAAGAGTATGGATACACCACCCTGCAGTTTTATCGGAATTTTACAACCTGCGATAAGATGGACCTGGATATTACAGTAATGAAATTAATATTAATCATTCCCACCTGCTTTCTCTCTCGCTATCTCTTTCTCTCCCGCTCTCTCTCTCTCACTGGCAGACATTACAAATGTGTGTATTTATCTCTCTCCTACAGTCTGGGACTGCACGTGTAATGGGAGCGTATCACAATGAAGATCCTACTCCAGGATATCCAATAAAACCACACACGTTCAAGATGGCAAAAAGTCTGAATCTTCTGAAGGGTCTACCAACAGAACGCTCCACACCGTCTGATTCAAACTCTTTTGTGATCAGAAACGAGCAAGTAAGTCGAGCTGTGTGCAGCTTAATTAAATTGAATAGATGCTAATCACCACTCACATTACCAGCTGAAAGTGAATTTCACACCCAGCATGTTCTTCTTTCTTGCAGTATCATGTTCCTGATACTCAAACCACCTACTACTGTTCTATACATTACCTACCACGAGTCATATTTGATGCCAATACTAACCAAGAACCAGTATACTTGTACAAGGTCTGTGGTTTACCAAAATGAATGTTGCATTGCCTACTGGATTATTATAGGTGGCTCCTCTGATTTCTTGGAGAAACAGACGATATGTGCACCACATGCTTGTTTTCATATGTCCAATGAATTCAAATCTTGTAGAAGATGGACTCTGTGATGAAATAGCCAGTTCATTCTTTGGGTGTTTTGGAGGTCAGATTATTTCCGCTTGGGCTGTTGGAGGAGAGGTATGTGCAATATGACTCGCATACAGTACACTACCATTAATTTTGTGCTTGTATTGCAATGTATGACTGTTTTTCAGGACTATGTATTTCCGGAAAATGTCAGCTTTCCGTTGGGAGGGAGAGGACAACCGAACAAGATCATGCTTGAAGTGCACTATGATAATCCTATGCAGCATGCAGGTTTGTTCATCCTATCCTCGCTGTACCTTTGATGCGCTTCTCATGCAGGGATTGTTGACAGTTCTGGGATCGAGTTCTACTACACTAAGCAGAAACCACTCTACGAAGCCGGCGGACTCTCCATAGCACAACCTATAGTCCCACTTATGCTGATCCCTCCAAGGGACAAGTTTTTCAGGCACTCTGCAACATGTTTGTCATCATGTACAGACAAAGTAAGTATAATAGACAGAAATGAAAAGGGCAGCTGCTACATATATGAATTTCTAGTATCTGCCTGAAGGAGGTGTTACAGTGTTCGCTTCATTTCTCCATACCCATCTTATTGGTAAGTTTACATGAGTCTATGGCTGCCGTGATCCTTGTCATCACCAGGCACTGCACTCAGTGTTAGGCACTTCAGAAACAACACTGAATGTGGAAAAATTGAAGAACTGCCTCCAATTGACGAGAATTTGGAATACGATTTTGACTATCAGGTAGCAAGCCCATAATAATCATTGCTCTGTTATTTGTTCTTTTATGTCAGCAACTCTCAAATCTTCCACAACCGTTGCAAGTGCTTAGGGTTAGTTCAACAGATCACTGGACGGTGGGAATGTTATTTTTATTATAGGGAGATGCAATCAGAGTTAATTGTTACTACAATAGCAAATCTCGAAAAAGGGTCACTCTTGTAAGTCACGACATAACTGAGCGCATGTTGATTGGTATGTCTGCAGGGCGGAGAGAGTACAAGACAGGAGATGTGTCAAGCTCTGCTCTACTACTATCCACGAACGTCTCTCACAAACTGTGGCTCCTTCGCTGATCCTGAAATTGCTTACAGACCATTTCTTAAGAGTTATCTTTAGTAAGAAAGAAAGACTTACTGTTGATGCGAGTTTACATCTTATTTGCAGTCCTTATTATGGCAATGAACGTAGCATCAATGACACTATCTTTGCACTCAACCGCGATGACTATGCTGGGATAAGAAGTCAATTTGATCGCAATATCTGGTGGACTGGAAGAGCCAAGAGAGCCTTTCAGGAAGCTATGGACAATGCACCAATTGAGCGAGAATTCTGTGCGAATGAGAAGGTGAGCAAAGACGTCTGTTATCTGTATTGTTGTACTATTTTCGTTCAGAACACTGTTGAAGAAACAGGACTCAGACCAGTGTTTGTTGGAGCGGACTGCCCTTATGTGGAACCTAACAAGTGCAATCCGCTAGCCACACCCCCTCCTCCGTGCTGCAGTAGAGTAAATTCAAGTGAGAAATCTATAGCTACCTATAGTCATACCTTACAACAGGAAAAATTATATTGACTTCCACCAAAATTTGCTCTAGCAGTTGTAGTTTTGGCATCAGTGCCAAAATCTCAAATTTTACTTTTTCACTTGTGCATGTTCACAGGTAGCAGCAATCAAGGTGGTGCTACTGGTAGTGCTCGTGAACGTCGTACGACTCATACCGACACTACTGGTGGTGGCTGTGGTGAGTTATACCATACAATGCTCAAATCAATTGTATCGAGTCCACTACAGGTGACCATGGCTGCTCATCCAGTGCAGGGGGTACTAAACCGGCACTTGCTGTTCTCTCAATCTTAGTCATGGCTTCACTAGCCGCTCATCATGCTGTCATAGTCTGAATCACTAATCGACTCATGATCACTCACCCAGTCATTAATATACTGACACTTTTAGTAAGCTCTATAGTAGAACTGCTGCTCCAATACTTCATTGCTATATAGAATGTGATGTAATGTTTTTTTGCATTGATCATCAACTCATTGACTCACAATATTATTATTTTGGATTAAAAAAAAACTGTATCGCGTGCATCGAATGTAACTCGAATATAAAATAGCAATTCGTAGGCTCCACCCCTAATTTTTTAGCGTTTTATTTTTTCTGGAAAAAGGCGCTTATTTATATCGAGTCTCGTTAAGCGGAGACTTCCTAATTAATAGGGTTCTCCTCAGCACTCGCGTTATGCGAGTCATCATCGATACTAATTGCTTGTTTGCAGTGGCGGATCCAGGAAAATAAGATCGGGCGGGCCAATGTGCGGCGCGAAGCGGCGCCGAAAATTTTAAGCTAATTAATATTCATTGGAGGTGTAAACAATTGACTCTGACGTGCTTCAAAGCGATAGTCGATGCGTACAGCTAGGAAGCTATACAGCACAGCGAGCGCGCTAGTCAGTAGTGAGAACACTGCTTAGAACGGTAAGAGTTTTGCACTATAGTTAAAACTTTTAAAATTTTAGCTGGGCTACAAGTAGTTTGGGTGGGCCAGGCCCTACCTGGCCCACCCCTGGATCCGCCACTGCTTGTTTGTAGCACTAAGTTTAACATACAGCTAAACCCAAAACCCTAAAAACCTTCTCCTAACTGCGCAAAGTAGGGAGGGTCTTCCTAACTAACTAAGGATCGTCGGGAGGGTCTTCCTAACTAAGGATCGTCGGGAGAGTCTTCCTAACTAAGGATCGTCGGGAGGGTCGTCCTAAACCAGGCCTTCGGCCCTTAGTAAGCCTAAGGATCGTCGGGAGAGTCGTCATAAACAGGCCTCAACTAAGGATGGAGCTAAAACTTAACTTTTATAAATAAAAAAAACACAAAAAAAAAACATGCATTCAGCGAGAATCGAACTCTGATCGTCTGCATCACAAGCCACCATACTAAACCGCTGTGCCACCGAACCAACTGACCGGTTGGTGCTACAAACAAGCCTTTATAGTAATTCTGTACGCGCGCGCACAACGCGAGTGCTGAGGAGAACCCTAGGTGGCGGGTAACCAGAATCAATGATATTCATGACTTTTGCAAGTAGCTTTATTTTCCAAGCCAAGGGTACTCGTGCAGACAGAGTCGCTGCGTGCAGTTTGCTTGCCTATCGATAGGCATCGAATATAGCAAATTTCAGCATTGCAGTGTTAGCCATCGCGGAGCTACGAGCTCACCCTGTGAAGACTAAGCACGATCAATTGTAACCACTCTTTCTTTAGTTGTGCGAAAGGCACGAAGCTAAAACTGCTCGAGCACGCTCATCTTCCATCTGTGCAGGTATCTATGCGACGTTTTCGTCGAGCGCTGCTCGTACGCGATATTACAGCAACGCAGGCTGTGCTGTCTGACACCACATAGCTGTAATATCGCGTACGAGCAGCGCTCGACGAAAACGTCGCATAGATACCTGCACAGATGGAAGATGAGCGTGCTCGAGCAGTTTTAGCTTCGTGCCTTTCGCACAACTAAAGAAAGAGTGGTTACAATTGATCGTGCTTAGTCTTCACAGGGTGAGCTCGTAGCTCCGCGATGGCTAACACTGCAATGCTGAAATTTGCTATATTCGATGCCTATCGATAGGCAAGCAAACTGCACGCAGCGACTCTGTCTGCACGAGTACCCTTGGCTTGGAAAATAAAGCTACTTGCAAAAGTCATGAATATCATTAATTCTGGTTACCCGCCACCTTAACGAGACTCATTTATATCTATCCGTTCTATGTCCGTACCAAGCAACTCTACAGACTGAGTCGCCATCCCGCTGAATCTGTGACAGTCGATTTTTTCATTGCGGACCCTACATAAAATACCTCAGTATAGGAGCAAAGTTTCAAAAGTCTCTCCAGCCCTCCGCAAGTACAAGTAGGTACTAGTGACTAAAACAATGCGTGGGCGAAAGGGTACCCGCCATCTTAATGCATCAAGTACGGAAGCGCCCGTGCTATCGCTATAAACACGGCCTTGGACTCGACTGATCTAAAGATAGATCGACACATTAGTACGACCACTGTCTTTGCTGATCATTCGAGTACTGTGATGTGATTGGTCAGAATACTTATTATCTGTGAGCAATGAATAGAGATTATCATACTATTTTGCACAGTGCAGTCACGAGTCACATGTATCTTCGCACCTCAGTTTGCTTGCTAGGGTTGCGACTGCTGAACTGCATTAAAATGCGTATTTTGCATTTGCTGCTGCTTTCTGCATCTCTACTCGCAGTATCTTACTGCGTCTCCCACGAGGAGCTCCTCGATACATATCGTTTCAACTCGAGGCTCAGTCCTAGTTACACCATCTACTGGAATTTTGACATCGAGAAAGAGAACATATCTATCGCTGTCAGGGCACGCACTGAGGGATGGGTCGGCTTCGGCTTATCACGCAACGGACAGATGCCCTACTCCGATGTAGTAATCGGATGGGTCAATGGATATAATCAGAAAACCTTTTTTGAAGTAAGCCAAGAAATTACAGTTGAATTTGATAACTTTTTATTGCAGGATCGATATGCTTGGGGTCGATATGAGCCAAGTATTGATGAAGAACAAAACTGGTTCTTGCTAAATGGTGATGAAGAGTATGGATACACCACACTGCAGTTTACTCGGAATTTTACAACCTGCGATGAGATCACGGACCTGGATATTACAGTAATTAATCATTCCCACCTGCTTTCTCTCTCGCTATCTCTTTCTCTCTTGCTCTCTTTCTCTCACTGGCAGACATTACAAATGTTTGTATTTATCTCTCTCTCTCTCTCTCTTACAGTCTGGGACTGCACGTGTAATGGGAGCATATCACGATGAAGATCCCACTCCAGGATATTCAATAAAACCGCACACATTCAAGATGGCAAAAAGTCTGAATCTTCTGAAGGGTCTACCAACAGAACGCTCCACACCATCTGATTCGAACTCCTTTGTGATCAGAAACGAGCAAGTAAGTTGAGCTGTGTGCAGCTTAATTAAATTGAATTGATGCTTAATCACCACTCGTATTACCAGCTGAAAGTGATTTTCACACCCAGCATGTTCCTCTTTCTTGCAGTATCGTGTTCCTGATAATCGAACCACCTACTACTGCTCTATACATTACCTACCATGGGTGATATATGATGCCGATACTAGCCAAGAACCAGTATACTTGTACAAGGTCTGCAGTTTACCAAAATGAATGTTTCATTGCCTACTGGATTATTATAGGTAGCTCCTCTGATTTCTTGGAGAAACAGACGATACGTGCACCACATGCTTGTTTTCATATGTCCAATGAATTCAAATATTGTGGAAGATGGTATCTGCGATGAAATAGCCAATTCGTTCTTTGGGTGTTTTGGGGGTCAGATTATTTCCGCTTGGGCAGTTGGAGGAGAGGTATGTCCAATACTCACATACAGTGCACTACCATTAATTTTGTGCTTGCATTGCAATGCATGACTGTTTTTCAGGACTATGTATTTCCGGAAAATGTCAGCTTTCCGTTGGGAGGGAGTGGACAACCAAACAAGATCATGCTTGAAGTGCACTATGATAATCCAATGAGGCATGCAGGTTTGTTCATCCGTTCGAAATATCCACACTGTATCTTTGATACCGATTCTCAGGTATTGTTGACAGTTCTGGAATCGAGTTCTACTACACTAAGCAGAAACCACTCTACGAAGCCGGCGGACTCTCTATAGCACAACCTATAGTCCCACTTATGCTGATCCCTCCAAGGGACAAGTTTTTCAGGCACTCTGCAACATGTTTGTCATCATGTACAGACAAAGTAAGTATACAGACAAAAATTTAAAATGCAGCTGCTGCATACGAATTTCTAGTATCTACCTGAAGGAGGTATTACAGTTTTCGCTTCATTTCTCCATACTCATCTTATTGGTTAGTTTACATGAGTCTATGGCTGCCGTGATCCTTGTCATCACCATCAGGCACTGCACTCAGTGTGATGCACTTCAGAAATAACACTGAATGTGGAAAAATTGAAGAACTACCTCCAATTGACGAGAATTTGGAGTACGATTTCGACTATCAGGTAGCAAGCCCATAATAATCATTGCTCCGTGACTTTTTTTATGTTAGCAACTCTCAAATCTTCCACAACCGTTGCAAGTGCTTAGGGTTAGTTCAACAGATCACTGGACGGTGGGAATATTATTTTTATTGTAGGGAGATGCAATCAGAGTTAATTGTTACTATAATAGCAGATCTCGAAAAAGGGTCACTCTTGTAAGTCACGACATAACTGAGCGCATGTTGATTGGTATGTCTGCAGGGTGGAGAGAGTACAAGACAGGAAATGTGTCAAGCTCTGCTGTACTACTATCCACGAACGCCTCTCACAAACTGTGGCTCCTTCGCTGATCCTGATTTTGCTTTCAGACCATTTCTTAAGAGACATCTTTAGTAGGACAGAAAGATTTACTGTTGATGCGAGTTTACATCTTATTTGCAGTCCTTACTATGGCAATGAACGTAGCATCAATGACACTATCTTTGCACTCTACCGCCATTACTATGCTGGGGTAAGAAGTCAATTTGATCACAATATCTGGTGGAATGAAAGAGCCAAGAGAGCCTTTCAGGAAGCTATGGACAATGCACCATTTGAGCGAGAATTCTGTGCGAATGAGAAGGTGAGCAAAGACGTCTGTTATCTGTATTGTTGTACTATTTTTGTTCAGAACACAGTTAAAGAAGAACCGAGACTCAGACCAGTGTTTGTTGGAGCGGACTGCCCTTATGTAAAACCTAGCAAGTGCAATCCACTAGCCACACCCCCTCCTCCGTGCTGCAGTAGAGTAAATTCAAGTGAGAAATCTATAGCTACCTATATAATTTTTCCTGTTTTAAGATAATTATGACTATTAAAGTCATACCTTAGAACAGGAAAAATTATATCGACTTCACCAAAATTTGCTCTAGCAGTTGTAGTTTTGGTATCAGTGCCAAAATGGATTTTGCATCTCAAATTTATTTCTTTCACTTGTGCATGTTCACAGGTAGCAGCAATCAAGGTGGTGCTACTGGTAGTGCTCGTGAACGTCGTACGACTCATACCGACACTACTGGTGGTGGCTGTGGTGAGTTATACCATACAGTGCTCAATTGCAAATCAATTGTATCGAGACCACTACAGGTGACCATGGCTGCTCATCCAGTGCAGGGGGTACTAAACCAGCACTTGCTGTTCTCTCAATCTTAGTCATGGCTTCACTAGTCGCTCATCATGCCGTCATAGTCTGAACCACTAATCAATTCACCCAGTCATTATTATGCTGACACTTTTAGTAAGCTCCATAGTAAACTGCTGCTCCAATACTTCATTGCTAGAATGTGATGCAGATGTGATGTAATGTTTTTTTTGCATTGATCATCAACTCATTGACTGACAATTATTTTGGATTTTAAAAAACTGTATCGCGTGCATCGAATGTAACTCGAATTTATCATCAGAAAATTTTTCAAACTTGTAGCTAAATAATTCTTATGCTGTAGATATCAGCTCGCCTACGCATGCATGAATCATAGATATTATATTGCCTACGGACTGGGATTGGACACTGGGCATTTCCGTGTACACAGCGCGTTGCGCAGGAGGTCAATTTTGCCCTTGGATACGGCGTGGTTCTGCATGGTTACAGTATTACTTAATACAAAAACTGCCCGAATCAAAGGCGTTTTGCAACGAGATAACGCTTTGTCTGCATACAGATTATAGCCTAAACCATATTCGAATCATCGAACAGTAGCTCCGAGGTATTGAATTTATTCGGATATTTGTCATGTTGCGTCCAGAGGTACACACAAAAGGTCACTAACAAGTACGAATTCTGCACTGCAGTATCGCCCTAGGCGCTGAAAAACATGCCTACACCACATTGATCAACGTGAATAACAATTATAAAGCTACAGCGTACACTAAAAACAGTTCGTATTTGCAGTAGAGGTACACAAAGTTCACGACTTTCTGCTCGCTAAATGTATTGCGGCATTTGGGTCAAGCGCAACGCGGTGTGCACGCACCAAAAATGTATTGTTACTATGCGCTCACGTGAGCTAGTGTCCAATCCCAGTCCGTAGGCAATAATTATAATATCTATGAATTATTTATAAGCAATTCGTAGGCTCCACCCCTAATTTTTTAGCGTTTTATTTTTTTCTGTAAAAAGGAAAGACTTGGCGTTTATATATCTATCCGTTCTATGTCCGTACCAAGCAACTCTACCGACTGAGTCGCCATCCCGCTGAATCTGTGACAGTAGATTTTTTCATTGCGGAGTTTCAATAAGCTCTCCAGCGCTCCGCAAATTGTTCAGCTACAAGTAGGTACTAGTAACTAAAATCAGTTTGCTACACAACATAAAAAATCTTGTGCGAAAATTCTGAATTTTATCTCCTCCATTGGCGTGTATGGTATTGTTGTAGTACTTTGAGGCCAAGAGTTTATAATGAACAACTCTTGCTTTGAGCCCTGCCCTTATAGTTATAATGATATTCACAATGCGTGGGCGAAAGGGTACCCGCCATCTTAATGCATCAAGTACGGAAGCGCCCGTGCTATCGCTATAAACACGGCCTTGGACCCGACTGATCTAAAGATAGATCGACACATTAGTACGACCAGCAGTTCGCATGTATCTTCGCACCTCAGTTTTGCTTGCTAGGGTTGCGACTGCTGAACTGCTTGTAATTGCATTCATAAAATGCGTATTTTGCATTCGCTGCTGCTTTTTGCATCTCTACTCGCAGTATCTTACTGCGTCTCCCACGAGGAGCTCCTCGATAAATATCGTTTCAACTCGAGGCTCAGTCCTAGTTACACCATCTACTGGAATTTTGACATCGAGAAAGAGAACATATCCATTGCTGTCCGCGCACGCACTGAGGGATGGGTCGGCTTCGGCTTATCACGCAACGGACAGATGCCCTACTCCGATGTAGTAATCGGATGGGTCAATGGATATAATCAGAAAACCTTTTTTGAAGTAAGCCAAGAAATTACAGTTGAATTTGATAACTTTTTATTGCAGGATCGATATGCTTGGGGTCGATATGAGCCAAGTATTGATGAAGAACAAAACTGGTTCTTGCTAAATGGTGATGAAGAGTATGGATACACCACACTGCAGTTTACTCGGAATTTTACAACCTGCGATGAGATCACGGACCTGGATATTACAGTAATTAATCATTCCCACCTGCTTTCTCTCTCGCTATCTCTTTCTCTCTTGCTCTCTTTCTCTCACTGGCAGACATTACAAATGTTTGTATTTATCTCTCTCTCTCTCTCTCTTACAGTCTGGGACTGCACGTGTAATGGGAGCATATCACGATGAAGATCCCACTCCAGGATATTCAATAAAACCGCACAAATTCAAGATGGCAAAAAGTCTGAATCTTCTGAAGGGTCTACCAACAGAACGCTCCACACCATCTGATTCGAACTCTTTTGTGATCAGAAACGAGCAAGTAAGTTGAGCTGTGTGCAGCTTAATTAAATTGAATTGATGCTTAATCACCACTCGTATTACCAGCTGAAAGTGATTTTCACACCCAGCATGTTCCTCTTTCTTGCAGTATCGTGTTCCCGATACTCAAACTACCTACTACTGTTCTATACATTACCTACCACGAGTGATATTTGATGCTGATACTAACCAAGAACCAGTATACTTGTACAAGGTCTGCGGTTTACCAAAATGAATGTTTCATTGCCTACTGGATTATTATAGGTAGCTCCTCTGATTTCTTGGAGAAACAGACGATACGTGCACCACATGCTTGTTTTCATATGTCCAATGAATTCAAATATTGTGGAAGATGGTATCTGCGATGAAATAGCCAATTCGTTCTTTGGGTGTTTTGGGGGTCAGATTATTTCCGCTTGGGCAGTTGGAGGAGAGGTATGTCCAATACTCACTTACAGTGGTGCACTACCATTAATTTTGTGCTTGCATTGCAATGCATGACTGTTTTTCAGGACTACGTATTTCCGGAAAATGTCAGCTTTCCGTTGGGAGGAAGAGGACAACCAAACAAGATCATGCTTGAAGTGCACTATGATAATCCAATGCGGCATGCAGGTTTGTTCATCCGTTCGAAATATCCTCACTGTACCTTTGATACCGCTTCTCATGCAGGTATTGTTGACAGTTCTGGGATCGAGTTCTACTACACTAAGCAGAAACCACTCTACGAAGCCGGCGGACTCTCCATAGCTCAACCTATAGTCCCACTTATGGTGATCCCTCCAAGGGACGAGTTTTTCAGGCACTCGGCAACATGTTTGTCATCGTGTACAGACAAAGTAAGTATACAGACAGAAATTTAAAATGCAGCTGCTACATATGAATTTCTAGTATTTACCGGAAGGAGGTATTACAGTGTTCGCTTCATTTCTCCATACTCATCTTATTGGTAAGTTTAGATGAGTCTATGGCTGCCGTGATCCTTGTCATCACCATCAGGCACTGCACTCAGAGTGAGACACTTCAGAAATAACACTGAATGTGGAAAAATTGAAGAACTGCCTCCAATTGACGAGAATTGGGAGTACGATTTCGACTATCAGGTAGCAAGCCCATAATAATCATTGCTCTGTGACTTTTTTTATGTTAGCAACTCTCAAATCTTCCACAACCATTGCAAGTGCTTAGGGTTAGCTCAACAGATCACTGGACGGTGGGAATGTTATTTTTATTATAGGGAGATGCAATCAGAGTTAATTGCTACTACAATAGCAGATCTCGAAAAAGGGTCACTCTTGTAAGTCACGAAAATAACTGAGCGCATGTTGATTGGTATGTCTGCAGGGTGGAGAGAGTACAAGACAGGAAATGTGTCAAGCTCTGCTGTACTACTATCCACGAACGCCTCTCACAAACTGTGGCTCCTTCGCTGATCCTGATGTTGCTTTCAGACCATTTCTTAAAAGACATCTTTAGTAAGAAAGAAAGACGTACTGTTGATGCGAATTTACATATTATTTGCAGTCCTTACTATGGCAATGAACGTAGCATCAATGACACTATCTTTGCACTCTACCGCCATTACCATGCTGGGGTAAGGAGTCAATTTGATCACAATATCTGGTGGAATGAAAGAGCCAAGAGAGAATTTCAGGAAGCTATGGACAATGCACCATTTGAGCGAGAATTCTGTGCGAATGAGAAGGTGAGCAAAGACGTCTGTTATCTGTATTGTTGTACTATTTTTGTTCAGAACACAGTTAAAGAAGAACCGAGACTCAGACCAGTGTTTGTTGGAGCGGACTGCCCTTATGTAAAACCTAGCAAGTGCAATCCACTAGCCACACCCCCTCCTCCGTGCTGCAGTAGAGTAAATTCAAGTGAGAAATCTATAGCTACCTATATAATTTTTCCTGTTGTAAGATATGACTATTACAGTCATACCGTACAACAGGAAAAATTATATCGACTTCACCAAAATTTGCTCTAGCAGTTGTAGTTTTGGTATCAGTGCCAAAATTGAACATGGATTTTGCATCTCAAATTTTACTTTTTTCACTTGTGCATGTTCACAGGTAGCGGCAATCAAGGTGGTGCAACTGGTAGTGCTCGTAAGCGTCGTACGACTCATACCGACGCTATTACTGGTGGTGGGTGTGGTGAGTTATACCATACAGTGCTCAAATATCCATTGTATCGAGTCCACTACAGGTGACCATGGCTGCTCATCCAGTGCAGGAGATACCAAACCAGCACTTGCTGTTCTCTCAATCTTTGTCCTGGCTTCACTAGCCGCTCATCATGCCGTCATAGTCTGAATCACTAATCAACTCACCCAGTCATTATTATACTGACACTTTTAGTAAGCTCTATAGTAGAACTGCTGCTCCAATACTTCATTGCTAGAACATGATGTAATGTTTTTTTTGCATTGATCATCAACTCATTGACTCACAATTATTGAACCGGTGTGCTTAAATTTTGACAACCTTTAGTGCTAAAAATATAAATACGGCAAGTATTAACATGCCAAATGCTAAAGCAATGATTAGTGAGTTGAGTCTATGGAGACGAGCTAGACGGCAGCTGAGAGGGTGCTGATGTCCATATTCAGTTCTCTACAGATGGTGGAGACAGCATTGAAGAGCTGCGCTGACAGCTTAGCTAGGTCAAAGGATTGAGGAGTTTCGGGAATAATCATGTCCGGAGCTTTAGTGTATTCTTCCATAATCTTCATCAAAAGATCAGCTAGTAAATCAGAATCCTCTGAAAAATTTGACAAAATGTAAAAAATTTGACTGGTTGTTCAAATTTTTCACTCACCTTCAGTTAGTGCATTCTGATCGAGGCACTTGCACCATTCTTCTCTGACTTGTTCAAGCACTCTATCGTCTCCCTGATACTCGTATCTCGTGAACGCCTTCATACTCGATACGATAAAATCGTTCCCGATATCCAGTCCCTTCTTAACCTCTCCAGCTCTGAATGACTCGGTGCCGATACAACTTGCCTCCTACAAAAATAGGACTAAATTTTGAGCCGTGGGCAAATTTTGTGCGTACCAGGAGCGTGTGGGCACGTGCTTGTCCCAGCAGATGACGACTAAAGGCGTATGTTTCTCCGCACTTCTCAATAATCTTAGAGTTGAGATAGTAACACTGTATAGCATGGGGCAGTGCATTTATCAGTCTGTAAAGACAAAATTGACACCATTTTTATATAAAAATCATGTTTAACTCACTTTCTCTTTCTAAAGCAGTTTGCTGTCTGTACCAAATGATAGCACAGACATGAAAATATATTGAACAGTGAGTGAATCGTCTGAGGGAAGAGAAAATATAAACCAAGTCAACGCAAGTCTACAATATGCAAGTCTACACTCACACGCAGTTCTTTGTCTACATTTGGTTGTCTAAGTAGCAACATAAGTTCTCTTCTTGCTAATGCTGACAACGTGAAACTGAAAGTGATACAAGTGGTACACTTTCAATAGCTCACAACTGTGTCACTTACTTGTCCTCATGTGCAAGCTTGCTGGCTAACTCTTGCAGTATCAGTGCATTGATGATGTCGTCTCTAGCACCACAATGCTTAGCATAGTGCAGCTCGCTGAGCAGACGACAATCAAACACGTCTGGTAGGTCATCGGTGAGTTGATGATGCCGATGGCTGACTCGAGCATCTAGTTCAGCAATGACAACTTGATCAATCACGACAGCAGGCAAGACAGAGTCAACCTGCACCAGCACAACAGATTTAGGCACTTACGGCATGTTTTAGTACTACCTGCATGCGTTCTGGTGACGGGCTATTTGAACGGGCTCTCTTAGCCTCAGACGGCAGAGCCTCCATTTCATCATCAATAGCGTCGTAATCATCCTGTTCGGCAAATCTCACTGATTTAGCCGGCTTGATGAAAGAGAGGTCTCGCGGTCTACTGGCAGAAGCATTCCTCTTTTCATTATACGCCTTCACCTCATCCTCAAACTGTGAGTTGCTCTGATGAACGTACCTCAACAAAGCATGCGTCAATAAACTGACTGGATCTAGAAAAAGAGCAAAACACAAGTTACTATAAAGAATAATCTTTGTGATGTACATAATTATTATGCTCTAATATCTAGCCCACAAACAGGTCATGACAGAAGCACTGTTATTTCACAATACCTGTGTTTTCCCATGATTGTTCTGAGCTTGTACTAATATACAGCAGACAGTAGGCACTGGTGTTGCCATTGCTGGTCTGCTTGTTGCAACCGAACGACTCCCTCTTCACCTCTTCCCAACCAACCTCCTGGACACTGATGTCGTTGAACTTGAGCCACACGTCATTGCTCCCACTGCTAGCTACGTCAGCCTGTCCTCCATGACATGCGTAGCTCTGTGCTGCTGTGACAGGCTCAGTGAGGTTGCTCGAGGCAGTGCTGGATTGCAGTACATCTTGCTGCATGGCTTCGTCTTCCTCATCTTCCTTGCTGGATAATGGAGGGTCTGGAGGAGTCTCAGCTAACTGGCTTGGTGACTGGGACATCATCTCTTGTGATGAAGTCTCCTCGTGTTCTTCCTTCTGCTTGCTCTTGTTGTCTGGCGATAGACCAGTTGTCTGAGGAGTCTTCTTAATGTAAGCCCAGTAATGGCCTCCTGAAGCCTGTCCCTGATGAACCAGAACAGCATGTAACCGATAAGCAACGTTCTTCATCTCAGGAATATCGTACACAGCATCAAGACGTGCCTGACAAGCTGAGAGTTTATCTTTCAGTGCTACAATACAAGAAAGATACAAAATAAACTACCAATCTACCATACAAAATTGAGCAATGACTGCTAAAAATATAAAGTAGCAATCTTGAAAACACATTTACCTGAAGTCTCGGTCTCCACTTCCTTCGCCCATTGATGAAGACAAGTCTTCACGTTATCAACTGCAGCAACAGAGCCTGACCTAGGAGCTGGCTTTGTCCTGTTCTCAGTGCCCTGTGACTCAGTCTCCATGCCAACACACCCAGCAAACTGAAGAGTGAGTGAGAGAATCTCAGATATACTGATATGCTGACCGCCATAGTGAGTGTAGCTGAGAGAAAAAATTTAAATGACCACAAAGAACATTCTAGAAACTTCCCAGCACCTTTCGAGTTGTCGCTTTAGTTCACTGATCTCTGTTCTTAGTCTGGTTACCTCGGTCCTGCAGCGACGGCTGGTCTCCTTGTTAGTGTGAAGGTAACGATCGAGATAGAGGAGCTGATCAAATGACAGGTGGTCGTGGATCTTCTCCGCTTGTTGAATGGTCTGGTTGAACTTGAATCGGGAGAGACCAAACACAAGAACAGGAGGGAGGCGAGAAAACCACGTCTGTGAGAAAAGCACAATACTAGAGAGTATGTATTCTGCAAAAGCTATTTTTAGGTTAAGTATTATCAAACAAGGAATATGCACCACAGCAATGCTCTATGAAGCATAGTACTTTTGTTCTCTGAGCCTAAAGTTGCTCTGTTGCTGCTTGCTGGAATTAGAGGTTTAGAATGCATTTTAGGAACAAGGTGCCAAAATAAGAAGTGCCAAATTTTTAGAAGTGAATGTGTGACACAGTAGGTCTTCATTCCTACCTCTTGTTGCATTTCTCTGCTGACTGTAGCTGCCTCGAGACTGTCATGGAGGTCAGCATTGCCTTCAACCTGCACAGGGAAGGCACCGAACTTGGAGTCATTCACAAACGGCTGATCATTGATGACTCCTTCAGTGACGCACTCGCCAGTGAAGAGCTCAATAATAGGATTGACACTAGAGAGAGAGAGAGAGAGAGAGAGAGAGAGAGGAGGAGGAGGAGGAAGGGAGGGAGGGAGAGAGAGAGAAAGAGAACGAGAGAGAGAGAGGAGGAGGAGGAGGAGGAGGAGGAAGGGAGGGAGAGAGAGAGAGAGAGAGAGAGAAAGAGAGAGAGAGAGGAGGAGGAGGAAGGGAGGGAGAGAGAGAGAGAGAAAGAGAAAGAGAGAGAGAGAGAGAGAGAGAGAGAGGAGGAAGGGAGGGAGGGAGGGAGAGAAAGAGAGAGAGAGAGAAAGAGAGAAAGAGAGAAAGAGAGAAAGAGAGAAAGAGAAAGAGAGAAAGAGAGAAAGAGAGAAAGAGAGAAAGAGAGAAAGAGAGAAAGAGAGAAAGAGAGAAAGAGAGAAAGAGAGAAAGAGAGAGAGAGAGAGATAGGAGGGAGAGAGAGAGAGAGAGAGAGAGGAGGAAGGGAGGGAGAGAGAGAGGAAGGGAGGGAGGGAGAGAGAGAGAGGAGGGAGGGAGAGGGGGGAGAGGGAGAGAGGGGGGATGGAGAGAGAGGAAGGGATAAACAGTAAAATGCACCCTTCCGTTGCCTAGCAGTCTCTCTTACGTTCCATCAGGTAGTGATGAAGTGAAGGCATCCTCGATCCACTCCAGCAGTTTGTGAGTGAATTCGCTCACATCCTCCTGCTGTGTGTCCGGGCCTTGAACAAACACAGATCGTAGCAACTGCAACACAGAAAATAAACAAAGCAAAATTCAAACTAATTAACAATCTTCCCCTCGTTAAAATCAATTTCATTACATCAAAAATCATTTTCAATACATGATGAAATCTAGTCTTTCGATGGAAGTTACATCAAAAGTACATTTTTTGAAATGCGGTTTAACATAGCAATACAAGTGAGTTAAGTGTTTTCCCTATTTCCAAACTGCGAAAAAACAGTCATGACTTAAAGCAGGTCGGGTCACCTTACATCTCTCCCTCTATCTTACCTCAATGGCTCGCTTTGGGTTGATGAACTTCTGATTGCTAGAGAGAAGCAGCGCAAACAGTTTCTGCAGCTCGACAACAAATTCCACTGATCTTGGCACCTGTAATGAACACATATGGAGTGATCATAACTACTAAGTACTGGCTGAAGACTTTTGCACATCCAGTGCTAACATAAAGTTATTCTCACTTGTCCGTTTGAAGATGCCGCTGCTGAAGGAGCTTGAAAATTTAACAGACACTCTCGAAATTTGGGAAGATGAAACAAGGACTGGTGAAGAAAAAAGGTAAAAATTATAAAAAATTGTGAATGTCAAAAGCGCATAATTATTATAAAAATGCAGAGAAAATGCATTATTTTTACATGGTGCATTTACGAGTATGGCTATTGTCTGACCTGTATCACTGCCGAGAACCAGCATGTGTTACCGATGTTCTTCAATCCCACGCCATGACCGGGCACTCTCCGTCTGTCGTTAGGGTTTAGAGGATCGGCTAGCCTGGAGGGATAGCTATGTTGCCGCTTGTTTTCCTGAATACTAGCCTCGAGCGCTCTATAGAAAGAAGTGAGTTAAAGAGACAGCACGCATGTCAGACAGTCTCCTTCTCTCTCTCTCCGATCCCAGGTCTACCAAGAATACCAGCTCTCTCTCTCTCTCTCTTGCCTGCTAAGATCTCTGTCTTCTTGTGAAACGTGACTGCTGCCCTGATGTACGTCTTGCATGCTCAGTGCAAGTGCTCTTTGGAGGGCTTCGTCTTGCTCATCGTGGGTCAAATCTATTGGGTCTAGTGACCTAGTGTAACATCAGTGTAGCCTATCCTGTATCGTACCTGTAGTGGTAGTCCCTGTAGCTCTATCTATAACTGCAGGAGCTGACTGTGTAGACCCGTCACCGCCATCTGTTGAACACCAAACACTCACGTGCAGAGACTCAAAGTATCTCTCTACACTTACCTCTCCTGCATACAGGCCCGTACGTCATAATTTCTCCTTCTGACCGACTGGACTGTGCTGACGGGTTAGCTAGGCCCTGTACAGCACTGTTCAGACTGCCATACGTATCTAGGGCTTTCTCTGCCTCTAGTTCTGTGGTCCCGAATATCTCCTGAATCTGAGATATCTGCGATGGCTGCAAGATATGGTGTAACGACAGAGAACAGCACAGTTTCTTGCATCTCACCGTATCAGACATCTCCAAGTGAGCTTGCAGGTCAATAGCATCGCTCAGCTGAGGTACGGCGGCTGTAAGTGTCTGCTTACCCGCCGCGAAACAGACCGGGCATTTGCGCGTGGGCTATTTTGATATTTCTTTTATACGCTTAAATAACGAGACACGCCCTGTCCAGAAACGCCCATATTACTACTCTGGCGAGTATTTTACTCTGGAGACATAACAGTGAGAACACTCTTCTCTGACCAGATCTGGTTTGATTGCTATTCTCGATTGCAGTGAGGTCTTTGCAAGAAAACAAAATGAATCTCTTTGTGACATTTTTAACGGCGTTCGCGATCTTCTCGATCACAGAATCGCAAACTCTTCAATGGGAATTATTGCCAACAACTGGCGTCCGTCCCTCGGCAAGGCGTTACTCAGCCGTGGCTTGGACCCCAACTGCACTGTACGTATTTGGAGGACAGACTGCAGACGGATCTGTTTTAGGTTTGAAATAATGATTTACACTAGCGTCACTTTAATACTCAAAACTAATTTGCAGGCGACACGTGGATGTATTCTTTGTTCTCCAATACTTGGGAGCAGCTGGTGAACCTCCTTGAGCGCCCTCCAGCTCGCTATGGTTTTGTATCAGGAGTGATCGGCAATCGCTGGTACATCACTCATGGTGAGAATCAGATTATGATGCATTAGTGATGCATGCTGATCTATTTGATTTTTAGGAAGAAACCAATCAAGTGTATTTGACGATACCTGGTCTTTCAGCTTTCAAGACAAAGAATGGACACTAGTGAACACTACTGGAAGTGCTCCCTCTACTCCTGTTCAATCATCAACTCCACGAGCAAGATTCTTTGCTTCCGGAGGTTCTCCTCCTGCTTCAGGCAGCTTTACTGGTCTGTTGTGGTTAGCAATGGGTCAGAATAGAGTGAACAGGAAGCTAGGAGACACCTGGATACTAACCATGAATGAAACACGACCAGACACAGGTGAGCAGTTGCTATAGTGGTCACTACCACATTGCTTTGATGTCAGGTGACTCTAAATGCACCTGTACTACTGCTAAGTACACTAAATGCACCCGATGTGCACCTGATGCTTTTATGAGGAAAGGGGAGTCACTGACCACATCGACTTCATGTGGTCTCTCTGATAAGAGCGTTGATCAACAGCTGAGCAGAATAATATGTTTTGATGCTAGTGCATAGAGTTCAAACCGTGCTACAAGTTGTATAGCAGATATCAGACGCTGTAGGTTCACTTAAAATGTTGACGCACATTATTTGGTTGTCAACTTGTCATGAAGTGTTACTGAGTGCATTCCTGGTTGACTTGACTTTAATTCCCTTGAGAAGTGTGACAGACTAAATATTGTGAGATGTTCATTGTTCCATAATGGATGACACACTCCTTCAGTCAACAAACATGCTTATCATAGCCTCAAATGCTTTAGTTACCACTTGTTGACTCAGGCTGACTCCATGGTAACCAGGCCCTGGTTGCTATTACCATTAGTGTGTTGCTGGGATGCAGCCTGATCTGTAGGCGGACAATGCTTGCTGACAACATGCGTTGTTTGCGATACTAAAATAGCGATATACGATTTCAGATAGTTTACTCTGTCATCTACATGAAACAGGATACAGCAGCTAGTCATTGATAAGATACTGTCTGTGGAGCAGTCTGTGTAACTGTAATAAAGGGTCAAGGCAACCAAAGTAGTTCAGATGTGCTAAATTTGAATTATAGTATTAACTAATATTAACGTTAGCTAAACTGGCTTCTGTTAATGATGCACTGCTTCTTTTCAAGGGCATATCAAGTGCTGTGAGCACTATTAAAATTAAATTTTAAATTTTATAGTCGGCTTCTGTTTAGGTGATAAAATAGAAATTAGCATGTTGGTATGTCAGTTTTTCAAGTGTTATTCTTTTTACTTTAGGTGAATGGAGGTTGGTCTCTGCTGGTGTTGGTCTGAATCAGTATAACCCCACTCTACCTCACGCTCGATCGCTGTCTGCTGGACTAGCAGTTGGAGATGATAGGTTTATCATCAGTGGAGGTTGTGCAAGGTAAGACACCAACACATTGGGAGAGATAGAGTCAGAAAGATAGTGAAGTGTGTGTTTTTGTTGAAAACTCACCTATTTCCCATCTGCTGGGGGTGTTGTTGATACATTCCATTGTGGTTATAAGTTTCAATGGTCACCTCATGAATACACTTAAAGAACCATTATTTTATCTTCTCCCAGTGGGGGTCAGGCTGGTGGTCCTTGCCCTCTGGATGATACTTGGCTACTGCATCGCTCCAATGGCTCTTGGCAGCAACTGACTTCGTGCTCTCTTCCTCGCTATTCCTCCTCTCTCGTTTCCCTCCATCAGCAACTGTCTGACATTGGTGTTGTCATAGGCGGGGCTTTTAGGGGTCCTGGATTGATTCCACAGGTACATACACAATTGAGAGGATGTCTGGTACTGTATTTTATGTTTGCTCATCCACAGGTCTCGCTAGGTGGTGACTATTCTCCATTGGAGCTAGTGATGGTGAATATCACATCTCAGAACTGGGCTAAGGTGACTGTTAGCAATACCACTAATGTACCACCAGTGCTGAGCAGCCCACATGTGGTAGCCGGCGGCCCAGGAGTTTTCATGTTTGGAGGAGAGGAAGTAGACGAGTGAGCACTACATCTCAGTGTATGCTTCACTTATACACTTGATTACTTTACACAGTAACTCTCTCACTAATAATGTCTGGTTATTAACTGGTACAAGTACTGGCTCTCGTCAACTACCTTGTACAACTGAGGTCTTTAGTCTTCTTCACTTTCACGGCATCATAATGTACATCGCGTGGGGGCTGCTTCTGCCGTTTGGTGCATTGTTAGGCCGATACTATCGTTGGAGCTGGCCCGTATGGTTTGTAATTCATATCATATGTCAGGTTAGTTAAAGAGCTGTAGTCATAACATACTATTATACTGCCGTATCGTGTTCAGGTGTGCGGCACATTTCTGACAGTGTGTGGCGTAGTGTTGGTGTTTCTGATCAGCACCGAACCGTCATTCCCTCATGCTGTCATTGGAATCATTCTAACCCTCATTGTGCTGCAACAGTTCTTGTCGGGAATATTGTGAGCCCATCTCCTTCTCTCTCTCTCTCTCTCTCTCTCTCTCTCTCTCTCTCTCTCTCTCTCTCTCTCTCTCTCACACACACATTAATGCTATTTTGATTCTCTTAGTCGGCCGTGGTCCAAGCAGCATGATGACGATTCTCGAGACCATTTTGAGTACCCAAAAAACCAGTCAAAGATTTCCAAATGGAGACAATGTTGGAGAGTGTATCATGGAGTTAGTGGATCCATTGCTATAGCCATTGGATTTGCTCAGGTAAATAGTCCTTCCCTGTCCCTGAAGCTAGCAACCAATTGACTCTGGTTCATAGTTGCAAGTCATTAATTTTACTGATAGTAGAGGCCCTGACTAAGATTTGTATGCATTTAATTTAGGAGAGGATAACTCAACTGTTTTAGGGTAATTTGACCCCAAGGAATAAGATGTGATATGTGCGAATTGTCTATCCACCATTTTTATCAGCAGTGTCACTAACAATAATTGCTCTATCTTCTTAACCAACCTATTTTCTGGCAACTGTTCTAAGCTAATGTGACCCTAAGGAATGTATTGGGATGTGTGCCAAAACCAATGGCTACAGCTTTTTCAGAAATGCGTTAACATCTATTTTAAAGAGGTTAATATTTTAAGATTCTGATGGTTTAAAAACAGCACAAGTACAGGGTATTACCAACAAAAAGACACAATAATTTATTAACTTGAGGAGTCACTTAAATATAACTTAGGCAGTACAAAAAATTAATGATGTTCACAAAAATTAAGTTATTCAGTGATAGAGATTTTGCAGGATTCACCTCCTTTACACTTGCGGTATTTGCAACACTTGATTCCAGCTACATACCCTGCAGCGACATATCCATTCTTGTGGGCACATTTACCACATGTACAAGGATCAAGAAGGTCTTCATGCTTGGAGGTAACAATACCAGGAACTATTAAATTTTCTTTGTGAAACCATACGACTCAGCGTTCATTTCTAAACCATCTTCAAGTGGGGCTTGTATCCACAGCTGTTGTTGACAATATGCCCTTTGAATACGCTTTCTTGCATTGGCTGATGTGCAGATAATTTTCTCAAAGTCCATTTTGAGGGAATTGCTATTAAAAGCAGCAAGATGCAAGTCATCAAATGTTTCCAAGTCTTTCGTTGGCACCTTACTACAGCACTGGGATAAGCCTGTGTGGTGTCTCCCTGCACTCGTGCTCTGACTGGATGTGATATAACTAGCAAGATTTCTACGAAGCATGCAGCAATGAAAGCTATCTATAACAATTTAACACTGATACAGAACTTTAAGTCTTTAACAATTCAGAGTTGACAGAGAAGCATGATACAGATGGCAGAAAATTGTCTAGTAAGGTGTTTTCAAATCATCAGAATCTTAAAATATTAATATCTTTAAAATAGAGTTGTTAATGCATTTCTGAAAAGCTGTAGCCATTTTTTTGCAGTGAATATTGATTTTGGCACACATCCCAATACATTCTTTAGGGTCATATTACCTTAGAACAGTTGCTAGAAAATAGGTTACTAAATTGGTTAAGAAGATAGAGCAATTATTGTTCGTGACACTGCCGATAAAAAGGCGGATAGACAATTTTGCACATATCACATCTTATTCCTTGGGATCAAATTACCCTAAAAAAGTTGAGTTGTCCTCTCCTGAATTACAAATCTTAGTCAGGGCCTAGACTATGATTATCAGCAAGCTATAATGATCTGCCATAAATGGTCAAGCCCTTTAGTACAAGATATTAGTGCTTTCTGCAGGGTGGTGGTACCACACCCTCCACAAGGAGGAGTGCCTGGGATGACTTCAAATCCCTGTGGTTTCCTCCCCATGAATGACAGAGGGTAGTGGTTCTGGCAAGCCACTGCCTGAGTTGTTGACGCTAATTGCACTCGCTACAGTTTGGGTGTGGGCTCTTTTTCTAACTTTCATAATAATTATTTTGTTAATTTTATCTTTGCTGGCTATATACATTTCATTTTATCGTTGCCGGCTATACAGCATGTTTCCAGTGCATTGTGTGGTTGTATAATAATATTATTCCAGCATTATCCACCACTCTGATCAACTTTATTCAGCTTTTAGCATTAAAAAAATCAACGATGTTTCATTTGTCCTCCCAGGTGACTCTTGGAGTGTTTCTAATTGTAGCACCTCTAGTAGTCTGGGCAACATGGGCGGGGCTACTGGGAGTGTGGATCACGGTATTCGTGCTTCACGAGATCATCTTCTACACCTGCACCCGTTGCTGCAAAAGACATGACTCATAATTCATCAAACACTTTCTGACGACGTACTCAATCAATCTTTATTTTACCAGGCTACTGACATCAAACCATTCTATCATCCTCCATCAAACTACATGTATAAATCGAGACAACATATCACTTTTTCTCATTTGTACTACTGTTAGACTTTTTTCTATAACTTCTAATTCATCACGAAATATTATCTGTTTTTGAAAATGATCGAATTTGAATAGTATATACATGTAGTACTAACACTAATATCATCTCTCTTCAAATACTGTAAAAAGTGCTTCCCACAATCTTTCAAAGTACAACACAGTTTCTGGGAATTCGTGCGAGTTGACGTAAGACAAGCACTTTTCGTAAAATTCTTGAGAGTGGTTTAAAATGTGATGTCTTGATACAGCAAAACAGTTTGATCGAGGACTGTTGTAAAATTCTGGATGACGATGGTTATAGAGAGCTTCCCACATCTCCGCCATTGTGTTGGAAACTTTCTTAATTTTATCTCCAACTTGTTTAGGATGATCTATTTTGCCCCATTCGTTAGCTTTTTGATAGTGTGATTTCACCGAGAAATGTGAGCTCCTGGCTTGCTTGACGAACTCCATAACGTCACTATAGCAAAATTTATTGCTGGGTTCGATTTCTGATGCCTCAAGGAAGACCGTGATGTTGGCTAAATGGTTGTAGTTTTTCACAATGTGGTATAAAAAAGAGTGAGCAGCTCGACCAAGGTTGGGCAAATTTTTCCAGTGACGGAACTTGAATTGTGGTAGTTCTCGAACACCCTTGTGGTAAATGTGACAGCGGTCAGCATGAGGAGATAGCCAATTTAGATTTTCTGAAAAATGAGACACAACAATTTCATAGTCAGGACTGATTTCCGGAGTACACGGCAAAGTGCGAGGTGAAGCTTTCATTGAGTTGACAAGGTTTGGTGTGGGATAGGTCTCCTCTGGAATATTCCTCGCCACTAAATCAGCAACTTCCACACCCTGCATGAGAGAGTGGTCTTGATTACCGACTTCGTACCTCCAACCACCAAACCGTCCACGTGAATACACCCCATTCAACTGCAGCCAAGGTTGAATCTTTGAGAGATAGTCATCTCGCTCATTGAAAGGCACTGGATAGCCGTGCTCTAACCTGTGGTGAAACCTCGACACAATTTGATGCTCTTTGATGAAACCGTACTTCACAAGAGCTTCTATAGTGAAACGGAGAAGGTACTCTTCTGTCCATTGGGCAGGATTAGCACCCAATGGCTCAGCTGCCTCACACATGAGTGACCAATACGGACCGCCAGATGGAACATGATACTCGGAGTATTTGGAGAACAGAGTCACCCGATAGAATGGAGAGTCAGCGTCTGGAAAATAAATCCAACATTTATCAACCAACATCGGATTAGCCTGGCCCTTTAATCCAATCCCAATCACATGAGTGTGTGAGTAGATGAACTTTTTAGCAATCTTTTTCATATCTTGTGCTTTCTCATCAAAGTCGCTCGCCATGCCTACAAGTTCATCAAGCGGCGCTGTCGTTATTAAAGTGTCGTAGTTGAGATCATAAGACAGATCCTTGTTGTCGTCAACTTGGACATGCAGTACCTTACCAGTGAAGTTAATTTTAGTCACTTTATGTCGATAATGAATCCAGCTATTTGGAATGCCGTTAGCGACACTCTTCCAGATGCCGCCAGTCCCTCCCTCGCGAGGAAAACGAAAGAACCGATTCGGTCCCCAGCTCGAATCCTGGTCTTTCTGTACGCCGCCTTTTTCAGTTTCTGCAATCTTAGCCTTGATCTTCTTCACGTCAGGCACAGCCACTCTCTCGCCTACCCACACGGCATTCATTCTCTTTGCCTCCACTGTCCAGACCTTCTTGTTGTACCTTCTCATGAACACTTCACACAAACCCTTGCCAAAATTCTTTAGGAGCCACTGATCAAAATTCTTTGGTTTTGCCCTAATAGGATGCCGAGTGATTTCTTCAAGTCCCTTCAAGGATTTGTCCCGATTCTTCTTAGCCATGACGTGAATATTGTGCTGCACTGGATAAGGAATGAACTTTCGAACATCATCCGAGTCTTTCATGAATGCAAAAGCGGCTCTCTTCAGAGTGTTCCATAGTGGTATCGCATTGTCCAGAGTCTTATCGAAGTACTTGTAGTGAGAAAAAACCACATGCCCTCCCATGTCCCAGAGAAACCCCTTCTTGTCAAGCATTGATGTAGCAAGCCCTCCAGCATGTGCCTCCTTCTCAAGAATCACAACTTGAGTGTTGCCGTTTAAAATGCCTAGCTCATACAATCTGCGAGCTGCTCCGAGACCTGTGGGACCAGTGCCTATAATCACAATACGCTGCTTCTTCGCTACGTCAATCAGAGGTCCTGAACACTTTTGGAGTGGTTTTAAAGTGGGCACTGTTACCATCTACAGCAAGACAAAGAAAAACATCTCAAAAACATTTCATAGTGACAGCATGCTAGCATATGCTAGTGACATTAGCTAGGTATATACAAAAGCATGCAAAAGTAAAGATCCACATCTAGTATTTACCATGGTGGCGGTAGACTCGAGCCTTGCATCGCCTGATCTTCCGCCTGAACAAGGACAGTCAGAGAGATGCATGCATGGTTACAGTACCAGTACTAATAGCTGTTACCTGGAGCAACCATGGCAGACAATGAATTGAACTTGAAAAAGACAACTAAAAGGATGAGACCCATAATCACTCCCAGTATGAACTTTTTGTTCTTCATGACTCGTCCCACTTTGTTCTCCATAATCTTATACTGAAACTGGAGCGTTTATGTACAACTCGAGCACACGTCCCTGAAGGAGGCGGAGTTTCATATTCCACATGTATTATAATCTATGATACAATTAAGGGCTCATCAAACTAGCGGGCTTCGCGGTTCGACAAGCCCTTGCGAAACAATAATAATAAATAAATTATTAGCAAGTGTTATGCTTTGCGGATTCCGACAGAAGAGACCAATTTGGAGAAGGCTCTTTACTCGATAACCAGTTAAAGTCATCAATCTTGTTCCAGCTATTCGCTTCGTGTGACAAACCGGCATCCTAAAAAGAAAGGAAAAATAATCTTCGTGCTGTGCTGATAGATATAAGCTAGGCTCACAGTGAAATGTGCTTCAAAGCCAGGATACTGCCAGTTGTACGTAGAGAACTGCAGCCCAGTACAGTCCTCGATGATCGGGTGACTGGTTATATGAAGATTGAACACAGATGAATGAGTACTGTGGACCCTTAACTAGAAATAGGGAAAATAAAATAAAAAGGTTTTTGATACAGAATTGTGAATTTTGCGATTTGACTATGTATGTTCGTGAGTAAAATTTTGATGCTCCAATAATAGGGATTACATAGTTATGTATCTATATGTCACGTATAGCTCTTGTGCTCTTACCTGTTGACAAGCCACGGTAAAATTACAGTTACTACAATCATCCACAAACACTGATCGATATACTGGACCAAACTGAAACCTACAAATTAAATCAACATTGTTAATCACTATGACAACATCGAGTCCACTATACCTGCATTCACGCATGTTACTACAGTGTACAGTGCCAGGCACACCACGAATTCTCACAACACAGTTCGAGAGGTTACACAATGCCACGTCCTGTCCACGAACAGCATCATCCTGTATTCCAAAATCATGGAAACCAACCAACACCAAATTCCTCTACCTTTAGTTCAATATCTTCGCCTGTCTTATCTCTGATATCCACTGCACTAGTTATAAGTGCACTCATTTTTTCAGTAGTACCACTACTCTTTCCACTGTCAACATTCTCGCTAGGTATTGCTTTGCCTCCTACAGGAGCTATCCTCTTGCGAGACTTGAAAGCAAACTTCTTCTTAGGCTGAAGTTGATCTTTTTGTGATAAATAGTTAAGTTGTAACCGCCCAATCAACTGCAAGGAAAGCAAACAGTACAAAATAGCTTAGCTAAACTCCTCCCCAAACCTCTTGTGATGTGCGAACGTCATATGCAGTTAGGAATAAAGTGGAGTCTGTGAGGTATTTCTGGAGTGCCTGCACTTCATTGGCTATCTCATGAAAACTCTGCTGTACCTGATCACGAGGGACCTCAGCAGCACTTGAAAGCATCTCTAAAAGAGCAGAATCAATACATTGTATAGACCCATGCCACTACCACATGCCTTCGATAGAGGCTCTCTTCTTTGAGAACTCCTCAATAAAGTAGGTAGTTGTGTGCTCCTCAACTGTGATCTTCTCTTTCTCCAGTCGTTGCTCCTCTAAGGCAGCCCGTCTTGCCTCATCTCTGAGCCTCAGTCGTTCAGTAACTTCATTGGACATGCTGAAAAGAGCGGTTTTGGTCGTGATTATTCTAATTGAAGCGCACCTCAGGACTAGACTAGTACACGCCTCAAAAATTATTTTGGCGGTAAAACCACGCCTGTTGGGCGGAGTGTCATCGCAAGCGTGACGTTCAAAGATGGCCGAGTATCTTGCTTCGATTTTTGGGACCGAGAAAGACAAGTAAGTACCTTTGGAACACATCTAAACAAAACTTAAAAAAAAAATCAAATTTCTGTCTTGTTAAAAATTACCTTAACCCTATCTTCCTCTCTCCCACACAGGGTAAATTGCTCCTTCTATTTCAAAATAGGAGCTTGTCGTCACGGTGATAGGTGCTCTCGACTGCACAACAAGCCTACCTTCAGCCAGGTAGGACCAACTATGACATCCATCACCTTTTGTATTGAATTCCTTCCTCTGTGTAGACCATACTACTTCAGAACATGTACCAAAATCCCAACAACCAGACGCAGAACCCTGGAATACAAGCTAGTCAGTGTAGATCTCTCATCCTTGCTCTTATCCTTATCTCTTTTTAAAGTACCCAAGGAAGTTGAAATGGCTCACTACGAGGAGTTTTTTGAAGACGTTTTTGTCGAGTGTGAGGAGAAGGTATGATCTGTTCGAGTATGATTCTTTCTGTGTAACTTGCTAACGTTCTCTCAGTATGGTTTTATTGAGAAAATGAATGTTTGTGATAATCTTGGAGACCATCTGGTTGGCAATGTCTATATAAAGGTTAGCAAGAAAAGAGTTGTGCTAGCGTACTTCCATTCCGTCGCATTTTTTCAGTTTTCAGATGAAGAGACGGCAGAGAATGCTGTTCAGAATCTCAACAATCGCTGGTTTAATGGACAGCCAATTCACGCTGAGCTCTCTCCTGTCACTGACTTCAGAGAGGCTTGCTGTAGACAGTATGACAACGGGTCAGTGGTATAACATTGTATCACACGTGATTGATGTGTGTGCCTCCAGAGAGTGTACTCGTGGTGGATTCTGTAATTTTATGCATCGGAAGAAGATTTCAAAAGAGCTAGAGTAAGTTAAATTCACAATCAACTGTGTAGCTTTGTTTACTTGGCGAGCATTTTAGCAGTTTTTGGTTGGTTGTAATACTTGTTACACGAGTCTTGCTCTTCAGGAGATTCCTGTATGGTGGGCCTCGTCGCTTTGGGCGAGGAAGAAGCCGTTCCAAGAGCAGAGACAGAGGGGATAGAGACGGGCAAAGAAGTAGGGAAAGATATCGTTCCAGATCTCCTCGTCGCAGGCGCTACTAACTCCTTGGACTCACACACATGCACGCACAAACCACTTCATGGTGGTGATTTGAGAGTTGCTTGTTTGTGAACACGATTGTACCTCAGCTGGTAAACTTTTGTTGTGGAGCATAGTGTGATAAATACCAAATACTTACGTTATCACTAAATGAATCTGTTACATCATTATAACCATTGATGCTATATAAACAAGGCTTCATAGTACAGTACAGTTTATACAAAAAATATGACATCTGCAAAATAGCGGTGAAATAGAGTGTTGTTGCACACACACACAGACTGGGTCATGTGCAGTAAGGGTGAGATTGTGAGCTGCTGTTTATGGGTGACATTTCTTCTGATGATACTCTTTTCGTGCACCTTTTCAGGAACGATAAAATAAACGAGTCCCTCACTTTCTTTGTGAAGAGGCAGAAAATGATAGAATTGACAAACCCTTGAGCAGAATCGCCAACACCCTGATGCAAAAATTGAAAAAGAATTTTGTGAGAAATTGCAACTTACCCCAAGGCCTAGCAATATCAGGAACAGCGGACAAGGAAGACTAAAATGGTGGATTTGATTCAGGAAAAAGCTCCAAATTTTTAGCACAATGAAGACAATTGGCACGGCTAGCAGTTTTGCCCTCACTCTCTTCACAACTTTATCCATTGGGTCGTGAGAGTCAGAATTATTCTAATGAAGATTAAATCAATATTAATTGTGTGGTATTTTCATTGCCCCTTGGTCATTTATCAACACCTTGAGAAATGTCTGGCTTAGTGTAAACATTATGGTGACCACCAACTCACCTTCAGTCTCTGATACAAAATCAATGATATAGCAATGACTGGGAGTAGGACTATAGCTACAGCTGCCCAGAAGTCGTATCCAAACAGCACTGTAAACTCTCGTGCAGTTTCTCCGTACAAGTTAAGAGTGCACCAGCCTGAGCCTCTGTTTGGTGAATAGCCTAGTTTGTTGGTCAGTGCATACCAGAGGGCTGTGATAAGAGGCAATCCATAGCAGACTAGGTAATATCCAAATACTGATCTGTGAGCTAGTTTACTGCTTTCCAGCATCAGCATGAAGTAGCAGTAGATAGATATTGATATTGTCCACAGCAGAGCTGCCAGGTTGCTATAGACAAGAATGGCTGCTTGGATGGTGCAAAGAGTTGTGTATGTTTTGCTGAGATCGTCGGAGAGGTTGGAATTTGCGTTGGCACTGAAATTCATCGCAATTCCGACCAGCATCGACAGAGACGAGAAGAAGTCCATAACGGAGAGGTGCACCAATATTTCTCTCGTCTTGCTCCGAAGTCGCTTGTAGCAGACGTAGGACAGAACGATGCAGCTCGAACCGAGCATCGAGAGAATGCAAACAAACCCTGCTATCACCTTGATTGGCTCTGGTGTTTTGTTGATGTAGCCATTGACACATACGGGTTTGTCCGACACGTTTCCAGCAAATATTATGGAACCGTTCATTTTAGCGGCCGGTTCGGCCTCGGTATATCAGTCACGAGCCAAGAAAGAACTGCAAACTCTGCGACAGGTGTCTGCCATGCATCAGCTGGTAATGAATATAAATTATAACTTTATTTAGTACATTATAGATATGAATAATTATGTTTGGGTTTACATGAATAAAATTGACAATAAAATTAATATTAATTTTTTTCCTTTTCTAGTCATCTTCCACATCGAACTCTGACTGAAGAGTCATTGCAGAAGAATCTTTACGTTCTTTTAAGAACCAGCAGAAACGCAAAGGAATTAACTTAATCGAGTGTCTTAGCCTTTTGTTGAAAGCACAAAAGATGATTGCATTAAAAAATCCCTGTCCTGAATCTCCAATGCCCTGTAAAATTTTTCGAAAATTTGTTATTGTAAAAATAGCACTACTCACAGCAAGAAAAAGCAGTGTCAGCACAAAAGTACATGACAAGGTCCCTTCACTGCTGTTGATGGTCATTTCAACTAAAAGAAAACTCCAAAACCGCAGAACTATGAAGACTATAGGAATAGCAACCAACTTCACCTCTGCACTCCAAAGCACATTTCCTATTGAGCTGTGTTTCACCTGTACAGAAAGTAAACCGTTTATAAATATTTATAATAAACGAATAATGTTACAATTCGGAAAATCATAATAGAAAAACAAAGTGAACCAAACAAACTCACTTGAAGTTTCAGTTTTATTAACAGTGAGACACATAAAATGGGTAGAAGGATGAAGGTGAAGTACAGCCACAGGGTGCCGCCAAAGAAGAGAGTGAAATGATCAGTGTTCCCGTCACCCTTGGTTATGATCAAGGAGCACCATCCTGACCCACCGACTGGTGTGTGTCCAAGTCTCTTAGTGGCTGTAAACCATGCCGTCATTAACAGTGATCCACCATAGCACAATACATAGCTAGCATACACAGAGTACTGGGCAGTCCCTTGTTTAGTCGACATTACTCGTAGGTAAAAGTACACAGCCATAGCAGTTGTCCAGAGGATTGAGCCAAGTCCACCAAACATCGAGAAGAATGCTTGAGCAACACAGAAACCATTGACTGTCTCCAAATAAGGAGTAATAGTTAGATGTGGAGAAAACAGTGGAGCCAGGAGATGGTTGAAGTCAACAGCTATTCCTATGAAGTTAGCACATGAAACGATGAAGTCTGCTACAGAAATGTGCACAAGAATTTCTCGCGCCTTTGTTCGCATTTCTTTGAAGCAAATGTAGGAAAAGATGATCAGTAGAGCACCACACATCGACAAGACACAGGTGATAGCAGCCACGACCTTGATGTACAGCGGAGTGGTGTTGACATGGCCGTCAACACACGCTGGCAAAGTCAAAAAAGACGCGTTAAAGATTACGTCCGCCATAGCTTGTAGAGATTCTCGTTCAAGTCCACGGCAACTAGCCCGAGCGAGGCAGGCAGTTCAGGCCCACCCAAGCCGACCATAAGCAAACTCAGGCAGTGTACACTGTACAAATATGGCGCATTTACTAGAGCACTGAAAGAGATTCATTGTTTTTGCTTAACAGTATTCATACATACATGGGCATGACAGCTGTAAAGTGGTTTAATGCACACTAAATACTGAATCACAATTCACAACAGTCATTCTGAGTTAATCTGATTCATACTTTCTTTTGCAGAGTTTAGTAAAATACTCTCACGATTTTTACAACACAGTCTACTTTCTGAATTGCAGCAAAACAAGTTGAAGTAGGCTTGCCGAACTTTCTTGTTGAAAACACAGTAGATGATAGCATTGAAAAACCCTTGACCAGAGTCTCCGATACTCTGTAGAGAATATGACAAATTGACTACTGCAGTTTACATACTTACTCCTAAGAACAATAGTGATAATATAACTGGACATGGAACCGTTGTTTTTGATTCCATCTCCACGAGAATGAGACTCCAGACTCTGAGCATGATGAAGATGACAGGAATCGCCAGTAGCTTACCCTCCACAGACTGCATGGTTTGCACAAGTGGTCGCGATGATATGTGCACCTGTGTACAATGCATGTTGACTTAACCCATACTTTATCTGGTCGGTGCATTGATAAAAAAGAGTACATCATGCAAATTTTATAGCTTATTAAATTGCTATACACTGTATATTATACATCATGAAAGACTGCATGCTTCAAACTGAAAGTAAATTTTAATTTGTGCACATAACACACCGAGAATATTTCTTTGTAGTAGCAGGCCTTACCATTTGCTGTTTAGAATGCATGATCAGAGAAAAAGACACCACCGGAACAATGATAAAGGCAATGTATACCCACAGGTTGCTGCCAAAAAACACATTGATGTTGCCACTTCGATCTTCTACAGTACTCTTAATTATAATGGAGCACCACGACCCAGCCACTGGTGAAGGCCCCAGTTTACTTGATGATGCAAACCAGACGGTTAAAATGAGTGAGAGTCCGTAACACACGATCCAGTAACAATTTGCAGCTATCTTCGCAAAGCTCCGCATTAGTGATAGGTATATGTGCACTGCAATGGCGATAGTCCACAGTATGGAGCTTGTGGTAGCAAACAGAGCCAGTGCACCTTGAGCTACACAGATACCTTCAACAATCTGCTTATGTTGAGACGGAACACCAGGTTTTTTGGGATAAAGAAGTACATTAAAATCAACAACAGTTCCAAAAAAGTTTGCGAATCCTACGACAAAGTCCATCAGTGAAAGATGCAGCAATATTCTTCTAGCTGGAGTCCGCATTTGTTTGAAGCAGATGTAGGACAGTATGATCATTGTAGAGCCGATCATCGACAGCACGCTGGTTAGTGCTGCTGCAACGTTGATGTACCACGGCGTGTAGTTGAGCGTGCCGTCGAGACATACCGGCACACCGGTGATGACATCTGCTGGAATCGCCATGCAAAGATTAGTAGGCGTTGGTCGAGGAGGCGTGTTCAACAATTGAAACCACGCCTATCTTTGCAATCTAGTCTGCTGACAAAGCAACGTGGCAGAGCAAACATATCTAACTTGAAGCCGAGTGACTTTGTTTGAAGTAAGCAGCGCAGATGTCAGGACTTTTCGTAAGTTTTATAAGCTCTAGAAATCGTCACAACCATGATTGATGTGTTTTTTATAGGGACAACTGGAGAAGGCACTGGACAGTGCTGCCAAGGATGTCAGCAAAGCTGTTGATAGCGCAACAATCAATTCACCAGTGGTAAGTATTGGTTCTGTTGTCAGGTGACGGCGTAATACAACCAACTGTGGCGTATACAATCATAGATCTTCAACTGTAGAGTATTGGTTAAAATCTTCAACCATATATCTCTATGCTTCAACTACGGTTGAAGATCTATGATACTAGGTAGCAGTGTCGTGATGGGGTGTGTGGTCTACCTCAGTTGTTCCCATGCAGCTTCACCACTTTGTGTTATGTTTGTTTTCAGGATGCCCTCAAACCAGGCAACATTGTGTGTTTAAGATCCAAGTTGGCTGGTAAGTGTCTGAGGACAATTGAGAACGGAGCACTTGACTGCGGTGGTGACCAGGGAACTGCCTGTAAGTTCTCCCTCTCTTTTACATTCTCTAGTTCATCAATCCTTGTTGCAGGTGAATACCAGATCTGTCCTGGTTCTGTGCTCAATAGCATCAGATTCAGAAATATTGGTCAACCCAACTTCTACATTGCCATCACAAACAACTTTGTCATCGGATATGTGAGTCACATTTTATTTCCTATCAAAATATTCTTTTTTTACACTATGTGCCTTTTATTGTGGTGCACACAAACATAGTTCTAGTTATTAACTAATTATTAACTAACCTTGTTACCACCAATGTTTAATGGAATTCACTCAATCAGAACTGACTCTCAATTGGTGTCAACATTATCTTACTGTTCTAGGGACAAGGTGGACAAGATTGTGACTTCATTGTATCTATTGCTATGGATAATCACGCTGTGTTGGAGTCAGCTCTTACTCCAGGCTCACACATTGGTGTACTGCCGACTGGACAACTCACCAGTCCTGCACAAACTAACAAGTCTACTGATGCCTCACACTTCCATGTCAAGTTCATGGTGAGATGCTATCCAATACCAGTAGAAGCAGGCAGGAGTGCATAATGAGAGTACACAAATAGCAATGTGTTAATGAAATAAATGACGCACAAGCTTATCGGTATATTAGGTCAATCATGGGCTCCAAGGAGGTATGTAGCAGCCTTAGTGGTTTTCAGACAATCGCCAAAGAATGTCCCACGAATACAAATTTTGCTCGTGATACAATTTATAATTATTTTAATATTCACTCAACCTGGAAATTCTGTGCATGTTTATAGATTTGAAACTAGGTTTATTCTTCCGCGTCAAGGTACTGACTAGGCTATTTACACACTCTATTACGCACTCCTGGACTGGTAAAAGCTCCAATCATTTATGTGTTGTGATTTATTATTGCAGAGAAAAGGAACAGTCTGAAACTCTGATTCACTCAAATTCTCTACGCTGCCTGTTGATGTACCACCTAGCTACTTGTAGTGTTTGTTGTGAAGTGACTATTATTAATTAATTTTATTCATAGCTGGGCGTAGCTCGTTTGCAAACGTCTCGTGGTGGTATAGTTGCAGTTGCTGGAAAGCACGATAATGCACATAGTTGGGCGTAGCTCATTAAATTTGCAAGCACACTTAGTTTGCTATGGTTTGCTTTTGCATTGGACGTAGAGAAATGATTCTGGTAAGTACGATAATGCAGCAATCCATTGTGTCAGATTGATTGTTGCAGGCTGCTGCATTTGTCGTCGTGATGCTGGGCTGCACGCCTGGTGGCCTGGCTCAAAGACCGTCTGGCGGAAAGACGTGCGTCTCTGCAAACATGGACGAATGCCCGGCTACTTCGAATTTCAAGACAGTGACCATCGCAAACGACAGCACGCATATATACGTAGAGACGAGTATGTGCCCTCCTTACGACAATCCGCGCTGGACTAATCCATCACAAGCATGCATCTTCGATACTTGGTACTCCATTCCGAAATCTCCAAAGTTTGCACTCAAGCCCATACCCGTTGCCGAGGCTGACGTTCGCTACGAAAACATACTGTACCTCAAAGAAGACCCAGCACCAATCCTCGGTGCAATGGGAGTCTTGAAGAACGGAGTGAACGTGTTTGGAGTCGGTTCTCCTTGTGGATACAGCTCCAAATGCCCTGAGGATGGTGGACCAACAAAGTATGTGGATGCTGTTGAATCGGAGGGCCATACTGTAGATCCATGTGGTGGTCATGCTGCTCCAACACACCAGTATCACATCCACAGTGGAGTGGGAATGAACACGAGTGAAGAACGTAAAGCATGCAATCTGCCGGTGGACATCGATGGACAGCACTCACAGCAGCTGGGCTGGATGTTTGATGGGTTCGGACTCTATGGTCGATATTCAGATAAAGGACTTCTACCGACAGACCTTGACCAGTGTGGGGGTCATAGTCATGCCATTAATGGGATCGGAGATAGCATTTACCATTATCACATGCCTGACTCCTTCCCTTGGATTATCGGATGCTACAAAGGGTGTCCTGAAATCTCAAACAACCCACGAGAGTTTGGGTATCTCAGGAATGACACCTCTTATGGCTGTCAGTGATATCATAATAATTTTAGAAGCTGATTTGTACACCACTGTAACTTGCTAAAATTAAGCTTGTGTGTGCATAGATAGAGCTTTCTTTATTAAAAATGGTACAACATACTGTTATCTAACAGAACCCAGTCTTCTAAGTGGTCTAGCATGTATAGTCTCAGCACACTGTAGTACAACTGCTGCACCACAGCCGCCAGCAAAGAACAAACTCATTCCAATCAGCAACGCAATACGACCGAAGAAAATCTCATCAACATCTTCACTAGATACGGTATTGTCACTGTTTGAACGTGGATACAATACCAGCACTAATGTCACTGCAATAACCACCAATGCAACTGCAGGGATAGCATATCTGAAGGAAAAATATGATCAATTCTGATGATCAATAATGAATTTCTCTTAGTGTTATTTACCTTGCTTTGGGTATTATTGCTAGAACAAATACTGCCACAGCTGCTGAAATCCACAGCACGATCAGAATCAGTAGCCCCACACCAATATTCAGTGCTTGAATAATTGCCATGAAGCTCGAAGCCAAAGCGAGCACTGTCAAACAAAATAATTATTCGTACGTTCAAATAGAGTAGATTGTCATAGCAACACTATGAAATAACACGCGCGCGCTTACACATGGCGGCACAAGGACAGCCAATGTTTAGCGGGTTTCTGAAGGCATCTGGACAAGCCGAAATCTGGGACGACACCGACAAGAAGAAGTTTCAGCAATTTGGGTGGCGGACTACTACAAATGAAAGTGCCTACTCGAATGAAACGCTCATCGGCAACTGGAATGAAGAGAGATTTGACGTGTCGAAATTAGTAGAGCCAAGACCTCTTCCATCCCAAGTGAGTGAAACAATTTGGTGTCATTCAACCTACTTTTGTTTTATTCACAGTATGATCACTGCTTCGAGACTACTTACAAATATTCGCACTGTCATGAGCAGCAGTACCAAGTTCCCAATAAGCTGCAGTACAGTCAAGGTATTATTATACCTACTGCAACAATCATTACTTCTATCACTCTAACCAATTTTCAGGCAATGAGTCAGGGGCATATCCCGGCCACCAACCTGTGCTAGACCCTCCAGAGCTAAAGCAATTTTACAACAATTTTCTCTCATGTTCTCAAGATGCTTATCGACCGCCACCACAGCCAGCAGCAGCTAGTAAAGTAGTTGGTGAGGCTGACAACTCTGCAGACTCACAATCTAAGCAGTAGCATAGAATAATCAATGGTAGCAACTAGCAATTTTAGGTGATCTTGCAAATTTCTAAAACTAAAATCTCTTGCAAATAATTTATTTTAGATGTGGCTGCGGCGGCATTATTATTATTGTTAAATCTACAAAAGAAGGTACATGTATAGTAAAATAGATAATGAAGGCAAGTTGTCTGCTGAATGACTCCACAAAGAGCTTGTAAAAACAGAACAAAACAAACACAAAATCATCATAATAACTACAGGTGAAAGTAAAGGTATCATGTGGGAATCAAAGAAAGACCATAAGAATGAAACAATCTTGCAATACAAATTAAAGGTATCACTGGGTATCAGTAATTATTTCCTAATAATAATAATACGGAGGTGTGGCTGACAAGTCAGCTGTATATAAAAGCCTGCATAGCACGTGCTCATGTCAGTCGCGTTTTCTCTCTAACCCTAAACGTTTCTACCGTTTGGGCAGTTTTTTACTGTGTTTTCTGCCTACCAATCCTCAAAAAGCACGGTCGCGACTAGCTCTTGTTACCGTGATGTAACCGCCAACCGTCACCAGTCCAGACCTCCAAGTCTACTGCTGGTGACAAGGGTTTCCACCCTGCTGGTTTGGTGGGGGCGCTCTCGGGTGCTTGCTCTGTAGAACAGCTGCCCTCCACTGTTCACGCAGAGACGGTACTAGATGATACTATAACGGGTTAGCTGTCTCCTGCCTTGGCTGAGATCATGCCTTGGTAGGGATTTGCGTCTCCCGGACATTATAATCATGTTTGGATAAATAGAATACCATGGAACTGTGTACTATGTAGCATCAATTTAGTATCATGCACAAAACTGTCTATTTGGTGGGAGTTTTGTCTTTGGTTGCTTCAGCTACTGCTGATAGCACGCTGGCAGCTAGGTTGACATTAGCAGCGGCTCCTGCTGTTGAGTGCGATGAGACGTCAGAAGGACTAGTTGAAGTGTTAGCGAGGGCATTTTGAGCCATGATGAGAGAGTTAATAAGAGAAGCGGCAGCTGTTAGGTTAGGTGGAGCGGGTGGTTGAGAGGGTGAGGTATTGGTTGTAGCAATGGACGCCAGCGATTGAACCAGTGTGTTCATGACTTGGTGAGCATTAGCGGAGCTGTTCAACTGGGCTTGAAGAGGCTGGCTGATTTGTGGTGGTGTTGAGGTGGGAGGAGGAGGTGGTAGAGAAGGAGAGGCAGTTACTGCTGGAGCATTAGCAGCTGCTGCTGCAGCTTGCAGGGCAGCAGTGTTCTGAGCCAAAGAGGCTAAGAGGGGGTTAGCAGAGAGCGTCTGCGCTAAAGACACAAGCAACTGAGTGGTGGTAGGGACAGGAGGACTGGCGGCTGCAGCAGCAGCAGCAGCAGCTGCTTGGCTGTTTAGTAGGCTTTGTGCTAGAGGAGATGAGAGTAAGGAGCGAGCGTTCAGACCGGCAGTGTTGTCAATACCTAGCTGTATCATTTGAGTGCGAAGAAACGAATTCTCCTTCTCTAAGACTGTGATCTGATTTTGTAGCACCTGTAGTGCGCTGGACGACTTTTCAGCTAGTTTGGCTGTTGTTGTGAGTTGTTCGTTCATCACCAGAAGTTCCTTGAGGTACTCAACTGTCTTTTCAAGAACTGTTCCCTTGCTGTACACATACTACAAAAGAAAATTGCAGACACAAATGCAAGATGCATCAGTACTACTTGCTTACCCCCACAATATTTCCACTGGCAGCATCTTTCTTTTGACAGCCAGGGACAATCTCTGCTAATGTTTTGATCAGCTCATTGATTCTGTCACGTCGTCTACGTTCAACTGTTAGAGTAACATACAACAATGCCAGCACGTAATGATGAGGAACACAGACCTTCATTGTGAGTCTGTTTGCGCATGAACTCCTTGGCTGTCTTGTTCTCTTCCACAGGTGAGCTACAAGAACAAATGTTGAGCAACTATCAGTAGATTCACGTTTAGCTTACCCTGGCATCAATCCAGAAGATATGCGAGGTATAAGAGGCCTCTGTTGACTCCCTTGCATGGCGGCTTGGATCAATTCAGCTCCTCCACTGGGAGGTATCATGACGTACAGCGGACCTACAAGACACGTAACATCACAAGTGGTCAAAATGACAGACAGGGCTTGTGCAGAAAGGAGGGAGAAATACAGGTCTAGCCCCTAGATTCTGAAGCACTTTTGTACCATAGTAATGTTTTTCCATGGTAAACATCAGAATAAAGTAAAAGTTGGCTGGGACTATAGCTAGGGGAAGTTAAGGTACACTTCTACTGCTGTCCCTGCCCTACCTGATTGGTTGCTGTCTACTCCTGAGCTAGGCAGCAGGAACTGACCTCCTCCACCTAGCTCACCGATGCCTGCCTGAGTGATTGAAGAGAGGAGAGCCTCCCTTCCATTTACAGTAAGCGTGGTAAGCTCAGCTGCATTAGTCATACTGGACTCCTCTGTGAGAGGGATGGTCTCAGCAGCAGCGTGAGATGAGGAAGCTAAGGAAGTTTCCATCTCTGAGAGAGACTGGATAAGAGGCAAGAACAAGGAAGTGGGCATAGTTACATGATAATGTGAGTGACAGTCAAGCATAACATGCACACAAAACAGAATCACAAGAGCATTGTAGATTAGAAAATGCATAAGTTACTGAATTGCATGATGCATTGTATCTGTGACGTACTCTTGTAATGGTGATACCAGCGTTACTGAGCTCTTCAGAGGAAAGGGCTATCTCGTTAGGTGGAGAGGTAGTTTCCTGTGAGCTGCTGTTGATCACAATCTCAAAGTCTGACTGAGGGACTGGAATATGGTTGTTAGGCTCGCCAGAGATGTCTGCAGAATGGAGATATCCAATAATATATAATAACGCGATGTTTGTTACAATCACGTAATTACCACAGAGAAGTAACACTATGGAGGCGCTTTAGTTAGCGCCTTTAAAGCCCGCGCAAACATCTAGCAAAACATTGAAGCTGCATTGCAGTGTGATTGGTGGATGCGAAACGCGCGCTGCAAATTCCAGCGCGATTGGTCGCAAACGCAGCCCGCCGCTCACCCTCCATGATATGAGCAGAGTCCACCACATTCGCTTGTGGTTCAAACTTTGATCGCTTGCTCGACGGCTCCTGCAAGAATTGTCCACCGCCGCCATCGGCAAAGGCACTCCCATCTGAGCTCATGTTGGGTACAGCCCTCTTCTCTGTTCTGTCACGCGGGAGATCACAAGCGAGGGAGCTGTGGCTTTTGGTCGTCTTGTGACAGCCGATAAACAACAATGGCGGAAGACGTATTAGCCTATTGGATCACGTGATTTATAATCTTTTTCAGCACGTGCAAGTCATGAATTTATCACGAACCAATGGCGGAGCAACCAGTAGTGTTTTCCGAGGGAAACCAGTTCGCCTACTGTTCGATTTGCCGACGAAACCACGATCAAGGTAGAAAACACATCTTTACCAAGAATCACAAGGACAAGCTGAGCAATACACTGACTAAACTGATGAAAAAGGTTACAATAGACGAGCAAACTAGCAGATCACAGCACGTGGTGTCTGTTATTGCACAGGTGAAGGCAGCCAGGAAGGTTCTTCATAAGCCCAAGGTGTATGAGGGTGAGTTGGAACCTGGAGCTACCATGTGGTGCTACTGCTGTGAGCAAGAGGTCAACCGGCATGTCACTGATGGTCTGACCTCTGTGGAGTGGGGTGGATTACTGGAGCACTTAGCTTGGTAAGCAAACAGGTTGTGAGTAACTAAATACTCGCTCATCTCTACTGCAGTTCTTCTCATCATAAAAAGACGCGTCTGTTTTGGTGGGAGCATGGAGCTGACAAATCTCAATTACAGTCCATGTTGATTTTTGATGCCGAGTTACAGCGCTTCAAGAAGAGTGTAGTCGAAGCTATAGAAAAGTTAGATGCTGCGAGGGACAAGAGAACAAAGGAGGTATTGCAGTGGATCTGTGCATTACGGATGTGATACTGTTTGTTTTACAGGCTGCAGAGAAGATTAGAAATGTGGAGCAAAGTCGCCTACAGTTCGCTACTAGTGAGGTGTGTCTCTTATAGCTGAACCTGATTGACAGCTGTGTATCCACTCATCCGTTGCTGCATGCTAGTTAAAAAAAATCCATTGCATCTTTGTACAATTTCTATTCCTGAATGCTACTACACAGCAAACACAGGTGGAGCCATCTTCTAGTAGTGTCTTAACACCAGCACCACCACCTCAGGCTGGGTCAGTCATAATTTATTTCTCTTTGGATAATGTCCTATTCTCACTTTCAGTTCAAGTACTTCAAGACACTCGGGTCACAGGGAGAGAAAGATGCCCGTTGGTAATGTTCACACCGGGGCTACTCCACCCTGGCTGATGGACGATGACAGTGAAGAGGATGACGGAGCAGTTGTTGCTGGACCGTCATTGGAAGCGTTCTTGAGTCATAGTGAGTGTGTGGTGTGCTGAGCTATGGTGTCAGTGTTGTTGTGGTTCTGCAGAGGAGAGGCTAAGCTGGGCTAGCAAGAACCCCAGACGTGTCGGAGCTGATTTTCACCAGAGACTGAAAAGCAGTGGACAACTAGATGTTGACGATGATAATTGGTATGGTTAATTTGAGTGAATAAGGTGACATTTTAAGCTGTTTTTGTAGGCTGCCTTCCTTTGGTCGTGTGTGGAACTTTGGACCACGATTACACTCCAAGTAGGCCTAAGACTTCTGTACTTGAATTCTCTTTCATCACTCTTTTAGAGTTGAATTTCGTGATCAACTGACGAAAAAGCCTGACCTCAAGTGCCCTAGAACTCAAAGCTATTCAGCTTCTTCTCCTGCTCTAAGTACCCAATCTACAAGCAAGAGCATAAACTCTAGTGACTTGTTGCGTAATTCACCAGCATCACGTTGGAGTAAATCAGGACAAGACACACCTCGAGTGGTTCCTTATGTCAGAAAGAGACCTTGTAAAAGACCACGTACTGATGAACCATCTTGATCACGTATTCATGATCACATTGATATTATCACTTATTTCTGATCACTGGATGATTGTTGTATTCTAATACACTATGTACAAAGTGGGGATTGAAAGATTTAAAAGTGTCTACAGTTTTCACTACAAGTTTTCTCCTATAGTCCCCAAATAGCAACAAGCAGTTTGTGATGATGGTGGGTGTCTTTAGTGTTCACGGGCCTCTAGAATGAGAGGAGTCTCGAACTCAGAGTGTCTGATTCCGAGAGAAAAGTTTGGAGCAGCCGGCTTGTGGAGATAAACTTTCTCAGGACAGTGGGCTCCAGGACCAGGCTTCCTGGTGGAGTCTGAAAAAAAATTTAAAAATAAATTATTATGTCACTATCCATCTTACCTCCTGGCATGAAGCTTCTACCAAGCATAGAGTATGCTGGAGGTTTGGTTGCGTAGGTGGTAGGTGGGATGGCGTGGTATCGTCCAGGTCCAGGAGTCTTAGCCAGGTCTTCAGCAAAGCTACCAGTAGTGGGTCGACCAGCGATGGAAAAGGCAGAACCGGATGCTTTGTTGGGCACTTTGCTGCCGATTAGAGAGGGTAGAGTGTATGAGTTTGGTGATGGGTAGCTGTCTCCTGCAGAATCAAACAGATCAATGTGAGAGTGGTTGTATCGTGTGACGTACTCTTTCTGTAGCGTGTCCTTGAGCCCATTGAATATGCTGGAGCATGCTTCTCTCCTTGTGGATGAGCCTTCTCAGAATTGTAATCACCTGGGCTAGGTGTCTTGAAAGTGTCTATTGAGTGAGAGACATTTAAAAATTGCAATAGCAGCATTGTTGATTTGTTGCACTTACTGAGGTCTTTCTGTCTTCCAAGGATGGTGTAGGCTGGTTTTCCTTCACGACCGTTTCGAGAGAACATTGAATCAATGAAATAAACGGGTCCGGGGCTGCAGTCCTTGCGCCACACTAATAGTATGGTGACATAAAAATGCATTACATTGAGAAGCTTACTTCCACTACTCAGTCGCTTTCCAAAAGAATACGAGGCATTCATTTTCTTTGTTGGATCATGGCTGATTTGCCCGAGACACGGTGGTAGTTTGTATCTGCCTGGCCCTGGACCTGCAGCAGAGAAATTTGATAGTAATGCTCTGCACAGATAGGTGGCGTCGAGTGATTGCACCTCTCTCGCGTGCTGCAATAATGGGTCTTGGTTTCTTCTCCAATGGAAGTGGATCCATTGTTAGACTATTTCACTGGAATATTTCCTGCGAATAGACCTTGATAAGCAAGGATTTGTCAGAGAAACACGAGGTGCTGGTTACAAATTCTCAATCCACGGTGGCCACGCTGCTGTCGTCAACTTGTACTTGTGTACGCTGCGTAGCAACTGATAGGCGATAATTAGAGTTATGACGTCACTGTGGGTTTGTCCAATCATCTGGTGACAACCCATGTGGTTCGCGGTAAAAAATACATAGTCAATGCAAGCAGACTTTTATGTGTAATTCGTACAAAGATGAATCTTAGAATATCATGGCAGCTCGTTTCAACAACCACCGTTCTGTGTCTTCTATACTTCTGCTCTCTCTGGACGGAGAGCCATTCTGCCGCTGTTATATCGATAGACTTCAGCAGTGAATGGATAAAAATAGCCCTAGTCAAGGTGAGAGGATCGCGTGAATAGTGTGTATTTGCACTATGCACGTATTTTAAACACTGTTAGTGATTCAAATTCTCCAATGTAGCCTGGAATACCGATGGAGATCGTGTTAAACAAGTGAGCAGTAATAGCTAAACAGTGCATGGGGTGGTAGAGTACACTTTCAGTATGCTGAACCACAAGATTACGTTGGGAATATCAAAGAATTTCTGTTATTCGCAACACATAAGCTCGTACTAAATTTTGTCCCTTGCACATACTCTTCCAGCATAGACAATCTACAATCCTTTCACTTCCTTCCAGCAGCCAGCCCACAATGATTGTGTTTCTATTTCCTCTGATTCGCATCATTTTCCTTTCTTTTGTTCTATTCCTTGAACAGGGAATCAAAGAGGAAGACACCAGCTGTGGTTTCACTGAGAAATGGTGAGAGGCTATTTGGAGAAGCAGCATTATCTACAGTAAGACAAGAATAGTGCAAAATGTCACTTTTTTGAAAATCGTCTCTCAGGCAGTGAAGTATCCTCGCAATGCGTACTGGCATCTCCAGTTACTAGTGGGGCTTGATTATGACAACCCTATAGTACAGCAATACAAGAAATGGTTTCCTTACCACGATATTATCAAGGACAAAGAAAGAGGTGAGTTTAAAATTTTGTCATTTCTCACTCACTCATTATTATGTCTTTTACAGGCACTATCTTATTCAGACATGACGAGTAAGTGATGTGGATAAAATCACGATTTATCTCTTTCGGTGTATTTTTCTAGTGAGACGGTTTTTACTCCAGAAGAGCTGGTAGGAATGTTGTTTGACTATTGTAGAGAAATATCAGAAGATTACGCAGGTAATGTTGCTAGCAGTGAATAGTAGTACTACTGTAGTAATGTTCTGTGTGTTTCAGGTCAACCGGTTCGTGATGTGGTGGTCACTGTCCCGGCTTTTTATAGTCAAGCACAGCGAAGGGCAATGCTACAGTGAGTTATTGAGACAAAAAGAGTGTGTTTGTGTGTGTGTGAGTGTGTGTGTGTGTGTTGAGTGCGTCTGAGCGAGCAAGTGGGTGTGTAGCAGGAGTAATTCTTTGCTTGTCTGCAGAGCGGCAAAATTTGTCGGATTGAACGTCTTACAACTTATGACGGACAGTGCAGGAGGTTAGAAACACATCCACACATGAGTATAAGCTTTACGTATTTTTTTATTCCATAGCTGCTCTCAACTATGGATTGTTTCATCAGTCATCTTTTAATAGTTCAAAAACTCATTCTATAATGATATATGACATGGGATCAACCAGTACTATAGTATCCATTATTGGTGAGTTATATGCTCTTCATTTACTCTTTCTCTCCCTCCCCATCCCTACCTCTCTCCCTTTCTCTCCCTTCCTCTCTCTCTCCCTCCCTATCTCCCTCTCCCTCCCTCCCTCCCTCTCTCTCTCTCTCTCTCTCTCTCTCTCTCTCTCTCTCTCTCTCTCTCTCTCTCTCTCTCTGTCTCTCTCAGTTTACTGATTGTTTCATCTTTTTGTTTTCAGAATATCGCAATGTAGCATTAAAGGAAGGCACTGTGGTCAACACGTACCCACAGCTCGCTGTCAAAGGGGTAGGATTCGATCGTACACTGGGAGGGCTCGAGATGGATATCAGACTGAAAAATCACTTAGCAGCATTGTTCAATGTGAGTATATTAGAGTATGTGGATATACTTGTTACTGTGTATCTTTGTAGAAGAAAGGTCTGACTAGTAGCAGCGTGTATGACTCACCACGTGCTATGTCCAAGCTACTGAAGGAGGCAAAGCGATTGAAGAAAGTACTCAGTGCTAATACAGGGCATGTTGCTCAGGTACTGTATTCACCCACACCCTCTCATAGCTGCCTGTTTGTTTCACCAGGTGGAGAGTCTAATCGATGATGTGGACTTCAAAGCTCCTGTCACTAGAGAGGAGTTTGAAGGCATGTGTGGGGACCTGTTTGACAGGATTGCTGCACCCGTTCAACAGGCTCTGAAATCAGCTGATATGACATTGGTACACCATCACTCACTCACTCACTCACTCACTCACTCACTCACTCACTCACTCACTCACTCACTCACTCACTCACTCACTCACTCACTCACTCATTTTTTCTCAGGATGAAATGGATTCAGTGATACTTTTTGGTGGTAGCACAAGAGTGCCGAAAGTCCAAGAGAAAATTCTAGAAGCCATCAAGGGGTATTTACCTCACATTCACTTTCACAATGTCACTCATTTTTCTTAAATTTCTTAGCAAGGAGCTCAGCAAGAACCTCAACACAGATGAAGCGGCAGCGTTGGGCGCTGTGTATCAGTCTGCTTCGCTCAGTAAACAGTTTAAAGTATCGAAATTTCTAGTCAAGGACAGCACAGTGTATCCAATCCAGGTACTATGACACTTGATTGTGTTGAATATTCACCTCTCACTGACTGCAGGTGTCATTTGTTAAGAGCACTGTAGACTCTGAGGGCGTAACCAGCAGTAGATCAGTAACACGGACCCTGTTTCAGACTGGTAACTCCTACCCACAGAAGAAGCTGCTCACGTTCAATCGACACACGGACGACTTCTCATTCTCAATTCACTATGGCACTAATACAGTGATAACTGAGGATCAAATACGGTATATTAGAAAGGCATCTTAGTATTTGATCTGTGGTTGTGTGTCACAGATATCTTGGTCCTATGAACCTGACCACTGTCCAGCTGACAGGAGTAGCAGCAGCATTGACAGCTCATAGTGATGGAGAGACAGGCGGAGTCAAGGTGCATTTCCGCATGGACGAGAGTGGACTATTTCACATGGAAGCAGTAAGTTAAAAATAAGTTAAAAATTATGTATGTTTTGAGCATCGAATGCATTTTTTGCACTAGGCTGAGTCAATTTTTGAATACCAAGAAGAGGAAAAGAAAGATGATGAATCAACTTTATCAAGTGAGTTCGGATTTGTGTTTCCGTGTTTCTAATGTTTATTGTTGCTATGGCAGAGATAACCAGTACCTTGTCAAACCTGTTTGGTGGGTCCAGTGATGAGAAGAAAGAAGATACAAAGGAATCAGAGGATCAAGACACTCAGACAGTAGCTGGTGATGATGGAGATGCCTCAAAAGAGAAAGAGAGTGAGAAAGAAGAGAAAAAGCCAGCAACAGATGAGACAGTGAAACAAGACTCTGAGAGCAAAGAAACCAAGACTGAAAAACAAAAACAAGACAAGAAAGAGAAAGAGAAAGCTAAAGAAAAGAAACAGGAAAAGACTGATGAAGAAGCTACAAAAGATGACAACGGAGATAAGAGTGCGAAGTCTGAGAAGGACAAAGAGAAGAAAAGTGATGAAGAGTCTACCCAAGAAACACCTTCACCATCAGTCGAGAATGCTACCAATGAAACTACAGGTATTACCAGTTCAAATTTTACCTGGCAGTAAAATTTTTAATTTGCTTTTTTTCTGCAGAGGGATCTTCTAAGAATGCTACTGGTAGATCAAGAAGCAAATCAAAGAAGCGTGATGGTGATGAAGGAGTTAAAATGAGAACGGTAAAGGTCAACTTGACGGCAGAGGTCACTCAGCTTGATCACAATGACCTCACAACTGATCTGATACAGAAATCTGAAGCAAAGTTAGAACTATAACTTTATTCATTTCAAATCTGTTATCTAACTTGTTCAGATTGCGTGCACTACAGCAGCGTGACGAAGAGAAGAAAGAAAACGAAAAATCTAAAAACAGTCTTGAGGCATTTATATTCGAGACGAGAGATGCCTTGTTCTTGGAAGGTGTTATAGCGGTATCGACAGAAGCAGAGCGTCAAACAGCAAGTGATGCTTTGAAAGAGGCAGCGGACTGGCTTGAGGAAGATGGCTACACAGCTGAAACAGCAACTTACAAACAGAGACTGAGAGAACTCAAACGAACTGTTCGACCGATCTTTAGAAGACTAATGGAGGCGGAGAGACGACCGAAACTGATTTCAGAACTGAAGGATAGTTTGAATCTGTCGCACGACTTCATTGTCAAGATCAGAAACCTGACAGACGAGCTACAGATATTTACTGAAGTAGAAATGGGCAAACTGGAAAACATAACAGAGGACACTGAAGTAGGTTTAATAATAGCTTGTAGTCACCAATAATCTACTTTCTTTATTACATCCAGCAATGGTTAGAGAAGATGGAGAGAGAACAGAATGCTACACTAGCTCATGAAGATCCAGCCCTTACTAGTGAAGAGCTGGATGACAAGAGGAGAAAGCTGGATAGAGAACTGCTATATCTACTCAACAAACTGCGATCACATCCTCCTCCTAAGCTCAAGAAACCAATGTCCAAGAGCACAACTAACAACACAACTAGCAATAGTACTACTACTACTACTGGTGGTGGTGGTGGTGGTAATACAGAGAATGGTGCTACTAGGAATGGGGCTAGCAAGCTTAAGCCTGAGAACGAGGACAAGACTGGGAACGAGGATGAGGCAGTAGCAGCCAAGGATAAGGTGAAACCTGGAGAACAGGACCCAACATCACGAAGTACTGAATCAGGTGATCATGTTGCCTTCATTATGGAATTATAATTTATTCTTTGTTTTCTTAGCTACAGACTCGTTGGATGCTCTCCCAGCTCCTGCAGGAGAGGAAGCCAAATCTACTGATAAAGACACCAAGGATCGACTAGAACTCTAGCAATCGTTATACTAGATGTACATTATAACACCTGTTCTGAGAATAATTCTGTACTACCGGTCCATCTTCGCAAAAGTGATAAACTTTTAACAATTATTGTACGCATGCGTGCGGCGAAGAATGCGGTACGGTGCCGGTGCAGTGCGAGGTACAATATACGGTACGCGGTCGAGGTGGTAGGGCTGTGGCCGTGGGTCGCCATTTCCTTCGTGCAGCTCTGCGCTGCACGGGGGACTCACACAGCTAAAAGGTGAGTATAGATCGAGCACATCGAAGATTAAGAATATGGCTCATCAAGAAGAGGTGAATCATGAGTTATGTGTGTATTAATAAGAGACTAAACTAAACCTGTTCTCTCTCTGTGTGGTACTTTAGGAAACGGTGAGTTGAACCATACATTATGTTACATTGCTTATTAATAACACGTTCTCTTTAATGTATGTATACACCAACATTAGAAGGTAAGTTAATATTATGTAGACTGAGGATCTCATTAATAGCTATACTTCTCTGATCCATTTTGTATTCCCAAGAAGGTGAATTACTAATAATAATACTATTAAGTTTGATGTGCATGTCAAAATGACTATCAATATTCAATAACGACTCTTTTTCTCTTCTCTAACTTTAGAAAGTGAGTTTTATAATAATGTTGATGTACGTGTCTAAGTGACTAGGAGTAACTGCTCCTTTTTTCTCTTTCCTAATGATCTCTACTTGATTTTAGAAGGTGAGTTACATAGACATTGCCAACAATGGTAACGATCATCAGATGAAACTATCAATATCCTAACTACACATGGGTAGTTATACAGACCTTTGCAAGTTGCTTGACAGCAGAGATTGTGAAATGGGCGTAGGCCTATAACATAGTTAGTCAATACCCATTTTACAATTTCTGCTGTCAAGCAGCATGCAAAAGGTCTGTAGACACTTGAATGGTGACTAGTGCTGGTATGATGACGCTGATAGACTAACGAGGACCAGTAGATTTGACACTAGCAGCTTCTATAGTACCATTAATTCATAGATATCAATTGTCAATCGGCTATGCCCAATAGGTGTAATACTGACTAATTTGCAGTGTGCGCTCTCCATCATGGCGGCTAGTACGTGAAGACAGTTTTTAGGTACACAATGCTCCGCTGTTCCTTCACTGCAAAAATAGTATTGCTGCTTTAACGGGTCATTTGTTACTACAGTCGATTTCAGTTCCGTTCGAACATCGCGTATCGCGTACTCTCCGTGTGGTGTTTGACCCGTTGCGTAACGCTTGTAGTAATTCATCCATTTTTACATGTGTGGACTGTTGTGGGGCGTGGCTACGCGTTACGCGGCCAGTGCACGGCACTCACTCGTCACGCCAGCAAAAGCCTCTGTTCGAACGGAACTGAAATCGACTGTAGAGATTTGTAGTGAGTAAAATAAATCAGCCATGTAGCATTTATTATTGTGGTTTTACATGGAATGCATGAGTGTGTTATGGCTATGCGCAATCATGTGGAAACTGAGCTGAGCTAACAACCTCAAAATATGATATTAAAATTCCATGTAACAAATGACTTGTTATAGACACATAACCGTTATTAACCCTCGGCGCATGCGCGAGGGTTACAGTACTTGGTCTGATCTGTCGTTCGGGGGATGAAAATTTAATTTGAAATTATCAATATCTACACGATAGACAACTCAAGGTGACTAGTGCTGGTACGATAACGCTGATAGACTAATGAGAACCAGATGCTGCTGATCGATAGGATCTGTAGAATCAGATTTGACACTAGCAGCTTCTATAGTACCATTACCATTGTTCGTACTGATAAATTCGCTGAATGTAGGTGAACCTGATTAAGTATCACCAGACACAGCTACATGTTGCATTATATTTCATTTAAATGTGGTTCCAAGCATGCTAAGCAAATAGTCACAAATCAAGTGATTACTGATAAACAATAGCTTTTGGATGAAAATTTATTGATTTATTCTGTATTAATTTTGTACGTCAAATATCACAGCAACATTTAGACAAGCACAGCAATTTAGACAGCAATTTGACCCAAACGATGAAAAATCTACTGTTACACGTGCACTAATAACAAAAGGCTTGCTTATCAGAACAACTACTACTGTGGCAAAAGCTGCTTCATAATTAAGTACTCAATTGAGTCAATTCATTTTCAATGTCTACTTCGACTAAGATTAACCACTCCCTCTTTTTCTCTTCTCTGATCCATTCCCAACATTAGCCAGTGAGTTAGATTGATCTTGTCAAAATGACTAAGATTAACCATTCCCTCTTTTTCTCTTCTCTGATCCATTCCCAACTTTAGGATGTGAGTTGCATATATCTTGTCAAAATGACTAAGAATGACCACTCCCTCTTTTTCTCTTCTCTGATCCATTCCCAACTTTAGATCGTGAGTTAACGTTGCATATATCTTGTCAAAATGACCAAGAATAACCACTCCCTCTTTTTCTCTTCTCTTATTCATTCCCAACTTTAGGAGGTGAGTTGTGTAGATCTTGTCAAAATGACTAAGAATAACTAAGAATAACCACTACCTCTTTTTCTCTTCTCTGATTCATTCCCAACTTTAGGAGGTGAGTTGCATTAGATCTTGTCAAAATGACTAAGAATAACCACTCCCTCTTTTTCTCTTCTCTGATCCATTCTCAACTTTAGATAGTGAGTTACATAGATCTTGTCAAAAATGACTGAGAATAACCACTCCCTCTTTTTCTCTTTTCTGATGCATTCTCAACTTTAGCTGGTGAGTTGCATAGATCTTGTCAAAATGACTAAGAATAACCACTCCCTCTTTTTCTCTTTTCTGATGCATTCTCAACTTTAGGCGGTGAGTTGCATAGATCTTGTCAAAATGACTAAGAATAACCACTCCCTCTTTTTCTCTTCTCTGATCCATTCTCAACTTTAGATAGTGAGTTACATAGATCTTGTCAAAAATGACTGAGAATAACCACTCCCTCTTTTTCTCTTTTCTGATGCATTCTCAACTTTAGCTGGTGAGTTGCATAGATCTTGTCAAAATGACTAAGAATAACCACTCCCTCTTTTTCTCTTTTCTGATGCATTCTCAACTTTAGGCGGTGAGTTGCATAGATCTTGTCAAAATGACCAAGAATAACCACTCCCTCTTTTTTTCTTCTCTGATCCATTCCCAACTTTAGGATGTGAGTTGCATTGATCTTGTCAAAATGACTATGAATAACCACTCCCTCTTTTTATCTTCTCTGATCCATTCCCAACTTTATAGGATGTGAGTTGTATAGATCTTGTCAAAATGACTAAGAATAACCACTCCCTCTTTTTTTCTTCTCTGATCCATTCCCAACTTTAGGATGTGAGTTGCATTGATCTTGTCAAAATGACTAAGAATGACTCCCTCTTTTTCTCTTCTCTGATACATTCCCAACTTTAGCCGGTGAGTTGCATAAATCTTGTCAAAATGATTAAGAATAACCACTCCCTCTTTTTCTCTTGTCTGATCCATTCCCAACTTTAGTTGGTGAGTTGCATAGATCTTGTCAAAATGACTATGAATAACCACTCCCTCTTTTTCTCTTCTCTGATCCATTCCCAACTTTAGCCGGTGAGTTGCATAAATCTTGTCAAAATGATTAAGAATAACCACACCCTCTTTTTCTCTTGTCTGATCCATTCCCAACTTTAGTTGGTGAGTTGCATAGATCTTGTCAAAATGACTATGAATAACCACTCCCTCTTTTTCTCTTCTCTGATCCATTCCCAACTTTAGGAAGTGAGTTGCATAGATCTTGTCAAAATGACTAAGAATAACCACTCCCTCTTTTTCTATTCTCTGATCCATTCCCAACTTTAGTATGTAAGTTGCATTGATCTTGTCAAAAGGACTAAGAATAACCACTTCTTTTTCTCTTGTTTGATCCATTCCCAACTTTAGTTGGTGAGTTGCATAGATCTTGTCAAAATGGCTATGAATAACCACTCCCTCTTTTTCTCTTCTCTGATCCATTCCCAACTTTAGCCAGTGGGTTGCATAGATCTTATCATAATATAACCATTCCCTCTTTTTCTCTTCTCTGATCCATTCCCGTCTTTAGCTGGTGAGTTGCATAGATCTTGTCAAAATGACTATGAATAACCACTCCCTCTTTTTCTCTTCTCTGATCCATTCCCAACTTTAGGATGTGAGTTGCATAGATCTTGTCAAAATGACTAAGAATAACCACTCCCTTTTTTTCTCTTCTCTGATCCATTCCCAACTTTAGCCAGTGGGTTGCATAGATCTTATCATAATATAACCATTCCCTCTTTTCTCTTCTCTGATCCGGCATTTCCAATTTTAGCGAGTGAGTTGCCTAGATCTTGTCAAAATGACTAAGAATAACTACTCCCTCTTTTTCTCTTCTCTGATCCATTCCCGTCTTTAGCTGGTGAGTTGCATAGATCTCGTCAAAATAACTAAGAATAACCACTCCCTCTTTTTCTTCTCTGATCCATTCCCATCTTTAGCGAGTGAGTTGCATAGATCATGTCAAAATGACTATAAGAATAACCACTCCCTCTTTTTCTCTTCTCTGATCCATTCCCAACTTTAGGAAGTGAGTTACATAGATGTGCATGTCAAAATGACTAAGAATGACCACTCCCTCTTTTTCTCTTCTCTGATTCATTCCCAACTTTAGGAAGTAAGTTACATATAGATGTGCATGTCAAAATGACTAAGAATAACCACTCCCTCTTTTTCATTTTTCTGATCCATTCCCAACTTTAGCCAGTGAGTTGCATAGATCTTGTCAAATTACTATAAGAATAACCACTCCCTCTTTTTCTTCTCTGATCCATTCCCATCTTTAGCAAGTGAGTTGCATAGATCATGTCAAAATGACTATAAGAATAACCACTCCCTCTTTTTCTCTTCTCTGATCCATTCCCAACTTTTAGGAAGTGAGCTACATAGATCAGTGTGCTTCTCAAAATGACTAAGAATAACCACTCCCTCTTTTTCTTTTTTCTGATCCATTCCCAACTTTAGCCTGTGAGTTTCATAGATCTTGTCAAAATGACTAGAAGAATAACCACTCCCTCTTTTTCTTCTCTTGTCCTTTCCTAACTTTAGCGAGTGAGTTGCGTAGATCTTGTCAAAATGACTAAGAATAATCACTCCCTCGTTTTCTCTTCTCTGATCCATTCCCAACTTTAGGAAGTGAGTTGCATAGATGTGCATGTCAAAAGAATAACCACTCCCTCTTTTTCTTTTCTCTGATCCATTCCTAACTTTAGCCAGTGAGTTGCATAGATCTTATCGTATTAACTAAGAATATAACCACTCCCTGTTTTTCTCTCATTCCCAACTTTAGGATGTGAGTTACATTGATTTTGTCCAAATGACTAAGAATAACCACTCCCTCTTTTTCTCTTCTCTAATCCGTTCCCAACTTTAGCGAGTGAGTTGCATAGCTCTTGTGAAAATGACTAAGAGTAACCACTCCCTCTTTTTCTTTTCTGATCCATTCCCAATTTTAGCGAGTGAGTTGCATAGATGTGCATGTCGAAATGAATATAAGAATAACCACTCCCACTTTTTATTTTCTCTGATCCATTCCCAACTTTAGCAAGTGAGTTACATAGATGTGCATGTTGAAATGGATATAAGAATAACCACTCCTACTTTTTTCTTGTCTGATCCATTCCCAACTTTAGCAAGTGAGTTACATAGATGTGCATATCAGAATAACTACTCCCTCTTTTTCTCTTCTCTCATCCATTCCCAACTTTAGACGGTGAGTTACATAGATGTGCCTGAATGACTATAAGAATAATCACTCCCTTTTTTCTCTTCTCTCTTTAATTAGGAAGTGAGTTACATAGATGTTCACTGCATATCAAAATGACTAAGAATAACCATTCCCTCTTTTCTCTTCTCTGATCCATTCCCAAGTTTAGCTGGTGAGTTACATATGGCTTGTCAAAATGACTATGAATAATCACTCCCTTTTTTCGTCTCTGATCCATTCCTAACTTTAGCATGTGAGTTGCATAGATGTGCATGTCAAAATGACTAAGAGTAACCATTCCCTCTTTTTCTCTTTTCTGACTATTTCCCAATCAACTTTAGCAAGTGAGTTGTGTAGATGTGTATATCAAATGACTATGAGTAACCACTCCCTCTTTTTCTCTTTTCTGACTAATTCCCAACTTTAGCAAGTGAGTTGTGTATAGATATGGATATCAAATGACTAAGAATAACCATTCCCCCTTTTTCTCTTTCTGATCCATTCCCAACTTTAGCAAGTGAGTTGCATAGATGTGCATGTCAAAATAAATATAAGAATAACCACTCCCTCTTTTTCTCTTCTTTGATGCATTCCCAACTTTAGCAAGTGAGTTACATAGCTGTAAAAAATGACTAAGAATAACCACTCCCTCTTTTTCTCTTCTCTGATCTATTCCCAACTTTAGCTGGTTAGTTGCATTGATGTGCAAGTTAAATTAATCATTCCGTAATTTACTCTTCTGTGATCCATTGCCAAATTTAGGCGGTGAGTTGAATTACTAGTAATGACCTAGCTTACATTACCCGTGCGCAGTATGCGCTAGGGTTATGCGTTTGTGTCCGTCTGTGTATGTATATAATTAGGGAGGCACGGTAGTGCCTCCCTATGTAGGGTTGAACGGGAAAACAAGATGGCGGCTACATACAATGTATTAGCGTTCAAACGCTGATATTTCCCTACGTGATGAATTTTATACGTCCAAAGACACTTAGATCTGCTGTCTGGTATTGCCCCATCTTACAGTAGCAAGGAGATTGCTCGAAATTGTTACTAAAGTGACGAACCTGGAAACGGTGAAAATCGACTTTCGTCATCTTCGTTTTCTTCTTCTTTCTTCCACTCGCCTAGCGCCTTTACGCGAGCGGTGCTGAGAGCAAAACACTCACGGACAGTCATGAAATTCTCCTGGCAGGTGCCTTTTGAACAGTGTTTTTAGCGAAACGGCGATCTAAATTCCGCGAGTTCTCGATCGTGATCCATTGTCAGCTAAGTGTTAGATGCCATTATTGTGATTGTGCAATACGCACGTGACCAAGCACAAGCTTCAGTATCGCCCACGCCGTATGGATCACGGAGAACACAATTTGTCTGGAGTCTTCGAAGAATGGCAAGCTCATGTAGGATCACCATTCTGCGCTTGCCAGATAATTATAACCGCCGTACAGGTCTACAAACAAATGTGGGCGGGGCTCGTATGCACTGCATGCATGCATGCGTAGGTGAGCTGATTGTGCACAAGAACAATTATTTTAACTACAATTTTAAAATGAAAGAAAAGCCATCAACAGCAGGAAAACTAAACTAATGGTGGAAACCATGACAAAGACGGCTCAGTACGTGCATGATATTGAACTGCACTTCACTGAAAAAGAAGAAATGACACAAACAAGAAAATAAAAAGATTTCTATCGAAATCAAAAGGATGTAGGGTTGTGAAATCTACCACTGGTCCACAATGTAATCTAACAAGGAACTAGCATGGAATGTTAACACGATTGACTTGCTAACAGACCATAGATCCCTACATCAGTGGCTATACATAAGATAAATATTTTGTCACAAGCTGAATACACGTCAGGTGTCAGTCAACAGCAACTAGCTGAACTAGCTATAGCCAACCACATCAGCCACTGATGTAGGGATCTACATGTATGGTCTGTTAGCAAGTCAATCGTGTTGACATTCCATGCTCGTTCCTTGTTAGATTACATTGTAGACCAGTGGTAGATTTCACAACCCTATACATCCTTTTGATTTCGATAGAAATCTTTTTATTTTCTTGTATATTATATGCATGTCATCAAAAAATACGCCTGTTTGTGTCTTACCGCTCGAAAATCTTACTAAATCACTGGCTAATCCATGAGTTTCTAAAGCTATGTATCCTTGTAGGAGCAATTTATGGCATTGTGGGTGCCACCCAACCTCCTATACATATTGACGTCCTGGCCTGCACTCAGTCGTCAAAGTCATGGTTAAGGTGGCGGGATACCGTTTTAATGAGATTCATGACTTTGCAAGTGGCTATTTCTTTTTAAGCCAAGTCTATCTGTGCAAACGGAGTTGCAGTGTGCGCTTTGTTTGTCTATAGATAGGCATCGATAATAGCAAGTTTCAGCCACGTAGTGTTCGCCATCACGGAACGACGAGCTCGCCTGTGAAGACTAAACACGATCGAGTTTTTACAATTTTTCTTTAGTTGTGTGAAACGTACGAAGCTAAAACTGCTCATGCAAGCTCATCTACTATCTGTGGAGGAGCCTGCGTATGGATTTCGCCGAGCAATGCTCGCACGCGATACTACAGCTGCGTACTCTGTACTGTCTGGCAGTACGTAGCTGCAGTATCGCGTACGAGCATTGCTCGGCGAAATGGATACGCAGGCTCCTCCACGAATGGAAGATGAGCTTGCAAGAGCAGTTTTAGCTTCGTACTTTTCACACAACTAAAGAAAAATTGTAAAAACTCGATCGTGTTTAGTCTTCACAGGCGAGCTCGTCGTTCCGTGATGGCGAGCACTACGTGGCTGAAACTTGCTATTATCGATGCCTATCTATAGACAAACAAAGCGCACACTGCAACTCCGTCTGCACAGATAGACTTGGCTTAAAAAGAAATAGCCACTTGCAAAGTCATGAATCTAATTAAAATGGTATCCCGCCACCTTAAGGTGGCGGTATACCAGAAGTAATGATATTCATGACTTTTGCAAATAGCTGTATTTTTCTAGCTAAGGGTATTCGTGCAAGCAGAGTTGTTGCATGTACTTTGCTTGCCTATCGATTGGCATCGAATATAGCAAATTTTAGCAATACAGTGTTAGCCATAACGGAGCGACGAGCCATAGGTACTATGGACGAGCTCGCCCTGTGTAGACTGAGCACGATCGATTTTTCTTTAGTTGTGCGAAAAGTACGAAGCTAAAACTGCTCAAGCAAGCTCATCTGCCATCTGTTCAGGTATTTATGCGATGTTTTCGCTGAGCGCTGCTCATACGCGATATTACAGCTATGATTCGCGCTTTTATCAGCTAGGTGCTGTTACTATTCACCAAAAATAAAGTCCCAGGCACACTGGTCCCAGGTGCCTTTTTTAGCTATTTGACGAGCGGTGCACATTCTAAAATAGCAAACAGAGGGCCACACGAAGAGATTTTTTGAATATCGACTCGTATTGCTGTTTTATGCTCGAGAACACGCAGTTGTTGGTGCAGCTCAGGGGCTTGTTTTGCGGTATTTTGCATTTTAGAAAAAATCAAAGAATTTATCAGGAAAAACTCTTTGTCTGGTGGCCCTTGGGGAAACTGTTTAAAGCATCGTGAATACTGCTTTACCTTGCTCGAAGACTCCCGTGGAGAGATTTTTGGTGAGTGGATCATCAATCTTGATGGGCTGTGTATCTGGCGATGGTACAAGGTGTGTTCGAAATACTTGCAAAACAGCTTTGTTTACCTATCTTCTCGACATGTAGATGGTTTTTGGCGCTTAGTTTGTCTTCTAGCTGGATAGCGAGCTGTTTTCGAAACCACTGCAGACAGTATACCGCCACCTTAAACTTCTTGAGGCCTTTGATCATAAGGTATCAGTCTTTCTAATTCTTGAGGACTTCTGTGATGTGCCAATCAATTACTGTTAGTCTGTTAATGCATGTATGGTAGCTATGCTATCAGCAATAATTTATCTGGAGCTGTCTATGGACTAGCTGTACATTGCAGTAATGCATGGAGTAGTCGTGTACTAGATATTAGCTCAGCGCATGGGTATGTGTTCATTAGAACTCTTGTTATTTTTGTAATAAAAGAGTTTCTCTTGTTGACCATAATGTATTACAATCTGCGTGACTCTACTTCAGTTTTATTTATTTTATAAATAAACTAAATAAAACTGAGAGCTTTTGTACAGCAGTTTCTTTTTGTAATCATGATTACAAAAGAAACCAAATAATGAACCAATAACGGTCTCAAATGCATTTGAGACCGTTATTGGTTCATTATTTTGTAAGTTACAATTATTAAAAAATTAATATCACTAAAACTGAATCTTCTAGCTTACTAATAAAACTCACTATGCATACACTTGCATGCTCATTTATAATGTAGTAGTATAGTGATTTTTAAAGAAAGCAAAAATACAGGATAATGTACTCGTGCAGCTTCCTTTGTTTTGCTATGTACATACTTGAGCTGCCAACTCTATCAACAGTGCAAGCAGTTAGTGTTTTAATTGTGAAATATACCAAATCTTGCATTTTCATACTTTATGAG